>OW679198.1:109026720-109074530 GCA_940337035.1 Agriotes lineatus
TTTCCGTATCCTTGGCGATTAGAATCGGGCTCAGTGAGACCATTCACAGTTGGGCACCAAATTAACTGTGCTCTACTCAGAACCACAGACCTAAGAGATAGAGTAACAAGGTCAACACATAAACATGACACACACTTCACACAATGGTTGCTGTGCAAGCACAAAAGGCGCGCTCCAACTTTGTATCCCGAATCCGGGGCAAGTTGAGCATTGTACGGCCAGATGCAAGCACATGAAGCACCAGCCTCTACACCGCAAGGTAAAATGAGGGTAATGATAATACAATACAATAATACAATACATTAAAGCTCAAAGGTTAAGATGGTTTGGGCATATATGCAGAATGCCAGATGGGAGAGCTACTAAGATAGTATTGGAAGGCAGAGCGCAAGAAACTAGAAGAAGAGGGCGACCAACGAATAAGTGGAAGGGGGCAGTAATGGAAGACATAGCAAAGAAGGGAATAGAAGACTGGAGAAATAAAATCATGAATAAGGAACAATGGAGACAGATTGTTATGCAATGGGCGTAAAGTGGCTTGTAAAAGCTTTATTTATACTGAAAAAATACATAAATTGTAATATTTAAATATTTTTGTATACAATTACAATAAAAAAAACGACTTATATACCATTATTCCTACTCAACAAAGTATGAAACGTATTCAGAATCAGCAATTTGTCTTTCATGAAATTTATCTTAACCAACAATAAAAGTGGCACAAAATCCAAAACCAAATCTGGCAACCACGTTTTGTACATTAACATAAAATTATCATTTTGTATAAAATGAGCATAACCTAACTTTTGTTAATGACTGACAGCATATTTACAGGGTGAAATTCATCACCCTAACATGGCCTCCTATCTGGCAAATAACTATTGAACGGTTTATAGTAGGTATTAGACAAATATAATATATGCTAATAGATGCTAAACTAGATCACTAAGGAGGTATATATTGATAAGTATGTAAAAATGTTTGATACAAAAAGATGTAATACAATTTGTAGCGGTGGAAATTATAAAAATAACCCTTTATAAAAGTATTAAGAAGCTATTTGGTGTATAAAAGGGTTAAAAATTGAAATAAAATTGGCGTGGTGTAAAAATAAATGTAAAATGTTAAAATGACTATATCCCGCATCTCTTATTATCCAATCATATGCCATAATTTTCAAAAATTCAACCAATCACGTGTTTTTATAGTGGCAAAAAATCCAAATTTTCCCTTGGGATAATATCAGCTTTTTACCGCTTGTATCCGTGGCAACCACCAAATATGTTGTTTTAATCAAGGTGGTATTTCAGAAACGTCATTTAAACTGTCATTGTGAAATGTCACATTCATACCGATACAAAATGAACCGATATTTGGGAAATAGTCCACAAAATGTATTTCGGGCTCATGATTTTGCTCGGAAAATGTCTTACTCAAGATTTTTGTTTTTTGAAAATGTCCCTTGACAAACTAACAAGTTAGTTTGTCTTGTGACATTGCCAAAATAAAAAACTTTCGTAAAACACTTTTACCAGCAAAATAATTTGCCCTTAATACGTTATTACTGGTAAAAGATGTGCAGACTATATGCATGAAGATAAAGGTTGTGGTGACAATACCAAAGTAATACAGTTATAATCTACAAAGCAAATTTCTGGAAGGGAATGCTGAACTGAGTTTATTGTCAAATTACATTGCATCATCTGAATTGGATAACAAGGAATGGATTTTACTGGAAGTGGTTTACATCGAGATCATTAGCAGAGTGCGCGTTTTATGGGGTGGGTAGGAGATTTTCATCTGAAGGAGTTTTAATTCGACAAGCTTGTCATTGAAGTGACATATTATAACTTGTATCTAGTCGAGGTTCGTGATACTAGGTCGTCGGTGGCTTGAGAATTTTGGTGGGACGACGTGGATGGTTATTGCTGCTGGTATTGCTGCTAAAAAGGGTCTTGTTGTGTTTTTGGGCAAGGAAGAATTTGAGGATCCAGGTGTGTTTTTGGCGGAGTTCGTGCAGGCATTGTTTTTGGAAGTTGAGAGATCTTGGAGAGATTGCTGGAAGCATTGGGCTTGGTAGAGGAGAGTGTCTAGTCCGCTAACAGGTGACACAATACAGGTATTTAAATAAAAACTGAAAGAAAATATAGAAAGAGTGAAGTGAGGTAATTTTAATTAACCGAGTACTTACCATTTGACTTTGTTGAATGACAAAAATGTAACGAAAAGTATTTGTAATTAATTTTGCCAAAAATAATTTGTGTCATGTGACAGACGTAAGAGTTGTCATAAAATAAGAAAATAAAATTGCAAAATAGAAGCAGTCTAGATTATAAAGAATTCGACCTCTGTTTCAGTTAAGTGTTTTCTACCGAAGCTAGCAGTTAAATAATCTTGATTATCCATAATTAAAAAATGGCAAATGAGTTAATTAACATTCAATTTAAAAAAGAATTGATTGCGAATAAACTAAAGTAAGGTTTAAGTCAATTGTAACATAACGTAGGCGTTACAACGTGGTAGAGTATATGTGTATTGTAAATAAGGTGCTTTTTACCAATAGCTGAACAAGAATGGGCAATTATACATTTGCCAAAAGTCCCAAAATTCGAACTAAGCCTCAATCTACAATAAGAGCACAACTTTGGAAACTTTACCAGGATATTTATCTGCACTTTTTCAGGAAGATATAGTAATTAGTAGTAAACTAGCACATGTTACATTGGTCTAAGTAAGCTGTCAGAACTGTGTCTTTGTGCAAAAAATTAAAACGAGAACTTTTCCTGCAAACATCTGCACACGAAACGTCTTTGGACCGAAACAACCAGACTGTTATTAGTCATTTGACTGTGCTGTTGTTTCTAGATGGTAATGATGGCTTCATTTTGTTCATGGTTATAGTACGATACAAATACTTTTTCTGTTGTTCCTAGTCTGCGTCCAGAGATTTCGGAATCCACTTAGCAGATGGTCGCGAGGTGTGTTGGCTAGCAACCTATTTGAAGTGAACATGATGTATTCTAAAAAAAGGTGACATGGCTTTGGAATAGGATGGGCAATTAGATGACGAAAACGGCTAACGAAGAAAAATACATTAAGAGTAACTACAAAGAACCTAGGCTCATGGAATAACAGAGAACAAAAGGTGGAAGCACGAAAATATAAAAATTAACAACATCGACAAAATAGCAGTGAATGCAACACTTTCTATGGTCATGTCAGAATATTGAAGATGACATATAATGCATTGAAAATAGCAATATAGTGTTGAAATAACTATCACAAGACGTTAAATCAAACAAACAATCGTTAAGATGACATATATGTGTTGTGTCGACTTTGAAAAGCTTTTGACCTGTCAGAGAACATGATATACTCAGAATTTTGAATGCAAATAAAGTATCTAAAGATATTATGCACACTATAAATGAGTTAAATACAGATTGCTTAACTGAGATAGTCACTGCAAAAGGGAACAGAAAACCTATAGAAATATCAACGGGAATAGGACAAGGCGAACCCTTGATCCACTTTCTATTTAATTTGATTGTGAACAAGATGATTCAGAGAACTACTTGGATATAGAACAGGAAACAGAAACGTTAAGATACTCTGCTATGCGGATGGCCTTGTAAGATCGCATTAATATGACAGGGAAAATGTATAACATGGAAATATGAACAATTATATATAAAAAAAAACAAAAGTAGTATCAAAAAATCCTACAAGGTGTAAACTGGATGTAGAAAAGAAAATAATTCAGCAAGTGATGGAGTTTGATTACCTGGAGCTCCAAATTACATAAACCAGAGGGTTAGCTGTCGAAGCGCGGAAACAAGTACCGCAAGCTTCATAAATAGAAGGCTTTTTGAATAACATGATATGAAAGAATAAATACATAAAGCTTGAAAGCAAAGCGAAGGTATATAAAACGATGGTTCGACTAGTTTTAACTTGTGCAAATGAAACAAGAGCGAAGACCAAAATCACAAAGCAGAAAACAAGAACAGCTGAGATGAAGTTACTCAGAGTCATACCCGAAGTTACGTTAAAAGAAAAAATGCCAAAATATACAAGATACAGTTAAATGGATGAAAAAGAGAAAGAAATAATGGAACGAGTAACTAGAGCGAATGCACCACGGGAGGCAGGCAAAAATATCCAAGAACGACCTACAAATAGGCAAGAGATCGTCAGGATGCCCACCCGAACGATGGCAACCAAGCTGTTGTCAAAAAGCAGAAGAAGAAGAGATAATAATGATGCACGGTATTAGAAACACACTTATTTGAAATATTGAACTTGCCTGCTATACACTTTAACCGAATTGATCGGTTTTCCAAAGTCATGGCGTACACAACAGACATATACAGTCTATTAATTTTCAATGTGAATTAGACTAGGCTGGGCTCACTCTAATTTTTATGGCAATGTAGACAATTGTCAATAAATATACGTATAGGTTAGATCACTCCACTTTTGACATTCCAAAAATAGTACTGTTGACATTTATGAATGACAATATGACATATGATTGGCATTTGTTAAACAAATGTGTTGATACACTTTAAAAATATACAAAATCTTAAGCCCAGTAAAAGCACATACAGTGATTTTATTTTAATAGTTAACATAGCAGTTTCGTTTCTATGTCAGCATTTAATCATACAGGTCATTCATAGTTACCAATGAAATAAATAGATTAGACCGTTTATTTTACGAGTTAACATACGAATTTGAATTAGGTACTTGCTAATAAGAATCTTTTAATTTTGTTACCGGAATGTAGGTAAGCAACTGAAAAGTAGATACCTAGGTACAACTCACAAGTTGTATTATTTCTTTAGTGGTATACATTAGGATAACTTTTAATTGTCTTTTGACAAGTAATAATTGCTATGTTAACTCGTAAAATACACGCTCTAATCTATTGGACTCATTTGTAACTATGAAAATGACCTGTCTGATTAAATGGTGGCATAGAAACGAAACGCTTATGTTAACTATTAAAATAAATTCCCTGTATAATGAACTGGCTGTAGATGGATAGCCGAAACTCATCTAAAAGCTGTAGTAAGCCAATACAGAATAGGCACGAAGAACGAACGTGGAGAAGGTTTACTACAATTCTGCGTAGAAAACGACCTTGTATTAACAAACACGTTATTTGAACATCACATAAGATGACTGTATACATAGAAGTCACCGGTACAGAAATCAAAGTGACTTTATATTGGTTGATTGACGGTGGAAGTCCTGGATTTGCAACTCAAATACCTATCACGGGGCAGAATGTTGCTCGGACCACCAAATGCTTGCAACAGATCTAAAAATAAAATTTAAAAAACATAAAACAACAACAACAAAATCAAAATTGATAACCATACTGTAAAACATCTGAAAACAGAAATCAACAATAACTTAACAGCTAACAAACCTCATATACTAATAAAAGACTGCGACACAGAATGGAGGAACTTTAAAAACAATATTGAAGAAAAAAATCAAAAACAATCAGGACAGTAGAGTATACCCGAAGAAAAAATCAAATAGACACTGCGTAAAAGAACCGACCCTAGAAATTATCGATTAACGACAAGCTGTAACACAATTAGAAATAACCACTGCAGAGAGTACACGAGAATACAGCAGATTAAGTTGCGAAATTCAAAAAAGATGCAGACAACACAAAAACTAATACATCAAAAACATCTATAAAGAAATAGAAGAACATAAAATTTCTCATCAAGTACACGATCTGTTTCAGAAGATACATTTACTGTCAAAGAAATGTAAGACCAAATCTCTAGCAACTGAAGATGAGAATGGACAGGTCCTATGGGAGATCGAGAAAGTTTTAAATAATCTTTGCCCTTAGGCCGGGTAGGTGGCTAGCTTTGCCCGTCGAAAGTGAGGAAAATTTTACATGGTTAGGGATTAGCGACTCCCACAGGTGTTAGAGTGGTAGCCGGGGAGCGTACGATTTTTAAAATCCTTTTCTAGTCCGCCGGGATTCGAATCCGGGCCGCCCGCCTGAGAGGCGAGCATTTTCTCGCGGGACCATCCGCTCACCACTGTATGCAACAAATCAAGCAGTAATCAAGTTAGATAAGCACGAATCAGATAAAATTGCTGTAAAAAATGAGTGCGACAAAGTTGCTTACTTTCAGCACCCCAAATCTTCAATGCATATGGAGAATATATAATGAGACACGCACTGGATAAATTTAAACGTGGCATCTAGTTTGGCTGGAAAAAGCTCACTAACCTTCGATAGGCCCATGATACAACAATATTAACGGGAGACAGAAGGAAATGCAACAAATGTTAGTGCGTGTGATGAGCGAAAGCAGAACCTTGGATCTGGAAATAAACTTAAACAAGACGAAACTCATGATAGTCAATAGACGTCACACTCTGTCGTCGAGGCGACTTCTAAATAACATAGAAACTTTCGATGAGTTCATAATTATACCTAAGGTCCCTTATAAGCAACCAAGAAAGATTCCAGAAAGAAATTAAAAGACGTATCGCAATGGCTAACAACGCTATGACCAACCTGACAAGGATATGGAAGAATCAACAAATCACAAGAAACACTAAGATAGCTCTAGTTAATTCACTTTTCTTTACAATTTTTATGTATGGGGCAGAGACGTGGACAATCAAAGCATCAGACTTAAAGAAAATAGATGCTCTTGAATGCAATGTGGTGCTGGCGTAGAATGTTACGTGTATCGTGGCACTAACGTATCCATATTGAAAAAAATAGGAAAGCCAGACATGCTCTTCACGATGCGTCGTCTACGAATTCTGCAATACTTTGGTTATACATTTAGAAGACAAACAGATAGTCTAGAGAAACAGATCGCGCAGAGCAAAGTAAAGGGCAATAGGCCAAGAGGCAGATCATCGAAAAGATGGCTTAATCAAGTAAAATCCATAACAGGCTGTGCACTACCAAATACGCCCAGAGATGCTCAAGATCGGCACTCATAAAGAAATTCCATAAACAAATGCACGTAATCATGGTATCGCGACTTCTCAGATATGAGCATACGACAGAGAAGAAGATAGATAGGTTTTCCAACGATGTATACACCCTTGACTTCCGTTCTTTCTCTTTTAAAATCCGCGAGCTGATCCCTTATAATGGCGTAGAGAAACATATCGCTTCTTCAAAGCATTCAACATATGTATCTGCATACATTTACTTGTCAGACAATATTTTCAAAAATAAAAAATTCAAATGTGTACTGTTCTTTTTCCCGTAGTGTTCGCTCAACTAATTCTTTGGTAACAATTGTATTCGGTTGCATGGTAACCACAACAGCTAGCTCCACGAGAAACATTTTACTTGACTATTAATAATACTTCGTAGTATTATTAAGAACTTTTTTCTCTTACCAGATTGCAACATCATGTGATGCATATAATCCCTTCTCGTTGTTTCATCCTCCCAGCAGGCTATGTTAGGGTGACCTTTTTGTTGGTACACAAGTGAAATAACTACATATGACAAAATTGGGTTATGTTGTTTTCATTTTGTGGTTATGATTTTTGAAGGCTTGCGCTGTTGCCAATTAAATTGTTGTCTCTTTCCGTAACATTTTCGGCATTTTGACATTAAAATTGCAGTCATGTCAAAAAAGCAATTGTCAAAAATGTTATAATTTTCTCATGTCACAGTTTGACTTCTATCACAATTCATGCACACACTCGTGAGGGCTCATAAAGACCAATTCAACATTTTAGTATTAAGATTTTCGACTCAAAATTAATCAAAGAATCGCTCTACTTGAAGATTATGCCCCATTTTTAATACACCCTGTATATCCGCCTAATGACGTTAATAACTGTTTATCGTTTCGGCGTAGTATGAGAACCGCAACAAAAATTAATAGTTTACAAAAAGGTATGTTTGTATTCGGTAATATATTACTTGAAATTACACAAAAGGTATGTTATCATTTTCAAGGAAACTTTAACCTTCAAAGAATAATTTTAAATCAATAGATTTTTACGTAATTGAATATTTATATGGAATCTTCTAGCTGCTACTTCGGGGATTGATTAGGTCACTAAAGTACCAAGTAGTGTATAGTTTAATTTGTATTTATATTGTTTGCATTCTTATTCAAATTTAATTTTTTGTCTCTATAGCCTCCTTAGGGACAAATGTTCAAAAACTAAACGAATTTTGAGCTTTTCTTGAGTATAGTAATACAGGACCAAAATTGTAACAAAGTGTAATATCTAACATTGAATAACTAAAACAGCAGTCTGTACAACTAGAAGCTCCCTAAACAAGGAAATGAATAAAATGTCTCTAATTTCTCCCTTGTTTTCGCTTAACTTTATTCAATACTTGTTTATTGCTTACTACAAAAAACTAGTTTTTCACTTATAACTACTTCCTTCTGATACAATACGTATAGACTTACAGTTGTAGATGCCATATTTTCTTCATATGAATGCACAACAAACTAAAAATGTTAGTTCTTCTGGCTGCAGTAAAAATAAAACAAAAATTGTGAGATTAGAATGTGAGCAATAGTTTCACTTCCGATAAGAAGTTACTCTTTTAATTTAAGTGGGTCTATATTTAACTGAATTGAACGTTTATGCTAGATGCACTGTATAATATTCATTGCAAACGTCATAAATACCGCATGGACGCAATATCTGAGCCTTTATTTAAAAAAAAAAATAACTGGAATGGCAAGCGTACAATGAGATAACATGAACTAAAATAGTCCAGTCACTATGTACTTAACTTCAAGTTGTCGACCAAGATAACCTATGTGCTATTTCCGACATCTTAAAAAAAAGATGAGTTTTATTTTTTTGCGATAACTCAGTTCCCGTTAACGGTACGTGAAAATAAAGTAAAACTTTTATTTAGAATTTTTGTGCTCTACAATTGATGTTCAATTATTTTTCCACGTACGAACAATACTAGTCGAGATATCGAACACGAAAGAAAAGCGTGAACGCGTCGAGATTTTTTTCGCGCTTCTTCGCTTGTACTTCGTTTCTCGTTCTATTTACCGAAAAAGTAGTTATTATAAAACTTGTAGAGCTTGAAAATACGTGTAATTTGACTTATTATAAATTGAAATGCGACTAAAATTACGACTTTTAGAGCGGTCCAAAGTCGTCAAGTCGGCGCGTCATTTTGATTTCATGTATCGTACTATTACATAAATGACACAATAAACGTCATTGCATTATTAGAATCATTATATTTCATAGAACATCTTAGTGGACAACTTGAAATTTAACTTTTCTGGACCCCCAACATTTCAAATACGGAGATTAAACTTTTGGTTCTTAAGGATTTTGGCATTTAAATATTGTTCAAAGTACTACGTACACTTACAATCCGAGCCTCAAGTTCATATGTGACTTTTTCAGGATATAACATGTTATTTTATGTTTTCTGAATAGTAAAAATTTTGCAAAGTACGATTTATAAAAAAAACTTAGCTTCATTTATGTACACAAAACCGATAAAGTTTATCATTCATCATCAGCGTCACGGATAAAACCTTTTGGTTTGTTCCGGGTCTTTCCAGCGTCATTTTGGTCATCCCTGGTTTTAGAAAAAACAAAGCCAAACAAACGCCTCTCAAACATCGTTTGCACAAAGGTATTTCAATTCTTGGGCCATATTGCCAGTAGAACTGACAATCTAGAGAAAACTATTGTTCAAGGAAAACCACATGGCAAAAGACGGAGAGGCAGATCCTCTAAGCGATGGCTTGATATCACGTGGGCGGTACAGACGAACCACCTTCAGTTTCCATGTGTTGAAATGCTGAATGCTTAATGGACCACAACAAATCAATCATAATGTAATAATGAGAAAAAAAGATAGTTTATGTATTGCTCAATTATTATTCCAAATAGTTAAAGTAATTAGAATTTTTTAATAATATGCAATTATATAATGTTATGTACCGCATACTTAATGAAGTATATTATTTTATTCTAATAATGTAATAACATTTTTACATTTCAGAATACATAGAATAACATGTTATATACTGCAAAAGGCACATATGAATTTGAGGCTCGTATTGTAAGTGTACTAGTACTTTAAACAATGTTTAATAGTAACAACTCTTAAGAACTAAAAGTTTAAACTCCCTATTTGAGATGTTGGAGGTCCAAGAAAGTAGAATAGTTGTCCACTAAGATTTTATATGTATTACGAATGTATTAATCGTAACAGTCAATAAAAAATGTGTTTATTAAGTGTTTTGCATATTTTTAGGAAAATAGTTCAGTCTCTCTGACTTATGGTAGTTCATTTGCTTCAATGGGTATAAATAAATTTACGACAAACTTCAATTTGATCATGGCATGCTGCGAATAAGTTTTTTTTTTTAAACACTGGATATTATTATGACCTTATCGTTATTTCGCGATTACACAAGAAATCGACCTATTTTTTTAATAAAGACCATTTGTGTCCTTTTATTTAGTTAAACTAGATGGTATTGTATTCGTTTAGTTATTCACCATTAAGTCAAATACAATCCAGTTACTTGTCAAGCATCGACTTATTTCAAACGTTCCAAAAAGATAAATACTTTAATTGATAAGATTGATGACAATCAAATATTACTCGTGGAAATGTTTTCAATTTTTCAGAGTGAATGCAATAGCCGGCATCAAGTATATCAACGAATGTATAAATTACCTCAAGTTAGGGCATGCATCTTATTAAAATAGTTACAATGATTACATCCAGATTCATTTGAATTGCTAATTTTTTTTTTAATGTTGATCAAACTTACGTGGTTAATTAAGAAATGAAAAACACTAAATATAGAATTATTCGTCTTACAATTTATGAGAACCTCGAGGCAGTTAGATATTAGGTATCTAAATTATAATTAAGTTTGGCTTCCGACAGCCGCAAAGCATAGCCTGTCAATGACATTCGGCCTTGAAAAATGCAATCCCAATAAAACGAATAAATGTCATAATTCGAAATGAAATTTAATAAAATGTAAAAAATACAATTTTCTTCTGGCGTGAAAGAAGTATTCTTTCATTATTAACGTATTAATTGTTATAGACTTGAACATAAATTACGTGGAGTTTCACAAGACCCCAAGACTAGTCTCAGTCTCGACTTTTTGTAGCGCTTTTTGAAAATCAAGACCAAAATTGGACCTTTAAGGCCAAGAGAACACCAAAATGACTAATTACAAAACGATTGGTCTTAGTATTGACCTCGGTGCGGTGTGAAGATTTTAAAGACGCGTGTCTAACGCGTTGGTCAAACGTGGCCGATATGCGGAGAATGATAACATTTTTAATGTGTTTCATAATAATCGTTGTTATTGTATTAATTTGCATTATTTATGGAAATCGAATATAATTAAAATTATCTTGAATGTTTGTTTTGTAACTAAAAGCAGTTATGCATACATTTTTTACCTACATTTTCTTCATAAAAGTGTAACTGAAACTCCACAGTAAACATTTGTGATAAAGAATTTCTTGTACATGAAAAATTTATTTTTAGGATTTTGTAATACGTTTCAGTTTCATACCTGGAGCTATGTAGTAAACATCAGTGATCGGGTTTAGAACTAATTTTAGTCCGATTTTAGTCTAAATTGGTCGAAACTTGATAGTCAAAATACTTATATTAATGCAAAGTTACTTTTCATACCTTCAAAAACTAATATTACAGTGAAATCAAATCAAAATAGCAAGCTTTCTATTCGGAATATCAATAATTGTATATTTTAATTGCTGAAGATGAAAAGGAAGTTCTTTAATATTCTATAGAATTTCTAAATAACTTAAAATCCAGCTAATCACGTTCAAATTGAAAATTGTAGCAACTATGATGTTTTTATACAACAGTAATATCCAAAGTGCATTAAAGTAGCTGATTAAATTTTGACGTATTTTATCGGGCCGTTTTGTTAAGAAATTTGTCATGTAAATTTGTTACTCAACAAAATTTATGAGATGCATTTACTGAGAGCAAAACAGTTTGACAGGAAATCATCAAAATTTATTTCGGCTAGTTTACATGCACGTAGGATATTCGGAATGATGATTTCCTGAATAAATAGAAAAATTCACTTGGTGAATCCCTTTGATAATGATGTTAGGATTATTCAAAAGCGATTAAATTCTGTCCCATTTTTAACCGCAGTAAAATTTTTACATTTGAACTTTCATCATTATTAAACTGACAGAAAAAATGGCAATTACGCATTATTGTGGATATAATGAAAATAGTCAATTTAAATGTTTTCCAAGTATTACTAAATGGAACAAAATTAGTTGTTTACAATTAGAAAATATTACTTGTCAAAACACGAGACAAAGAGCTTTACTTTCGATGCGATCATTTTCTTTTAAAAGATGACAATTTCACATTCAATTATATTTGTAGTAACAATTAATACAGCACAGGAGCTAGCGGTAGTTAATATTTACGGCAACTTGTTTTTATTTATCCACAATAAATTGTACGTGACAATATTCCGAATATGTTAGGTTAAAAGCTGAACTTACTCCAGAAACGTGTAGAACCATAAGTGGAGCCTAAGGAGGTTTTGTAATATTTTTTTTCAGAATACTTGCATTCGTATGAGGGCCTTTGGTATAACATTAATAATGGAGTTCAAATCCAAAGTAGAATTTGGCTAATGAATCAATATTAGATTTTCTGACAATTCAGAAACAACAATAAACTCTGAAATGTCATAATCAAGGATCGTCATGCTTATGTGACATCAGCTTTGTCCTATATCCCGAATTGAAAATTACCACCCGGTATATAAAAAGTAGCAATGTGTAGTTTTGATATAACAACAAATTAACAACATTGCGTATTATCACTGTTAAACGAACTTTCGCATCATAGAAACAAGGTTAATAAAGAATTCAATGTCACTACTATGGACAAGTCTCTAAAAGAAACTATGAAAAACAAATAATTTTGTCTAACATTGTAGGACGTTTACAAACTCAGGAAATAACACTTTTGTGCTATATTTCCTGAAAGACGCAAATTATACGGTTACCCTATTCCGCTATTAGCTCCAACAAATAATTGGGGTAATGGAATCGCTGAATACAACCAATCTGCCCTAGTTTCTAACCGTTATAATGCGTTTTAAATTTTTGCAGTGGTGAGTATAGCACGACGAATGCATCTAAAAGAAGGGCCTTCAAAAAATTGATTTACTGAAAGAAATAATACGTGCCGAATTTAAAGGTAAAAGGAATAAAATCAATGAGAGTGTCTAGAAAAGCTTTCTTGATCGTTCCTTTGTATTGTTAGCACAAAGTTATTAATTATCTGCTCTGAAGTACGTTGTATTATAATTTCAAAGTATGGCTATGTGTCATAAATAAGCAGATGTCTTCATTGTTCATTATATCTATTCCACAATTATAAATTAACAAAGAGTATAAGGAAGTTAGGGAAAGGAGAAGCAATATTTTTTACAATAGTGCAATAGAGTACAGTTTCAAGCATCGTTTTGAGTGCAAAAAGTGCCACTTTAATGTACTCAGTGCAATAATATTTTTTTGCACTTCCGGGACTAAAGTTGATACTTTAGTCCCCGTAAACAGGGACTAAAGTAGATCATTTAATCCCTAGCGACTAAAGTAACTCATTTAATCCCTAGGGACTAAAGTAAAAATGATACCGTAACTATGGTAAATTTATGTACACATGAGGTTAGTAGGTTAGGTTTTGTTTGTCATCTGACACACACTGACGTAAAACTTAACCTGCAAATCTCGAATTTGACATATACTGACAATACACTTCAGTACTGCCAACTGATTCAGACTATCCAGGACCTGCTGCAATTCAGTTTGTAATAAATTATAATTGTCAGTTTCCAAATTGACAGATTCCAAATTTTGGAAATGTTTGATGATAATGTTCCCAAAAGTGCAAAAAATAGCGTATATACCTCGGGACTAAAGTGCCTAAATCCCTTGAGTGGTTATTGCCCTCGGGCTTCGCCCTCGAGGCAACAAACTCCACTCGCGGGATTAAATGGTGCACTTTAGTCCCTCATGATATAATATACTATTATTGAACTCCGCCAGCAATTTGATAAATATATTTCTTTATCATTGCTGCCCTAATTTAGAGAAAATGTTATATACAACACGAGCAAAAATGTAATAGCACTTATGAAGTGTTGTTCAAGGAGGCCTCGTCGCGTACAACATGAAAATACAGTATTGCGGATTGTAAGATAAGTATACATTCTAAGATTATAGACATACACGTGCAGTGACCAATTTCTCCTGAAAAAAAGATAGGGACAAAATATCTTGACGTTCGTAATAATACTGAATCAATACACTTGCTAATGCGAATTTTATCAATTTCAAATTAAAAAAAAACATTTCCGGCAATGGAAATCGCTTGCGCTTGCGAACGCGAATTTAAATCCGAGCGCCTGATCCACGAGCCTTTCGAGGGCCTCTTCCGGCGATGCGCTGCTGTATTTAACGGAACAGAACTATTATTGAAACTTTTTGACCCTTTTACGACATTACCTTGTATCTGTTAAGTCCCATTTTCGTTAAGTGTAAAGCCTGACCTATGTGTAAGTTCTTACTTTTATCTATTTGTCAGTTAACGCAAAAATAAACAAAATTTTTGTTCTTTAAGGACTAAATCTAAATTCAATATGTGTTATAGTTTTAAAGGCTTTTCTGGTTCCAAGTCAGAAAATCATAATTCAAATCCCAGTAACTCCAAAATCCACAAAAATCTTGTACTGACTTCATTCCGATCCCTCACTCTGGCTTTGGCAAATGTGTGAATTTGACGCTTAATCCTCAACAAGGCTGACGACGATGATGGTGAATGAAAAATCGTAGAAAAAAAACAAAGATTTGTTTTAAACAGAGTCTCGTTAAACATGAATTTTTGTCTTATTTCTGCACATAGAGTCTCCAGTTTTTTTGTCGATTACGCTAAAATACAGGCTCTAGAAACCAACATTCCCAATTACACCAACATTATCAGGCAATGATTACATCGAAACTGTTGCATATGTCAATAATTTTTTTAATCAAAAATTTTATTACCTACAACGTGTTCGGGAAGGCATTGGTATAAATTGTAAAGATAAAACAACTGTGAAAATAGAATCGAAAGTTTCTTAAAAATGTTTAGATTAGATGTAAAATATATAGTTTTTTCACAACTTGAGATTTGAAAAGTGTTTGCATAAATTTTAGGTACTGCTAAATTGCATATTGATGCAATCGGTTTTTGAAATTGAATTTGCTGTTTGCAGCAACTTTATTTTAATAAAAATTCCCCCATTTATGTATTTCTTTCAAACATATTTAGTTGCTTACTAGCAAATGATGACTAAAACGTAAACAATGTTAAGGGATGCTTATTATAATGATATGCCAGCAGTTCCAACAATTTTCGGCATCGTTTTAAACAAGCACCCCTAAAGAATCTGAAATTTAATCAAGGAATGTTTCGGAACCTTTTCGACTACATTCACACTCTGTATTTTGAATGGCCACGACAATCAAATGATTTGTTTACTTAGACTTTTCTAATAGTTAAATTCTAATTAAATCGCTATACATACAACGCCTTTTTGAAGTAATTTGCTACGGCGCTCGTTCTTTGTATGCCAATTTATGAAAATTTAAGTAATTCAGCCTTGGCGGCAGCAGTCCACAAGTTATTTAAACTGCATTCCTTTGTTGCAACAGGCAAGGCAAACGCCTCCCAAATTAATTAATTTTCTTGACAAACATACCCTCTGTTATTATTCCTGAACTCGTTGTAACTGGCCATGTTTACTATTCCGCCCCATCCAGGCCCAAGGGAAAAAAATATCTGCACCGCCGCATCTGCCCAGACCTACGGAAAAATGTGTCTGATAATTTCATTGAGGTAGCCTAGCTGGGTTTAAGTGCCTTTAAATTTGTAAGTTCATGCCACTGCGGGTAAATATAAAAAAATATTCCATCCCATGCACCTGGCAGAGTTATTCCTCTTATCAGCAGGATGAAGAGGATGACGAATGGAAACGTTGCTGTGAAGTAGACGACCTTTCCCACAGATTTGACGCCGTTCATTATGCACAAGTACACAACCACCCAGGCCACAACGTCGCAGATAAACAAGGGCCAAACTATGGACCCCACGTCTTCTATCCCGCTGGAAATCTGTAGAATTTTGTTACTGGAACAAATTGAAATATGTCAGTCAACAAAAACTTGACGAGGAAACATTGTTATTAATTTTTTTTTAATATCTTATGATCAGTTATTCAATATATTTCAAGTTGACCTTTGTGAGATATCTTAGAAAAAGCGAACTCGATTTCAGATATGTAATTCAAAACGTCGAATCAATTTGAGCATATTAGAAAATTATGCATAATATCAAAAGTCACTTACAGTTTGCCTCAGGGATCTTTTCCTTGACGATGTATGGGTATGGAGCAATGTGTTCTTCTACTAATAAGGGGTAAATAAATGTAAAAACAATGTTCGATCATTTCTGTGATTGCTTCATTCGCACATGACACCAAGGAAAAGATTCCTACGACGAACTGTACGAAATTGAGTTTGATTTAAAAAGAAGAGGCAATTTTACATCATTTCATGGAAAATATATGCAAATTGATTTGTTTTAACACAGCAGTCACCATATGTGTTCAAACTAATGTTTGATCATGGGACAAAACAATTTAGTGGAATTAAGTGAAATAATGCGGGCACAAAAGTGCTTTCAATTAGAATATAAAAGCGAGTTCACGACATGTGCCAGTTAAACTATTTGTATACAAAACTCTGCATTAGCGTCAATTTACTGGGTCACGTTGTAATACTATAAGGAAGCTTTATGCAGACCGCCGCATTATAATGCTATTGCTAGGTCAGATTTCACACATATTGTGTACCAGCGAGGTATTTTTATGCAAACGTCGTGTTTTTGGGCCTATGCCAATAATAGGTTATGAGTTTAAAACCAGCAAATACGACACACATTCAATTATATATATGGACTTGTATTTGTTAAATAATTCAATATACTACTTCTAAACTATGAGGCGTATTCATTTGTGACGAAGGCACAGGCTAAAATTGTCTTTAAAAGGGGGTTTAGTCCTGGCCACTGTAGTCACATCTTATTGCAACCAAGAAACTTGATCCCCTTTCGCAAAACAACCTGGTTCTACAATCATGTTCCTAGGTGCGAACTTAACGAGTGCAAGGAGCAATTCTCGGAACTACGCAAATCGAAGGCTTGCATAAAATTCAAGCAGCATCGCGGACAATACGGCTCGTATTACATGGGACACCCAGTACAGTCTATCAAGGAGAAAATATTTCGAATTTATCTTAAAGCTAACTGCATTTGAATCTAACGGATGTGTAGGTCTATATTAAAGGCGTAAAACATATTAGCATAATAAAAGAATTATTTATTTGCTTATAGAATAGTGTACATACGATTAAATTGTTTAGATAAAAACCAGGCAGCTCTAACGTGAATTTTTACGCCTGGAATAATTTTAGCAAGTCTGTTTACATTATTTTATATACAGTGTGGTCCATTAAGTGTGCAACAAATGGGAAATTTTTTTATTAGTTGTACAATCGAAATTTAAATATTGCCAAAAGTTAGTGCATGTTTGATAACCATATCAGATGCCCTTAGAATGGCTTCAAGTCAAACAATATACAGGGCAGGACAAAAAATATGAAATTCGTTCAAGAACAAAGTTACCTTATTTCAAAAAATATAGCAAAATTTTATTGAGAAAAGTTGTTTAGAATTAAAAGTTATGCTCAAATACAAAGTCACGGCCTCCTATTCGAATTTTGATTCTTT
Organism: Agriotes lineatus; assembly: GCA_940337035.1. Classification (NCBI taxonomy): domain Eukaryota; kingdom Metazoa; phylum Arthropoda; class Insecta; order Coleoptera; family Elateridae; genus Agriotes; species Agriotes lineatus. The sequence continues at coordinate 109,044,611 of OW679198.1, forward strand.
TTTGGAAAATTTTGTATTACCCCCGTATGATACATATTTTTATTATTTTGATTTTATATGTATTTAAAGTAGCCACAACCACATCCCTTTTAAATAACTTTTAGCAACTTGAAGCGTATTTGTAAAATTTACTTGGATTTATATTTTTTTAGATAAGCGTCCACTTCATGTTTGTTGCAACGATATTTAACAGAACTTTAGAATTTCGCAAATATTCTTCTTAACAAGGCAAATGCTTTACTAATAATAATTTACATATGAAAAACTCTTAATAAAATCAGAATAATAAAAATATGTATCATACGGGGATAATACAAAATTTTACAAAAAAAGAATCAAAATTCGAATAGGAGGCCGTGACATTGTATTTGAGCATAACTTTTGATTCTAAACAACTTTTCTCAATAAAATTTTGCTATATTTTTTTAAATAAGGTAACTTTATTCTTGAACGAATTTCATATTTTTTGTCCTGCCCTGTATATTGTTTGACTTGAAGCCATTCTAAGGGCATCTGATATGGTTATCGAACATGCACTAACTTTTGGCGGTATTTAAATTTCGGTTTTACAACTAATAAAAAAATTTCCCATTTGTTGCACACTTAATGGACCACACTGTATACCTAAATCTACCATGATACATCTATTTTGTATAACATTTTGTTTGCTCTTAACATTACGTCACGTTTTCGTGTTTTGAGTTCAGCTATTCCATAACATTACAATATTCTGCTGAGTAACTGGACTTTATGGATGTTCATCGACACCTAAAATTAAAAGATGCTCAAGATAATGAATGAATGAATGCATAAATTAGCTGATCACCGAATTGACTTGCGCCACCTATTTATTAGAGTGTAATATTTACTACATGGAATTCGATTTAATTTTACGCCATCTGTTTAATTCGTTTTTCAATAAAATACTTCATTTTGAATTGAAACAAGTGATAATAATTTTCCATTGAGAATGTATAACATAACATCTACGCTACATCGTAATAACAATTCTATTAAATAATACCAAAGTGGTTTTAAGTAAAAGTTTTAAAATCACTGTGAACTAATCAGCAAGTTTGCTTGTAGTTCTTGAAATAGTTGGGTGTTAAAGGAAATAAAGCTTTCATAAGTTAAATGAAAAGAATGGAAAAATCCTTGTAAAAACGGAAATTATAGGAACAGTATATAAAATTCTTTCGATAAGTATGTTTACAATAATGATTTCTATGCAGGTATGTTATGGTGAAGTATGCAACATGTTAAATGAAGGATTTCATAACCGAACAACCACACAGACAGGACATAAAAAAGCAAACGAGTTTTGGAATTATAGGTTCAATGAACGATTTTCAGCGCAGAAATTAGGAATACAACAGGAAAAATTAATATTATAACTTAAATTCGCTATTAACATATGGAAAGGAAGAACGAAAATATGAAGGGTCGCGAGATATATTATGGAGAATAATAAAATCGATGTGTTATAAGTACAAATTTTAAATAACCAAAAACCACTCTGCGAACAGAATCCCGTTTTAGCAAAGAAAATCAGTTGTTTGAGAAAATATTTGCTAAAATTCACCTAAGGAAGTAAATTTCATATATTTGGACGAGAGTTGGATTATTCAACATGAGAGTCCCAGGCAACAATAGTGCATGAAAGCTGCGGCAAAGCTAATCTATTGCAACTGTTAGGAATCCTAACTGAAACATAATAAACACTAGACTATTGAGAACGAACGTTAGTAATTAATATTAATTAATCATAACTTAGTGCCTAAAATAAAATGTATTTATGTAACGACGAATTTGGCAAATTATCTGTCCTTGGAAATACGGGTAATAGAAAATTCGCACGCCAAAAAGGGTCGGACATAAATCGTAAAGATTATTGATTTTACGTGCCACTTTGCGTGGGACCGATAGTATTTTCAGGTTTCCATTATTTGTAAAAGCGAGAATTTTGGTGAAGGCGGATTTTAACAGACATCGGTAATAATAATTTGTAAATAAACATATTTTCAGCTACTGAAGTCTTTAATTTCTCAAGTAGAGCTTTTAATGAGTGTAACGTGTAATCTGGGTCGAACTAAAAACCCCGACGTTAACGAGGATAAGGTCAGGAATTCATGGTGCGAGTCCATTCCAAACTGTACATCAGACGTTTGGAAAAACAGCATGAAACATTGTGAGAAACTAATTAACGACGATTGGACGAAGTACATGTGAAACTCAACAATAGAAGACGTTCCTACAATTATCATAACCCTTAGCGAATCTGATAGTGTATCAGAATATGAAGAGTAACCTGTTAACTAATGAAAAACAAATTGAACTTAGCAACACACTGCTCTAATTTTTTTCTATTTCAAAAAATTAAGCTTGTATTTATTAGCTTTATTGCATTTGTTATTGTACTTCTCCAGACTTTTTGTTTTTTATTAAATAGTTGTTCCATAAATATGACTTTTGTGTAGTGCTGAAGTACCAGCTGTTCTATTATTTATTAAATAAGACTGGATAATGGTCAGGGACATCATTTAAGCTTCTTCGATAACAACTGCAATGTGTTTGTTTACGTCATTCTGATTGAACTTTCCTTCACTGTAAAAAGTATTATAGTTTGGAATGTGTACACAGTTACTAACTTGAAAAGTGACCAATAATACTATCACATCATAATCAGTAGCAGAAGCATTTTCACAGTCTTCTCTGAATCATGTGAAAATCGGACAGACTGAACATACAGGGTGTGTATAAAGTGGCAAAGGAACTACACGGTGGCGAGGTTGAGTATTCTGAGTCAAAAATCGTAATACTGAAATGTTGGATTGGTCTTAGGGAGCCATCACGAGTGGTAGATAGAAAATCTGTTTTTTTCAGGTAAAGTACATTTTCTGTTTCAAAACACGTCAAATCTCCTTAAGAAAAGTTGTTCAAAATGTAAAATTATAGCCCCATGCACAATTTCAAAAATAGCCGCTGACGTGTTACACACCGTTTCATAAAAGTAAGTCGATATTTCTTAAATTTTCCATGAAACCATAATTTTACATTCTGACCAACTTTCCTTGATGATACTTTGACGTATTTCAAACAAAACAGCCACTTTACCTAAAAAGAAAATGTTTTTTATCTACTTCTCGTGAGGATCCATGAACACCAATCCAACATTTTAGTAGTAACAGGTTCTTCTACACTGGTACTCAGACAAACTGTATATAAAATGTATAAGGAAAATCAGGCGTATGATATTTTATGATTCTATAAATTATGTTATTTCACATTCATTTTAAGAAAACATGTCTCTCCCAACTCTTTAAACGATGAACCTTAAAAGTATGATATCAAACAGAAGCTATTTAAGCATTTGCCTACATTACATTGTATTTTAGTTTCTCAAAGGCAACAATATTGCCAGTATGTCTTCAGTTTTTATTATATGGCAAACCTCAATTATTCCAAAGTTCCAGCATCTAATATTCATGTACAGTAATTTTTGGATTTAAAGATTTTTCTATTCCGATTTTGGTATTGTTAATTTATGTTCTAATTAGGTGCTTGATAGTATTTAAGTTGACTTAGTGGCATAGTTTGATTACTTTTGGGTGTAAGAACTTTTAAATCGTATTTACGACGGTATTTCATCAATTAATTTTAAATTTTATTTTAAAAACAGTCCTTAATGATAGCAACCATCTTTTACTCTAACCTCAAAAAATCACCTAGCTATTGCATCGTGTGTTCTAAAAAAAAACTCATTTAGGGTAGGCTTTGGAAAGGAAGATCAAAAATCTAGTCATGTCTTAACTTAAGTCTGTAGATGAATGTCAGATTGCATTTTGTTTATGAAAACATCTGTCACTGTGAGAAGCAAAAGTTTACACTGCATTAAGTTTAATTGTATCAAGCAAAAAGAATAATAAGATGGCATGTATACAACAACAACGAATTTAATAATCATAACGGTCAATAAAAATTGTTTTTGCTAAGCGTTTTGTGTCATGTGTTTAAAAAAATCTCATTCGCAGCATGCCATGATCAAATTGAAGTTTTCCATAACTTGATACACCCATTGAAGCAAATGAGCTATTCTGAGAGAACTAAATTACATCTTGATCTTGAACTATTTTCCTAAAATATACAAAACACTTAATGAAAATAATTTCAATTGACTGTTATGATTAATACACTCCTTGTTGTTGTGTAAATGCCAGCTTATTTTCCTTTTTGCTTGCTACAAGTACACTTAATGCAGTGTAAACCTTTACCTGTCACAGTAACAAATGTTTTCAAACACAGAATACTATCTGCCATTCACCTACAGGCTTAAGTTACAACATGACTAGATTTTCTATCTTTCTTTCCAAGTTCTTTTTTTTTTGGAACACACGATATATTTTTAGGAAAATAGTTCAAGGTCAAGATGTAATTTAGTTCTCTCTGACTTATGGTAGTCCATTTGCTTTAATGCGTATATATCAAGTAACAGCAAACTTCAATTTGATCATGGCATGCTGCCAATGAGTTTTTTTTTTGGAACACACGATATATATTGTATAGCTACTGGACATTTTTAATTATACAAAGTGCTTCAGAAATAAGTACCGCAAATTGAAAAAGTGGTACATTTTCGCAAAAGAATGTTAAAAAATATTCCCCTTAAACCCCCTCCTTTGGTTTCTACAGGGTGATTAAAGGAGTTTCAACCATATATATTTTATCGCATTTCATATGGTAATGTACTACATTTCTACAATCAAAATCGTTGAGTAAAATAGCATTTTACAACATAGCCACCATTATAGCATAGCAACGACCATTTATTTTACGTTTGGCAATACTGAAGTGTATTGTTAGTGGCACAGTTTATTTATGCCAAAATAAATTTTATTTTCTGTTAATTATGAATTCAAGTAGGCATCTACTTAATTACTATGTATAATAATGTAGAATATTCTAATGAAGAGAGGGTATTTATTATCAAACATTTTATAGTGACGTCAGTTTAAGCATAGTTCGTGATTTATTCTCCGGAAAATAAAATAATCGACCAATTTCATCTGTATCGACCATTTATAAGTTTGTGAAAAAAATCAAATACAGCAAGTGTAACGGCAGGTAATTCAAAAGTTTTAATATTGCAATTTAAACAAATATTCCATCAACAAATTAACATTAAGTCAAACGGAATAGAAGAACCAACAATGAGCTGGAAGAAGAAGTTTTGGCGTTGATAAATGATGATTAAATAACCAGCATACGATGTATTGCTCGAGAGTGCAACGTATTGACACAGTCAGTGCATAAGGTTTTGAAAAAGAATGATTATCGTCCCTACAAACATCAGTGCCATCAAGAGATATTGTTAGTACGAGGACGAAGATAAAAACTTTTTGCGGTCAATCTGTTTTACATATGAATGTACGTTCACACTAAATAATGAACAGAATACGCAGAATACTCGATAGTGGGCCCAAGAAAATACTAGGAAAGGTCTTGAAACAAGAACACAATTCCCCTAGAAAATTAATATTTCTAGCAGAATAGATTATAATCACGAGTCAATAAACAACGTTTGAACAGTTTATTTATAAATATTAAAAGTACAGTAAGAGTCGCTGCTATGACGATTGTATTTTCAGCAAATAAACGAGATGTTTGTTAAGGTATTTGACTATCAGTTATTAGTCAAGATAGTATATGATTATCACTGTTGCATTGTCAAAAGTTAGTATATACGTAACTATGCATTTTTACCGTTTTTCATTAGTTGATGTTATATGGAGTGGTATTATCAAGTGCAATACCATAAGTAGTGGATATATTTTTGACAAATATTTTGCCGTTTCCATGTAAATTAATGCGTTTAAATTTCACAAAACAAATTCATATCAAAAATGTCAGAAGCCGAAGGTGATTTTGTTGAGTGAAGTTTCCTATAATTTCTATGGAAATGGCAAAATATTAAAAATATATATATCCACTTCGAGTGGTATTTGAGACGACTATTTATCAATATTATTACATTAAATTAACTTAATTAAAAAAAATATATCCAACAGTTAATATACTTAGTTACAAACATTTTTAGTCGTTAAAGTAGTAATTATTAATGCGACATTTTAAAATGTTTAACGCAAGTCAAACTTTGTTTACAGTTTGTTTATGATTATGTTAAGGTAACCTAGCAACAAAACTTAAATGAATATCGTTGATAAGCGATATTTCTCAACAAAGTTATTGATTTTTGAATATTTTTCGAATATTTGAAAAATATTTTAAAAATTGAAAAAGTCATTTTTAGCTGAAGTTAAACAATTAGGTGTTTTCTGGCCTTTAAATTGTTCAGTTAGCTAAACATAACACACTCTAACAAAATCTCATTGAAATCTTACTTAATTTCCGAAAAATAGTACTTTTTGGATTTTGACAATTTCGAAAAACTCCATTTTCTAGGTAAGTAAAAATTACTCGGAATATATGATAGGGGTAAATAGGTTTTTAGACAAGCACAAATTATTGACTTAAAAATGTTTTTGAAAGATCAGAAATAAAATATGTTCTTATGTTGTGCAGACTTTTTGGCGGACAGTGTATATTGTGGTTGCCATGATAATAACCAAATTTACCTAGTGGATTAAATAGGGAAAACTAATAAATATTGAAAGCATATTTAAATAGTCGTCTCAGTCTCCATATGAATGATAACCAATTTAAAAATTCTGGGCATTATGAATGATCAATTTAGTCTACTATAATTCCCATTAAAAAATCAAATCGAAAACGGAAATATTTCGGTCACTTATATCCCAATTTCGTGTTTTCTTTCCGGAAATTTCACAAGTGCCGTTCTCACATGCGTTTTAATCGCACTCCATATACGATGTTTATGGGAATGTGCGAAAAAAAATTACTGAACTGAACGGTAAGAGACTCGTTCAGTGTCAAAGGCTTGTAAATAGTACAAATTCCTCAGATGGAACAATTACTCAAAATAATTGGAATTATATTAATTTAGTCAGTTAGTAATTCAAGAATGTATATTTAAAAAAAATCGGTCTCTTAATTTTCCATTAATTCGGAACTGATTGGAAAATACAAACGGTGAATGACTTCTGAAAATCAGCACGGAGGTAATGATTTTCGTGATAAGTTCTTACATCTATTACAGACCAATCCAATTTGATTATTTTCGATCACGTGTATCAGTTTAACAAATCATACTATACTTGAAGTGAAAACGATTCTAGGGTGATTGTGAATCACCATGGAAACTACCTAATTAAAATTCAGTAGTGTCCTGTGAAAAGTAAATAATAAAGTGTCAAATGTATTTGACAGAAAAATGCCTTTCCGCTTCGAAAAAAATCTTCTCGAATTCATCGCGGCCGGTGATAAATCCTTATAATTTTGACAATAAAATAATATCATTCAAGTGTGTTACCTTTAAAAAATAACCCCCGGCTGCGCCTCGGGTTATTTCTATTTCGGGTTGTTATTTGTCAAAATTATTACGGGTACTGTCCTTGGTAAATTATTGCTGAAAAGAAGATTTGATTGGTAGATAACTCAAAAATGCTGGAACCTGATTGGTTCAAATTTATAAACTGCTCTTTTCAGTTAAAATTCGTTTAAGCATTTCTTTCTGTCAGCACTAATAATAAAGATATATAATTTTACAGATTTTTAAATTTTTAAATTAAAATAACATTGCAATGATCATATGTATTGTAGATTATTACTTGACAATAATAGGAGTGTTTTTACGATAAAGACATGATTTTAAAATTTGTTATTGAAAACCAACTCTCAAAGATTCAATAAGATAATTTCTTGTAAAATATTTGCAGATGAATTTGAATAATGAAAGGTTTTGCTGAAAACTATAAACCGCTTAAACAGCGCAAAAATGAAATAAAATCCCTTATAATAGATATCATATTGAAATTAGGTACTATTAGATAACTATCCTTTCACTAGTAACTAAACTGTGCATTTAGGTGCTTACATTTTCCTACAGAACACGCGATTCACGCCAATTCGGTGATAAATATTTTTCTACCGTAATATCAATAGCGCATTCAAGCTAGTTTACATGCAGGCGGGATATTCGGCATGATTATTTCCTGCATGAATAGATAAAATTCAGTTGGTGAAACACTTTTGATAATTATGTTAAAATTATTCAGAAGCGATTACATTCTGACACATTTTTAACCGTGGTAAAATTTTGACAATTGGATTTTTATCATTATTAAACTAATGGGAACCGTGGTAATTACTCATTATTCTGGATACGAAAAAAATACTCTACAGTAATCTCCAAAATGATGGCATAAAATGGGAAAAGCTTTTATTTAGAGTTTTTTTGGATAATCAAAATCTTGACGCTCGGAGGTGGTTGAAAAGCATTGCAATTGAGCAAAAGTTGTCACGTGATTTCCGTTATCTGTCAAATTTTACATTTTTTTAAAATAATGGTTATAAATGCATTTACTAGAAAAGATAGAGAAAAAAATTACAAGTAAAGTTGTTTAAAATGTGATTTTTTATACAAATACAAAATTCTGGTTTAAAATTTCGAAAAAAAATCATAAATTTTTAGAACATGTAAGCTTGGTAAAGAAACAGCTCCCCGTTAGGACAACTATAAAAAACATTTACAGGATTACAGATTAGAGTATCTACAAGCCATTTTAATAGATATGAATTATCATTGAAAAATAGTAGGCTGGACGCTCATTTTAATTATGACGTATGTCAACCAAACATGCCTACTAAAATCATTTTTTCATATGGCCATCTCTTTCCTACTCAAGCATTCTATTTTGTTGTTCATGTTATCTCATTGCTGTTATATACAGGGAATTTATTTTAATAGTTAACATAAGCGTTTCGTTGCTATGCCACCATTTAATCATACAGGTTATATTCATAGTTACAAATGAGACGAATAGATTAGAGCGTGTATTTTACCAGTTAACATAGGAATTATTATTTGTTAAAAAGACAATTAAAAGTTATCCTAATGTATACCACTGAAGAAAAGATGCAACACTCAAGTTGGTCCTACATATCTATTTTCTATTTGCATACCTACATTCCGGTAATAAAATTAAAGTTTCTTATTAGAGAGTACCTAATTCAAATTCGTATGTTAACTCGTAAAATAAAGGCTCTAATTTATAGATTTCATTGGTAAATATGGAAGTGACCTGTATGATTAAATGCTGGCATAGAAACTAAACTGCTATGTTAACCATTAAAATAAATTCACTGTATAATTATGGCTCCATCAGTATATAAAAACCGCCTTCAATAAAAAACCTAAAAATTATGAAAACATATTACTTTGCGGTAAGTAATAAAAGTCGAAAGAAATAATTGACATTTTCTACTCAATCTTCTCTCAGTCTCCACCTAAAAAAACTGAATTTTAAAAATAAGTTTTAGTTTGTGAAATTTTGAAAAATGTTTAGAAAATTGACAAATTAATTTTTTTCGAAGAAAAAAGTTGTTTTCTGACTTTGAGATTATCCAGTGTGCTGAAACTAACATACGAAAAGATCCCATTGAAATTTTACTTAATTTCCGACAAATAGTACTTTTTTTATTTTGACAATTTCGAACAACGCCATTTTGTAACTAAGTAAAAATCACTCGGTATTTATGATAGGGGATAAATGGGTTTTCAAAGAAGCACAAATTATTGTTGTAAAAAGTTTTTTTGAAAAATAAAAAAAAAAATCTTCCCATTAGATGCCGAATTTTTGGCGGTCGCTGTAAAGTATGTAGTGTGGATAAACTAAAAATATGAAAATGTGATTTGGTTATAAAAACAAAAAAATACTTACAACATAGTCGTATTATTCGTCTTAAATACATGCAAGGATTTTTTTCTTCTTTTCAAGAAAAAGTGGAAATGTTAACGTGATATGAGAGTGGTAGTAGTTTAAAAAACTGTGAGAGATCTATTTTCGGTAAAATGTCCATAAAATTAGTTGCGTATAGCCATCTACGATTAGCACTAAAGCAACGCATTAAAATATTTCTTTGCTAAAAGTATACATAGATCATATGCATACAGAAAAGAAGAATGCCCTGCACATGTGTTAATAGGATTGCTAACATTACTACATACGTAAAAATAGCTAGTAATGCTGTCTGGTTTTTATCTAAACAATGTAAACGTATGTAAACTATTGTATAAGCAAATAGATACTACATTTAGTTTTAAACGATATTCAGAATATTTACTTCGTGATAAACCATACTACGACTTTTAAAACGTTTGGAGGAACAATACTCAATCTCTTTTATTCTCCTTAAAGCGACGGACAATTATTTAAAAAAAATTTCTGGACAACTGCAATCGGGCCTAGAAAAACAAAAAAGCTTGTATCAAACATGAAATCGAATTCTTATTTCCACGTTAGTTAAATTGTTTATAGTGGTTTGTCATTTTGTAATTGATAATCTTCTGGACATCTCATAAAAATTATAAAACAACTCGTACCATACGCTTGAGACAAAACTCAATTTTTCAGATTCTTTAAGGCATCTAAGATGAGAAAAAAACATATGGGAGATATTTATTTATTTTGACTGACAAATCAGTTTCTACTAACGTAAATCGACTAAGAACATACTTCTTTGAAAATCTTCCATCTAAATTGGCCTTGTAACTGGTGTTAGTTCGAACACCTCTAAATAAATTATTCTTTTATTTTCAAACCGTCCCTACATTTGTTTTTAAATGTAGTTCCTTCTGCTAGTAAATTAATACAATTTAAATCTTAATTAAAACATACTAAAATTCAAGAAGTTCTGAAAAAAAACGTATACTTCGAAGATCAGTTCGAACCTATTTAATTAAACAGTAGTTCTTGGCAGAGTGAAGTCTCTTTTTCTAATAAAAGCTATATAAATTTTATTCTAACCACCAGCAAACAAATCAATTTGTTCGTATTATTAAAATAGATAAAACAATTTCCTCGTAATGTGCAAAATAAGGTTATTGAATTTAATCCTTAAGACAAAAAATCCACACACGTAATTTTTTCATGGCCACCTTTATTGTAAAACCAATTGCAGAAAAATAAATAAAACAAATGAGCAAATTATTTTGATAATTACTCAAACACACATTTTATCAAATACATTATTGTGCTCATTCATATGTTATCATGTAATATTTGGTAAACAAAATCAACTTGAGCTGCTTTATTTCCACACAGTCTAAAACGGTGTAATGTTAATATTTGATCATCATCTGGAAATTTTATTAAAGAATATAAATTTTTTATAGCCGACAACCTCACGTAGAGTATAACCACTAGTATGGTTTTTCAAGATTTAATACAACAAAAAGTGTAATGTATACCGTCATAAATTAACCCTGTGGTTACAATGCAAGCTAATTAATACCACCGGTAGGGTCAGCACTAGCGTACTTTTCCACTACTAATTTATAGTATAAGTTAAGTTCAAAGTGGGAAATAGTAAATTTTATACTGCACTGAATTAAGCGCAACTCAATTGTATGCAAAAATTGTTTCAAGCATCTATTGATTATATCAACATGACCACTGACTTCAATAACCTTTTCCACCAGATTCTCTCAATTGTAATATTTATCAGCAAAACTTATACTAATTATATTTACTGGAAAAACTCGTCTGCCGGAGTTTTCGTCCTGGTCGCGGCTGTCAGATTCTGCCCTGCCAAGAGGGAATGATTTAGATGTCTGTTGGAAAAATCTTCTCCGCTCAGCTGAAAACAAGCCATAAATTAAAACTATGTTGTAAAACAATTAAGGCATGTACCGGTAAACACCGATCCGTGTTCCATGGATTATCGCATTCAATCCACGGTAATTGCCAACGAAAGCAATGGGCCAGGAAGAGAAGCGGATAGGCGATTATAACGTTATAATATATCGTACATATTATATTTACAGCCACGATAGCGTAACCAGCCCCTAAAATATTCATTGCAACTCCAACTCTGAATTAAATTAGACTGAGTTACCTTTGAAGAGAGGCGCGATTCTGAACATTGTTATACAGCCGGTTCCTGCAAACTGCCCAAGCGTAGTTTCCATGAAGAAAAGTGGAATTCCACATAAAAACAACATTAAGAGATATGGTACCAGGAATGCTCCTTAAATTTTCTCGAGTTAGAAATTATTTCGAAATTAAAATGAGTTGTTACCTCCGCCATTTCTGTAACACAAATAAGGGAACCTCCACACGTTTCCTATGCCGATGGCGTATCCCATGCAGGATAGCAAAAATTCCGTTTTGTTAGCCCAGTTTCCTCTTTTGAAGTCGCCCTTCACAGACCTAACTGACGATCTTCTACGGTTCATTTTCGCAATGCCTAAGGGAATCTGTTACTTCCCGAATGGACTGGTTGAGCTACTTTAGGAATTTAAATTGTTTAACTAGTGGAAGGCGCGATTATGCGAAAAATTATACTGAAATTTCAGTAACGCGTATGCATATGCATTAACTTTTACACGTGCACTGTTGTTCTAATACTGAACTGTACATTCGGCTGCAGGGGTTCAGAGCAAAAGTAATCTTGTTATCATAACAATTATTCAATGACAACTCTCCGACCAATCTCCACTTACTATTTAACTTGGTGTGTTTTACTTGATGGAACAATTGTAACAATAAGCAGCTACGTTAAGCAGCTCTATATTATGACCGGAAGTAAATTACAATACAAATAAAACTAGTCAGAAAACTGGAAAAGAACGTTTTAATCCAAAGCCTACTTGGCAAGTAAAAATGTTAGGTAAAAACTGCTTGCTTGGTATTCGTTCGACTTCGCTTGACTGTCCAACGGGGTCGTTCTTTTTTGGCTTCTCCACTTTCTTACATTTTCCTTCGATGTAATTAATAGCCTAAAAATTCAGGATATACCATTGATGGACCTAAGTTTTGCAGCAAACTATATCTAACCCTCAAACTACCCTCAACAGGAATTGCCTTCTTGCTGCATTTGGGATGTGCTGCCCAATAAAAATCGATTGTTTTGTCACTCCAGTTTACATCGCGCAAATCGCAGAAAAAATTTGCCAAAGTCACTTTTTTCAAGATAGTTTCTTTAGGCTCCTTAGGTGGTTCCTCTGGTTTGGCTTTCGCATCGCCCTTTTTCCCCTTGTCTTTCGTTTTAGGCGCCTTAGAGGCGCTTTTGCCTTTTTTGGGCTTTTCTGGAGGTTGTACCTGTTAATTAGAGCTTTTGCAGCATTTACAGAAATAAGTTTCGTTTTTACCTTTAAATAAACAACCTTCACATTAACGGTGCTTTTGAAAGTATCCCTCAGTGCGACCAAATTTTGTTCGGGCGGTTCAACAACGATAGCGTCGTCGGGTAATTGTATGATTTTAGCCCATGGAACCCGTTGGGTTTTAAAGGAATTGTCTCTCACTTTAGATTTTCTTTCCTTTTCGTATTCGTCGTCCGCTTCGTACGGCGATGGTGCGCCTTTTTTACTTCCTTTTTTGCTGGCTTTGCCCTTCTTAGCCGAATTGTCCTTCTTTCCTTTACCTTTTTTGTCGTCCTTTTTTTCCTCTTCGGGTTCCTCGGGAATGTTCAAAATGATTTCTTCCAGAAGCGGTAAAGTGATTTCTAGGTGAATTGTTTGAACAATTCCTTTCTAGAGACATTTCTTAAAACATTTAAAAAATATATTTATTCAGTATATTTACCTGCTTTGGAGGTGCTGGTAAACCAACTATTCTATGACATGTAAATACTAAAGCACCTCTGAATAAATTTTCGCGTGAAAATCGCTTTATATTTTTATCTCTCCTCAGTACTTCAGTGTTATCCAAATAAACTAAATTAGGTAGCTTATAAAAAACTGCTTCTTTATAGGCGATGCATGTCTACGAAAATGTATTTATCATAAAGCAAATTTGTGCGCTATTTTTGTATTATTATGATTTTTAAGCGCTCTATAAGCTATCTGTATAGTGGTGCTATCTGGAGCAGTATGACTCAGCCTAAGGCTGGTTTGCAACTGTACTTACAGGTAGCTGTAGAGCAAAAGTACGTTATAAGTGAAAATGTTATTTCTTACTAATACATAAATTATACTGTTATAGTTAATTCCAGTTTGTTGATTTTATTGTTTTTAACAAACTTACAGAGCAAGGGTTTCCCTGTAGCTGCAAACTCTTTAGCATTGTTATAGATTGTAGAGGTTCTAGTACGCTGAGAAGATCACAGATGCCGTTATCTGACAAATCCAGAGACCGCAGCATGCTGAATTTACTGGTGCACTTCTGCAACCGCTCAAAATTGCTATCTAAAATTTATCAATTTGTAAATAAAAGCAATGAAAAGAAACTTTCTTGGTTTATAAGTTAAACTAACTAGCTTAAAAAATAAAAGCTTTACATAGCTTTTTTCAAACTAGAATTATTGTATGTATGTGTGTCTATTTACTATTTATGAAATATTAATAACCACATTATGAAAAAGTACCATAATTCTAAAAGCCCTGACCTTCTCAGTTTTGGTTGTTTTAAATATTCATTTTCCGCGATGTTGTGTATGTATACACACAGTATAGCTTGAGGATACTAATACGTTATTAGTAAAATGTAGGTCGTTGCAAATTGAAAGCTATACGTGCTTTTAAGCAAGTTTAACGTTTCAGTTGGTTCAGAACGAATTTCATGTTAAAAATTATAAAAACACATTAAAAACATAATGCATCTCATTTACATAACAACATAGCCGCTTGTTTTCGTTCGCCGCCTATAACGAACTAATGAAAAACCATTCACGGGATTGAGAAAAATCTTAGGAACATAAATAATTTGGTAGAATAAAAGGATTTTTTTGTGAGTCATGTTTGCAGTAGCATCCTATTTATCTTATTATTGCTGTTCCAATGAAGTTCTTTGAAATTACAAGACTGTAACTGAGAAGTGTACAAATGTATATATTCCGGAATAGTAAATATTTAGAATTGAAGATAAAAAATACATAACCAAATAATAGGTAATATTGGTTACCTCATTAGATAGAGATACATTTATCTACATAATTTTTAAAATAACCAAATACAGCTCTTTTGTTATCATTTCGATAATTTATTCAGCTAGATTCTATCAAATTATTTATTTAAAAATTCCCATTTTAATGCATATAAATTAATGTGTCATTAAATATGCTGCTGCCTACACAAACGTAGCGTGATTTTCAATTTTCCATTTGGTCTTGTAGTCCGGTCAAAATAGACATTCAAGGTTACAATAATTCGCAAGAAGCTGAATATTGGTACAAATGTTGAGAACACCATCATAAACAAATTGTGAAAAATCCCCATCCATACCACGTGTGCAAAAAAATTTATTCAAGGTCAAATTTCGCGAAAATGGGTTTTTTGCATTTTTCAGCCAAACGGTCAGTTTTATCATAAAAATACGTCAGACAAAAATTGTAGATCATGCAATTATATATAAAAATGTTCTTGCACTTTTTGTCCTAAGAATTTCCATTTCTGAGATATAGCGATTCCAAAAGTTGAAAACGTCGTGTTCTCCATAATATGCACACGTTTCCACGCCACCTGTGAGGTAGTGTAATTAACGCATTTTTTTTAAGGTGGCTTCCCCGGTAGGCCTATTCCACGATCTAATTATCTAATGGAACTTCAAGTGTTGTCTTCTCTTCCTTTTCATTCTCCTTCTTCTTCTCATTCTTCTTCTTCTTCTCATTCTTCTTCTTCTTCTTCTTCTTCTTCTTTTTCTTCTGCTTCTGTTGGAGATTCAACGTTGGAGCAGGACTGGCCTTGACAACTGGTGCATGCTGCTGAACAAAACAATCCGACTTTTTTGCAGCCGCATTTAGAAGTACACCCCTTTTTGCAGTTGCAAAAAATAGCATTGACCTTTTCTGGTGCAGGTGAAAGTAACGTCTGGGTTGCTTCCAACGTATCGTTAGTTAACTTCCAACCCCTATCTTCTGGGTTCAGTTGATTACCAAGCCACACATGAAGTTGATAATATACTCGATAAAGATGATGATCAGCAGAAGCAGAGGTTGGGGCAAGACAAGCTAATTGTACTCGTTTCTTGTTACGAGTCTGTTTTACAAAAGATTTATATCGAAATTTATCTAAGCAGGTTTTTTTTTTGGAGCTCCATATATAGAAAGAAGAAAGCGAATTCCGTTGGTGATTAAAGCTTCTGAAGTAGAGTTAATTTCTTCGAAAATTTTAGCACAATCAACTAAGTTTTGTTTTTCAAATAATTTAAAAACTTTTGTTTTACCCCTCCTGAAAATTGCTGATGTATCGCAGCCAGTAATTGCATGCAAAAATAGGATGTAATTTTGGCATTTTGGAGAGGCGGATAAACTTTTGGAGGAAAATATTTCCGATCGCTATTGAGCCTTCCCAGGTTTTAAAAACTAAATAATTTTCTCGGTTGGAGTTCGAGCAGTGAGTAATACCAATAAATCAACATCTTCACCAACAACAATATTTGTATTTGTTGGGTTGAATTGTTCTATTGCTGTTTCAACTATGAGGACATCAGCGTCATTATTAGTTTGTTTGACTGAAATATTTTCAGCGTTAAATTTTTCTTTCAACATTAAAATGAAACGAGACTTGTTGTTCCTCTTCATGTTGTCTTTTAACTGCAGCAACAGTACTCTTCCGAGTGTACTATTTACGAGACTGCACGTGAATTGTCACAGAGTTTTGGTCTTTCAAGTATTCAGAAAATCCATCATCTCTTTCAACACTTGCATCAATCAACGTTTTCATGCCACGATCAACAGTAACAATTTCACTTTCAGTCAAATTTTTATTACAAGTGAAGCAAAATTGCGACATTTTTTGACAGATCAATATTTTAACTTAGGTATACTACGGGTCCCGTAATGTATATAGGCGGCGTACTCGTGCATATTATGGAGAACACGATTTTTCAACTTTTAGAATCGCTATATCTCAGAAATGGCAATTCTTAGGAAAAAAGTGCAAGAACAATTTTTATAGATAATTGTACGATCTACAATTTTTGTCTGACATATTTTTAAGATAAAACTGACCGTTTAGCTGAAAAATGCAAACAACCCATTTTTTCGAACTTTGACCTTGAATAATTTTTTATGCACAAGTGGGATCGATGGGGACTTTTCATAATTTGTTTATGATGGTGTTTTCAACATTTGTACCAATATTCAGCTTCTTGCGAATTATTGTAAGCCTACCACTAGTTTTCGAGCTAACCTGACCGGACTATTGAACGAAGTATAAGGTGAAAAAAAATTGCTGAGGTAAAGAATACACATATTTATAAGGATGCTAAGGATATAAATATTTAACTGTGATAAACCATTGAATTTTTATCCATTTTTGTGTTGCTTCTGCTTTCCAGTTCGATATTCTCTTTTCTTCAAAGTCCTCAGTTCTTGTTTCCAACCTCCTCTTTGTTGGACAGCCTTGCTTTTGCTCTCTCATTCTGTACCTTTTCCATGCAACGAGTATTATTTATTGCCGCCACAATAACTCGTAAATTACCACTGCTTTACTTCCATACCTAGTGAATTTCCTTGCAATTCGAAATTCCATATGCTCGCCGCATTCTTCATGTTGGCCCATATGTTTATTATTTTCTTTCTTATCGGTTCTTCTATTTCTTCTATATATCCCTTCTTTATTTGAACTGAGCCTACCCCAGTTTGTTCATCGTTTTACCATTTTTGCTTCATCTTATAAAAGACGTGTTAATTTAATCTATTGCTAAAACCATTTGGTTAAATTTTTCTGTAGATAATTTTTCCTTATTTCCATATTTAGTTTTCTGAATTGTTTTTTGTTAGGGGTTTTGTGGTTTTCCATCACGTAGATATGAATCACTAGAAAATAATACAATTCTGCCATTCTGCATCCTTCACTAACTACATATCCTTCTCGAACTAACACATAACTGATTTGATTTATACGTAATGCATCCCCTGCTCTCCATGCTCTTTCGTGAGTTTTTATATGCTGGAAAGATGTACTTATGACACGTACATTTTTTCAAATGCAAATATCGTTAACTTTAACCCATTCCACTTGAAATTTCAAGCTCACAAAATATACTGACAGAAAAAAACATGTACCTTCCTTACCTATTTTACCATAAATATTTTCTATTATTAAGTTGATTTCCTGTTGCAATAGTTTTTATTTACTAGAAATATAATATTGTTCATCTTCATCATAGATGCAAAGTATGAAAAGCTACAAATAACTTCCTAGGGATTTTTTAAAATTATTAGTAACCATGCAACTACAATTAACGTCTCAGCAGCCATACATTTGGGCAATCCTTGATGTTACTTCCATATTCTTATTTTAAATATGACACTTATGATATTTAAAATTTTATACTATTTTTATTAATGTGCTAGTAAATAATAGTAATTTATTATACAAGACGATAAAGTTAAATTTTATTCAAGAGTGGATACTAATAACTTTATCGTCGTGTATAATACATTTTTTTCCATAGAAATAACTTTAACAATAACAAAAGAAAATAAGGAAAATCAATCACATTTTAAAATCTCAGTGGCTAGATTGGGTTGCTAGGACAAATTAAAAAATTAAAGTACTTTATCTACCCTCGATGTTAAAGTGCTACTTTATCTACTCTAGTATTACTTTATCCACCTTTGAGGTCAAAGTGCTACTTGATCTACTATTTTTAGTTGATAAAGTAGCACTTTAACTTCTGCCATAGAAAAAAACAATTGTATGCGCCACATATTCATATCTCCCTTAATGCATAAATATCTATTATTCTCTATTGATCTATTATTTGTTGTTTATATCTGTGATACGAAGTTTATAAAGCAGTCTTTGCAAGCTTTTAAATTTATTTTTGTATTCAAAAGTGGAAAGTAAAACATTGTATGCACCACGAGTATTATTTGATGTTCATAGCCCTTGGGCGACTTATAAAGCCTCGGGCCGGAGACCCTTAGGCTTGTAAATTTGTCGCCCTCGAAAGGGTATAATCATCTTCATAATGCCCTTGGTACATAAATAACTATTCTAGCTTTTTCTAGAAATCGTTTTTAATATTCTTCCACTTTTTTCTCAGTTGCTGAATAAACGCTGAGTATATAAATATTTTTTGGATTTTCTTCTATCTGAATATGACACATTTTTTATGTCCCAAATGTTGATCTTTGACCAACGCTACTTAAAATATTCAAAATTCAAATATGTATTTCGGCTTATTTTCATGTACAGTATATTGTCAACATGACTCAGAACAGGTTGTGACTTCTATTTTCTACATTGTACTAACCTAACCTTAAAAATATCACTACCGTCACTTTTGACAGCTGTGTGAACACTGCCTAAGTTATTGCAAGGTTTGGCAAATATACCTTTAAATTACCAATAAAGCTAACAAAAGAAACTAAGCAAAAGGTTCATTGTTGCTTTCGTAAGTTTAATGACTAATTTTTGAAAATAAGTGAAAACTTAGTTCTGACTTACCCTGCTAATTTCATTGG
Source organism: Agriotes lineatus (assembly GCA_940337035.1). Taxonomy (NCBI): domain Eukaryota; kingdom Metazoa; phylum Arthropoda; class Insecta; order Coleoptera; family Elateridae; genus Agriotes; species Agriotes lineatus. Next base: position 109,064,165 of record OW679198.1, read on the forward strand.
TGGCGAATATTAAAACCTGGGTTTTAACTAAATTTCTATCTACACTCTTACAAAAATGTAAGGTGGTGACCTGCTCTGAGTTATGTTGAAAAATGTTTTCTTTCTTTCTATAATTCTCTCGTTGTTCCTTCGTAAAATGTTCGTATTACATTGCACGTTCATAGAATAGTTTTGGGAGTTTTGTTTCTCTATTCTTTTATACAGTACATTCATGTGTATCATGCTATTGTCCTTGCATGTGTCGTCTTTTGAGGCTGTCCGTTTAGTTTTTTGAGTTCTCCATTATTCTTTTGCCACACTTTCAGTATCTTTCCTTTTACCATTAGATTTTCCTTTCTTCACGTGATACGTTGTGTTATAAAATAAATGTTTCAGCAGTATCGTTGTTTTCCATCCCAACTAGTTAATTTAATTCGGCATATGCCATAGGTATATAGTATATAGTGTAAATTTGTATGCCATCTATAATCCAAAAATATTAAGTTTTTATTTCGGCAAAAAGAGCCAAGCTGAATTTTGACATGAATTTACCTTATGCCCTTCTAACTAGGATGTCAAAGGTCTCCATCGATAAGTTGCGTGCTTAAAGTTTGACAACTCGAGGAATATTCTCTTTAGCATAGAATTTCAGCTTAGACCGCCTAGTATTTGTATATGAACACCCAGCATTTTCTGGCTTAATGTGCCTTGCACCTTGTGGAAGTCGAGCAAAAACCCGCGCGATGGCCATTCTCTTTGGTGGGTCGTGTTGTTTGAGTATCTTGAGAACGAGGATACTTAGGCAGATTTGGCCGTTTTGCCGTTTGTGCACAGTGCACTCTGATGATGCAAGCTGCAAGGTCTTGCTAAACGTTAGTGAATATGGATGCACAAACAGCAAAACGGCCAAATCTGCCTAAGTATCCTCGTTCTCAAGATACTCAAACAACACGACCCACCAAAGAGAATGGCCATCGCGCGGGTTTTTGCTCGACTTCACAAGGTGCAAGGCACATTAAGCCAGAAAATGCTGGGTGTTCATATACAAATACTACGCGGTCTAAGCCGAAATTCTATGCTAAAGAGAATAATTCAAGTAACCGCAAAAGCCTCAAACAGTACATAACTCGAGGAATAGTTAGAAAAATGGTTTTTGCGAGTATTTATATGAAGAATATACTGATATACTAGTGTAAAAGTCAACGTAGTTATTAAAATTAAAGTACTAATTTTATTCTTCTTGGGTGGGCCTGCTATTTCTATAGTAGCTGCATAATAAGTTTATTATATAGCTACTCTATTTATTTTCATCTTTATCTAGCAATGAGGATTGCCAGATCCCCTTCCATTTTTATACGAGCTTCTTGGTAGCATCCTCCCTTGGACTTCTCCATCGCTGCGCTGTTGGCAATAAGAGTAACGTGCTAATTTCAGTCTCGATTTCGTTGTCTTACCCACTTCACGATGTTTGCTCGAGTTTTCGCTGCATATGTCATTATGGGTCGTACGCATGATTTGTATATTCGCACTTTGTATGTTTATAAATTAGATTCTTTATATCACATTTTTTAAACGCCCTCTAAAGTACATGGCTTGTGGAGCGACGCACTTGGCGTGTGACTTGACGCGCCACGCGCAAGTAGAACGAGTCGGCGCGTCAAACTTGAGGCGGCGTGCTGGTTTCCGTACATTGATGGTACATTTCAGACACTTCAAAGAAAACGCTCCGAGCGCGAAGTGGAGCGACTCGGGTACGCAGTCATACGGCGCGTGATCTTCAGCTATTAAATTTTAAAATTCAGTACTCATTTACCTTTTAAAGTGGCAAAATGTCGTTAAACGATGTGATTTTAAGTGCGTAATTATGAAACTTACTTGGAGCGACTTTTGTTGTGCCACCCCATCCAAAAGCTTTTTTCGCCTTCTTTTCTAACAAATCTTCACTATTTAACAAAATATAATAAGCTGCTGCTCAACTGAGCATTCGTTCTTGACGCCTGGACATTTTCAAATGCGAGAAAGAAAACCAGCGCGCGGCACGAATCAACCTCAGGCGGCGTGAAACTTGTCAATATACAGGCTGTGAGGTCGCGATCCTTCCAGGCACGCATCGGCGCGTCACTCCGCACACCACACGCCAGACGCGTCGTTCCACACGCCGGCGCCGTGTGATGCGACCTTTACCCTAATAATAACGTGACTGTTCACCTCTGTCACCAAATGTCCTTGATTCAATATTTGTAAGCTTATGTAAATGATATCACTTATTGCATAACTTGACTATCCAAAACTAGCTTGAGCTTTGTTGTTCCTTCGATATAACGAGACTTTTTGTTTCTTCCACGGAAATTGTTATGTTACTTTTGGGTTTAAAATGCTCGTAGTAATCTTTTCAACTCGTCTTCATTCTCTGATACAATAGCAGGTGAGCATAACAAAAAATTGCAATTTCGCCTGAATTCAGCTTATAAGCTCTATCTCGTAACTTCACTTTCGCTATTAATTTATCCATTAAATTACTTTTTAAACAGGGGTGTCTTCTGTATGTAAGTTTATTATTTAATGATACTCTGGTCGTACTTGTGGTGGTTAGATCTTTGACTATTTTGGTTATTTTATTAGATATTCCGTTTCGCGACATATTTCCATTACAATATTTAAGAATGTACGGTGGTACATCTTTGTCAAATCTATAAAACAAATATATTGATACGGCTCCACGTTGCGCGCTATAAATATGAAATTGTTCAGACTCCTTCTTTGTTTTACCTATGTGTATATGTTTATAATTATCTTTTATTCAATTTAAGTTGCCCTATTTATTTTATTTGAATATTAAAAATTATTCTTTTGGTCAGCTCCTGAAAATTAGGTGTGGATTCCTTTTTGTTTAAATTGCTTATTCTGAAATTTGATGTTCCGATTTTAATTTTGACGACTCAAAACAACTTCTGTCAAATGGTACGTTAAACAACGTTGAAAATTCAATGACAAATACCTGATCGTTACATTTGTTATATAACAATATCAAACAGCAAGTAATTCCTTAATAATTAATTTACGTTTAATCTTTATTTTCTTTCGGTGCTTATTTTACATACCTAAACTCATTTACCTTTTATTTGAACGTATCAATGTTCTCGGCAGTAACCAACTCGTCCCACTTTGCTACCGATCACAACTTGTACACCCAATAAACACGGTGAAGGCCTTCACTGACAACCAAAATGTCAAAACTGCCTAGAATCAGGAACAGAAGCTTCCTCACAGCATGGATCCAAACAGACCCTAGTCGTTGTCACTTATCTCCAACACCGTATACAAAACCACTCTCCCAAAGTATTCCACCGACCAGCACCAAGGACCCCGCACAAGGACAAGGCACCAGACGTCAATTGCCAAACATGTTCCCTCTGCCAACGATCTCCTCGGAACTCTCTTTCCGTGCCAACAACTCCCTGCCATGCAACTCAATCGATGTGCACTGTCAAATGTAATTCCTCAATAAACTTAATTCAATATTTCTTTCTATTTAATTTCTTCTATAGATTAGCACTGCTTTAGTTAAATCTTCTCACCATTTTCTTTGCCTTCCTTGATTTTGGTTTAATCATCTTATTTTAAAATTTCATTTTTATTCCACCACGCAAATTTTGTCTTAATTGTAACCCTTTTTATTTTAGAAACATTTTACTTTTAAAAATAGGGTTTTCATAATTTCAAGTTACACAAATTAATTGCAGCTTTTCATTTTCAATGTTATCTTAATAATCAAAACAAAGTTTTTAATGATATCATATTTTCTCCTTCCAAATCGCTATATAAGCTTTATTTTGATTTCTACCCACTATGTGCAATAATCTATCTCGGTTATGTATTTGTCATTATTTTCCAATTTCATATTTAGATATGACATTAAATTCGAATCCTTCTGTTTCTCAATTAGCCTCATAGTAATCAATTGTAAATTCTATTTTCTTTTCTAATTCCATAGCAATTATTCAAATACCCAATTCATATTCAAATTGATCCCTACAATATCCAACCACTGTAATCCCTTAATCCCACTTTAAAATAGATTTTTATACCCCTGTATTCCTATCATTACAATATGCTGGCTTATTGTTTTCTAATGGTTTTTTTAAGTAATGTACAATAATAATGGCATCGGTCGTTGATCTATTATTGCGACTATTGCATACATCTGTTAAACGATATTATTTGACCAATGATCGAACTCGATTTTTTAACTTTCAACCAATCAAATACTACTTGCGTCGATAATTTATTGTTAAATAACAACTTATCGGTAATACTCCAACTTACTCATTAAAATGTTTATTCGTTAGTATTTTTAATCGATTCAAGTTTGAGGGCCATTGTTGTCGCATATCCTAAAAATCTTGATGGTGAGCTCTCCACTCTTCTGGTACACTTGACGTGTTCAATAATTTCTAATTTTCTTATTCTTAAGTTTTTACCTAAGCTATTTTCTCATTGGTAAATGCGACTACGTTAACTTATTGAATGTAATTTATTGCACTATTTGATTTACTCTATTTTCGCCTTCCTTCTTGTTTTCTTATAGTGTGCTGAGGTATGTAGGTCTACTCTTCTTCGCTTATATTGCTTATTTGTATGCAATCATAAAAGTTTCTTTTATCTATTTTAATTTTTCACATATCTCCACCACAGAGCCATACAAATCGCACTGCATTCCTTTTGTGAAATCCATCCAATAATCACGTTTCAAATTTCTAGTGTGTGTGTTTATTTTGTTCCTAATTATATTTTTTACAAATTCTGTGGAGAAAATTAATTCCAGAAAGAGTTGACCTAGTGAATTTTAATAAGGATTAAACTAAGAGTCATTATATGGTCCATTTATCAAAACGTCGTCATTTGTTATTGTAATAAAGGAAAAAAAAATAAAAGCTGTCATATGACCTTAGCAATATATCATTATTAATTTTTTAAAGAATCTGCGAAGTTTATTTTTAGCAGCCTTTCCAATTATGAACATTAGATACACGGCTAGTGATAAGTGTTTGATCAACGAGATCACAGTTTTCATATCTGTAAAATAGTATATTACTTTACAAGGGAAGTAGGTAAGATTTACACTACCGAGGACCGTTTGATGCCTGAGTGAGCAAAGCGAACGAGGGTAGCAAGGTGCGAGGTAGTGTACATCTTACCTACATCCTGTATAAAGTACATAATTTTTTTTCACTTCTACTATTTCCTTATGTAAAGTAAGTGGTAATATTTAACTAGCGTAAAATTATGTATGTTATACGACACAAAATGTTATTTATTACCCTAAAATTGCATTTTTAACAATCGACATATGTAAAGTCACTAGATTATCACGTGACTTCGAATGGGTATAAATATGACTAGACATTTTTATTACAAAATGTTGGTTAGATCGGGAATTGTGAAGTTCGCTCGCATTTCTAAGTACCGTATAACTAAAATTTTAAAATTAATATAGAAAGCCCTTACTAACACTTACTACCTAATTTGTAAATATTATTTCCACCCAAGTAGTTCAAACAATGTAGGATCTACACCGTAGATAAGAAGGACAATGATTTAGTAGTTGAAAAATGCAGCGGGAAATTATTCATTGTGAAAAATATATCATAAAGATTATGAATCGCCAGTTCAAATATAAGGATGTACACAATTTTACATCGAGTCAACTAAAAAGTCTGGAAATACATTGGCTGTAAGGGTTCCTAGGGACACCAAAAGTAGAACCACCAAGTATGGCCGTATAAGAAAAAAAAAATACATACACAATCAACTTCAACAAAATTGGAAATTAGATTTATTAGATTTTGTCTTACGACTGCATATCGGTGCTTATTACATCGCTCTACCCAAAATTCAGTACTCTCGGTCACTTGTATTGTCAGTTGTCAATTGTCAAATAGCGTTTACCTTGTAGAAGCGTTATTCATTTTGTTCTTGTGTACATTATTCTATGTAAAATCTTTTTTTCAGAACTGAACTGCAACTTCTTTGCCATATACATAATAATATATTCTGTTATTAGGAGCAGAAGTTATACTGATGGGGCCACAATTATATATAACAGCAATGAGATAACATGAACAAGAAAATAACACATATTGCTTGAGTAAGAAAGAGATAAACATAGTAGCAAATATACGAGTAGGCTTGACATTCACTTTAATTATGACATATGTCAACTAATTATGCCTACTAAAATAATTTTGTTGTATGGTCATCTCTTTCTTACTCAAGCATTCTATTTGGTTGTTCATGTTATCTTATTGCTGTTATATACAGTGAAAATTCATGAACTGCGAACACGAGTAAATCAAGACGAATTTACGATTGCCTAAAAATACGCCAAGACCGATGGACAGTCGGTCTAAGGTACTCTGATATTAAACCGCAGACGCCTAGTGTAATTTTTTAAAATTAATTATTATATCACAGATAGAATGTATGAGGTACTGTTATTCTGTGATTAATTCAGGTGATAAATTCAGAGTTGAAAAACAGGATTTTTAGAGATTAACAGTACAGTAAAAGAAGGTAGTTCTTAAAGTAAAACGCATTCTGAAAAAATAATTTTTTCCGAACAAACTAACTCAGTAAAAAAAGATGAAAACAAAAATAAAACTATTTTTATTTCAAACACCAAAATTCAAGAAGTTTAAAATAGCTCTTGTTCAAAGAGCCTGCCTTCTTGCGCTAAACAATATCCTAAGCGATCATAGAAACGTATTAGTGGTAGTACTCTGAACCACCCTTTTAATTTTTAAACGCAGTTCTTTAAATCGTTAGTTGTAGTGAAAACGACTTTTCAGAGGAAGTTTTAGGCATATCTGTCACAGTTTCACAAAATTCCATACTTCTGAAATGGCCAACGGGAAGAATATCGCAGCTAAATCTACTAGTTCTGCAATTTATTTAAATAAATAGTCTGGAAAGTCATTAGCGGTAATACAAACCTCTTTTAAATACCTGTCTTCATTGGGAACATTAGGGCTTTTGTGCTTTTGGGGAGAAACACATCCAAAGTTTCCAAAATTTGAAATAACTCCATGTAACGTTGATAACGATAAAGAACGCCTATTTTCAAATGTTGTGAAAGAATTTTGAATTTCCCGGACCGTTGGACCCTGATAATTAAAGCTGATATTGTATGGCAAATGCATATTTTGTATAATTGATATGCCGGCTAAACTTTTTGCATATGTATACTAATTATGTGAAAATAAATCGTTTAAGCCAAGTTTCATTTTGCATATTTTGCATATTTATACATTTTTGAGCATACGTTCTAGAATTTGCATATTTGGTTATATTTAGCAATAATTTGTAATGTATGAACTTTTTGAGATTTTTTTTGGAAATTTTACTATTTCATTAAATTTATTAATAAAATTTTTGTGTGCAATTGAGATATATATTTTCACTTTCTGCCACTGGAGTGTACTGCGTGTATCAAAATAAGCAGAGGAAAGGGGAAGTCTCTGTTAAAATCTTTCACTATATAAACATAGACTGCCAGCAACCCCCACTTTTCCTATAGAAGCAATGTATAAGGAATCGGTCAACATAGAATCCATTTCAAGAGTGTTGGGTGAATAATAGTCTGGCGGTTTAGGAGAAATCTCATTTTTATGTTTCTTACAATGTGAAGTTGGCGTTGGCAGTCCATGTTTATATAGTCAAACGTTAAAATGAATGACGTCTTTGGATAAAAATTAGAGAAATAAAAATACTCATACAAAGTAATTAAAATTTTTACATTATTTAGAGTACTCCTACTTATTTTCAAAAAAATTAGAGCATATTATGTGCATATATTATAACTTTGGGTGCATATACTCAACTAAATGTATGCATATATATGCGCATATTTTTGTACATTTGAGTGCATATAATTATCAGCTTTACTGATAATACCATTTTACAATTTGCACTGATCCGTTGCTTCGTAGTTATCGATTTTAAGATAGAAATGACAGCAGATATTATCTACTGACAAAATACGCGAACTGTCAAAGTTAAATTCTCTGCATTTGTAAATTCGACATATCGTCTGCCGTGTTCGTAGTAAGAAAAATCTCTCTGTATAATTATGGCCCCATCGGTACTTTATGTAGCGTGGCTGAATGGTTTATCTACCGAGCTTGCGAGGGAAAGTATTTTAATTTGGAGGCTATATTAAAACTGGCACGAGAAAAATTACGCTACAAGCGTTCAAAATTTACAACGTACAGGATTATTAGAAAATTGGTTACAAGTACAAGAAAGTCAAGATAATTTTTACTGAGCCCAAACATTTACAGGCCAAGAAAGTGAGACTTTAGAAAATATTTACAGTATTTGAAATCTGAAGAAAACATGAATTATACGTATTTGGAGAAGCTAGGATATACCTCCGAATCGAAAGGATATGCCAAAATGGAAGGCAAATCAATCCGCATGTAAAATGCGAATCTTTTGAATGATCCTTTATCTAATAGACGTGTCTGTCTGGGACGCTGTTTTGTCTGGGACGCTGTTTCAGCAGCCAAACCGTAAGAGATAGAGAAAAAAGTTATTAAAGTTATATGTTTGGAATGGTCATGTCAGGTCAGGAACCGAATTTCAGTCACGTGACACTTCCGGTTTTCGATAAATCACGTGATTTCCGTCTGTCTGGGACGCTGTTTTGTCTGGGACGCTGTTTTGTCTGGGACGCTGTTTCAGCAGCCAAACGTGAGTGTTGCCTGTACCTTTTGTAGTACTCTTTTAAAAATATCTAATAACACAGACTGATCTGAATTCTATAATTTAGATTTCAAGTATAGTGGTTTTAGCTTCGTTACAAATTTAGAAAAATGAAAGTTTCGATTCTAATAAAATACAAAATTCTGCATTTTATCTGTTCTAGTATTATGTATAACAAAATTGTTTTTGGAATCAACTTCTGAACTCACTCCGTAGGTTTAATTGAACCTGCTTGGTAATAGTTTAAAAAATGAATTTATCTCATTTCATTTGGTAATGTATTACATTTATACATTCAAAATCGTTTAGAAATGTGGTACTTTTCTGCATAGCAACACATTTCTGCATACTGACGACGCGACGATCCGTTTTACGTTTGACAATGCTGGAGTGTATTGTTAGTGGCACTGTAAGTCTATATCAAATTCAAAGTTAGCAGTTTAGGTTTTGCGTCAGTTTTAACACAGACTAATACAAAGCCTAACCTGCTATAGGTACTCGAATTTGATATGGACTTACAGTGCCACCAACAATCACTTCAGATCTATCAAACATATAACAGCACCTGGAGCTGCTTATTATGCTTCAGTACATAGAAACGAGTTCTGTTCAGCTTGGTTATGTTTTGACATTTGACACTAAATATAACTATATTTAGCATTTCTTATGAAATGCGATAAAATAGTATACTCAACACGTTAGAAAAGTGGTTTTACTGAGCTCGAATGGCCGTTAAGTACTCGCCAACACTCGTATTCAAAACAGCCATACTTATTCAGTATTTATTATTACCATGACAAGATTGTCTTCCTGACAGATATGAACTAACCGATCATCCCTATCGTTCCTCAAACATAGACCGTGTATACCAACCGTTCCTCCCATCTTTTTTTTTGCTCACGTTTAAATTGATGTGTCTTATTGACTATGGTAAGACGCATGACTTTCTTTCGCTATTTTTGTAAATGGCCCAATTTTAGCATTGCCTTTGTCCACACTAGGCTAGAACTGCAGAATCCCATTTGAATATGTAATAAAATATTTTATGTACGATCCATCAATAATAGATGTTTTTAGAACTCGTTTTCAGGCGTAAAGCAAGTCTTTTTCGCCCCCAGGCAAGGAAATCCTTTTTGCATGCTAAAATAGTTATTTGTATACCTAGGCCGTGAAATTACTGTTTGTCCAACCGCAATGCAGATTATAATCAAAGACACATTATCAATTATCAATTTTTGGGTAACCTTGCCGATAAGTTAGCGGCCTCGAACTTCCTTTTCGCGGCCGTTACGAATTTTGTAGACGTAATTACGTCCACAAAAATCAACTTTTCAGCACGATTTCACAAAATTGTTATTTATGTATCTAGGCCGAAACATTGTTTTTTATGGACCATACCTGCAATTGCTGGCCGAGGTGATAGCCGAGGCAGGGCCATAAAAAGCATTTTTCGTCCGAGGTGCATATTACATTTTCCGTCGATCTTCATAATTTGAACAAAATTTACAAGGGGAGTGTGAATTATAAAAGTTGTTACAGACGAAAACCGTTTACGGGCGAAAAAATTTGGCAGACGAAAAAGGTTAAGGCTGTTTTATACAGCTTCCGTTGCAGTAATCCTAGT
>OW679198.1:109074630-109275341 GCA_940337035.1 Agriotes lineatus
GTTCAGCTTGGTTATGTTTTGACATTTGACACTAAATATAACTATATTTAGCATTTCTTATGAAATGCGATAAAATAGTATACTCAACACGTTAGAAAAGTGGTTTTACTGAGCTCGAATGGCCGTTAAGTACTCGCCAACACTCGTATTCAAAACAGCCATACTTATTCAGTATTTATTATTACCATGACAAGATTGTCTTCCTGACAGATATGAACTAACCGATCATCCCTATCGTTCCTCAAACATAGACCGTGTATACCAACCGTTCCTCCCATCTTTTTTTTTTGCTCACGTTTAAATTGATGTGTCTTATTGACTATGGTAAGACGCATGACTTTCTTTCGCTATTTTTGTAAATGGCCCAATTTTAGCATTGCCTTTGTCCACACTAGGCTAGAACTGCAGAATCCCATTTGAATATGTAATAAAATATTTTATGTACGATCCATCAATAATAGATGTTTTTAGAACTCGTTTTCAGGCGTAAAGCAAGTCTTTTTCGCCCCCAGGCAAGGAAATCCTTTTTGCATGCTAAAATAGTTATTTGTATACCTAGGCCGTGAAATTACTGTTTGTCCAACCGCAATGCAGATTATAATCAAAGACACATTATCAATTATCAATTTTTGGGTAACCTTGCCGATAAGTTAGCGGCCTCGAACTTCCTTTTCGCGGCCGTTACGAATTTTGTAGACGTAATTACGTCCACAAAAATCAACTTTTCAGCACGATTTCACAAAATTGTTATTTATGTATCTAGGCCGAAACATTGTTTTTTATGGACCATACCTGCAATTGCTGGCCGAGGTGATAGCCGAGGCAGGGCCATAAAAAGCATTTTTCGTCCGAGGTGCATATTACATTTTCCGTCGATCTTCATAATTTGAACAAAATTTACAAGGGGAGTGTGAATTATAAAAGTTGTTACAGACGAAAACCGTTTACGGGCGAAAAAATTTGGCAGACGAAAAAGGTTAAGGCTGTTTTATACAGCTTCCGTTGCAGTAATCCTAGTATTAGCCCTAGTCTTAACTTAGCACATAGTCTTAAGAAGAAAAACAGGTGTTTATACAGGCATATTTTGTATTAGGAAATTTACGACACTGCATAGGCAAATGTGTATATACAAAAAAATACACTAAAGAATTAAACCTGTAATTTAAAAAAAATAAAAATATATTAATTACAAACACCGCTGACCACAAATTTTCAAAACACTTTCACTCGTTACAGCTCAAAGTATATCCCGGGAACAAAAATGAACCGAAATGTTAGAGGCTCATTTACAAAGATGGATTGTTAAACGGAAAATAAGTGTGTTTGTGTGTAATTTCGTATGAATCATAAACTTTCAAATGTTTAATGTGCCTAGCCTTATTGCATTCAATAAAAAAAAGTTAAGCATACCATCCAGATGTCTCAAAACTTCCTAATTACTTTTACAGATGCTCACAATATTGTGTAACTATTGCTATTCTTCAAAAATATTCTAGGTATTCAACCATTCAAATTTTGCTGCCTCATCGAATACTACTACATGTGCGCCTGTAAAATGTCATTCTATGTGAAGAAATTCTTAGGACTAAGTTAAAATGTGGTGAACTCAGGCCAGGTTTTAGGATAAGCTGGGACTAAGACTAAGTTAAGGCTGTATAAACGCGCCAGTGGCAACTGAATATTTCATGTTTGCTAGACTAATACTAATACTAAGGTTAGAGTAAAGAAAGCCGTGTAAACCAGCTTTAGCGCACCAAAAATTAATGGTGTCCGAAAAAGTTACATTTGTCGTACTTAAATGCGTCTGGAATATCATATTTTATAAAGAGATCCACGGAAAAGAATTTCTTTGTACGCTGATGTCATTCTAGTTATTATCTCTAAATATGTATTCACAAAAAACAAAGTTGCAAAGGTACTAAAATAACTATAAGAATTGCCTTGTTTTTATTAGAAACGCTTCCTTTTACGATAAAGGAAGTAGGTATTGGATTCACCCCAAAAATTCAAAATTGAGTTTTCAACAGATCTTCACATTTTAGAGTCCCCTGAACTCAAAAAACATGTTTTTGTTCATTCGTCTATCTGTCTGTGTCTTCCTGTGTGTCTTTATGTGTGTGTGTCTGTCTGTGAAGTTTTATGTACTATCTAGATGAGACAGCAAGCTTTTGAAGAAAATCGCATAACCGGAAGTAACATGTGTTGCATGACCCTGTTCATTTTCAATGATCGTAAGTGTAGGTTGTAATCAAGAAGACTGTCTTCTTGGTTGTAATAGTGACTCAATATTTATTGTGCAAAACGCTAAAACTATATTTGCGGTAAGTACATTACAGATTACAATACCTACGGTATAATTTAAAATAGCTTCATTAGACGATATTAGTTCATAATAATTATTTATTCATTTCAATTTGCTTGTTTTAAGCGATGTGCTAGCGTAGGGCTACACTGCCGTAAAAGTGTAACAGGCGTTAAGTCCAGAAAATTACGTTTTTGAGTTAGGAACGGCCAAAATCCGATAACAACATTTAAACAGCGTAAAACACAAAAAATAAAATGTACCTAATTGCAAAAATGCAGTATGGGGTATGATACTACTACAATTTAAAAATGCAGCATAAGTTTACCCAATTCTTGCATTGAACATTTTGTAAATTATCCATCTAACAGTGTTTTATAGAAATTCTTATAATTTCGCTCACCTCATCCAACATTACTTCTTTACGTTATACAGGGTGATGCGTAGACGAACGAAACATACAAAACCCCCATGCTCATTACGATGCATTCAAATATTGGCTTCTCTAATGATTTTACACAAAATTTCATTTAGGTTTTTTAAAGAACATTGCATAGTGACCCAGTTTTTGTAATTTCAGATATTTTATTGGCTTAAACTGAAAATCAATAGGTATTATTAAATATGTTGTTAAAATTAATAGGTATTATTAAAGATATCGATAAGATTTTGAAATTTGAAGTAAAAATATGAAAGCAACCTGAGCAATTTATTTGTCGAGCGTTGACACTAATTTTAAGTATACGTATCTTTTCACTTTTCTTATACGGTGTGTTAAAAAAGAAATTACATAAGGGTTGACCATGGAATATAAAAGTAATATCAACAGCAAGCTTTAGAGTTCATTGATGACAGCATCACTGTAGTTAATATTGTAGGTACTTATATATTATACGCTAATATCGTGATTGAACATTATAAAGATTTCAAACAGTTCCAAATCAACACTAATCTGATATTTTGTTTTAAAATTTCAAAAGTTACTTAACACATTTTTTATAGCTATTTATCTTACTAGGAAGGAAAATGTATAATTCCCTCCGGCGGATGTAGTTTAATTCTCCAGCGAGAACAATACCTAATCAATTGTAATCGTAATCCATGCAACGGAAGAAATTGCATTTTAGTCCAGAGTTATACATAGGTATGGCACTTTTACATTTTATGGTGCGAATATGTCTTGTATTCAGCTGCATTCAAAAATATTTAAATATGACAATCGGGAGGCTAGTTGATTAATTATTATTAATCATATTGCCCACCATCTCTAATGGCAACGAGAGTCAATGTATTATATGCCTTCCCACTGCCATTGGAAATCGACCAGCGAACCAAACGTTTATTTTTGGGAAACCCCTAACAGGCGACAGAAAATGTCACTTTCGTATCAAGGGGTAAAAAAGGTATTTTAGAACTGAGACAACAAAAAACGCTCAAGGTGCGCCAATTGGATCACCATGTAGTGTTTTTTACAAAGTCTAAATAGAATTTTGCTGTCAAACAATTAAGAAATCCAATGCTGCACCCTGTATACTTAGGTAAGTTACATATTTTCGTCATTCAGCCTCATGTTAAGCGTATTTAATAGTAGATTGTTCTACAAGTTAAGAAAAGTGGGAATTTTCAACATTTAATTTACGAGCGAAGATGCAAAAATCATGGAAAAATCACTTTTATAACATATTCAGCATGCTATTTTTTCCATTTTTCCATTACAAAATCTAGCCAAAATGAAATTCGACATTTCTTCATATTCGAAAAAAATATGTTTTTGAAATGGGCGATGAAGAACGTCGAAACCGTCATTACAATACGAGAAATCGGCAGTGAAATAATCCATTGTTTTACGACTTTTTGTAGACGGCTGGACGATAGGTAAACATCAACCGACTTCAACATAACCTATAAAAGTTGGTTAAAATGTTGTTATTTCGCGATTTCTCGATTTAAAAAAACAAAGTAGCCCTCGGCACTGGAAGTTCCTTTTTATCCTTCATGTGGTTTATTTGATTTGTACCTAAAGGCCTAGGCAACTACACCCACATTCGTGATAAAAAGCTCAACTTCAGTGATACCCTATGTGTAAGAGTAATATAAAAATTTTAAAAATTAAAATTGAACTTCCAAGTCCCTATACCTTCTTAGTGAAGTGAATTTGTACTAAGGTATAATCGGTTTATTATAACCTAAGGAATCTATGACTAATCGGTGTCCCATTCTTTTTGAGACACCCTGTATAATTGTTATGCTTGACTTTATTTATTTACTCACATCTTACATTAAAACAAAAGCATTGTTAGATTACGATTACGAATCGACACGATACTAATGATAGTTGCAACTTGCAAGAAAGTTGTACAACTATATGACAATAATTTCTATTGAAAGTAATTGAAAAAGTAATTGATGGTGTACAATTACAATTACTAAGTAATTGGTAATTGAATTACTATTTTATGTGAGTAATTTAAATCTTTGGTAATTCAATTACTTCGTTGGGCGGTAATTGGAATTAGTAATTAATTACTTTTTTAAAGTAATTTGCCCAGCTCTGATTGCAGCCTAGTGACAATACTCGTTGTCAATGGTTTCCCTAGAATTTCGGAATTTACCTTCCCTTATCAACGAAAAATGGACTATATCGAATTCTCTGCTGTGGAGCTAAAAATAATGAAGTGTTTAATCAGTTCTTCGTGTTTTATTTCTGCACCATTTAAAAATTACAACGAATGTTAGTATCCCGCATAGATTAATGTGAAAACCCTATGTAGACATGTTTAATAACCTCATAGTATACATCTGAGAAGGTCAAAATATATTATTTGCCCCCCTCCCCCCCCCCCCCCCCAATATATTCTATGAGGGGGAAATTGACTCCCTTGCCCCCCACGCCCTGTTCCTGTGCCTTTGTCCCAAAATGTCTGAACGTTGTTGAAAAGCACAAAGAGCAACATTAAGAACGTAACTATCTCTTTTATAAGACTGTACAGTGAACAGACTAAGTATTGAAATGCTCTGTATTTCTACAAGATAATTAAATTGCTATTAAAAAGTCAACAAATTTTTGAATGTCTGCCATATTTACTCAATTTGATATGCAATGTTATTGCTTATTTTCGTCGTCGTAGTCGCCGTGAACATGCAGAATTAGATATCCTGGCCTTTCCGATTGTACACTGTGTTTCCTTGTGGTTTATATTGTGAATCTTGTTTAGGTAAGCGATTGCCATTCATTGAAATTACGGTTTCGTACTCTTTGATTCGATAATGATTGATTGAGCCTTTTAACGAGGATATCTGCAGTTCTTGTCTTATATCGTAAATTATGTCAGTTTCATACATCTATTAATCGTACATAAAATTTGATTTGAACCGCGTGTATTCTGATAAAGTTCCTTCTCACAGTCCATGCTTCACCGTCGTATAATAAAGTCGAGATCACCATTAGTTCACAAAAATTTAATGGCGCATCTTTTGTAACATCCTTTCCTGTAGTTCTCCGCATTGTTCCATACATTTTTGAAAAGTGCCAGTACCTTTGTTTTTGATTGTGATATTTCGCTGCTGCATCCTTTTGATGCAATGATTAAGTAATGTCCAGCTCTTGAAGATAATTTCATAAAGCTGCAATCGTCAACGGAAAGCAAGCTATTTATTGTCGTATATGAGTTCTTGTAAGACTTGCATTTTCCATTTTTTCATAAGATCGCATACAAATAAATTGAATGCTCTAAGCGAAGAAAGATGTTGCAAGAGTCGTTTCGAAGACAATAATAAGATGAGAATTATTAAAATTGAGTCACACCGGACATCTTGATATCTGAAATAGAAGACGCCATAAAAAGACTCAAAGTGAATATATCCACAGGAGCTGATCACAGCAGAAGTCGCTCCAGCCATGATGTGTGAACACCTTTCTCTAAATTTGCCAAAATATTTCAGAAAGTGGGTAGTCGTTCAAGAACTAGACGAATTCGGTCATCATTCCATTACATAAAAAGGGCAAATCATAGAAAAGCCTAAATAATTCAACTATTCTGTGTATGTGTGTTTCATAGCTGATCGTAAGGCTTCTGCTATAGTCTTACAAGGTACCATATTAGGCAAATTTTAGAGGAACTGGGAGTACCAAATCATATAGTTGCCTTGGATTGTAGTTTTTTACCAGGAAAGGTTTGCCATTTAACGTATCCATATGCGGAACACACCTCAAAAAGAGGTTTAAAAAGTTGGGAAAGTGGATTGAATGTTAATAGTAGTAAAGTGACCAACCATTCTTCCCGCAAACTCAGAATATAAATTTCTAGAGATGGGAACACAATCACACAAATACTACTATTATGATAGTCGATCGTCAAAGCAACCAGAACAAAGTTGTTACCACATTTATATACTTGGGATCCCTTGTTGATAATAAAGGACACAGCACAATTAATAGAAGATGCAACATGACTCGATAAGTGACAGGGCAGCTTCAGAAAATCTACAAAGCCTCTGGAATCACCTCTGCCACCAACAAACTGATAGTAAACACGCTGGTTTTATTCTGCTAAATGTGGAAGAATTCTCTGCATTTCGTGGACAGCTCGCAGAACGAATGAGTAGGCAAATAATGATATCGAGGTTCATTCTTAACTTAATTCGATAAATTCTGTTATTTGTAACTCCAAGCGATGTTACTAATAATGGTCATACTGTGCAAATAAAGCTACATAAAGCCTTCAGAACATTGATTAAATAATTTAGAAAGATCGACCGCTCATAAAATGACATTGACCTATAGCAATTATAATATTTGTCCTTACATATTTGAGATATAAGGATTTTCAGGAGCCAGTAAAACGTAATTGTGAAATAGGTACTTTTTTTAGAGAAATTCCCCAATAAAATGATATTTTTTTAAAATGTTTAAAGTTTATGGTGGCGTTCATATGTATTTGATTCAATTGATGATTAGTTTAAAAAGAAATCTTCCCAATTAAATGTAAAGGTGTTAAAACTCCCCCTAAATGACCTATTTCGTTTGAGATTTGCTTATATTAATATTTAAATTATGAGGGAACTGCAAAGTAAATCAAAATTAAATTGCCAAAAATCTTTATAAATCCCCATAGTGTCGCCTTATCTAACCTAATTAGAATGGTTTTGCATTTGATAATCTGTTCAAATTACGACCCGGTCGTATATTTTTTGAAGAATTGGTGTAAAAATAATTTACTTCAAATCATACAAATGTCTAGTTGTCACGAACAGGGCAAATGCATATTTTATAAGTGCGTGTTCGGGCCAGATAATGATATGGCACTAAAATAAATATAACGTGCGCATTTTACAGGTGATTTGCCATGGGAATTCCGAACTGTTTCGGACACTGTCCTATTAATTTATCATAGAATCGTGTTTGTTTTGCATTCTGTCAGTTCTCAATAAAAGATTAAGTAGCGGACTTAGCTCCGTGAATATTATTATGTGGAGAGCTTAATAAAGAGGTTCCGCATATTTCAAGAATTTGAAGCTGAAACCACACGCAACGCGATTTATAAAATATTTGATATTCTAGAAGAACGAATATTACTAGGATCATAAAGTTTTGAAATATAACTGGCAGTTAGGCTGAGCACGAACTATTTGAATAACCTTATCGAAATGTATTTGCATGTGTAGAAATGGTTTACAGTAGTTGATATGACTATGCCATAAAATGAATTGCTTTGTTTTAAAAAAATAATAACAGTAAATGGATATGCAGCATCCATGGTGCAATACAAAGCAAAATGAAAATGTCATGTATTTTAAAAAAACAATATCTTGTTTCCTGCCATTCCATGTTTTGCCGAAAGTCGGTTTGAAGGGCTTCGTCTCGATTCGTATAAAAGTTTAAATTTTATAGTCGATTTAGTAGTGTGTTGTGATAGTTTACAAAACTGGAGAAAATTGAACACCGGGCAGCGATTAAATTCTTGACTAGGTGACACTTTACTGAAGTTGAACTAAGAGGTTGAAATATGGTTGTTAACTATTTAATGTGTTTTTTACGTTTAGTTCCAACCCGACGTTTTTTGAACATCATGTTATTGCACATTATCACCCATATGTTAACGCTACAATGTCGTTGCCTCTTTAACAAAGTTTTATTAACGTAATTTTTAAGTTAAGTACTAACGTTGTAAACACGTTACATTTTAACTACAACTGCAACTTGTTTCTCACGAAAACGGGTTTTATTTGATTGAAAATGTTCATTGTATTTACGTCAAGTAGTAACAATAGAAGAAGGTTTACTTTTTTTCTGAATAATCTTTTTTTAAATCTCAAAATAGATCAGGTAGCTGCTTCACCCAAACTCGAGAGCCGTTCTACCTTAAATAGCAAAAAAATAAGATTAGCTGAACATGGGACGTAGTACATATCATATATTTTTCTAATGCAACATATTCTGCTAGTTCTATATGAAACTGGAATAATAAACACGCAATGTTCTAGCACACAATTTTCTGATTTTATAAGCAACCCAAATGGCGACCTAAACAGTGAATCCAGACCATCAGGCAAAGGAAAAGAACGGCTTGTCATTCTACTGTAACATTCCACTATGATGTAGTAGCGTAACGCTTTTCAATAGGTAGGCACTATCATGTGAGCAATGACCTTATCCTTGATAGGCGGACTGAGTACACGTGTTTCGTGGCAACCTTGCTGAAGCAAGGTACAACTTACGTGTTTTGTAAAGGTGATGTCAACTTTAAGATCAGCTGCTTATCTAAAACGCAGTTAAAATCAACGACGTAAAAACGTAATGCAAAAACCATACTAGGGAATTTTTGCAAAACGTTATGAGAAAATGACGGCACGTTAAAGCGTAATTTACTTACTGGAGTCAACGATATAGCGAATCAAACTCAAATTTTTTGATTTGAAGTTAACGTAATTGTAACGTGATGTTGTGTAAAAACTCCCTATTATCACGCTGTTGTAACAGCATTTTATCGATGTTAAAAGTCGACTACTGATCTAACAGGCTTTTTATATTACTGCTATTTCAACATCATATAGAAGATGCTATATTTTTCGTGGTTTTAGAAATGTAATACCTAGTATACTGGTGTAAAAAGCTCTTAAAAATAACGATAGATCGGCGTAGTATAAACATGCTCAATAAACGTCATAGCCAATATGTCTGATAAACAGAAGAATTACGTAAGCAGTAAAAATAATTACTAAAATTCAACGTCCAATTCAAGTTGCGAAGATGACGTTAATTATTTCACTAAAATTCAACGTTTAATTTTCAACAAATAACGTCTTTTCGACTTATTTTAAGCGTACGTGTGCTTGCTAGGGAACGGCTGTGAAAAATGAGTGCTCTATAGTACTACAATGCGTCGTCGCATAAATGCAGAGACATCAAAATCAAGAGATAAATTTACCCTTACCTCTCCCTTTACTTTCCCTTTTGAAGACAAGGTGCTCTAATATTAATCAATGCTAGCGATTGTATTGCATTAATCGCATAATTGAAGTCTCGTATCAAAAGTAAAACTTTTTGTCTCGTGTTTTGGCCAGTAATTATTTAATTGTAAACAACTTATTTTTTCCATTTAGTAGCCCTTGGAAAACTATTACATTTATTAAGAGCATCATAATTGCTGCAATTCTTAGTTTTAAGGTACGTGATGGTAGCCTGCTTAATTTTAAACTATTTAGAAATTCTATATAATACTGAACAACCTCCGTTTCATTTACAGTAATTAAAATATAGAAGCTAAGATATATTTATTGCTGTTCCGGATACAAGGTTCATTACTTTCGAATTGACTTCACTCCAACATTCGTTCTTAGAAAAATAAAGTATTTTGATTTTGAAGTTTGAGAAATTTTGACGGTTGAGCGGAAATTTCCAGTTATATAGTAGGTAGGGACAATGGAAATATCGATAATCCATTCATTCGCCTCACTCAAATTATAAAGATAAAATAATTAATTCTGGCACAACCAGTTGCAAAATCAGTTTTTTTTTTAAATTACGACCTCTCATTTAACACCACAGGGTATGCAATTCCGTTATTATAATTTATATTTCTCAAAAAATAGTTTGTTTAAAGTAAGGGAGCGCGACGTCGAAACCGCACGCAAGTGTTGAAGTTTTAATAGCATTCAGGTACGTTGTTCTGGGCAGCTCAGCTGGCTACGCCTTAGACTCGTAATACTGCGGTCGTTGGTTCAAATCCCACTTGGGACCGACGCAAATAGCTTTTTTAAATTAAATAAATGCGAGAAAACAAGATGGCCGACAATCCGGGAAGTTTAAATTCAAAAAATGGAACTTAGAAAAAAAATCTGAAAAATTTCAAATTCAAATATTCGCGCGAAAATTCAAAATTAAAAGGACAGCCGCGAGAAGTGCGCACGCAAAAAACCAAGATAGCGGACACCCGGAAAGTTTAAATTAAAAAAATTGAACTTAGAAAAAAAATCTGAAAAATTTCAAATTCAAATTTTCGCGCGAAAAGTGAAAATGGCCGCCGCGTAATTCCGGAAGCAAATTAAAAATGTCCGCCGCGTAATTTAATCAGTAGCACATATGTAAATTACATATCAAACTTCATATGTGATTAATTAGATCAAACCGCCAAATTAATTGGGTCAATCCGCGAATTAAAATTAAAACCGCGAAATCCGCGAATCAAATAAAAAGTGGAGGGGATAGCTGTCCCCATTCTACTGAAGTATCAGTTTAACGTAATATTGCAGTTAAAATTGCATAATCTGAAAACGGTTATGCAATGAAACAAATCTTGTAAGTAATGGTGTGTTTTGGCAAAGAAATAGTAATTTAACACATAATACAGTTTTTTAAAACGATTTTGTAAACAGTTTTGTAGAATTTCCTTAAAATGTTTATTCCTATTTTTTGGAAGGATGACTTTCTAACATATAGTTCGCATTATCTTAACTTATTATCATTACGTAAGCTTCGTTGATTTAATAGTTACAAGCAAATTGCGAGCTACGCGCACGTGAAATAGGATACGCGAAAGGTCACGCTCCGAGCCGAGCGCTAAGATAAGAAAAGCAAAACCTAAACAAATATAAACATCTGCGAAGCCGGAACGTGAGATTTTATGTTGTGCCACAGACAGACACACATTAAGGATAATTATATTATAGATGATTATTCTTAATTCTAAATTCCCGATGTCATCCACTTTAAAATATTTTAAATTTTTAAAATCACCATCTTAAGTGAGCATTCCCGAAAAGTACATAAATACATATGTACAGATATTTAATTTAGCAGACTAATATGATAAACAGGAGAATTTCTGAATGTAACATATAATTGACTTTTATTTTGTTACTGTTTACTTCCTTTTATAGTAAAAGAAGTATTGGATTCACCCTAAAAATTCTAAATTGAGTTTTCGAGAGATCTTTACGTTTTAGTGTCCCCTGAACCCAAAAAACAGGTTTTTTTGTTCATTGGTCTGTCTGTCAGTCAGTCTGTGTGTGAATAGAATATCTCAAAAACGAAAAGAGGTATGACGATGAAACTTCACAAGTTTTGTGTACTATCCTGACAACAAGCTTTGGAAGAAAATCGCATAACCGGAAGTATGGTGTTTATTCTTGTGATTTTCAGCTTTGTCGATTTACTCAGAAACGGCTCTAACAATTTTTTCCAAACGTTACATTTTTATTAAATTTTTAATGTGTATTGATGTGAGAATACCTCTAAAAAAATATTCTTTATCTTTTTTCTTTTTCCTTTTTTTATTAACTCCTATTTTGTAGGGCATTATAGAAAACTAATAAAATTGAAAATCTGGAACTTTGGCCATGCATTTTATGTGTAAGAGCAACTACAACTACAATATTTTGACTGTGATATCACTTCCGGTTACACCGAAAGTCGCTATCAATTTTGTTATTTTAAATAGAACACCCGGTATATTATTATATTTTTGAATTATGCTTAAAATTTTAGAGGAAATTTATCTATGTTAACCATCGATTTTGTACTGTTTCTGCAGAATTTATAATTTTTGACCAATGCTTAAAAATTAAAAAACAACTTTTTGACTAATTATAAGATCACTGTTAAAGGAAGTTGTGTGCGTGTATCACACCAGATTTTATATATAATAGAAACCGAGTAGTGCAGTTGGGAAAGCGGTAGGCTTGCATTAGGCAAGTCATCGGTTCGAATCTCGCAGGGCAGGGTGTTTCCACGGGTCTAGGACATTTCGGTGCCGCCATCTCGGCGCGGGACTAGCTTGGCGCCTGGACAACTCGGCGCGCAGTCATCTCGGCGTCAGCCAATTCGGCGCATGGACATCTCGGGGCCGAATTCAATTCCGCAAACTACAGTGTGCACTACGTAAGAACATCATTATAAATGAATCATAAAAAAATTTAGATGACTACTGCATTTTGTGAGTTAAACTGTGCGTACCTGTGGGGTGATTATGGTATACTCTTAACTATTATCTAATTCTACTAAAGTACTACTAATGCAGACTATAATAAAGGGAATCTATTCTTAAGACAATTTTAAACATTTTTTGAATCCTAATGTAAGATTTGGGATGAGAGGTAAGTTACAAAGTAGCAATCAATGGCATTCCTAACTAATTAAAAATCAAACAATATATTTAATACCGGCTAAATAGATAGACAAGCACAAATTGTTGCCGTAAAGAGCTTTTTTGAAAAGCAAAAATGAAAATGTTTCGCATTTGATGCCGACCTTTTGTGGTTACTGTAAATTTTTGTAAACCAATTCTACGTCCAGATGGCCCTGCGCCGAATCGGCTAGCGCCGAGATGACTGCGCGCCAAGTTATCCAGGCTACGAGCTGGCTACGCAAGCTCGAAAGGCGCGCTCCAACTTTGTAACTCTACACCGCTAAGGTAACAAGAGGTTAACGATAACACCTACATACATACAAACATACATGCTTTTTTATACAGCGTGTTCAAGATAAAGAAGGCCAGTATGGGGATCTCGTTAATTGTAAGAGATAAAAATTTGGTTAAATGGGAAGAAAGTTGCACAAACTAACAAAATGACGCTTAGAAATACTTGATATAATTTTTCGTTTTTCAAGTATCTCAAAAAACCGAATTTTTGTATTTTCTATTCTATTTTTTCTGGCGTTAATATTAAAGTTAAATCGAAACTGATTAAACTTTGTTATAGCAACTTCTACTGGACTTAATGATTACGTTATCAAATTTTTTATTCGAAGTTTCGTCTTGGAGAAACCATCATCAACTTAATTTTTTTTTTAAATACGGTTCTAATTTTCTGATGACAAATTTGTGAAGGCCTTTTTATTCTGAATTCAATAATGTACCATGTATTATGGTTTAATTACGTTACAAGTCTCTTTGACCATCATTAAGAAATTTTTGGATACGGACCTGTATTTCATAAATTGTTTCAGAGTTTGTAATTTAAAGAAAAAAGTAATAAACCTCACTGAATGTTTCTAGTTCTAATTTAAATTATTGTTTATAAATAAGAAAAGTAATCAATAAATTAATTACTGACGATTGCAAATTATTTGTATTCCAAGACCAAACGTGATTATTAAGGATTAAAAACATCTAGTGAAGCTCATTACTTCGTTTTTAAATTACAAAAGCTAATAAACGTATGAAATGCTCTAAGACACATGTCGGTATCCAAAAATTTCTTGATTGTGGTCTCCAAAGACTCGAAACGTAATTAAACCATAATATGTGTTACCATAATTGAATTGAGAATAAAAATGACTTCACAAATTTCGCATCAGAAAATCAAGAATGTATTTAAAAAATGAAATGCATGATGGTTTCTCGAAGACGAAACTTCAGATAAAAAATTCGGTAACGTAATCCATGAGTCTGTCAGTTTCTCTCTAACTTTCATATTAACTCCAGAAAACAAATAAAATAGAAAATTCAAAAATATATTGGACACACTGTATAATATAGGAATAGATTACACTATTTTTTTGAAATAATTGATTGTTTTCAATAACAATAACATAGAATCTTGGTATGCAATCGACATACGTATTAGAAGATATAATAATAAGAAATTAAAATGTTCACATCGAATTTTGCGTTATTGGTAGCTCAGTTCAGAGCAGCACGGAGAGGAAACACAAAGGACAGGGCAGTATCGGTAAATGTATATTTTGTAGTGGTCGAACAGCTGATCAAAATTCAACTTTTTCCTAATTATTTCTCATGTTATTCCTTTTATATGATGCGTCGCGGATGGCCACTAGGGTTGTTTGTCGCGCCATTGTGTGACCAGTACTGCACGCAAACATGTAAATATATACAGCTGGTCGAACGAGAAGTTTCACTTGTGATGTCAAAAACCAAACAAAAATCTTAAATCAGGTTTAAACCTTCTTTAAAAGGTGTCGCAATAATGTGCAAATATTTTTGTTATATCACACTTCGTAAATAATGCGCAACACTACATACCGTGTTTAACTAATAAAAGTACCAAGGCTTCATTCAACGGTTTACTATTTTCGGTTTTTTAACAAACTTCCCATTACTTTTAATAGGGATATCATCACAGAAAACAATTACTTATTATACCTATTGGTTGTGTTTTTTAAAACAACGAACACTTCATTTAATAATAAGGAGCGTTCATTACTGCCTTACTGAACCGGACCACAGTCACATGCTCCATTTACTGATAATGGTTTACTGTGCAGCAGTCCTACATTTTAAATGCGATTTACGCAGCAGCCTACAACTAGTTAGCTTAATAATAGACTTACACAGAAAATGAACTTAGTCTTTCCACGATCTAGTCTAGACTAAGCAAAATATGAGAAGTTTAATTGTTGACAAAAATTATTCACGGTGTCGCATATTTTTTATCATTTAACTGCACATTCTTCTGAGAAACGTTAAGAGATAGAGACTAGGTTAAACAACGAGTAGATAAAATGTACAGTACGCCGAAGTCCACTACGATCCTAGAACGTTTGATTTATTTGCCCTACGTACTGAAAAACCTAAAATCTTCCTGTATGATTCAGTTATTCTCAATGATAATGCAAGACGACTTAAGCATTATAAGTCTCTTAAATGTAAGATATTTATGTTAAGTGTGGTTTTTAAGTTGGCTTCTTAGTGGCAATTAAGAAAAATTAACTTGCTCAATATTTAATCATTTACTCCATATTTAATTATCTTAACTTGTTCAAAACTTTTTTCTATTTTAACATAGACATTTGTATATTGTCATTTCATATACTTTTTCAATTATTTATAATTTTATAGCTTTTAGTAATCGAAGTAAAATGAAACGTTGACGACTCTTATTTGTGATTGGAGAATCTTTGGAAGCCTGATTAAATCATTAATGGTTTTTTAGTAATACTGTATTAAGAGCAAATGATTTTGCCAGTAACAATGCTTTAAGTATTTTGTTTTGGCAATGTCACAAGATAAACTAACTTGATCAAATTTCCTAGCCGAAGTCGAGGAAATTTATCAAAGTTAGTTTGTCGAGGGTCATTGCCAAAAAACAAAAAATCTTGAGTAAAACATTTTCCGAGCAAAATCATGAGCCCGAAATACATTTTGTGGACTATTTCCCAAATATCGGTTCACTTTGACATTTTTTATACTGATGCACAATGACAGTTTAAATGACGTTTTTGAAATACCACCTTGATTAAAATAACATATTTAGTGGTTGCCATGGATGTAAGTGGTAAAAGAAAGTGATAAAATCCCAAGGGAAAATTTGATTTTTTGCCAACATGTGATTGGTTGAATTTTGAAAAAACATGGCATTTGATTGGATAAGAGATGCGGGAAATAGTCATTTACTAACCTTATTTGGACGATAGCCATACTCATTCAATTCGGATGGCAACCACAATGTCTCAGTCTTCGTTTTTAATTAGGTTGTCGTGTATTAAATACGAACTATGTAGCTTAAATTCATTTTTCTACGACCACTACTAAAAGTAGGCCTTTTTGCACTAGCTTGTTTCACTAAAAATGACGTTTTACAAATGATCGTGTTAAAAGTGAAATCAGCTGTGTTGAATTTAGAATTTTAAACAGAAAGTGAGATTATAAAGTCATTCCAATTACTTCTTTTGTTAGAGGTAATGTGCTTTTAAATAATTATAGCATTATGCAATGAATAAAGTAAAATGTGTACTATTATAATTATCTTTGATAACTAACTTTGACAGCTACCGGCTGCAGAAACAGTCACCTGCGCCGTCACTGCCATGTTTTTACTATGAAATAATTTATAACTTAACATTACATAACAAACCTCTCTTAAATCCACATTTATGGATTAATACCAGTAAATTTAAGGCCGTAGAAAAAAAATTGTGTGCAAACTCGTGGTAAAAGTGTTTATGCATGTAATGAAACTCAGCCTACGGCTTCGTTTCATAATTTTCATGTCTCGTGCATAAACATTCACTTTAGCGTTTGTTGCGCAAATAGCTACTTTTGTGTGGAGGCAGCTTTTAAATATGCAACAAATCAACTGGAAAAGCCTGCTTCGGTAACAATATTCTACCATCTTTATAATCACCTAAATTTCTAGTGAGAGATAGAGAGATGTTCAAAATGTTTCTAGTTTGACTCGAACAGTCTGTATTTTTCCTATTTAAAGATTTTTGTTCTACTGCATAGAAAAGCTATGAATTTCGGCACCGTTTAGCGACTGAAAACACTCACTTTTTTGTACAAGTAACTTTTACTTCTAACCAGTAATAACCATAGCAACAAAAGCTAACGCCATTGGTAGAAATCGAAACACACATTGCCATTTTCTATTAAGAATAAGCGTAAGAAAAAAAAAACGCTTCCAAAGCAGTAGAACAAAAAATTATGTATGTTACTCATACGAAAGGGGACTTTTACGCCCGTATGCATAGTCGTTCGCCAGCGGTTCGCCGGCGACTCGCCAGAGTTTCGTTATGAATAGTATGTTGGCGGCACTGTACGTCTATGTCAAATTCGAGGTTAGCAGGTTAGATTTTGTATCAGTTTCTGTCAAAACTGACTGAAAACCTAACCTGATTACCTCGAATTTGACATAGACGTACAGTGCCGCCAACATACTATTCATAACGAAATTCCGGCGAGTCGCCGGCGATCCGCTGGCGAACGACTATGAATACGGGTGTTAGACTCGCCTAATTGATGTGCCTCTCTCGCTACACTCACTGGGCCATAAACTGCGGCTTCTTCAAAAAAAGTCATTAATTTCGTACTTGTAACATAAATAGCTATTTTAGGGCCGACATTCTTTACTTGTGAAAATCATCACTTGTAAATATCCTTAGTACACTGAATATTATTGACATTTTTTCAGCTTCCGAATGTTATTACAAAACAAATGAGTGTTTAGCGTGTAAAATTATATTTTTTTACCTTTCAATTTTCGATGTTGCAACAGGTTTCTCCCCACAGAATATTGTGCACGTTTACATAATGTACTCCGCCTGGCTTAGAATTCCAAGTGTATCCAAAATAATAAAATCGTTTTTCTGACTAATTCCGAATTATTCGTTCTAATTTATGTCTAAAAAGATGATCCAAAAATATGGTAAAATTCCCTGATTTATCGATTCAAAACTTATCATTATGTAATTTAGTGGAGTTATTCTGTGACCTGTGATTGAATCAAATCTGTCATGTGTCCTTTATACTGTCCCCGTGCCCGTAAGCATTTTGAACTTTGATTCCTGTTGCCGCATTTTAATTTTATAAATAATAATAATTTTCTTATTAGAACAACATTTAAATATATGCAATATAGCAACTATTCAGTGATGGATATATGACACACTTACAGCACAATTAATTTGCAAAGTTGAAAAAATCATAAAAATCGAGATATCAAGATCAGTGGCTTGTCTAACACCGGTAGAATAAAATGTCAAACACCAGCAGACCTGGATAAGTGTAAGTATCGTTGTATAAGATAACCAATTACTTATAAAATAAAAAGAAGGTGTACTACTGGAACATCTTTTCGCTAGAATGACGTTTATAAAATATTTACTTTACTTTTCGGTAAATGAATCACATTAGTGTTACAAACAAAACTTGTGTGGAATAACGATTAAATGGTAGACAAACGGTAATGATTAAATCCTCTAAAATTTTTGACTGCGGTTTTGTGCGAGCACAATGAATAATTATCGTATAGTGTCCACTTCTTTACAAAATTGAAATCGGCAAATTCCTGAAACTTTGTTCATATTTATGCGGTACTTGACAGTGACACATTCACAAAGAGTAGAGCGCTACTTGAAGTGGGTGATGGGTGATATTGTTAGCATAAATGGCACCTCGGCCCTTGATTAATGATATAGAGCGTATTATTCTTGAATACGCCTTTCATTTGTGTTGTCATTTTCGATTAAAAGCATCCATCCTGGAAACAAACAAACACTAAACATGTACGAATTGTTCTTTTAACAATACGGGTGGGCGAGCAGCTCTAGCCATGTTATTGTACAAAATTTTTACTTGGATTTCATGTAAAGCCGCCTACACGGGCGCCAATTTTACATTCTGCTATCGAGGGCAGGACAGCGATAATAAATATTATTTTATATTATACACCACCAGCTTATTAACGTTGGGTACATGTACGTGAAGCAGGTGTGGCTGGTTTGATTAACGTGATGTCGCCACACGGTAATAAATCAGAAATCATTAGGTGACAAGCTAATTATACATCATACAACGCCATGACGAGAGCAAGTGACATTCGTGCATGATCTCAGTTGGCTGACTCTCGCCATTCATCACTGCTGGAAAACGATTCGCTAATTACAACGCATTTGGTCAGCCACCCATTACCATTAGGGAATTAGCGAAAACAAAAAGCAATTCGCCTCGTAAAAGCTTTACACTTAGTGCATATCTCAGCTGATATTAACGAGCTCGCTCTTCTTCTCCGAAATTGTGTTCCGGCTGCTAATTATAACTATTTTATTATCTTCTCTTCCTTTATTATTTATATATTTAGCAGCGTCTAATTTGTATTAATCGATACAAAAGTAATGCCGATATCTAAAAATATTATCTTAATACTAACAACCGATTGAATCTGTTCAGAAAAATACATCTCTATTTATCGCAAAACTTCGAAAATCTGTTTAACTCGCCCTAGCTGTAAAAGTTCCAAGCATTCTCGTAAAATGCTGATTAACATTAACACTAAAATATTAGAAAAGTTCGAATGAATCGAGAACTAGCTGGTGTGAAGTGTTTTTGAGGCAAATAGGAGTAAATTCAGCGAGTAACCAACTGCTTCTATTTCTAATTAACTTGTATGCACAAGAACCATAACTACGCTATTACCTTATCGTTAGTTATCAGACAGGAATGACACGGGAGTGGATTCCTATCGATCATTGTTAAGTCGCAAAGCGATGAGCTTACAAGCACTTATAACCAGATGTAAGGTTAAAACAATACCTCAGAATTATTTAAAATTTGTTATTTGTTAGGTAGGATTTAAATTAGAGACGTAACAGATAATTGTGCAATTTTACAGACGTTTTCAATTTAGCAACACAAATCTACAAAGTATAACATTTAATTGTTGCAGAAAACATAGATGCTTAATTATAGTTTCATCATTGTTGTAAACACACAAATTTTATTCGTACACATTATTGGTAAGTTTCCCAAAATGACGTATGTCAAATAATATGGACCACCAATTGCACAAAAAGAAATTCAACACATATAACAGAACTTGACTTAGAAATTACCCAGCCATGTAATTTTCTATTTTTAACATAATTTTTTAACGGCGTAGTATTATTAAGCCAACACGAGGGAAGTTCCAGAACAGAGCATAATGCCACTCTGAAATGAATTTGAAATTAACTGTAAATTATTAGAGGCTACTTGTATTTTGCCATAATTATTCCCCGTTAAACTGATAATTATCGGTTACAACAACAGGGGAAACACAGGAGTCCATACTCATCTGCATTTAACCACTTTACTAAGCTTTAACTAGCAAAATTGATTCTCCAAAATATTAGGTCACATCGCAATGGAGATAAGAGCAACTCTTAAGAAATATTAATAAATATAAATTAAATGCAGGCTATACGCTGTTTAAAAATTTCTTCGGTGCTGGGGGTTGAAGGTTGAGATAGACCAGCTCTTCGGCCCTCGCAAATACTTTTTTTTGTGTACTGATCTAGCAGCTTAGTCTACCAGCTTAGCAACGAATTCGGTTGGTACGTTTTTTTGGCCTAGGCCGGTAGCACTAAACAATGCTTGTGATTCGTGTTGTACGTTTGGCAGTACTGAAGTGTATAGTATTCCAACCAGAAATTGGAAAGCTATTTAAAATCAGGCCAGCATTGAGAACAGTAAGTCACTTTAAATCAGAAAATTACTATTTGATTGTCATTCAATGACACTTCGATAACAGCCTTCAAATATGACATATGCATTGGGAATTTTGGGATACATATATGTTTTTTTCAAAATTTTCCATGCTAGTATACGAATTTAAAAACTGAGGTTAAACAACTAGTACCTACTTAAATCATGCAAAATGTTACAATGCTTTAACAAAATAGTTATGTGTACAATTTACAGATGAATACTGTCATTCCTTGAAAGCTGGTTGACATTAGAAAATTATGTATTGATTGTATGAAACCAACTTGGACATGACTTACACTTTCCATGATGTAGTTGATTTTAAATAGCTTTCAAATTTTTGGTTGGAATACTATACAGTTGGTGACACCATCAGTCTATGTCAAATTCGAAGTTAGCAGATGTGTATGCCTAGCGATAATCGAAAATTTAACAGTGGTCACGGGGAAGTTGATGTCAGTCGCGTGCACGCCAAGCCTCAAGGCGCACTTTCCCAGTGGATCAAAGTAAAATTACCCAACAGCGAGCTAAATCAAAGCGGCTTGAATTCGCGTATTAAATAAAATTTGCTGTTTAAGTGCTTTTGTGTATCAAGCCAGGGTT
Organism: Agriotes lineatus; assembly: GCA_940337035.1. Classification (NCBI taxonomy): domain Eukaryota; kingdom Metazoa; phylum Arthropoda; class Insecta; order Coleoptera; family Elateridae; genus Agriotes; species Agriotes lineatus. The sequence continues at coordinate 109,095,955 of OW679198.1, forward strand.
TGCAGTGTTAGTAAGTGCCAGAAAGCAGTGGACTGAGTAAGTACGCAACGGCGACATTGCCGGGAGGTTTCGTTACGTAACGAGTGTTTGGTGACGCGATTAGTCAGAGAGTCAGTCGGGCTTCTCCTGAGTAGCCATTTTTGTGGAAAACGTTTATTAAGGTCGATGTCATATGTCAGTAATTTGGGTTCACGAGACAGGCTAATCTGCTACATTGCAGTTTCGAGCAATGGGCATAAACTAATCCGATACTGAGTATATGAGCAGTTTGAGCGATAAGGGTTTATCCCAGGCTGTTGAAAAATTTTGTGACCGTAAAGGAATGCGCGTTTGTACTAGTAATTTAATTCAAATTCCATTTAATGCACATAGATTTTAGTGTTTACGCGTAAGAAAATAAATGTTACTATTTTCAGCCTAGAGAATGAGACAATTGCAAGGCAGGTTCCTGTTTTTGGCAGATAGTGATGATGTATATCCACTAGCTGACGTAATTTTATAGAAGTTTTATATGTACTGAGCAGGTTTGCTAAACATCAAGGGCAAATAATTGATAAAAATACTAAGGCGTACGAGGGAAACAAGGAAACACACGAATAATTATAGACTGATAATTGTGACAAGTATGTTAAGTAGGTTATATGGAAAAATAATTAAAAATAAGTTACAAGGTACATAAATGAGGAGCAGAGTGGGCCTACATTAGGACGATCACATACGGATAACATCTTTACTTTGCAATAAAGTAGCCTCAAAGAGGACAACAAAGGAGAAGAGACAAATGTTGCTTTCATTGATTTAGAAGAGGCATATGACTCAATTTTACGAGGTGCTTATTCTTGCATGCCTTAGAAATACACAGTAACGTAATTAATGTAACCAAGAAACTTGATATTGCATATTGTAGCTCCACGTTGGGCTTGCCAAAAATATTGCAATGGTTACTGTAATAATAATAGGTATTTCTAAATTTAATTATTCATTCATTCATAATATATAGCCTCTTTTACCTTTCGGTGTCGAGGACCATTCATATTATATAATATAATCCACTGTTTGCAGTGTTATTAAAATAAAATTGAGACTGATTAAAATGTAATTCTCTTTCTCATTTAATCACAATAATATGATAGTATGCCCTTTTGTATTGTATTCGTCTGCAAATTAAATATAATTGAAAGCTAGCTCGTAAAGCAAGAAAACTTTTTGGTCCCAGGCGAATTTCCCTAATAAATTTATCTAGTGCGCCACTGGCAACAATTTTAGTTCAACTGCGCGATTGCTGAAATGTAATGCTGTCAAAATGATCACAGTTCGGTTTTCTTTTTCAGGTTGCGTTGTGATTTTATTTTTAATAAATGGTGTTTATGAACATTCGTCAAGGTAGCTATTTGAATTTTACGCGCTCTTGGCGGCACTAATTTCTTTTGTTTCAGAAAATAACGTGGGCAAACTCAAGCAATTGTTTTGGAAAAGCGTCCTTTTACTCGCATAACCTCAAACTTGAAATCCATTTAATATGCGAACAGCACCTTCTCTGTGGCAGTGAAATATTTGGATTTGGCTCAGTAATGTCTCCTTTATGATGCACGTAGCTTTCTACGGGTCTAACCGCATTAATTTTAGGTTAAATTGGTACCTGGCATCTGTCGTAAACTTCGGCTGGCTGGAACAACGCCGTTGATGTTGCGGCGCTGCTATGGGCCCCCTCGTGATGAAACCTCTTGTAGACGGTCGTACAAAGCTGCCCTACACCCTGGAATGCAGACCTCGTAGCTGCAACCCTTTGGTTGCACGCAGCTTTGAAAATCTTGAGCTGAATCAGCTGCGATCTTCTCGGAACGAGCCCCCTCGTAAACCTTCTTATTTTTAGTTTCGGAATGCGTTGCAAATAACACCACACGAAGTGGGTAATGCACTGAATAAAACTGTACACCTTTTATGTAGAAATAAGCTTGTTTAGTATATAAAATACAATTTTAAAGAGAAGCACTATTTTCCAGCATCAATCTAATTAATTTATTCATTTGTTCTCTCTCAAATCCGTTATAAACAATTGATAACTATAACTAAACAAACGGATATTAACCAAAGTCAATTAAAATACTTTTTAACATAGAATTATTTACAAATAAACATTTCTACAAATTGCCTAAAACTAAAAATCATGTCTGTTCATTTTAATTATTAATGTCTTATTTGCGCCACTTGCACGTCTTATTATCACTTAATTTGTCTCACACGCGTGATTCCATTGATTAGTTTTAAGAGTTCCCTTCCTTTTCACATTTGTTTCCTATCCTATCCTGTGTGCTTTTATTGCAAAATTTTTAAATGTCTGCTTTTCGCCGCTATTCTTGGTTTTACAGCTTAATCTCACAATTGTTAATTCCTTTCTTATAATTTGCTCTTTGCAACATATGATAATATAATTCTGGCTTCCTGTACCTTATTTAAGATTGTTCATAAATGTTTCCTGCTTGTTTATTTGAATTCTGCGCTACAATACCATACACTTAGCAAACATTTCTGTGACAAATCAATTCTATTGGTTCGGCTTTAATTCTGCACACATCTATTTAATTAATTTTGAAATGTCGATTTCAACCTGTAAACAACGAACCTTGTCCTTTGCGTTCCTTATTCAAATCCTTTCTTTTAATACAATCATTTCTTTCTCAATGCAATTACTGACTGATATTTAAGTTTATAGTCTCGCAGCTGAATAAAACACCCCTACTCCGTGCTTTGATTTAATTTTAATATTGTACTGCAATCGGGGCAAAGCCGTAGGGCCTAATACCACTGCAATATATACAATAAGGCACACATAAACTATCAAAGTCCATTCATCTAAACAGGAGACTACCTCAAGTTTGTTCTATATTGCGGTTACTATTCAGCATGTACCTAGAACCCATACTAAAGGACTGAAAAAGACAGGTATAGGAATACCCATAGCAAATGATTGTCTGTTCACGGTTAGTTTCGCTGGTGACTAAATAGTTGCTGCCTAATACGCGTTTCATCTTGAGTTTATGTTACAACGTCTGTATACGTGCTGCCATGAAGCGCCCCGCGCTAATTGATAATTAGCCCCTAATTATCAATATAACAACAGACGTGATCGACAGAATTGAATAAGGTTGAAAGAGTAAATAAACAAAAAACAGAAATACTGGCTAAAATCAAACGACGCAAACTTTAATATTTGGGACACGTTGTACGGAGAGAACACTATTATTTGCTACAACTTATAATTCAGGAAAAAATCAAAGGCAAACGTAATGTTGGATGAAGGAGCATGTCGTGGCTGCGTAATCTTAAAGAACGGTATAACCAAAGAGCATATAATGAGAAGAGACTCAGCGCTGGGCAGTATTAGCGTATAGCTTAAAAGTTCCCGCCCGCTAGGCTCCCAGGTCTTATCCCTCTGGCGGGAGGGATCCCAGTTAAACAGCTCAGAGCAAAACCATGATTCTAGAATTCGTTGGTTTAAACTGAAGTGCGATGACTGCGGTGTTGCCAAGTTAACACGGACCTTCGAACTTAACTTGGGTTACAAAACGCAGGTAGACAAAATTTCTCATTGTTTCTTAGCCAAAACATTGAAAATACGCCGATTTTATAAGCACATAATTCCTAATACGTTTACATCAAGTAACCGTTGGTTGCTTTGAAATATAGCAATTATTTGTTTTTATCGTGGTTTTTGTTTGCATACCTATTTCTTTGTAATTGCAATCGCAAAATAAAATAAAGCACACTATAATGCGAAATACGCGCGAAATATGCGTTGCCACGTTTGCGATTTGTGGATTTATATTATAAAGTTAAGAGCCGTCCGCACCGAAACCTCTTATGGAGATCTTAATGTATAGTTGCGGCATTATATCTCTGTTAATTGTTGTTCGATTTCTATGAAAATGGCATCATTGTAATCCTTGCACTTTTTTCTACAAAATAACCGGTAATTTTTTGGATATTCCGTTTTTCAACGGAAAAAAATGATTGTAACATGAGAGCGGTTTATGGGAAAAGATAAACATCCGTCATCCGTCATTATATGCTCTTTGGTATAACTGTAGTTCCAACCAACTTTTTAGAGTAGCAGCTTCAAGAATACAAATTGCTGTGATGATTTAAAAAACTCCGAGAGAACGCGGAACATGTAGAAGAATAAAAAAGGTAATAGGATGCTTGAATGGAATACGGTGTGATACGCACACATCAGCGAATTTAAAAAAAAATATTGAAAAGACGATAGTAGAGTATGTGGTCTGTAAAAACGGAAACGAAAAATACGTTAGAAGGTATAGAGATGGACTACTTGAGCAGAAATGTAGAAATGTCAGTAATATAATAATAATAATAATAATAGTAATATGGCCATTTATTTAACAAAAAGCAAGTAAATTATGTAATGCACAATGAAAAGATTGGAAAATGGGCGCTGTTCCGTTTGACTCGCCAGTTGGTAGGCCAACCGGTCTTCCACGGGACTCTCACAATTAAAAAAAAATCTGTTAAGGCGTTTACGCCGAGTTGGAAGAGTTTCTGGTGTATTATAAAGCACTATACTATTCTGTCCCATTTGTTATGTTTACGCTGTATCTATAGGTCTCATTTTGATGTTTACCTTATATCTGTTAGGTCTAATTTTCGCCAATGATAAAGCCTGAGCTACGTGCAAATTATTACTTGTATCTATTTCTCAGGTAAAGCAAAAATAAACAAAATTTTTTTTTAAGGTACTCGCCCTGTATATATTACTTTGAAACTTTCTCGTTTTTATGCCAGGTAGACATATCATATGCATGCAAAATATCGCCTTCTTCCAACAAATAGTTTTTGAGTTATACCGACAGACAGACAGACAGAAGGAATTGAGAAAACCTGTTTTTCATCATCTAGGGATCCTGAAAAGTGAAGATCTGAAAAAATCTCGGAATGTGTTTTTTTGTGATTACAATACCTCAATCGTCTTTCAGACGAGTGGAGTAAAAATAATACATCTGGACGATTGTGTTATATAACATACAGCAGCCAAGAGAAGATGTTATTGGCTTAATTTTAAGAAAATTAGCTTCTAAAACTTTTAAACTTGATTTTAGGTGGCTTGCTTTAAATAAAAACATTCTAAATCGTAGAACTATTCGTGTATATTGATGTTCTACCTTGATGATCATTGGATCTGAAGAAATTTTATCGAAGAAGTAACATGGGACTTGATTGTTAATTATTTTGAAATACAAAACTGCTCTATACAATTTACGTCTAATGGACATGCTAAGTCATTTCGCCTCTTTGAATTTATGAGAAACATGATGTCATCTCTGTCTACCATAGATACATCTAGAATTTTGAGAACGTTGGATCCCCATTGCAGTATTTTTCTTTTGTTAAACAAGGGGCAGAAGGGATATCATAATAATTAAAATATACGGTACCCTCCACCCCAGAAAAGTGCCATTTGGTGCTTTCCAAGAATACTTCGACACTCAGCATCACTCCGTTTCGCTAGTACAATGAAATGTTATGCGCCAGTTATTTATCATAAAAATTGTCAATACGCACTTCACTCCGTTTCACAGTTCAATGTTATGAATCAGTCTATTGTTAGAGAAACTATTGATACGCGCCCTTCGGTGCTTTCCAAGAATACTTCGGCACCTTAGCTTCGCGTTTATTATCAAATTGAATGTGTTATTAATGAGTGTATTTGAGAAATCAGTTGAATGCTTTCGTTATATCATGTAAAAAATAAAAAAACAAAAATTTATTTTAATGCTTAACCAAAACAAATTTATTAATTATTTCATTCCAATCAAATTTTAACAAAAACAAAAAATCAATTCATGAAATTAACTTAAATAGTAAAAAAATGGCAAATCTAATCAATTCAACTTTGTATGTGTTGTGTGCGATTCTTAAGAAACCGTTATGACAAAAAGACTTTTGAACAAGTTTAATTAAATTAAAATGTATGTGTTTTTTGTCATCATCATCATCATCATTAGTGGATTTTCCCTATATATTTACATTTGATTATTATTAAGGAAAATAACAACAACCGAACGTATACGGACATTTTCAGGGCTGGTAACTATTGTTTGGCCCATGGCACATGGGTCACACCCATGGCACGTGGGTCACACTTGGGAACTTAGAATAGGTGAACGGTAATCTTTGAGTTGATGTCGGTATATCAAGACTTGTCGGTTTAGCGAGGTTTTAATGTTGTATGAAAAAGATCTGAAAGTGCCATATCTTTCGATTTTTGCTTTCGCCCATACCTCAAAAGTTGATGTTGCCTTCATTTTCGGACGACCTATGGTATAAAAAAGATCCAAGACGGTTTCTGGCGACCGGAATCGTGTACACATACGAACATACGTACTCCGCACAGCACATTTAGGCACCCCCCAATACGAGGGAGGGATCTAGTGGGACTTCACCAAAAGATCCGCACAGCCGATGCGGATATTTGGTATAATGGGTTCATTAGTCGGTTGACACGAAATTTTAGAGATATTTGGCTCAGAGTGGTTTTCGATACGAGGGAATTTCAATACTTCGTATACTTCGTGTTAAAGTAATTTGGTAAGACCAGTGAATCAAACAATAAAATTGTCATATCTCTCGAAAGTCAATTACAGTTAGTATATAGTAATTTTAAATTATAATATTTTTTCTAAATATATCGGAAAATACGTTGTTCAAAATATAGGTCGTTATCAATCAATGAGATCACCCGAATTCCTGCGTACATTGCTCTGCGGTAAAACGTCACCACCCACTTTTAAATCAATCAACGCAATTGCTTGTTTCCTTATTGCCATGTTGGCAAATAGCATAAATTAATTTTAATTAATGTTTTTCACCAAATTCCACAAGGCTCGCCAAATCCTTGTTCATCAACGATAGGAATTCATTTAGCTTATGAAAAGAGTAATATATTTGTGTTCCATCAGTGTACATGTGAAGTTTTCAATTTTGTAAGCAAGAAGATATATTAGTGGTATATAGTGAACAGAAAATAAAAGAGAACCCAGAATCAAACCCTGCGAAACACCCATTGTGACTTTCAGCGGATCATAAGTGTTTTGCTGAATACTGACCGCTTGTGTTTCCTTCAACAGATAATGATTTATTAAGCTGACAGACAAGTTATCAAAACATATAAAATGTAAAATAGGTAGTAAAAGCGCATGCTCGATGGTATCAAAGGTTTTCGAAAAATCTAAAGCTACTAGTACAGTTATGGTATACAAAATTGAACAAAAAAATGAAATAATTTGGGCACACTATTCGAGTGACTACAACGAGTGTTTCTATAGAGAGCACCAGGTAAGAATAAACGAGGAACGTCATGGGGTATAGATTTTAGATTATACAACTCATTATAAATTTGGCCAATAGTAATTGAGACTTTACTTAGTTACAAGGTATAGATAAACGGATATACCCTTGACGACGTGGTATAATCACTTCGGTGTTTCGGTGGGTCCAACAAAGCAAAAATAATGGATAATAATAATCTAAAGCCATGATGTAATAACTGTCTATTGCAAATTCGAGGTTAGCAGGTTAGGTTTTGCGTCAGTTTTGACACAAACTGACGCAAAACCTAACCTGATAACGTCGAATTTGACATATACTTACAGTGCCACCAACATAAACAGTGCCCCTAACACAAACAGTGTCAACCTAAGAAATTAAATAATTTATTGTTATCGGTATATTCATTATAACGGGTGTTCATAAACAGTCGTCATCCCAGTAGGTTTAGACTTCAGAAACGTATGTTTATTAAAATTGAGAAAAAATGCGCTATGACAGTACTCAATGACGTTTCATTGTGTTGTACGAGTTAATCAAAGACATAACATTTTGTTTTTTAAGGCAACTGGGATGACGACTGTTTATGAACACCCGTTATAATCGTAACGAATACCACTCGAGCAATCAAAAATAATGATTATTTTCGATGCTCTTGTGATATTATAAGTGACTATATGATGGTTATGTCTGAGTTCATCAGAGCAATGCGTACCTTTCTTTACACAAATTATGATTTGCTTACTTCATCTTAATATTTATTCAATATTTTACTTTGCCTTTTTTAAAAGTGTACAGCAAAATAAGAACCAACATTATCTTAAACAATGAACAACGCATAATAGGAAACAAATTCTGAAATGTATAGTTGCAAAATAAAATGTTAGTTATTTTTTATTATTATTATTACTATTGCTACTCGAGTGGGGTAGTTGGGTAAGCTCCAGGCTTTCATTAAGCAAGTCCTCGGTTCGAATCTTGCGGAGGTCAGAATTTTTCCGTAGCCTTGGCGATTGGAATCGGGCTCAGTGAGACCATTCACAGTTGGGCACCAAATTAACTGTACTCTACTCAGAACCACAGAACTAAGAGATCGGGTAACAAGATGAACACATAACTAAGACACACACTTCACACAATGGTTGCTGCGCAAACACCAAAGGCGCGCTCCAACTCTGTATCCCGAATCCGAAGCAAGTTGAGCATTGTACCGCCAGATGCCAGCGCATAAAAGCACCAGCCATAGATAATATAATAATATACAGTATATTATTATATTATCTATGGCACCAGCCTCTACACATACATACTATTGCTACTACCTCGTTTTCGGGTATTAAATTTAATAAAAATGCAAAAGTAACAAACTGAATTTGTAAATACTAAAGACATAACTTAAAGGTGTTTATCTATGACTGCGCCGATGGCTGTAAAGGCCAATCCTTGAGGTTATCATGCGGCCGCAGTCTGAACATTCAAACTCTCTTGCAACAGCATTGTTTTTTTTACGGTTACTTGGAGCAGTTCCACTACATAGCTTCAGACGACATTCCTTCACTCCGCCCTTGTCTCTAGCTCTGTCTTCCTAACCTCTCACGGTACCAACGCTTGTGAGTGTATCGTGTAGAGTATTTTTGTACCTCTTTAGTTGTCCGCCCTGTTTCCGTGCTCCCTCCAGCAGTTCACCATACATTATACATTTAGGAAGCCTCTTATCTTCCATCTGGACAAGATGGCCTGCCCATCTCAAACGAGACTTTGCCACTAGTTTCTCGATACTGCTGTACTTGCTTCCTTTGAATACTTCAGCATTCGAAATTTGATGGTACCACTTCATCTTTAAGATTTGCCAAATATGACTCTATTGGAGCCTTTCCAAAACTTTGATATGTCTAGAATATACGAGTCAACTTTTTACAGCCATATAATAAGGTGGGGGTGATAACAGCACGACAAACAGTTATCTTTCGTCGCATACTAGGTTAATGATTCCGGAATACGATAGCGTTTAGCTTCCTAAAAGCCCTTAACGACGCACTTATGCAATTCTGGATTTCCGAGTGGCCTTGTGATTGACGATATTTCGCAAGTAGTATAATTGTTCAACATGTTCCAGGTCTCCTGCTATGGTGATATCTTCGTTCTGCGCTTCATGCCGAACTGACAAGACTTTCATTTTGTTTATGTTTATTTTGAGGCCCAAAGCGTTATACGCCCACGCCAAGGTATTTAAAATTAGTTGGAGTTTCTCGGCAGAAGGAGCAAGGAGAGCACATTCATCCGCGTATTGCAGGTCAGTTACGTAACGAGAACGCGTTTTGGCCCTGAGACGTCCTAAGAGGGGGGGGGGGGCACATTTGTAGCGTAAGCCAAGTCCTCTTCCCATAAGATTGTTGTCCAGGATGATTAAACTAAAGTTTCTATATAATATTATATAATATAAGAGTCGAGACAACGCAAATGTCAGCGGCCATTACTGATCCAAAAATAAATGATAGCATACAAGGCCAGAGTTGCCCTTCTTAGTATGTGTCATCTATGAATTTAATTACTTGTGACATTGACATGTCAAAAAATGGTTAATTTAAAGCGTTTATAAAAACTACACTGTTAGGTAGCTACTACGGGTCCTATATAAGTAATCTTTGATAAAAAGTTGAGACAACGTAAACGAAGTAGAAAGATACAGCATTGGATTTTAGTTTGCGTTTGCCACCCAGACTCACTTTTTCCCACATCAAAGTGGATTTCACATAGTCTGACTCTACTTGCGAGTGTTCAGTTTATTCTGTTTCTATTACAAGCTATTCTGCTCTTTGCTTCTCGTTTTTGGAAATTTGCGTCCATAGATGTAAAGCCCCGTTCGAATCTACTTTTCAAGCGAAAAATGCAACAGCCCGTCATATCAAAAACTGTAGAAAAATAATTATTTGGGTAACTAATTTTTAAGTAAATTCCATATACATACCTAAAACCCTGCAAGATATGTTATTGAAAATACTATTGTCAGGTAGAAATGGAACACATACACATTAATACATTTGCATCATTCAGTAGTCATAGGCCTAAAAGCAAATAAAAATTTGTCAAATGTGACATTCCCAGAACTGGTTTCTATAGTAACTACATGACTTCAATATGGCACAATTTTAGACGAAACTGCGCATGAGCAGTGCATCACAACCAATCAGCATCTATTCCCGTCTGGGCTCAACCCTTATAATATTTATAACTCTACATTAAACTAGGACATTTTTCTTTTGAACTCATTAGGTGTGCAATCGAACAAATCAAGATATAGTGGATTAATATTGTAATTATTGAAATGAAGAGAAAAGCCTGCGAAGCGAATAATTAAATGAGGATTTAGTTTGCAAAAACGGTACTGTGAATACATGGTTGCTCCTCGTCATCCGTAGTGGAACCCTAAGGGCCGGTTGCAGAAAGCAATGTTAAGTCTGGTGTTAGCTAACGTCGAGTCAAAGTGAACAAAATCGCATCAAATTTTGTTTACTAATGTATTAGTTACCATAAACATTTGAGATTTGATTCGTTTTTGTTCACTTCGACGTCGCGTTAGCTAACACCAGACTTAACATTGCTTTCTGCAACCGGCCCTAAGACGTCTACATTCCACAAACTGCTTTCATTTTCATTGTATTGGAAATATTAAAACTAAATAGATATAAGTTATTATAAATGTTGTTATAAAATATTCAGACCTAAACTTATTTCCAATCCAAATCAAGCTGGTGATATACGAAATAGTTACTTTAGCCTCCAAAAGTTAATAAATTATCTCTAAAGCTTTCTATTAGAAATCTATGTTATTTTAACCTATTTTTCCAGCTAAATTAATTAGTAATCTAAGGGGTCTAAAACGAAACTTTTCGCTGGAGAACGACAATATGTCATCTACAATAATATATGTATGTATGTATTATCGTTAACCTAGTTTTACCTTGCGGTGTAAAGGCTGGTGCTTTATGTGCGTGCATCTGGCGGTACAATGTTCAACTTGCCCCAGATTCGGGATACAAAGTTGAAGCGCGCCTTTTGTGCTTGCACAGCAACCATTATGTGAAGTGTGTGTCATGTTGATGTGTTGACCTTGTTACTCTATCTCTTAGGTCTGTGGATCTGAGTAGAGCACAGTTAATTTGGTGCCCAACTATGAATGGTCTCACCGAGCCCGATTCCAATCGCCAAGGCTGCGGAAAAATTCCGGTCCCCGCGGGATTCGAAACGAAGACTTTCTTACTAGCAAGCCTAGCGCTACCCAACTGCGCTACCCAGATTCTGCAATAACAAAAAACATCATCTGTTCGTATAATCAACAGGTATGCATCTTATTTAACCGAGTATTGCAAAAACTTCCCTTTCCCTGCGCTTTTACTCATTCACTGATAGTCGCTATATTTAAAAGTGGAGACAAACCAAATCCAAATAATTATAGAAATATATCGATTACTTCTCATTTCTCAAAAATACTAAAATAGTGCATAAGATCTACACTTTGTAAATTTTTTAACTTAAACCAATTTGATCTGATAAACAACCAGAGCACCAAGTATAGTATATTACAGCCCGAGATGGGAAGTGTTTCATTACTGTCGAGAGATTAGTTAGCTGATTGAGACTCGAGACTAAGGAAACTTCCTGTCGAGGTTTGTATACTATTTTATTCGCAACCACTTTATTCTAAACAATAATTGGGAAAATTATTATATTATGATACGTCAGGTTGTGACGCGCATGAATGGATCAACGAGATTCCCAGTGTCCCTACCTACTCAACGGTCGGGAATGTACTTCCCGCACTTGAGCAGGAAGTGAGTGCGGGACGTAGCGGGCTGAAATGTACGACTTCCCCCACTCAAATGAGGTCGGGAATGTTAACATTACATATATGGTTGCGAATAAAATTATATACTGGCTTAAATAAAGATAAAAAGCAAATTGGTATTTTTCTAGATCTCAGGAAGGCCTTTGATGCCGTTGCATACGACATAGAACTCTCAAAATTGCAACGCTGCGGTAGCAGGGAAACTACTTGCAATTTGCTATCAAGTGACATTCAAAATAGATGCCAGCGCAGAGCGCTAAAATAAACAGTGTACTCAGTGATTAGGAAGGCGTTTCGCAAGGCACTCTCCTGAGTCCTGTTGTCTTAATTTACAAGAACGATGTAGTAACTACTAAACTAAATGGCGAAATGATACTTTTCGTCGATGACATAGCTTTGTTGTTTGAGGGCGACATCTAGAAACAAGCACAACACTAATCTGAACTAGGCATAAGTAACATTATAAACTGGTTAGATAAGGACCTGGTAACTTTAAACTAGAGCAAAACGAAATTCAACTTTTTTCACCAGCTAAATCTACCCTCCCCAATTTAAGTCTTTTAAAAACTCTCTAGAGGGTTTGTTGCGAAATATGGTGCAATTCTACCAAAATAAAATATCTAGGTACCATTTCTGATGAAAACTTGAAATGACGTGAATATATAGCATACCGTGCCCCAAAAATTCGGAGTGTTTCTATATTTTCTATAAACGCCATGGCTCACTTACTACAACCGATCTCCAAACTCTTTATAATGTATTTGTTGCATAATTACTCATATACGGTATAATAACTGGGGGGGGGGGGGGGGGGTTACCTTTACTGTAACACTACATCCTCTTTTAACTGCCCAAAAAGATATTAGAAAAGACCTTCCACACATCCCTTTAGCAATATATTCTGTGTAACAAAAGTTCTGTCGGTTCAATTTTCATATTAAAGCCCAAAATTACCCACTAGTAGTAAGACTACAAATAGACATATTCCAGAAATCATTGTTCTGTTAATTATGAGCTGAAATAGGTAAAGTATTATTTTCAACAAGCATAAAGTTAACGAGATAAAATCTTCGGCTTTACACAGTGCAAAGTGATAAGTAATATAAAAAAAAATAATAAGAACCTCAATCTAAAAATAATAATTAAATTACTAAAGTGGTACACACCTAGATCATAAATAACAAAATATTTAGTTGGCTGGCTAATTCGTCTTAACCACGTGCGTAAAACATGCTTTAATTTAGTACCCTTGGTGCAAAAATAAGCGGACCGGCATGAAGGCATATTAATTATTATGACCTCGTAAAGGGGGTATAAACTTTTTGTTTGTTACAGTTAATGTCCAGCTCTGTTTTTTAGCCCAAGGGGATAATATCAGAAAATACTATGCCATCATAAAAATTATAGTCACCATCAGGTCATGTGTGTATGCACGATGTCGTCTTATAAGAGGTAATCGGGCGATCTCTCCATGTGTTCTTACTTAAAACCAACCACTCAACGTTTATTACAGCAAATGCTGACATTTTTAACCACTACAGCATAAAACCTAGTTTAACTTTTCCTCAAGTTTCGGAGCAAAGATGAAATTTACCTCTAATTTCAGTTGCATTTTATGGCGGATATTTATAACGACCGGTCATTTCAGCTACTCGCCGTTGCTTATATGACCATTCGTATATGACGGACGAAATTACAAATGTGTGTAATGGCAGACAGCAACGTGAACTAATTTTCCTAATTGAGAAATGATGACTAATGACGAAGAGATGAATCATTGCTATTTTGAAACGAAAACCCTGTTCATATTACGAGCGCTGATGTACAAATAAGACAGCACATCCACACTCTAATTTTTATAGTATGCAGGGGTCTTTCCATTCGTTATTGCATTTTTGTGTTGAACTAACGAAACATTACCACCCTTACTGACATGTGCCGCAATAATTTTCGGCGAAGAGTGAGCTTTGTTTTATCTTTTGTGGTGGTCGCTGAATTTGATATTCAGTTTTCGATATAATGGACTCAGTCTTACCGTCTGTAAGTTTATTTTTACCCAAGCCAATGTGCAACAGCTTCTCAGGCGGAGATTTGCATATGCTTTTTATACATGACACTTCGTTGGAGTACAATTCCAAAAACTGAAGCTTTCTAGGTAAAAATTGGCCAGGCACTTCTTCTATCCAATTTCCACAAAGCACCAGCACTTGAAGGTTTCTAAACTTTTTCAGTTCGTTATCCAATGCTGTAATCTAAAATAAATCCATAAATAGTACACTAATATCGATTTAACTAGCTTCAAATTACATGGTAGTCATCGATTCGTAAAGTAAAAAGATGTCGGTACAAATATTCCCAGTCTATGCAATCCTCTTCCTTTACAGCTTTATTTAATAGAGATTGCCAGTCGTGAGTCATGTCATTCCTTTGATTGAATAGGAGCTTTTGCATTGACGTCATGAATTTTAAATCCCATTGCGCAATTTCCAGCTTATTATTATTTAAATATTTGTCTTGCTTTTGCTGATTATTGAATGAATCGAGAAAAGTTCCAAATATACTACTGCGAAACTTCACTTCAGCTGCCAAGGAAAAAGGGACCTGGTACCCTCGTAACAATTTGCTACGATATTTAGGTCTTCTTCTAAACACTCTTTCAACAGGGTTCCACTTTAAGTTATCAAATTTCTCTTGGCGAATTCCTTTAATTATTTCGGCTTCGGTTAGTGCCATTTTTGTCTACCAATACAATACAATTTATACCAACGTTTTCCGTTGTCACTCTGACAGCGTCATGTATTTACATATCTAGTGTGTAGCGTCAAACTAATAAATAAGTGATCTAAAAAATAATTTCAAGGATTCTCTGCCTTTCACATTACAAGAAATGCATCACAACGTAAAATCTAATGTCAAGTAAATGCACTATATGTATATACTGTTAGAAACAAATGAAAATCGAAGTATAAAGTTACGATGTTCTATTATCTATTGCCTATTTTTTTGCATAAAATACCAAAGTACATGACATTTATTAATCAGTACGTTTTATAATTAGTGAGTTTATTTCCTTGACCACAACAGCTACAAGGGAAATATAATATTACCGCATTCATAGCAAAAGAAAAATATACAAATCTAAAATTAATTTAAGTAATCTCCATTATATTAGTCTATCGTATTTTCAAGTAAAATATCAGTCAAGCTAACTTCAATAAGACAGTTAATCGGCAAAAACCGAAAGGCAAGCAAAAGTAACAACGTAGTGTAAGAGAAATTGGGAAATTTATTGGAAGTTGGCAAGGAATGAAGATGAGGCAGATGTCATCCGTAAATTCCAAGTCTTCAAGTTTGAAAAATTCAGTCCAGGTTAATCCTGTTTTGTTATGGATTGTTTGCTGCATAATCCAGTCTATTACTATCAAAAACAAACAAAAATATTTAACAACCGCTAAATACCTATTTCGACATCTAAACTGTCATCTCAGTAGCCTTGGATAGAGACTAACCCGACAAAGCGGGCTGTTCAAGTAATTATACCATTCATAATGTTATAAACCAAGAGAAACTCGCGATTTTCCCTATTTGCACTGTATTACAACAGTCATTTCAATAACTATGGTGACGTCGATTATTCAAACCTTTTTAAAATCGAATATACTAACCTTTTTACAAAGTTCAGCATAGCAATGTTACCATTTTTAACACTAAATATCTTTTGAACAAAACCTAATACATTTTTAATTCTTATCATAAATTGTTCTACATACCTGGATTTGATGTCAGTAGTGACGGTTAAAAATGGATCGCTGGTCTTAGCAAGCAAGAATTTTTTTGTTGAGAAATTTTCAAATTTGCAGTCAATCACTGCAGTGCAACGTGCGTTTCGTGTGGAATTTGGAGACAGGGGGATGCACCATCTCGATTGACTATTCAGAAATGGATCAGGAAATGCAAGATCAAGGGTGCGTCCTCAACAAAAAATGAATAGATTGCAGAAGAAATGTTACGACGAGTCATGGCAATTTTCCCTTAACGTTTTCAAGCTTGCATTGCAGAAAATTGTGGTAATTTGAAAGATTCTATATTTAATTCATAAAATCTAAATGTGTATAGAACCATTTATGATAAACATTAAAAATGTATTACGTTTTGTTTAAAATATATTTAGTGTTAAAGATGGTAACATTTCTATGCCTAACCCTGTATAATCATATATTATATGGGGTTATAAAGTTAGGGGTGTACTTTAAATTTCTATATAATTTAACAAATCAAGCCAACAACAAAATTGGGATTGTATTGTATCTGTGGAAATAAAGTGTTGTCATGAGCTCATGACAATTATTAACACAGACGTCAAAACGAAATCATCTCAATTTTAAGCAAACATTTTGTGAATTTGTGGCCGCCACGATCACCTGATCTTAACTCTGCGGATTAATGTTTGTGGGAGTTATTTAAAAAAGTTGGTGTTTAGAACACGGCCAACAACGCTGCAAGAATTAAAAGTCGAAGTTTGGGGGAAAATGCTGCAATTCAGCCAAAAGTGTAAAACTTCGATGAAAGGTTGGTAATCTTACACCAACAGAATGGAGGTCATATTCAACATTTGCGTTAACCAGTTTTGGCCATAAAAGTTCCATTATTTAAACAATTAAATCTCGTTTACTTATTGTTATTAGCTTAATTTGTTAAAAATATATAATAAGCTGAAATATATCCCTTCCTTTATGATAACCTTGTACAACCAGACAATCGAAAATAATAGCGTATACGAGACACTACGCGTCTCGTGATGTTTCATAAGGCAATACGTTGAGTCTAGATAATTTTCGATTGTCGATTTGTATACATGTAGGCTACACCATGAATAAAGGGCAAAAATGTAAAGGGCCTTACCCAGAACTTCCCTCGTGGACATTGAGACACTAAATAAATTAATCAGAATCACACACTACTTGAGCAAATGCCTCCCGGTTGCCTTAAATAGAACCTTTTTTTATTGACATCACTTACGCTGTAAAGCAGAAAGAGCACTTGCGCTGTATCTGTTGGATTCTCGTCAAGAGTAAAGTCTGAACTATGTGTTACTTTCCTGTATCTCAGTTAAAGCAAAAATTAAACGAAACACTTGGTTATCAAATTAAATCAATTATCAAATTGAAAAAAATCCGTGGGAGGGATTCGATCTACATGTTGTTCTTTGAATGTCATCTACATTATCTGCGGATGCAATTGTACGTATGGATAGGTTATACTGGGCCATGCAGACTGGCTGGTATGTGTTCCAAGTGCGGCTGTATTTAAGAGAACGGTGTTATTGTTGACACGTTTTAAACTTTTTGCGACCTTTTCTTGTATCTGTTAGGTACTATTTTTATCAATTGTAAAACCTAACCTATGTGCAAATTATTACTTTCATCTGTTTCCCACTTAACGCAAAAATAAACAAAACTTATTATTTTAAGGAGCTCAGCCTGCATATATTTGTCCGAAATTTTCTCGGTTTCATGCCACTAGATACATAATGTGTATGCAAAATATCGTCATCCTGCAAAACACAGTATTTGAGTTATACCGCCAACACACAGACAGACAGACAGACGGAATTGAGAAAACCTGTTTTTCATCATCTAGGGACCCTGAAACGTGAATATCTGAAGAAATCTCGGAAGGTGATTTTTTCGTGATTACAATACTTCCTTCGTCTTTTAGACGAGGAAAGTAAAAAGTAAAGTAAAAGAGTTAACAGGAAATTCATATATTTAATAATTTTGTAATTAATTGTCAAATTGTTAAATCGTTTATACGGTTTTAATAGTGTGTTAGCATACCTGTCACATCTTCTAGTCAAGGATGTCCGATGTTAATAAGAGGGATTATACAAAGGTTTGTACCGATGGGGCCACAATTATATATAACAGCAATGAGATAACATGAACAAGAAAATAACATGTATTGCTTGAGTAAGAAAGAGATAAACATAGTAGCAAATATTCGAGAAGGCTTGACTCTTAATTTAATTATGACATTTGTCAACTAAACATGCCTACTAAAATAATGTTTTCGTATGGCCATCTCTTTCTTCCTCAAGCATTCTATTTTGTTATTCATGTTATCTCATTGCTGTTATAACGGGTG
The DNA here is from genome assembly GCA_940337035.1 of Agriotes lineatus. Classification (NCBI taxonomy): domain Eukaryota; kingdom Metazoa; phylum Arthropoda; class Insecta; order Coleoptera; family Elateridae; genus Agriotes; species Agriotes lineatus. The sequence continues at coordinate 109,114,286 of OW679198.1, forward strand.
TTCATAAACAGTCGTCATCCCAGTAGGTTTTGACTTCAGAAACGTATGTCTATTAAAATTGAGAAAAAATGCGCTATGACAGTACTCAATGACGTTTCATTGTGTTGCACGAATTAATCAAAGACATAACATTTTGTTTTTCAAAGCAACTGGGATGACGACTGTTTATGAACACCCGTTATATAATTATGGCCCTTCCGTATAATCGATATGACCATAATTACTGAAATAAGCGTTGTAATATATAGAAACTTGTTGTTACGCGTTGTTATCGGTTTATGGTCTCATGAATGGTATAGCCTCAGTTATTAAAATCGCATAGCCTTCATAAATAAATGTGACAGGAATACTAAAGAAATAGTAAGATCATATAGCCATGAATTAAAAATTTGACAAGTAAACACAAAAATATTAAATTTATATGTTTCCTGTTTTTTACATTATTTATTTTCTTTATTCATGGTATATGCAACCTGCATACAACTCGACACATCGAAAATTCTTGAGGCTCGAAGTATTGTTTAATGAAACAACGCCTATCGCGGTCAGGCAATAGGTCTCGTATAATCGCTTATCTTCGATCGTTTAGTTATATAACATATGGTTGTGCAACACTGTAATAGACGAACCAATGAAATTGGCCAATTTGCCACAAATAGCTAATCAAAATTGACTATATTTAAAAACACAATGTCGCAGTGTTTTCATCAGGTCGTGATTGGTTTTAATTTAATCAGTTTAATGAATAGTCTTTGATTGAAATTTCCCAAAACCCAGAGTAAAGGTGCAAATTGACGTCGTTCTAAAATGAATAATAATGGTTTTTTAAGTTCCAGTATTGAGTTAATAGTGAAAAATGTTAAAAAACTTTGCCCTCGAACAAGATAAAATCGAAGTCCAAATAGCAACGCAAGTTTCTTTTGTAGCATTCCACAGTCAGTGCAGGGTTAATTTGGAAATTTTCAAAAAAATAACAGAGAAAGGCCGTTTCCTGTTTTGTAATAAAACAAATTTGGTCTTGATAGCGTCCAGCGACGAATAAGTGCACTCGATTATATTGTAATGGGTTTTCAGGCGAATAGACTTAATTCCTTGGCCATATTATAGAAAAAGCAGTTACGATGTAACTGGTAGGTACATACATCGCTAATTATTATTTATTCTGATAAAGTTTCTTTCTTCAATTCAGCTTTTAATTTCTCCTGCAATTCTTTCTTGATTGTACTTTGGTGCTGATTGCGGTGATTCAACTTAGAAAGGATGCACGGCGTCTCTGAGAAGCCTTTTGAGTGGCTAATCTAGAATCAACTATGCTAGTAAACCGGCATTAAGTGTCGTTAGGAATCCCTTACCACAAACTCAGCTTCATTATTCTTGCGACTGAAATGATTCCTGTTAACCAGAGATTCAACTCGGTAAGCGAGGCAGTGGTTTCTAGCTGCATAAAACCAGCTGCTCTCCTGTTTGGTTGGTTCCAACCCGCGGAGTCCTGTATGAGGCAATTCAGTTAAGCAGCAACCTGAAGTATGCCAACCTTTCAAGTTTAAGTAAACATATGAAATTTAGCTTACCTTAAATAACTTACTCATAACGTAACAAGTAAATTCAATTACCTTGTCTGTAGACACCGCCAAAACTAAACCAAATGACCACAGATTAGGTTTAGAAAACGCCATTTAGGGTTTAGTGTTATACTGCATATATGTGTCAAATAATGGGAATTTCCGATACTTTGAAGGTGTGAATTGAGTTATCCGATAGAACATTGAACGAAATGTTTTCGCGATCAAAAATAGGGTAAGAGGATATAAACAGCTCTTTAATTTATCTCACCTATGCCTAGAGAATTTTAAAAATAAAAGAAGACCATTTTGCGTAAAACTTCTATTTGAGTGAATAACTTTATCCCTAAATTAATATAACTTCAATTCAATATTTCCGTATAAAGCGACTTTTATAAATTGCCATCGTAACCAGATAATAACCATAAAATGCATGATTGCTTATAAGACGTATATGTACATATTATTTATAAATTACAATTTAATATAATTATTGGCGCCCAATACTTCTTTCTCAGTGTGAATCTAAAACCTTTATGCGAAAGTAAAGTAAACAAAAATCCCACCTTTATTATACGCGTATCGCAGCCGAGAATTGAGCTGGTCGGAGATGTGAGCCTTCTAAAGGTAGGTTGCTTAGAGTTGGTACACTTTCTAAGTCAGAATCAAATTTAAAAACGGGTACTAAAACTTTTAAGCTGTTAGAATAGTCGGAGTATGTACATTACTATTCTCCTGTTGGGGCTTTTTATGACTGTTTTGATTTGCAATAATTTCTTTTAATTTGGAAATTTCTAAAATGTTGTTGCTGTTAAAATGAGGTATAGTACTAAGTTTTTGTTTTAATTTATCTGTAACTTCATTTTAATATTTTGTTGAACATTATAACTCGATATTGTTGGTAGAATTACCTCTCATAAATGTATAAGTGGAATAATGACGGCACTGCATTATATTTTAGTTTTATACATGGAGTTTCGCCTGTTGTAGTTAAGAACTGGTCGGGAGTAAAATGTTCTTCCCATAATCTGTACGATTGCTCAGGCTTCAAAGTATTAATACCAGACTCGTCTATGCATACTTGTTTCTAAGGGTCATTTTTGAAAACCTAAACACTTTCAAGAAGTGTAGCCATTTGATTCGTGTTTCGCACTTCAGCAGTCAAGGTAGAATAGTGGTACTAATACATCTTAATCTCAAGAGATTCTCAGAGAAGAACTATAAATTATGAAAACTATGAAATAAAGATATAGGAAAATTATTATTTATTAAACACTACTTAGAACATATTCCTAGGTATGAAGGTGTGTCCGTGTTATGTTTCCATTTATACTTATATCCCATTGATTGCGAAATTGTATGTAATATAACTCGCCCCTCTTTAACTTATGCATTTTGCATAATGCAACGATAAATGTTTATTTTCGAATGTGCCTTCCAAATTTTCATCTGAAAATCTTTCTGAAAGATACTGCCAAAAAACATGGCTAAAACTGTTCTTTAAATTAATAAGTAAGTGAATCATATGGGTATGCTTATTACTCAGGTATAAATATGCTAATATTTTAATAAAGAAAATTAATAAGTTCTGGACAGAAAATGATAAAGTTTCGTGTGCCTACAGTTGTTCATAGTTACTGTTTCAGATTGTCAATCAACTTAATAACATATCATTATTTTAGGGTACAATAAATTAAGAGAAAACTATTATCTGCAATATTATCTGAATTAAAAAGTATCATGACATATGAAAAACTAAGGTAAATTTTATTTTCTGAAAAACCAGAAATGAAACTAACATATTGATCACTGGTACTAGTAGCTACGTTAGTCCGGCGGTTCTCGTTATTTTAAATAAAGTGATGATTTTATATAGATTTTATCATACTCTGCAAATGCAATAACCTTATAATTGAGTTTGCATTCTTACTTTACTATAGTTTTGTCTACTTATACAACTCCTGTATCGGGTGGTGGGTCATACCTCGGAACATACTACATTTTTTATTCAGGTAAAGCATTTTTTCTGTTCTACACACGCTGCAATGTCATTAAGAAAAGTTGTTCAGAATGTCTATTATGGTGCCATGCAATGTTTCACAAATATCGGCTTACTTTTATGAAACCGTGTATATTACATGAAGTACTGTTGCTACAAAAAAACTAGCACAGTTCCTAAATTCATTAGCCATGAAATTTTCCTGTTTTAGGTGATTAAATTCCATTGCCTGTCATGCACATAATACCTAATGTAAACTACCTATGTTCAGAGGTATGCCCAACCACCCGGTATATATCAAAACTGCATTGATTTTGTGGAACAAATATATTTGAAAATTACAGATCTGACATTTTTCTTAAGTAAATGTTTTATTTTGACATTAATAACTTTTTGTAACTAAATATTCTGTAGATTACTAAAAATATTTATATTTACGGCCTGGTCAGAATCACAAATAAAATATACAAATATTTACAACAATTTAATAATACTCCAGTGGTGCTAAAATATTCACCTATATATAGGTATAAGTATAAAGTATAAAGTCAGACAATCTGTAATTTAAAATATACATGTTTTAGAAATTAGCATTTTAGTGTTTCATTTAATAATGTTTCTTATTATTACTTTATAATTGTAGCCAACTTAAAACAAATTTCTTCAGTTTAAGATCACTAATAAAATATTATGTGGCTGTCACTGCGGCGTTAGAAAAAAGTGTGGTGATATTGTATCTGTATATCAAAATTGCATCCGATTCTCTCAAAAGTATTATATTGTAACGACCTTCGGGCCGGATCGCGTCAGAACATTCCAGAACATTCCAGAACGACCTTGCGCGCGAACACGTCAGCGGTCGCTGGATTAATCGAGCAAGGTCTGGATGTTTCTAGGAATGACTCATTCGTGATATATAAATACGTGTCAGCAGGAATAGACAGGCAGTTCACTTTAGACTCCAAGCGCGGTGATATAAACGAACCCTAGTGAAATAAATAACAGATAAATAACCATATTAGTTATTTAACCAACAAGTGTGTTAATGAAGGCGATTAATAATCGAAACTGTTTAAAGCACGAACGAGCGATAGCGAGTGAGTGCCTTTAATAGTTGAGATTATTAATCGCCGATTAACAAACGAGTTGATTACAAAACTTTTTCGTTGACCGCAAATTTTTTTTTGTGGCGAAAATTTGATTAATACAACTAACCTCCATGCAAAATATCATCAAAACGCCAAAATCACAAAAACAGTTAATTAATGAAAAAGAGTGTATTAATCAAAAACAGTGTATTAATAGATCTATTAATCCATCCTTTTTTAAAAACAGTTAATTCATGCAAAAGACTGTATTAATCAAAAACAGTATATTAATGACGCCTATTAATCCATCCTTTTTTAGGAAAAATAATTCATTAATATTGAAATTAACAAGCGGTCAACGAAAAAAATCATTAATGTTTAAGTTGTGAATAAATAAATAATTAGCGTATCGTTGTTAGAAATAGTGTGTTTGTAAATAATCATAATTAATTGTTGTAAATAAATGTTTAATACAGAAGCAGTGAATAATTTTTAAATAGCCCGAACGTAAAAACGTAACAATATAGATGATTTAGTAATGCACTACCTAACATAGGGTGACCGTACTTTCAGTTTTTAACGGGATTGTCCCTTTTTAGCTTCGTGCCCCATTGTCCCGAAAAACTAGAAACAGGAGGCAAATTGTCCCATTTTTGGTATTACTGGTTTTGTTGCATGTAATCATACACGCGGAAATTTGAATCCACGAATGCGGCCTATTTTAACCCGGAAATTAGCTGAAAGACTGACCAATCACAGAACAACAGTCGTGGTGGTTTGTGCTTACACCTGCCGTATGCACTGTCATGTCAGTTAGTTTAGCCTATACCGCATAGGTGTGTGAATGTAAAGGTGTACTATTATTATTTATATAGAGTCCAGCAACTGGTTTGACATATTTTCCAAGACCTGTCCTAAGGATAAAAAGTAATAGATTGAAACAAATTTGAGATGAATATCAACTTTATTATGTGCAATTTTAGTTCCTAAGAATTACTTCATTTAAATGGCCTCCCTGAGCCTCGATGCAGTACTGCAATCTTTGTCTAACACTCTAACGTTTTGCATCACTCTTCTCAACAATTCTGGTTCAATACTCTCTATTTCTTCTGAAATACTCATTTTAAGCCTTGTATTGTTTGAGGACGCTTCTCGTAGACCTTTTGCTTCAGATATTCCCACAAAAAGAAATCAGGAGCCGTCAAATCGGGGAAATTGGACCGCCATGTTATGTTACCAACCTCAAAATCCACTGTGTTCGCAACTGATTGACTTTGTATAAAGCTTTTAACCACGTATATGCGTTGGTTAATTGGAAAATTATCCATGATCTGTTAAACTGAATAAATTAACGCACACAAATCTGACAATACAAATGCCAATAACAAAATACTGTTTTTAGACGACCGCGTATGAAAGTAACATTATCGCGATAGCAGCCTACTACAGAAAGTTGACAATTTCATACACTAGCACGATATTATATCGTGCTAGTCATATCGTAACGGCACAAAGTTATTCACATCACGGCCTGCTTAATTGTGTGACAAACGTCAAAGTGACGTTTGTCACACAACTAAGCAGACCGTGATTCAAATACGAATAATACAGACGCTTTTGCTTTATTCGTTGCTCTGCTTCCAACAAGCTCTAATTTTTTATAATTGTACCAATAATAATATAACGATCAATTTTGCAAACGAAATAGAAACAATTCTTAAAAATAGAATTTACTTTGAGTGGTCGTCTAAAAAATAGTGTTCCTAACTCGCCCGAAAGTGCAAATATCTGTGCTCGTGTTTTAGATCCACTCGGGCTTCGCTTCGCTACGCCCTCGTTTGTCTAATCAACACTCGCACGATATTTGCTACTTTCGACGCTTGTCATGAAAATAACTATTTCGTAACAGCCTACTAAAAATAGGTCATACCAGTTGCTGGACCCTATATAACGCACTACTACTATAGTATGAGCAAAAAATAACTCCATGAAAGATACCTTTGGAATTTTGAAGTCATGTGTATTATCACACCAGAAAATTAAAAGCTGTCATGTGACATTTGTTATGATTGTGTAATATTTTTTTTGTCAATTTTGTGAATAATTTATTTTAAAAAATGTTACCAGAAGATAAAATATTTATAATAGAAGCTTATTTTCTAAATAGAAAACGGCTGGACAATGGTAATTGACAGTACTCTGCACAGGCTTGTTTAACCGAATTTAGAGAAAGATTTCCTAACCTTGAAATAACAGCAACGGACTTTTTTTATCAAGCACGACATACTGTAGCTGCTTCCAGGGAAACTGGTAGTGTAGCAGACAGAGCAAGAACTGGTAGAACACGTGTGAGAACTGCCGAACAAATTGCAGATGTCCAAAATCGAATGCAAAACGAACCCTCCACATCAATCCGGAGACTTGCTCAAGAAGTGAATTTGAGTTATGGTACTTGCCATACAATTCTAAATAACGATTTAAATATGCATCCATACAGATTACAAATGTATCAAGACCTCTTACCTCCAGATTACAATAAGAGAATTTTATACTGTAACTGGTTTTCGCAACATTTAAATAACGATGTTTTGGATTTAACTTTTTTTCCGATGAGTCGTGGTTTTACTTAAATGGGTACATTAATTCACAAGTAATGCGCTTATGGAGCGCTCATAATCCATATTTCTTTCGTGAAGCTTCTTTGCATTGCCCTAAAGTAGGCGTTTGGGTAGCGTGCTCTCGTCGGAGCCATATTCTTTGAAAATACGATAAATGCCGAAAGATATCAAAATAACATGCTTGAAGAACTTGTGAATCAGCTCCATGAGATGGAATTCGACAAGGATACTTCCAACAAGATAACGCAAGGCCTCATGTAGCTGGAACGACGTTGGAATATATACAGCAGTTCTTTGATGATCGATTAATCTCACGCCTTTGGATTTCTTTTTATTTCCATTTCTAAAAAAAATCAGTATTTAAAACACCTGTTCATACGATTGTAGAATTGAAAGAACGAATTACCGAGGCATGTGATGCAATAACGCCAGAATTGTTGTAAAGTGTATTCGAAAACATGAAACGACGTGTGAGCCTGTGCTTGCAAGAAGAAGGAAGGCATTTTCAGCACCTCTTGTAAATGTGTAAGTATAAACTCTAAAATTTTGAAATACTTCTCAACTTTCAATTTGTTTACAGGCTGGAGGTATTGTTCTGTGGGCAGAACTGAGGTTAACGTCTAACAAGAATCTTTAGTTTAGTAGTGTCTCCATTAGCACAAATGTTATGTTAATTTTATTTTATTAATCTTGTTCTCAATGCTATCCATTGTAAGTTTAATTTTCCGTTTATTAAATTTAGTAAGTTTCCTTCCAAGACTGCATTTTTTAATTTAGTCGTCAATAACGTCATTGACAAGAATCAACAAGAATGAAATATAATTTTCTGGTGTTATAATACACATGACTTCAAAATTCCAAAGGTATCTTTGATGGAGTTACTTTTTGCTCATACTATATATTAAATCTGGTAAACTTGAATTTATGGTGGTTTTAAATTAAATTAATTTTTTGAATTTATTATAGTATTTAGTAAAAAAATTCAAAGCTATAAATTTGAATGGCGCTAATTTCCGTTACAATCTTCACATACATCTTCATAGCGTTCGGATTTTTGTAAAGGCGATCTTAGCAGCTATGCGCGTAAACCGGTACATCATGCAGTTCCTTCTCAGAGCCCCTCTAAAAATTACCCGATAACGAGCTGGCCAGAAGCCGAGTTAGTTAACGACAGTTGAGATTTGAACTTGAACCTGATCCTGACTACCAGCTAATAGTCCCAGCTCCGGAGTCTAGAGCTCCTTTTCTAATCTGGCTAGCACCGGTAGATTCGGACCCAGCTTGCTAGATAATTTCCTGACCTAGTTATCACCGGTGGCTTCGGATCCTTGCTAGAAAACCTGTTTAATGTTCGCACCAGCTGATTCCCCCAGGCCACTAGTATCATAACCTTTTTATACATTTTACATAAAACAGGACTTACCTACGTACTAAGAGAAACCTCCAAGCTGCCGGCATAATCCGGATGCCTTGACGCAAGCAAATTATCCCGCCTGCCATGAGTCCGGACTAACTGCGAGATCTTCCAGCGCTCACCGGCGATTCTAGTTGCAAAAAACCGGGTAAAATTTCCAATTTATATTATTTCTAGTGGTCCAAACTTATTTACAAAGCACGTACCACGTCCAGCCAGGCTTTATGCACTCGCCGTAAGCCTCACAGACACCGTAAAACAAATTTTTCCAATAATTTGTCCTCCCGTGAACTATAAATAACAAATGCCATTTCTGCCGGCGCAAATATAGTCTGTTTCAGATCTGTCGGTTCCAGTACATCGAAGCACAGATCACCCGCGCCTACCATCTTCGAACTTTCTTTGAGAGGATTCAGGGACAGCAACCGGGCCAAGCCAACGTGCAGTGTGGGTTGCCGAACGTCCCAAAACTAACCCAACGCCAAACTAATATACCCAAGGAATTTTATTTTATAGTATTTATGTACATAACATTTTCATTAACTCAAAATTATTTTGTATCTACTTAAATTTATTATAGAATTTATTTATACGCTGTACTGTATTTATACATTTGAGTAGAATGGATCCTGGGCATCTGAGCTTTACCAGAGGTAACAGTTTAAAACTAAATTTAGCGAATTTTGATCAAGTTTAAATAGGCACTCTTCGCAGATATTTTAAAATTTCGGAACAATCCAGGGGCTATGGACAGATGCGAAGAATCGCTTCTTCGTAAAGGGTATTCAAGCAATAAGGGTATGTAAAACTCAGTTTAAAAATTTTACATCCAGTGAATTTTCTTCGGACAAAGCTCAAATTATTATTAAAAGGTATCAATGGATCTGAAAAAATAAAACCCAACAACGTCTTCTTCCACATCCACTGATATTGTGTAGTGCAGTTTATAGTACCTAATTCTAATTCAATCCAGAGAAAATATTGAAATTTATTTACATTTAATAATAATTAAAGTAATGTTACAATAAAAATATCGTTTTAGTTACTTAGTTTAAACAATTCTAATGATTAAAGTAGTATTTTATCTACTCCTTACAAACGCATAAAATAGCATTTTATTTATCTTCAAACCAATAACATTAACAGTAAATTCTAGCACAAACCATGACAACTAATTCATACCTACTATTTATTTCGTTCCACATATACAATCGATAGCACCCTATTGCTAAAAAAACTATAGTTGCAATGATTAATCAAATAGTAAGAATTATATAAAAGTATGTATTATATTAAAATAATAAAATTCAACTGTATCATCTAATATGATAGATATGTATTATTACCTAGCCCAAATGTCTTCTGTCCTGTTCTGAATTTCTATATAAATCAGAAAGGGACTGAATGGGGTATAGCTGTATACTTTATAATTAAAAGTGAATAGTGTCTATTAATAACTGTTACCTTGAGCAAATAAATTTCAGATACCTCTTTACTTCATTATACTACTTACGAAACACACCTTCGAAGTTTAGGAGATTCCTCCTAAGCCATCCTGTAATTGACAGAAATAAATATAAAATGGAAAATAAACACCTGTACGTTATTGAACACACGGTTTCAGAATATTAAACCTTTGTTTAAATATACAAAAATAGGCTGATAACTAAGTCATAACTGTATCTGTACGGTAATAATCCTTTACCTTACATTGCAACCGTTACCATACTGTAACAACTGTCTCTGTACGGTAATAATCCTTTACCGTACATGACAACCATTACAATACTGCAACCGTAAACTATTGAACAAAGCACGGATGTTATAAATTATAACAGCCTTAGATGTCTTAAAATCCTTGCTCTCGGATTTCAAAATAACATATGCTGCAGTTCTGACAATCATAACATTCCTAGATATGTTAATAACTATAACCGTTCTTGGTAATTTCCTAGAACCATTTTAGGAAATGATAAATATCCAAATTTTATGCCAATTAGGACTCTTTGTAAGCCGTTTCAAAAGGAATGTAGCAACTATGAAACTTTCATGGAAAACGTTGCAGTTCCTTTTCAAAACCCAAAATTTATAGTTACCTTCGGAATTATATTAGTTTCAATGTATTATAAAACCTGCAACTTTTATAAATATTAAAAAAAAACATTATACACATCTACTATACATGTGGACATTTTATAAATCAACCGCATTGCATGTTAAACTATAGTATTTTACAAAATAGTACATTTCAAATTACTGAAATCTGTCTCTAAAGTACTAGAAACAGGAAATGTAAAGCAATAATTCAAATACGATAAAACTAAGAGTTTGCCTACATGCATCCAGTACCTTTAGTGTAACTTTAATGATGATAAATAAATAAGCAGATAAGCATAATTGAAAGCCTCACAAGCAGAACGAAAACACATTTCCGCAGATAATTATGAATAATTAAATAGGAGTATAATTTATCAATTAAATAAATTGCGGCTTAACAAAACTTTGTTTTACCTTCGTGGTCAATTAAAACATCAGGAACGAATGCACATAAATTTGATTTTTATAAAATGTATGCAAAAGAGTAGTAATTGCCGGTTCACACACGTGTAACTATCGCAGAAGGAGGGACACGCAACTGGGAATTGCGGGCTCGCGATGATGTTGTACGCCCGTAGTTCCTATTTTCCATCACTGTCTTCTTAACCCCGTACTTATTCAAAAGGAATAAACTAACTCGGATAACGTATATCTGTACCACCCTATTAATTAGCGATCGCAGTGTGGTAGTGGATAATGAGCCCATTAAAATGTTTTTCAAACCCCGCTCTTCGCTGCTTGTTGCTTTGCCTCCCGAGGATTAATATAAACGTTAAGTTGTTTGCGGATCCTATTGTAGAAATTAATCAGCAGCTCCCGAGAAGCTCTGCAGGTTTTCAAAGTCACGCGGTTTTATCTCTTTCAAATTTGATCGTTTGGCGGCCCCTCCTCCTGGCGGACAGTTTCTCCATTTGTTATCTCGGCGACATTTCCCTGGCTTTCCACTTTATTGTTAGGATCTTGCAACACTAGAATTCGACAGCTATTGGGAGCCGACTTCGGTTTCTTGCTGAACAAAGCGTTTAGTAATGATCGTCGGAAGAACTAGAAATTTGTTTTTTGGGCTTAGGTCTACTGTCTCACATTGGCCAACGCCGTAATCGCATGTCGTTGGAGTATTTATCGGCGGACTAAAAAGTCCGACCAGAACTTCTGCCCTCTTCGGATGTGAAAATGCGACAATGTTGCGGCTTAAATGGATTCCGAACGGTTCTGGTGAATCAGCAGACTTGCGCATGTTTTGCCTGATTGTGGCCATAAAAGCTTTTTAGGATCTTTATCTGGGGATTTGGACATTATGCGCTTAACATTGCTGTAATCTTGGCGTGTTTTTGGAGGCTATGCGGGATTTGCCGCTTCCACACTTGCAATTAATCTGTAATTGACATGGAGGGAAGTATCGTCCGGTCAGGAGTTAATGTAAACAAACACGCCATCAATACGTTAAACTTGAAAAACAAACCCGTCAGCAGAAAAAGAGAGCTTTCGGAATAGTTTTCCTGAAAAGGGGTGTTCCAAAACTTACAGCATCAAAACAAAACGCCAGTGGACAAAAAGTCAAATTATATTTGAAACCTACTGTAGGGGTCACCCATGGGTACTAAAAACTGCAGCTCTTATCTGACAGATAAGTCGCTTCCCTTGAAATTGCGATCAGATTGGGGCCGTGTCCTGTGACATTAGGGTCAGGATTAGCATACGCTCACTCAATGAAACCAGATAAAGTAACCAAAAGCGTCTAAAGGGCGCATTCAATATGTCACAATTGATTGGTTCGCTCTATCACTCCATGAAACGTATAGGGGTAACTTTTTATACCTCAATTTCCTCGGAATATCCGAAGTGCATGCACGGAAAGCTTGGGGTGCAGTCGAATGTTGTCCAGTGCACGTAAATAAACAAACACCGTGGAACAGAATATTTTGTGGCATGTCATCAGCTAAGTGCTGTGTTCTAGACTTCTTTCGGAACTCTAAAATGAGCTGCAGTTTAAAGACATTTGGAGAACAGCAAGCTTAATTGCTAGTTATTTCACTGAACGTAATTCTCAAACTGGAATCTTTATTATTTATTTGTTTATATAACGCTAAAACCCTAAATACATTTAATTCTTAACATGTATCAAATCTCAAATGTTGAATTAGTGATTAAAAATAAATTCCAACAATTACTAACAGTATTTAAAAATCATTTTTCTCTTTAAATATATTTTTCGGTAGACCTTTCTATAAGATGTAATTTTAAGGACGTATTTACGTACGAAAAATGCCACTTTCTTGAACGCCATTAATTTCTCGTCCGCAAACACCTTTCGTCAGCTACAACTATTATGACGGTCAACGGAAAAATTTAATATGCACCTCTGACGAAAACTGCTTTTTGTGGCCTTGCCTGATTGCTTGCCTCTGCCAGCAATTGCAAGCATCGTCTATAAAAAGTCACATTTTCGGCTTAGATACATAAATAACTATTTTCTGAAAGCGTCTGTTTTTTGTCCATTACTGAAACTTTTTGAATCAGGGCAGTAAGATCCAGACCACTATATATAATTATATGTTTTTGATAGAAAAGTAACCTAAAATATGATATAATTTTATGTCATTTTTGTCAAAAATCAAATTATTAACATTAGAACAGGATATATTTGATATCATTTCATTTTTATTGTGAAAATAGTAATTACAAAAATCGTCTTTTTTAATTTTAGTCAATTCGATTTAAAAAAAACAGTATACAATACAAGTTAAAAAAGTGTCTAACTGACTTGACATAATAAAAGGGCCGGTTGCAGAAAGCAATATTAAGTCTGGTGTTAGCTAACATCGCGTCAAAGTGAACAAAATCGCATCAAATTTTATTTACTAATGTATTAGTTACCATAAGCATTTGAGATTTGATTCGTTTTTGTTCACTTTGACGCGATGTTAGCTAACACCAGACTTAACATTGCTTTCTGCAACCGGCCAAATGTATCACTTTTACGTAATGTTCTCTTAAGTAAATCTCTGTGAGATAGTACTCACAAAAAAGTGAGTAAAAATGTTGCTGTCATAATGTGTTCAAAATAATGTTTTAAGAAAGCTAAGGTCAAGGGCGGATTGAATACCTAAATTTGTGGCGCAATATTAATGGTTGGCGACCGAAAAGTTTAACAAATCGCAGCTTAAAAACATAACAATCAACAAATATTTAAAAATACACAACAATCTACCAAATAAAGTCAAGCCAAAAACATACAGAATTAACTTAGGCATTTCAAATGCGTAAAAAAATACTTTTTTTGTATTCGCTCCCCAAACTGGTTACTTTGGACACTGTCTAGGATCCTCAAAATAGCCATTTAGAGGCCTTGTACTTAAAGTCGTCATGGCAACATTTTAGCGGACTCAAACATTAGTTGCCATGACGACTTTAAGTACAAGGCCTCTAACTGGCCATTTTGAGGATCCTAGACCGTTTCCAAAGTAACCAGTTTGGGGAGTGATAAATACATTTTCGCGCGGCCTCCTAGTATAATGCCGCGTTAATGGTAATTGAAACTTCATATTATAATGTTTGGAGAGCTAATACAAAAAAACGTTGTATGCAACACGTCCTCAAATGGCTTTAGAGGACTCATCTTCATATTACGGACTCGGCTGCGCTTCGCTCCGCCTCGTCCGGAAACATTACGACTCGTCCCCTAAAGCCTTGCTTTGAGGACTAGTTACATAAAGTACTATTTTCCATCTCTTACATCCTGAATTCAGGAAACAACAAAATACTAGCGAACGAGATAAGATTTACTGCCAGATTTTAGAACATAGTATCAAACATGAACTTACATTTATCGACTAGTTGCACGTAATAAACCAAAATGTAATGACAAAACTAAACAAAAATATGACAAAACTAAACAAAATATCTATAAAAATATCATAAATACAAATAACATAATATAATAAATTGTATTGCATAGAAAAATTAAGCCAATAAGGAGTTGTACATCAAGTTGCTTGTTTGATTCAAACGGTTAATGATTTCGTCATTGTTGATATCGTTTAGAACCTTATTTTCAATATTCATCAACATAAATTAATCTAGTCGATTATCAGCTAAGGTACTCCGTAACCTATTTCTAATGAATTCAAACGTAGAAAACGACCGCTTACTAGCTACCTGTTAAATAGACCATGAAAGTACACTCTGATAAACCAACGCTAAGGTAGAATAAGCTCCTTGAAATAAATTGTATTTTATGTTCTACAATTATATTATATGTTGTGATACGGAATACATAAATAAGTCTATAAACAACAACTAGGGCATTATGAGCAGGTATTATAATTCACAATGCCCGCTCATCGTTAGCATCAAATTTTTGACCAATCACGTACCGAGATGCGTTTATGCGTACACAGCAATAGTTGATTATCCAATAAAAGCTTTCTGATCCATTATTTAGGTTATTAAGAAATACTAGTAAGACATAACCATTTGTATTACCTCGGGCATTACTTAATGTTTATAGCCCTTAGACATAAACACTGTTACGAGACAAAAACGACGTTAAAGACACCGCATCAGCTCACACAAATGTCACGAAAAAGCTAGACGACTAGCGCGTCCGATATCTCTCAAAATTGGGAAAGTAACTCACATAGGACCTCTGCCCAGCCCGTAACAAGAAGTGCTGACTAGACTCAGTGAAGCAAGGGGTGGTCTAACACGAGACAGCAAAAGGGCAACGGCCTAATAAACGTTAAACAGATCTAAATAGATTGAGCGCCACCCAATTCCATCAAGATGAACGAGAATGCACAGGTAAGGTCACTGAGGAACCGGGAAGCAAATGAGCCCACCTTTCAACTTTACACTTGGCAGAAACCCAAAAGCTAAACGGGGTAAGTATGTGTGCAGCCTTGTGACTCCACGGAACTTGTGACGGGAACGCTCGAACCTACCTTGACGCCCACAACTTCGTCCAAGGTCGGCTTTACATCGATCTTACCCTACAGACGGCTTAACCTGACACTCCGCATGAAACACACAAATAAGCGTTTATCAAATAGGTATGTTGTTCTTACACACAAATATGGTTATGGACAGTAATTAGTACACAAAATAGGATTGCTGGCATTCATTATTACGCAAATATGATTGTTGCCACTCAACAGTATACAAAATATGATTGCTGGCGTTAATTATTACGCAAATATGATTGTTGATACTGAACAGTACACAAAATATAGTTACAGACATGAATTAGTACATGAAATATAATTGCTGGCTTTAATTAGTACTCAAATATGATTGATGGCATTAATTATTACGCGAAATATGATTGCTGGCATTAATTACTACTCAGAATATGATTGCTAGCATTGATTAGTGCACAAATATGGTTGCTGCCAATAAATAGTACACAAAATATGATTACTGACGTTAGATAGCATACAAAATATGATTACTGGCATCGATTAGTGCGTGAGATATGATTGCTGCCATTAAATAGTACGAAAATAGAATCCCTAGCATTAATTATTACGCAAATACGATAGCTGCCACTAAATAATACGCCAAATACCTTATTAACTTCACCTGCGGCGGTTGAACGAATCCAGTCTACAGCACAGCGGCGTCACAAGGCATGTGAAACTTGGCGAGATACTCCAACAACGTAGGCGTTGATGATGAGGACCCGCAGATTCCTTCGCAGAACTCACGATGCGACCAAAAATGACGACCAAGCCCGCATGCGAAAGATGACCAGGAGCACGCTCTCGAGTTTGATCATACAACAGTGGCATAATGGCCGACGGCCGACGACACAATAGAGAAGCGCTTAGCCATGACGACGGGGCACCACAACAACCCTCTGCAACTCATTCGCTTCAAGTCTCGGAACACGCTCCAAAAACACGCCTCACAACGGAATTTCCACGACCGAAGCCGCGGGGGCGGCGAAAAGCCACACTCTACGAACCGCTTGAAGTAACCTAACGAGATCCGTGACCAACTGCCCACTGCTAACGGACTAAACAACACGCCACGCAGCTCAGAAAAACTGGAAGGGGCTGTCGCAAAGCGCCCAGGCAGGCTGAAACCGAGCGAAAACTATTCATACCCTCTCTCTTGCACTCATAACCTGGCGTATTCAATTCAAAGCTAGAAAACACGCTGGTATACAAGTTCGCGACAGCTGCGAGCGATAACAAGCACACGTGTGCCCGAAAAACCGGAACAAGGGCACAGCTGCGTAACGGCCTGAAGCCAATAATGCCTGCATAAAACTCGATACATATTTAAATTCGAGCAAAAAAATATGAAAATCCTATGTACACACGGGGTCGTAATTTAGAAAAAAATAGACAAATAATTCGTACATTCGTACAATCTGAAAATGTCCTGACAACACCTTCATAATGCCCTTGGTACATAAAATTGCACTATAAAAGGAAATAATGTAACTTAGATTCTGCGCATGATTTTGACTTATATTTCTTCTTTGACTTCAAAAGTTACTTCACTGATTTCAGTAGTTTTTTTACGTCACTCTGACAGATAATTAAAAGAATAGCAAAGGCAGCCGACTTTTCAGCCGGAACTGATCGTGGGTTAAACGGAAAACTCTAATTTTAAAACTGTAAAGAAAATATGGGCGCCAAGTAGCAAGTAGTCCACGAACTTTGCTAATCAAATAGAAAGTACACGTCGCTAGGCGCTACTAGACCAATCCCTGAAAAGGGGAGAGAGGATGGCAAGGGTAGAAATAAAATTCTCAGATATAAATAACGCCAGTATAGTCATAACAACAAAGAGTACTCGGTAGTACATATACAAAGCACGGCACACCAGATCGAATATCTTAAAAAATATGTCAATAGTGAAAGCGAACCGCTTTAAAAGACACAAGAGTAGATAAGCAAAAATTAAGTATATTTAGTATAAATAAGTAATACAAAAAAATAAATTGACGATAAAATTATCAAATTCCATTATAAACAGGTTACTCGGAAAAAACGCACAACTGCGATAACGTTGTTAAAGGTTAAATTTTGGGATCGGATTGAATTTGACATAAAACCCACAAATATAAAAACATTCTTATGTTATCAATAACCAACAGAAAGGTTCTACACACCCCGAGTACTTATTCAGGATAGGGCATTACATAACCCGGAATACGCTTAGTAATTAATTAAAATCATCATCTGTGTATTCGTCGGGTAAAGAGAATTATTAGCTCAACATCTTACCAATGGGGCATAATTAAATTTAATTCAACCGATTTGATCGGTCACTAATATGAATTGAAACCCAAAACTTTGAATTTCGAAGTAATTGCTAAATTGCTTCTCAAGAGTCAAAAATAAAATAATAATGACACATGAAACACATTCAATTCAAGTCTAACCTTGACCTTGAAAAAATATCGTAAGTAAACAGTGACTCGAATACTTCAAGCTAATTATTCGACATAGGTAAGTTCTAAATTCTACTGTATTTATCTGAACATGAAGAGAATCTGGTATTTGACGAATACATTAGCATTAACGAGAAACATTACAAGATACAAAGAATTTCATAATTACAGGTTATGTCGATATCCAATGCTTTAACGCAGGCAGGGGACTAGTTAGATTAAGACATTCTGTTGCTGGTCATCATGTAGCAAGCAAGCTGAAGCAGAAGCTGGCCATAAACAAAACCATGTCGATAAACCTCAAGGAAAGCCAGGTGCTGGTGGAAAGTTTGAACGGCTGTTTCACCTTACAATCTTCGGCTGCAGGTAATTTATAGCTCGGCGATGGAGCCTCAAGAGTAAACTGATATCGAACCTCTTGCAGAAATGGAATCTTCAACATACAAATCGTTAAGCGAAAATTGGGCTTTCTGTTTTCCCCCGTAGCTAAAAGGAGCTGACAATTTGGGAAACTTAGAAACTAAACGAATAATACAAAAGAAAGGTAGGGGTTACCGTTGAGATATTTTTCGCTCTGTTTGCCAAAATCGCAATATTTTTGCTATCAGGTATTCCAATTCCAGAATATGTCTGATTTTGAGAAAAGCATCTTCCAGGAACTTCATGGAATTTCCACGAATGAAACCACAACATAATATTGATATCTCAAATTAGGATGCCAGAGAAAATCCCAAACAAATGGAACTTTTGACTCAAGAAATGGATTTCATAAAGCATTCCTTCCTACAGCAGCATATCTTGGCAAATGGCCGAAAAAGATAAGCAGCTTACCAAAGATTTTGGAAAAAATTTACAATTTAGGATAGGCAACCAATATACCTCGGAGTTTGAAACGTTGCAGCTTCAAGACTATTTAGGAATAATACTCGTACATTGACATATGAAATTTGAGTTAATGTCTAAATTATATCGTAGGTAATATCTTGATTTATCAACGATAGGGCAATTAATCACGTAGATACTTATAAATGACTTTTGACCCGTAACACCTTTTCTCTCAACGTCTGATTATACTGAACAAACGTTTTCTGAATCGTTACCCCATCCATTTTAGGTGAATCTTTAATTGTTAATTTGATGACCTTTCAGTTACCTGCAAAGCTGTTTAAATTTTTCAGAAGTTGCAGTAAAGTCAATCTTTATCAATTTCTCCAAACAATCTTTTAAAGAGCTTGTTTACAGGTAGCTCTCCCTTCGTCATTTTCTCAAAATTATTTAGGTTTTGAATGTTCAGGTCCCTACATAACTCAGTGTTGTTTGAAAATCTGGTAATTGACTCTACTGCAATATCTATTATCATGGTATAAAATCCGATCCTGAAAGTGTCTTTTTTACATTCTGGAACTTTATCAAATGTTTTTCAATTGAAGAATTTCTTTTTTTCTGAGAACGAATTGCAGCTAATTGATCTTTAATAGGAAATTCGAATTCGCTTCCTGCAAAATCGAGTTTCGCATATCTCAGGAATATATCTGCAATTGCACCAATTTTAAACATATTTCTTTGTATTTTTTTAGCTTCCATATGGAGTCTTCAACCTCCGAGTTGCATTTTAATAAATCTAACCCCTCTGTCTGTATGCACATTGATGAAGAGCCGGTTATAGCAAACTAGAAAACAGTTTGGAAAATATTTGCACACCTTTTCTTATTTTAATAAATCTAGTTTGTAACTGACAGCGATCGCTCATGCATCAGATTTAATTTTTGGACTGTTTTCAATGTGGTTAAGAACATCGATTAAGTCAGCCTATAACTCTTTTATTATCTAGTTTTTTCAAGCTCCCAAAAATTTTACTTACTACTGCTTCCTTCAACTACCACCTAGTTCCTCCTGTCAGCATCGATTATAGCGCCCATAGCATGTCGGATGTTTTGAAGTTTTTTATTTCACATTTCAACTAAATTTCGGAAAAGTAAGTTTCTGATTGTGTAATTTTTTCCATATATGAAATATGTTTTACACTTTCTTCCATGATTGATGGCTGCTTCATGTTCCTCTATGCGCTGATAAACATGTTTCCAATCAGACATGCCCTTAAACCGAAGTTTGATCTTCATCATATGTAAAATAAACTGTACAGAAAAGTGCCTTTCTCTGTTTACTGTAGCTCACTAACATCCTTTGAGCTTCTTCTTACGAGTAAATTATTTTTTAAGTTTGAAAGAAATATCTTTTTGAGGGGCAGGTACCCTAGGATGATATTCAAAAATAATTTCAATTTAGTACAATCAGGACGGCTGAATAAATCGTCATAGCCACGTTGAAAATTAATCCAGAGCAAGACATCCTATAGATTTTAGATCATCATTGCCATTTTCCTCGTCCTCTGTTTTTCCCCTATCAGCGTGTTCTGGACCCTCTTTACTCATCTGGTTCCTGCTACCGATCTTCTTCGTTTGCGTTCTTCACCTCTACGTCCTCTAACTAAAGTATAATCAAAAATTATGTTGATTTAGTATGGCTATGGAATACTTGGTTCAAAGATGGCTGTGACTTTAAGGATATCCGAACCAAGCGCTCTATTTATTTTGCTTGAAAAGCTTGGAATGAACAAAGTGGCACGCAGATGGGTTCCAAGACGTTTGACTTGCTTTCTTCAAGTAATTTTGATTTACTGAAAAAAGATGCAGTCATGTTGCGCAAAATAGTGACCTGTGTTCATTATACGGATCCTGAGGGTGTATAAGGATCTACCGCCTACGTATAAAAAAATGTCGAACACACGCGTTTGTGAGAGAGCTTATGGTGACGGTTTTTTTGACCACCCGGGAATTGTTTCAATTGATTACATAGGAACAAGTGCCTTCATGCTCTTAGCATCTACTTTGCTGCAAAAATACTTCTCTTCTAAAGGAACAATGCAACTTCCGAAAACGTACGTACAATTAGGTAACGACTATTTTGAAGATTAGAAAATAGTTAGCTCTCTAAGCTGTATCACCCTACCTTAGGTACATTATTAATCTAGTACTCCTCGTACTCTTAATAATAATGGGCAAATGCTATGTAACCTAACAGTTGTGACGCATAAGATAATAAGACATAGTAGCTTTAATTGACCTAGCGAAGCAAGGTTTCAACACGACTGGCCGAAAATTTATTTTCATTATACTTCTCTAAAAACACCTTTTTCATATGTTTTTGCAATGGCGTAAAGGTGGATTTTTCAGAACAACACACGGAAACCTTTTCCCGATGTCCGATTTTTTTCCTTTCGCTAAATTAATAAATAACTAGCAGTCGAGTGAGACAAATGTCTCATTTAATAAAACAAAAAAGACCGTTTTGCAAATAGAACGCGTATTCACCACACGTACGTATATGACGTCATTGTTGGTAGCAAACTACCAGTCGCATTCGCCTTGATAAAATTTGCCTAGAATCTAACATAAAAAGTTAGGTTTAGGATAATTAAGAAATTAATTAGTGTTAGAGACTGAAATTCGGTTCCTGGCCTGACATGACCATTCCAAACAAATAACTTTCATAACTTTTTTCTCTATCTCTTACGGTTTGGCTGCTGAAACAGCGTCCCGGACGGACAAGTCTATTATATAGGTATATGGATGAATCGTTGCTATGGAAATGTTAATCGTGTTTGGTACTATATTACTTTGAAAATCAAATTTACTTCTTATCCTTTTTTACGTTGTTTTCAGATAAATATAATAAAAAATATCGTTCATTATACGTACAGAAATGGATTTTCCAGACTCGTAATGAAATATACTATTTCGTCTTGTACGCATGTTCCACACACACCGGCGAAAGTTCAGATGCATTTTCCTGAAAATGTAAAGAGATGTTCTATGAAGCTTTGGAATGGTGGTTTTGACTTCACTGCGTTGCAGCGTTCGGTGGCAGGCGGCCCACATACCCCAAAAAATGTAAAAAAACATTTTTGTTTAATTTTAAATTGTTCTAACGATTTTGATCATCTTCCCAGATAATACTTCCCTTAGTGTTCGATGTCAGGAGGTCCACATTCTCCATTTTTTCAGCTCACCTGGATATTTTCGGCAGGTGCTGCTTTTTTATTCTAATGTAAATGGACTAAGTATTCCAATTTTTGAAGTTTGGAACAAATGATCTACGCCTACATCGTTTCCTCTATAAACTCTTGTATGCTTAATCGTAGATCGTAATTTTTTTCACTATTATGTGATTAACTGTTGTTCTTTTCCTTCTTTCGGATCATCATAAATCTATAATAATTCACAACACTACATGTCGTGCAAAAGTAGCAAGGCTTTATTCAACGGCTTAATATTTTCGAGTGTTTGTAAACAAACTTCCCATTACTTTTACTAGGGATATTATCACAGAAAACACTTACTTATGCCTATTGATTGTGTTTTTTAAACTACGAACACACGTACATTTCATTTAATAATAAGTAGGGTTCATTACTGCTTTACTGAATTCTTGCACGGTTGCCCCCGTTTAAACACACCCTTATTATTTCTGTGAAAATGGTCCACTCTGCAGTAGTCCTACATTTTAAATGCGGTATACGCCGTGTGCTACAGTGTTACGGGCTAAAAGTCATTTAAACGTATTACATATTTAACTGCCCTATTTTCGATAAATCTAAATATTACCAGCTACTACAAACTTCGAATTTCCAGGAATTTATATTCTTAATTAATTTGAGTTAGACTAGGCCTCTCTTGTTGCATCGGTGTTAGTTTGATTGCATATTTAAGGCTCTCTCCAGTTTTCGAATTTGGGTTTCCTTTTCAGCCTTTTTGGTCATTCGCCATATTGTATTGCTACAGAATAGTTGCCTTTGTGAGATGACGTTTTGAAACGTACCTTAATGGGATTATTTCACAGGCATCTGACCTGTGAAATCTTTTTTGTTGTGTTTTGAGCCTTTCGGTTTTGACGATGCAGTCCCCGGGAAGGTTATTTTGCGATTTCCTAAGCCTCAAACTTTGTTTGGATTTCTTCTGGGCGAGCACATGTTTCCTTTTGGCGCAGCGGAACCTAGAACACCTAAGGGTATGTCTCCTTAATGATGTTTATTTAGATTCTACTCTTTTAGCTCCATTTTTGCGGTCTCCATTTTTGCGGTGTTCATTTTTGCGGCGTCGATTTTTGTGGTCCTTGTTTTTGGTGGCGTCCGCTTTCCGCCACCTTTTCGTGGCCCTCTTGAGACCCCTGATCATCGGGCGAAGTTGGTCCTGGTGAAGTTGGTCCCAGCTGCCGCCTTGAGCTTTGCGAGCAGGTAGAAGCCCCATGCCTACAACCGAGAGCGAAGGTAGAAGTTTCTGCGTAACCTCCTGCATCGACACGTTTATCTGCAGGTCGTTAGCTCTGCACAAACCTTGGGCGAGTCCGACCGCACCGCATATTTTTATTTTACAGCTGAAGCTTTTGAGTCTTTCGTTTTACCCACGACCAGCTCCGGCTGAGTAGTCGGTTGCCTTTGCTTACTTCTCTTACAGTCTCCGTAACGGTAACAACAGGTAGTATCTTTGTGTCTGACAAAGCTATTGGTAGTTTTTAATTTATCGTATGAGTAGAAATCCTCTAGCATTTTTCCAATATTATTTACAACATCGTCATACAGTTTCCCATCATCCCATTTTCTGACACATTTCCAACTCGTCCATTAAGCTCTGCTGTTGTAACAACTAATAGTTTTTATTTACTTAATTAAAGGTTTCCTAAAGCAATTCGTACAATTCTATTGTGTCTTCAGTTCTACCTTCTTTGGCATCCCATTAATGTACGAAAGCTTGTCGATGTCTTTAACCATACGTATAATATACGTTTATTGAGAAAGGTGTAAGATTATATATGACTTTTCCACTCTTCTTTTATTGAGAATGCCAGCCTCGCTGCTCATCATCACTATAATTTCAAAAACTAAATCATTCTCCAATTATTTGTTTAAGGGGTCAATAGTTATTATACATGTACGACAATATCTTCACTAAGAAGAAAAAACCGCCTATGCTAAAAAAATTGCCTCTTAACAGTGCTTAATGTTTCCCGTAAATATTTTACTAAATTTTCTTGTATATGGCTGCTACACTGCCATAGTTAAAGAGGTGTAAAATATGAACAACCCCAAAAGAAATCCTAAATCTAATTTTCCGGATATTCCTGTTCTTCCAGTTGTAGAGGAAGTAATAAGAATTTTACTAACAATTTTGGACAACAATTAAATGCTGATTTAGTACTTTACCACGAGTGACGACTTGAATTCTCTCTCTTATGGAATGCAGGGTCTGCATAATAATAAAGTCCTTCAAATGCGATATTTAACTGTAGATATAATTCTCGAGAGTAATGTGTGTTGCCTACTCCATAATATCAAGGGGGCATGAATATAGTAGAATACTAGAATATTGACTTGATCAGTCTGTAGTAACAGTACACAAAAACTACGACTACTGCTACTAATAATAAGTAACAATTAATTAAAATATCCACAAACATGGGATAATTGTTCGTCTCTAATAACGTTTTTCATAGATGAGAATAAATTCAAGAATGAAGAATATATTATTTTATTTTCAAATTTTTTGTAATATAACGTGATTATATGGAAGCAAACCATAAAACCCATAAAATTCGTTCTCTCTAATCACTCATACTGTTTGCTTAAACATTTTAGTTCGGGAATGTTCCGTGCACTAGGAAGATTGCAAGTGATATTGCATGTAGGACGTTTTAAAAACAGAAAATCCAGAATAGTTATACGTTATACTGAATGCATCCAAATGATTAATATGTCGACTGTCATGGACTAATAATAGTAATAGTAAGAATAGATTACCGGCTTTCGCGGTTAGTTGAATTATCAAAGTTAAAATCAAATTTACTCTTGTAAACAAAGTCCCAGTAATTTTTGGTTGTGCATGCTTTGTGAAATCTTACAAACCAACCATGATTTGGTATGTGTTGTTAGAGCACCTTATGAATAAGAATACTTATGCAAATTAGAATTTTTTGTTGTTTGTGAATCCATACAAACCGATGATATTGCAGAGTCAGAGTTGCTCAGAATAGAACGACTCCCAGAAGATCGTCTTTATTTACACATAAAAGTAATCGTTTGGAGTCAATAAGTAAAAATAAACACAATATTACTTCCTGTGTCGTTTTTGGAACTTTTCCCAAATTTATTTTTGTTGGATAAGTATTAACTGTCGCCCGACGGAAAGAAGTTTGTATCTGTATGTATGTAGTTGTTATCTGTAACCTCTTTTACCTACCGAGGAGGCTGCTGCTTTGTACGCATGCGTCTGTCGGAGCAGCGGAACTAATGTTGCAACTTTTTTCAAATTTATTACGTGTCTTTATGGTTAAGTAATAATAATAAAATAAGTAATATTATTACAATCAACTGTGACGTGATTGATATCATCCAACGAATGAGAACTCTCAATTTTATGAAAAACAAGCAAATCTGAGCTGAATACCTGATATGCTCCCTACAAACTGATTAAACGATTAGCGCCCTAGCTTATCAAGCTTGTGGAATGTTCCATAATTAGACATTAAGAATTATTATAAAGTAGAACTGCAAGGTATAGTTTTAAAATTGCACGGCGGAAACCCGGTCAAAAGTCACCAAGTCAAATGAAACTGACCATATGCACAAATTATCAACAGTAATTACATATGTGGTGGTAATTTTTTGCTAATTTTAACTAGATTCACGAATCTAATAGCAACAAAGATGAGTGCTAATCTAGTTAAAATTATTAAAAAAATATTACCACGAATGCAATTCGGCGTGATTATTTTCTAAACAGTCCAAGTTGTTGATAGTTTTTGATGGAACTTCCAGATGAGTGTCCTGTCAATTTTAACAACTGCTGCTCACCTACTCCACTTTTAGCTAGTTGTGTTACACAGAAGAACGATTTGAATGGTTTGTGAAAAAATAGTCGCTGTAATCAACTACTAGCAAATAGTCAGTGTAATTTTGATGCTAATGGTCGATTTCAATTTTTTCTCATTACTATTGGTTGATAGGACTGTATAAAAATAATCTAAATAATTTTAGCCATTCACTAAACAAATGCATACTTGAAAATAACCTAAAGGCTCAGTAAAATAGATAAACAGTGAAACGAATTATTACACAAATCGATGCTAAGTCGATTTTGACCTGGTTTCCGCCATCTAATGGTTAACATACTATGTAAAAATTTAACCTAAAAATTCTGCTAAAGATAATAAAATAGAAGCAATGCAGTAATCATACCCACCCGCACATTTGGCCTTAAAAATTGATCCAAGGGAGTTTTCAATATGCCCGTACGCTTGATTCAAAATCCCGTACACCAAAAAATACCAACTTCCAGCAGTCTTCTTCTTCTTCTACTTGTGGTGCTTGACCGTTACTTATCGTTGGCGACCATGTCGGCTATCATTTTTGCAAATATAATTTTATTTACAGCGGGACAAAATTTTCATCAGTATATTGCCCAAATTCTTCGTCTTCATCGTAGACCCCGCCTACTTTCCATTTTGCCTTCAATGTTGAGATTTCGAACTTTTCTGGCCGACAGATAATATGCTCAAAGTACTTTCGTTTTTCGATGTTAGGTATTCACGATTTAAATCTTCTTCGTTCCTTACCCTCTAGCCGATCAGCTAATTTTGAGCAAGGGTTGATATACCTATATCTCCAATGCTTTAAGTATTTTAAGTATCGTTTCAATTAGTGCCCAAGCCTCCATAAAAGAACCGGGAATAGATAATATAGCACCATCTTTGTTTGAAGTCCTGTGTTCAGATCGTGACTGCAGAGTATCTTCCTCATACGTATAAATGTTGACCGAGCTCGCTCAATTCGGATTCTGTTCTATTTGCGAAGAAACCATTATCTTCAATTTTTATTCTCTTGCTAGCGATCTCAGATTTAGTTTTCTTTGTGTACAGCTTTAAGCCGAATTCGTCATGTCTCTAATATTTGATTCATTAGCTGTTGCAGAACTGTACTTGCTAGGAGTAGAGAGTACATCTAATATTAGTTATTATTCTTCCATTGACAACCAATCCCATCCTTCCTGTGAGTCATGTAGTGCTTCGGTGGAATGGTGAAAGAATACACCCTGGCGTTTTTATTTCCTCTGTTAACGATTGTTGAATTCTGATCGAAGCTTTCTGATGCCAGTAAAGGTTGGCTATGATACGGACATCTTTGTCATCAGTTTCAGATGTCTCGAGAAGTAGTAACATTGTATATATCTTACTTTATAAAATGCTTTTTCAAAGTTTATTAGGGATGCATAAACATTGTAGTTTACATCATAGCATCTCTGTG
Organism: Agriotes lineatus; assembly: GCA_940337035.1. Classification (NCBI taxonomy): domain Eukaryota; kingdom Metazoa; phylum Arthropoda; class Insecta; order Coleoptera; family Elateridae; genus Agriotes; species Agriotes lineatus. The sequence continues at coordinate 109,141,824 of OW679198.1, forward strand.
TTGGTACCTGACTCCAAATAGTACTTTGCGAGTTCTTGGGCAACTTCGGAAACTGAGTTTAGTCGATGTTACTATATAGTTTTTCGTGCCATGAATAATGGACAGAAATACCTTTAAAACGTAGCTCATCACTCATCAGACTAATAGTGCAATAGTCACTGCATCTTGTGGCCTTGTTCTTCTTTAGAATGTTTGCAAATGTTGATATAAGACAATCACTTGGTATAACCCTAGTATAATACGAGTATATGATGCTAAAGAAATCAGTTAAAACCAGCACCTCATTTTCTCATAGAAATTTTAATATTTCAGATGTAATGTCACTTAGGCCGGGCGCTTTCCCCGTTTTTGCCATTTAGATTGCACTGTGCACTATGTGTCTATGAAAGCACTAGATTTAGTGAGATATCACTAGAAATGGCAACACTAATCACATCTTAGGCACGAATGTTAGAGTTAAGATCTCAGAAATTACTAGTACGATTACACTGCTAACAGATAAGCAGAATTTAAATAGTTTTAATATTACGTAGTAGCAAAGTAGTGGTTTCGATCACATATTCATTATTTTATAACTGTAAGGAGGAAACACAGGGTGGGAACAAATTTGAATACACAAATTAACTGGAGCGCAGGTGTTGTTTCAGATAATTTTCTCGAAAATCGTGGACGAATTTTCCGCAGTCTCTTATATTGTGTTTTTATTATAAACTGCTATTAACTAAAGTGTAATCATTCATATTTCTATTTCGACTAGATTTGAATATAACTATATGAACATGATACAACGACTACCAGTACCGGGAGATCAAAAATAAACTTAATCCCAGGAGCCCATGAAAAAATCTGTCTACTCGGTCTACACATTGGCGGATCCAAGCGGGTGTCAATTGACCCCATTGGTCCTGTTAAAGAATGTAATCGGATAACTACTTTGTTTTAATTATAAACAAAACGCACCCTTATAGCATTCGCTCGTAATTTAAATTTGAGTTTGACGAATGCTTCTTCATTTCTTCTTAATTCCAATAGGCGCAAATTTGCCCTCAACCCACAACGGTGGTGGGGTTTTCGTCGCTGGTGGATCTCGATTCTGTGACGTGTCTAGTGTATACCAGTCTCCATTAGACAAAACAATGAACTGTACCTGGTGCATAGTTATTGGCGTATTTTAAATTTTGTTAGGTAATAATATACTGATTTCATTGTTTGTTTTAAATTGTACAACTTTGAGGCTTTCGCGGTTACTCGAATTATTCTTCTTAACATAGAATTTCCGCTTAGACCGCGTAGTGTTTGTATATGAACACCCAGCATTTTCTGGCTTAATGTGCCTTGCACCTTGTGAAGTCGAGCAAAAAGCCGAGCGATGGTCATGCTCTTTGATGGCTCGTGTTGTTTGAGTATCTTGTACGACTAGTTAGTCAAAGTTTAAAATTCCCCAAAGCCTGCAAAACTTGAATTTTAGAGTTGAGCACTCGTATGCTTAATTTATGACATTTCACGTGAAAGTGAAACGTACATGCTTGATTTTCAAATAATTGATATTTATACAGAGATCCCAAGCGTTACACAAAATAATGCATTTCATAACTGGTTTTATAAATTGTTATTTCAAATATATTCTCTTTGTTTTATTTAATTTATTAGAATAGCGCCACCTTCTACAAAACAAAAACCATTAGACTCCTTTATGCAAAACCCAAAAACCACTGCTCTTCGTGTCAATCAGGATAAGACGGTAGAAATTTAAAATCCAGAGAAAGCAGATGATTTTTCAACAAATTCCACAGAAACTGAAACTGCATCCACTTCTATTTCTGCCAATAATGGGGAACTTGTTTTGACAGCACTGATAGACTTTTGGAGAGTCTTCCTAATTTAAGGAAAAAAGAATTATTGGAGAACCCTTACACTCCTTCAAAAATGTGCGTATTTCCGTTCTCGAAAAATAAAATACATGAGAAGTAATTAAAATACGTTTTAATATTAGTTATTTCTTGAAATAAAGCATGTGAAGTGGCTGAAATCGTTTTTTATAAAAATAACTTGAATTTAGAGGTATGAAGTAACAAATAAAAAAGTTTATTAAAACGGTTTTTCAAAAATACAAAAATATACAAGGCATTCCATTTGAAAAAAACGAAATTATTACATTTGCTAATGTTAAGCACGATGTATATCAGTAATACCCAGAACCACCGTTTTCCACTGGAAAGGTAGTTCACGAAAAGCATACTTTTTTGGTAACTTTTTTCTTCATTCAATTTTTACTTCTTTTTACGGTAAAGGAAGTAGTATTGGATTCCTCCAAAAATTCGAAATTGAGTTTTCAACAGATGTTCACGTTTTAGAGTCCCCTGATCCCAAAAAACATTTTTTTATTGGTCTGTCCGTCTGTCTGTGTGTCTGTCTGTCTGTCTGTGTGTCTCTCTGTCTGTGAACAGAATATCTCAAAAACTAAAAAATATATGGCGTTAAAACTTCATATATAAGTTTTGTATACTATGTAGATGAGACACCAAGCTTTTGAAGAAAATCGCATAACCGGGAGTAGGTGTTTACTCTTCTGATTTTTCATTTTTTTTTATTTTTTTAAAAACGGCTCTAACGATATTTTTAAAACTTTACATTTTTATCACTTTTTTAATGTGTATTGATGTGAGATAGGTGATTTTCCAGTTGAATCCTTCTAAAGTGGGTTTCTTTTGTTTTTTTTATTCTTTTATTTACTCCAATTTTAAATAGAACACTCGGTGTATTACTACATTTTTGAATTCAGCTTAAAATTTTAGAGAAAATTTGTCTCTTCAACTAACGCTCTATTTTCTACCGTTTTTGTAGAATTTGTAATTTTTGATAAATGCTTAATAGTATATATGATACTAGTGTATAAGTACGCCTTTACAGCACGAGCGACGAGTTTAAGAGCACGACGCGCCAGCGGAATGCTTTAATGGCACTTATACACGTGTATCATACGCTATTTTTTCTACGTTTGTAACAGAAATATAAAAACTTAGTTTGGTGACACTTTTTCCGTTACATTGTGTTATATATTCTAGGTTATGTTGACAGTCAAACTTACGGCAAAGCGTGTTTTAATTTAGTATTAAAAAACGCCTCCAATGGCAGCATTCGAATAAGACGTATTTCGGGCGCTAATATTAAGAGTGCTACAAACGTCGCGTTTGACACGAACGTAGAAAAAATTGATAATAAAATTTTTGACTAATTATAAGATCGCTGTAAAAGGAAGTTGTGTGAGTGTATCACACCAGATTTTTTCTCGTACAGCAGCCGTCGGAAATTCAGAATTTTTTTACATAAGATCTTTGATAGGTGTCCACAAAACAACTGACATTAGACCCATACAACTTGATATAAAGTTATTAGTATTTCAATGCAAAACTTTCTAGTCATCTAAATATAAGACAATCCATTTAAAAAAAGTAAGTTTGATTCGCCACACTTTTTTGAGCCACCCTGTACAACCAAAACTATTTTAGTAACATGCCCCACCTTCGTACTTACAACTTTGATACATATACACAATGTTTTATACACATTATTTATGTAATTCTCATAGAAAAATCCCCCTCCCCCCTGCCGCAATATCGTTGCCTGACCCTGTATAATGTTTACTTTTATTTTAGCATAGCTAGAACGGTTTATTGATCGATTGTTCCTTCTTTTAGATAGTGTAAAGTTTACTTTTTAGTTATTTTTGTATAGATTATATAGCTAAAATAGCGGTTCAATATTTTTTTTCAGTATAGTGTTAATTTCACTTGTGTGGTTTATTTGTTGCAATCGAAAATATTCAAATAGAAATATCAATTTTTTTAGTTTTTACCTCTTTTATTCTAAAGTTCTACCTAGTACCATCTATAGTAGGAATTACCTACCTAAACTATTAGTTTAGCCTTACTGTTCAATCTACAAAAATTAGTTGACCCCTCCCCCTCTTAGGAAGTTTTTGGATCCGCCTATGTGTCTACACTGCGCTAAGTACATTTGAACTACAATTAACTGAATTATTAGTTCATGTGACTAACAGTCTAATCATTAGCTACACAAATATGCAATTTAAACCAAAGTTATACATTAAATTGTTAGGTAACATTAAAATAGCCATAGGGTAACTTAAACAAGATGTCGAAAGTAAATTATTAACTTTAAAAAAATTGACAGTTCTATATATCAACAAAAAGCGTGCTACAGATTGGGCAAGTTTATTGTTAATCTCCCGGTATATGACAACTCTTCCGGGCCTACAGTGATCATGTTTTATTTTCGACGTGCAAAACTGCTTACGACCAAAAGGAACAAATTATATTTATTTCATCGAATGAAGTACGTGTCAATAATTAACTACCTATCACTCTAGTTAAGATTAAAATGATATAACAGCAGTATGCAGTTTTTGTTCGGTTTCGTATCCAAAACCACAAGTAGTGGGGATACCAGAATCGCTACTCCGTTTTTCTTCCCACAAGTTAAGATTTTAGGCGCCGCCGCGATTGAGTCACCCCACTGAGAGGATTACACAGTTCGAAGAATTATTCTCCGGATTCTGCAACACCAAACATATGTCTCGGCAGATACAAAGAACGGAATAAGCCCACCTATTTGACACCCGATCCTTATCGTCCTGTCGTCCAGCAGGCCCTCCTCAGTCTAATTCCGTGATCCCTCAGGCATGACATCGGTTTTAAAAAATTATCTCCTGAGTCGATAACAACAGCGCGAGTGGACCCTCGCCATAGCCTGCATAGCACGCAACATAAGTCATGCGTTTTGTTGCATCTTATTGCATTTCCACTTCTGCGAAGCATTAATCCATAACGGCATCAAAGTGTTAAGTGCTAAAGCACCTGGATTGGTATAACTCGGCGTCGAGCCCAAACATTGTTTTCATCAAACGAATCCAATCAGTTAATTTCCATAGCGTACGCCATAAACACCGCCGTTAGTTTTATTGAAATTTTCAATTACGTCGAGTCGTGTTTCAATATTGAAAAACGCATTCTGATTAATTTAGCGTATGGCGATAACAAAGCACACATGTTGTTACAGACTTAATCGTGATTAAATATTGATTTTACAGTTACTTGGCATATCCCTCCACGCTATAAAATGTTTGTGATACGCTTATTTGCCGCGAGAATCGGTTATGAACGATTTTCTTCTCGCCTAACATGCTCATATGCTGCCGCTAATTTGCTGTCGCTGTCAAATGATTATGCGGATTGCGTTCTTTCATAGCAAATATGTTTAACACAGGATTCGCATTTTTCGAGTTCAACCGTGTGGGGATTTTCGCTTATATTAGGAGCTACGATGTCTGCTCAATCGAGACAAGATCGCAGAATGTAGGTTTAATCAACATTCTAAAAAGAAATTCGTGGCGGTATATGTTTTTCGGATATTTGATCAATACTGCCTGTACTCTCTTTATTTATTTATTTTATTGTAGGAGATGTTGCTTAATGACTTTGGTTTGTTATCCCCTTAAATACGTCGTCTTGAGCCTAAACTGTGTTTTATTTACGCTCAAGCTGGAATACCTGACAACCGGTTGCATTTAAGGATATACAGTAAGTTGTCAGAAGAAAACTCCTTAAAAACGTTGTTCAGAAATACAAAACATACAGAGGTGTCTATTACAAAAATATCGAAATGATCAAATTTGAATATTTTGACCAACCTGTATAGCATTAATACCCACTATTTAAACTCAAAAGGTAGTCCACATCAAACATCATTATTTGGTAACGTTTTCTTTTAATCCTGTCACTGAAGCCTCCTGAAATTAAGCATGTTTTTATATAGAACTGTTAGTATCCCCATAACAGGCAATGTTAGACCCATACAACTTCTATTAAAATGATTATCATTTCGACAAAAAACCTTTAAATAGCCCATTTAAATAAAGTAAGCTTAGTTCGCCACACTTTTTTGAGTCACCCTGCGTAAACAAAAAATATTTTAGTATTATGCATCAGCTTTGTACCTACAACTTTTGTATAAGCAAACTTTATGCGATTATTACACTTTTAGAAATACCTTCCCCTCTTCATCGTAGCCGGACTATAGACGCTACAAAAGAAAAGTTTGCATTTATTTATTTATCTGCGATCATGTAAAAAGTGCCTACTTTCTACACCGATATTAGTGTAAAAAGTTAACTTTTACTACACTAGTGTTATAAAAATTTTATTGCACGCTAATGTCAATAAGAAATCTATGATACACTAATTTTAGTGCAAAAAGTTAACTTTTATTACACTAGTGTTATAAAAATTTTATTGCACGTAAATTTAAAAAATACAAAATGAAATACATACTTTCGTAAAAGATTATGATCGTAGATATAACGTTGTAAGACACTCTTGCAAAAAGGCTCTTTATTGCACTCATAGGTCTTAGAATGCTCGTTGACGCTCTCATTCTAATTTGACCTATTCGTGCAATAAAGAATGCCTTTTTGCACTTGTATCTTAAATAACTATTATTTAATCAATTATTTTCCAACCAATACAAACCAAATTATATGGCTGAATTAATACAATATACAAATATGAAACATAATAAATACATACAACGTAAATATTTAGTACTGGATTTCTTCGAGATACGCGTTAATGCGTTGGTAGAATGGAGGTTGGACAATTTTCTTAAGCTGATAAACTATTTTATAGCGGTTTGAGAGAGTATTGTTATAACTGGGATTTTTTGGGGATATTAAAATGCGAGCAGCATAAAAACGAGATAAGTGTTTGATGCGTTGTTCTATTGACAGTTCTTTTGCAATACAATATAGGCTCTCTATCGGGCTGGTGCGAAAGGATACGATGGCAATTCTTAATGCTGTGTTTCGAATGGTTTTGATTACTTTAGTAAGTTTTTCTGCAGCTAGAATAAGCAATAATTCCGTAATCAATCCTTGATCTGACTAGGTTTCTGTATATAGCAATTGGTTTGTGTCCGCTTCCCAGTGTTGATTTTCATGTGTTTTCATCAACTGTCGAACAAGTGTGTTTTACATGATTTATATGAACTTTCCAGGTTCACCTTTCATCAAAGAAATTTTATTTTTTTTACAAATTGGAGTACTGTGGTTCAGCTTCAGCGTTGGTATTATATTCGGCACTCTTTTAGAAAACAAAATGCATTTAGTCTTTTCTGTGGAAAATTTGAAACCACTTGTTTTGACCCACTCTTCTATTTTGTCGATTGCATTTTGTAATAAGTTCTGTATGGTATTTAAGGTTTTGCCTTTATCATATATAACTACATCGTCTGCAAACAAGTTTTCTTTTACAGGGGCCTTTACGTATTGGATGATGCCATTTATAGCGATTAAAAATAGAGTTGTGCTTATTACAGATCCCTGCGGTGTTCTGTTTTGTAGTGCTCTTTTGTTTGAAAAGGTGCTGTTTATTTTCACTCGAAAAGTTCGATTTCCCAGAAAATGTTTAACAAATGCTATTATATTTTCTCGAAACCCCCAAACCTACTTCTTTAGTAGACCATACCGCCATGTCATGTCAAACGCTTCATGAATTTCTGTTTCTAGATTGATTATGTTATCGTTTGTTGACCGAGATTTGCGTCTGACACCCGATGAGTATAGGGGTACAGAAGAAGATGAAAAAGATTTGCAAAAGCCACTTTGAGCTGGGTTTAACAGATCTTTATTTTCTAAAACCCAAACTAGCCTGTTATTTATTATTTTTTCTAAGGCTTTACACATTATTCACGTGAGAGATATGGGTCTGTAGGATATTTGGTCTTGGGGCTTACTTTGTTTTAGTATTGGCAGTATGTTGGCTTGTGTCCATTTTTTAAGAAACTGATGACTACTCCAAGTTAAACTGTAAATTTTAAGCAAATATCCTTTCGCAGTTTTGGGTAGTTTTTGGATAAATCTGCTGTTGTTATGGGCTATTAACCAAATTAATTTTAGTATCGCACTCTTTTATAAAAAAAATACATTAAACCAGAATTTATTGATGAAGATAAAATATTGAACAATACACGTTTGCTTATGGCACTTAACGAAACTCGTTTGATTGCCGCAAAAATTGGCTCACCGCCTCGTTTTGCCAATCAAACTTGTATCGTTAATACATGGATCTATTAATACATCCATGCGTTAATATTTGTTTACAGTTATTATACTGCAGTAACTAGAATTAGCAAAAATATTTAATTTATATTACTTTAAGCTCTTTGTTGTATTATATTTATTAATATTTTGTTTAAAAATTGTTATGAATCTTAGGCTCATTGGTTTGTTCAGTAGTGTATTAAATACATTATTACGATCGACTTGATTTATTCCTAATATAGGTTGGTTTAAAATTGGATTACTTAAAACTTTTCTTGGTAATTTCCATTTGATTTAATAAGTTAATTCTAGAACTAGTAAGAAACAAGTAACATTTACAAAAATATTTATTAGATTAGGTATCCGACTGCTATCGGAACCTTAAGAAGAAGATATGGTATATTATCTAGTTGACATCTTAACTAAACATCTAAACAGTGATTTCTGGGTTTTCATTGTTAGTTGCAATTTCATCTGCAAATATTAAATAGTAGATATAAGTAGTGGTGTTCCCATAGGGTATACTCCATATACGCCGTATACTCAGGATTTTCTGAACATACTGCGTATACTCTCAAGCAATTTTATGAAAACTCGTTGAATGTGCCAAATTAGGCCTAACGTCAAGTTGAACACTACTTGAACAATTGTCTGCACCAAGACTGCCAGTGCTTGTAGGATTTATCTCACCACTCTACCTCGAGTAGCAGTGAAGGGTGTATTCTGCGACCATACGTGAAGGACGGCTGCGAGACCATCGATTGGCACTTTGAGCTCCTCGTGGTCAAGTTAAAGAACGCGAAAAAACAGACAAGGGAGAAGATGCATTATGAAAATAATTTTGTCTCAATACGTTTAATTAGGTTAATCGATTTTTTTCAATTTTATAATATATGGAAAAAAATAATAAAATTTTTAACTCATTTGTTGTAATTGCCCCCCCCCCCCCCCCCGCCAAGCAACCATAGGAAAAGTCAGGCACACAATGGGTTATCGATGTTATAGTATGGTATACCACCACTGGCATATACCTAAGACCAAGCTTCATTTCAATACAATGTTAAAAAAAATATGCCCAGGTTTATACACATCAACTCCAAAAGTTAGCAAAATTACTTTAAATGATATTTATTTGTTTTTGCTTCGCCGTGCAAATATAATGCACTTCATTAACTATTATATTATATTTTTGTGACGACCTAACCTCACTTTTAGCCGTTGACTTTGACAACTGACCGGAAGTTTCATGATTATAGTTGTTCAATTATCAACTTGGTAGTTAATCTTACGTCATATACATCCGGTGTGACGTCAGGAGGAAGAATCCTGGGACAGATAGTATAGTAGTGTATAAATACGGTTACGATAAGAAACCTGGACTGAACCTGTCTAATAATAATTGTTGACCAAAACCTTGTTCAACCAAAAGAATTTCAATATTTCTCTCTTGTGCACTTGTTACCATATTTTTTTGTAATGTTCTTTTCTTGTAGTAGATTCCAAACAGGTGCACTCAAGCTGGGAAAGAACAACCGAGTAATATGATACTTTAATCGAGTTTGCATCACTTAAAAAACTTGTGTTTTTGATCACAAATCCTAGCAATTTAGTGGTCACTGCTTAAAAGTTAACGCCGAATCAAACAATATTTCAGGATCTTTAATAGAAGAACCAGGCTATAACCTAACACCATTTATAGTATAGTATGGTTAAAAATTATTTTCATGTAGTATGGCTATAAAATAGTTCCTCTTTCATGAATGTAACTAGAAATCATTTAAAAATTGAATGTCAAGTTTGACATTTAAGTATACACGTATTTGCATTCATAAATTAGGAACCATATGTAGCCATACTAAATGAAAGTAATTATATCGCATTTCATTTGGTAATGTACTACATTTTTACATTCAAAATCGTTTAGAAATGTTGGACTTTTCTGCATTAGCAACACTTTTCTGCATAGCAAGAGCAACGGCAATTCGTTTCACGTGTGGCAGTACTGCGATGTATTGTTGGTGGTACTGTAAATCTATGTCAAATTCGAGGTGAGTAGGATAGATTTTGCGTCAGTTTTGACACATATTGACGCAAAACCTACCGGCTAACCTCGAATTTGACATAGACAGTGTCACCAACAATACACTTCAGTGCTGCCAAACGCATAACATCAACTGGAGCTGCCTATTGTGCTTTAGTACCTACATAGAAACGAGTTCTGCTCAGCTTGGTTATGTTTTGACAGTTAGTGTCACTTTTATGTAAAAATTTAATATTATACATTTCTCGTAAAATGCGATATGGCAGTTTAAGTACCCGCTAACGCTCGTACTCTAACCAGCCATACTTGTTCAGTAAAACATCAATTTTCTAAACTTGTTGCGCAATATACTATTTTCGCATTTTGTATAATAATGTGCTATTTTACTAAATTCACAATCGATTGATAAAGTGGCACTTTGGTGCATAGAAATGCCACTTTACTATATATATATATATATATATATATAATAATATTACGAAGGTTTTCGCGGCTGATATGTATTAAAGGTAAACATTTCAGGGTGTCATACCGCTTAATAAATTTGAAGATTTCTTCAACTGGTTGAAGAACATCTTGAATGGCGTTTGGGGTTGGACGACGTTTCGACGAAATCACATTCGTCATTTTCAAGTCCTTGTAGTCCGGGTTTGGCTTCGTGTTGCCGCATAACTAGAAGCCAAACCCGGACTACAAGGACTTGAAAATGACGAATGTGATTTCGTCGAAACGTCGTCCAACCCCAAACGCCATTCAAGATGTTCTTCAACCAGTTGAAGAAATCTTCAAATTTATTAAGCGGTATGACACCCTGAAATGTTTACCTTTAATATATATATATATATATATATATATATATATATATATATATATATATATATATATATATATATATATATATATACCGTGTGTCCACAGGAATACGCACCATAGAGATAACCAAATAGAATAGAAAGATCGGCTAACGCTGGAATCGCCGGCACGCTAAAACGTTGTTTTCTGGCTTCTGACTCGCCACTGTATGAAACAATATTGTTATAAATAGTACAAGAAAAAGGACGGTGGTCATAGCACTGGTTGATATTTATATTCTATTAGCATTATCTTATCTCTATGGTGCGTACTCCTGTGGACACACGGTATATATATACCATTTGACATAGATTTACAGTGCCACCAACATATTATTCATATGCTTAAATTTCCACAGCCGCCTTTTTTAATGGACATGCGGTGTAATGCTTTTATATAAATGTTTGTAAATACTGATACAAAATGCGAAAAAAATAGTATACACACTTCGCAAGAAAAGTAGTTTTACTAAACTTTATAACTAATTATAAACAATTTAATTACATTTTCTAGAAATCGACACAATTTTACACATAGCAATATTTAGCTGTAATTTGTTTGCGTAACGCCAATGATGTAATTCATTAACATTATGCTGTAGTTCTAACCAATTGCAAAAGAAGAAAACACTAAAAATTACATAATTCACGTTATTTCTAGCATTGTCAATAAAAATTAAGACTAACAGAGGTCCTAAATTAAATCCCTGTGGTACACCAGATCTAGTAACAAAAGTATTGAAATGGTGACCACAGCATGACACATATTGCATGCAACTATATACTAATTAAATAAAATTTTTAAAAGTTTTCGACTGAACCCCAAACCGTGTAGTTTACTAAACATAATACCTTGATCTACAGTTCAAACGCTTTAGACATGTCCGTATAGATCACCAGGACCATATTAGTAATAAAACGGAAAATGCAATCTCTTCTAACGCAAAATGTTTAGAGGTGGAAAATTTTGGGTAAAAAGCGGCAATTGCCGTAGGAAATCCAAATGGACGGTGAAAACCGACTACCATCGATATGGATTACCACCAGCGTTACAAACTCTAGGGAAATTTCTTCATTCGATTGAAATTTCAAGCCATATAAAGGCTAAGAGGATGTTTCCACATTCTAGGAAATTTTGATAAAATCCTTCATTTCACGGTTTGGGCCTACGAGGTCCAGAAAAAACGTAATTTTATTGCAACCTTTGTAAAAAAAAATATCTGCTTCAGCTCGTATTTAACTTTCAGCTGTTCGAAGGAAAATATTTCTCTGTGGTTATTTTTAATTTAGTCCCTTCCGTTTAGATATGGTAGAGGTGGATTCGTGTTACGGTGGTAACCTATCCCTTAAATTTTGTAAATCAGGTTTGTCTTCCCCTTGAAGCCAGGTAATTGCTCTGGAAATTTTCTTCTTCCGTAAAATCGTCCTTAAAATACAATCCGTGGGTAACCGCTCAAAAGCAACCCCAAATCTCAAAAAGCAGACGACGAGATCATTCAACATGCTGCAAGAATAGCAGATACCGTTATCACTGTAAAAGCTGTAATGAGTGCATTTATTTGCAGCATCTGCAATCGTTCTACCCTTGATTATAAAGGGTTTTACAAAAACTGCACTGAAAAATGCGAATCGTTATTTTGTGTACCACAAATGTTTTTATTGTTTTTATAATTACTATATGTTCCTTGTTTAGAACAAAAGTTATATTAGTTTTTTCTAGTACTTTTTAAAAGATCGAGTTCACATAAGTATGTGTAAAATGTTTTTAATAGATGATAAATTCTAAGGTTATTTCCTCTGTGATTATTTTCAAGGTGAGACCTTTAAAATATTCAATTTTATTTCAAAATGCCAATGAAATGAAAATATTTAGAATTTTATAATGTAACTCGCTTTCACCGGAATTTTGAATTGTATTTTTTAAGTGTTTATTATAAACTTGACCAAAATTCGCTAAATTTAGTTTCAAATTAGTTGCCTGGGGTAAAGCTCAAATGTCCATGGATTCGTTGTACTCAAATGTATAAAATACAGGAATAACACAGTGTTGGAATAAACTGTATGTGTTGAAATATATACAAAATAATTTGTAATTTAAGAAAATCTTGTATACATAAATCTAAAAATAAAGTTTTTTCTGGTCTCTCGTGTTCTGCATCACTGACCGGTCCGAAACTAAAATAGCATTTTAGTTTGGCTCGGTTGCTGCGCTTGGACCCTCTCGAAGGAAGTTCGAATGTGGAACTGAGTGCACGCCGTACTTGACGCGGATCTGAAAGAGGCTATATTTATGCCATCAATCAGATGGCGCTCGTTTGTTATGTTTTCGCGGACGAACAAATTCAAATGAATAAAGTGTTTTGCGGTGACGGTGACGTTCATTGCGAGTGTATTACGCCTGGTTGGATGTGGCGCTCCCTTTGCGCATAAATTTGGGACTTTACGAAGTGGTATGAATTGAAAGTTTGTATTCATTGCCCAGTCGGCCTGATAGTTAGAATAGCCGGGAAACTCGTTGGAGGTTTCGCGATCGGCCCGGCCCCACGGCAGGTGGAAAAATTTGGCTACGTCTAGGCACCTAGATTTTGCTGACCTGGAGATCTCTCGTGGCACTCATGTAAGTCGGGTTTCAAATTAAATGTATGCAAATGTTGTGATAGTAATGGCCTAGGGGACCCGATTGGTGCTGAAATGTAAACAGAGTTTCTAGTAAGATCGGAAGCCGACCAGTACTAGCGGATATCAGCTGGTGCTGAAATTTAAACGTAGTTTCTCGTCAGATCGGAAGTCAACCGGTAGTAGAAAGATCAAAGGAATCAGAAAAGTGGGGGCCAGGCTTCGGAGCGGATCTGGTAATCAAGATGGTGTTCAGGTCTCAAGATTCAAGTGATTTTAAATAACTGCAAAGTCTCCTTTTATACTCTTCGAGCACCTCGTTATTGGAATATTTCTGGATGGGTTGGAGACGGAACTGCGTGGCGTACCGGTTTCTGCCACGTCCGCGCATAGCAGCTAAGATCGTCTTATCGCAAATCTGAACGGTATGGAGAAGCAGGCAAAAATTGTAACAGGAATTAGCGCCATTCAAATTTCTAGCACACTATTAGTGCCTAAGGAAATATTGACGCGGGAGCTAACGTTACAATTTAACAATAAAATAATTAGCAATATACATAGATTCGGCCTATAAGGCTCAACTCGTAGAACCGTGTAATTTTCAAACCCCTCGTGGAACGGGGGTTGCTAGTGGTGCATACGTTTTCCACTTTGAAAACATAAAAAATGCAAAGTTTGAAAAGCAGCCCATAATGCCTTTGGGCGTAAAGAGCGGGAGTAACGATAACGTAATCATTACGCCCGAGAGGAACTGTCTTATATACCTCGTACCATAGATATCAACAGCAAATAATAGATAAGTTATTTAAAATGATCGAATGTTGGGTACCCGGTAATACCAGGTACTCGGCCAGTTTGACTGGGTACCTGGTTTTGCCGGGTACTGGCAAAAATTCAGCTGGGTAATTTTATACATCACACAAACTGCTTTCTTTATCTTGATTTACACTAACTTTAAAATAATTACACACCTTATTTCCTCCTTTGAGAAATGAATAATTATTCGCTGATGTGAACGAACTATTTTTGCTGGAAATTTCTTAACCCAACTAAATTATGGCGCGTGTATGCATCTTGCGACTTGACGTTCAACAGTGAGTGCAGTAGGCCTTTTTTTGCGAAACTGCTTCAATGGGACGCACTACCCGGTCGGGTACCCGATACCCGGTAATTGGCAATGAATTGGTTGAAAAACGGGCTATCCGATACCTCACCTTTTAAATAAGAATAAAATTGTAAAAGTTACTGTACTATATACGTAGAAGCTATTCTTATTTAATAAATGATATTTAATTTAATTTAATTTAACTGGGTACCCATTACTCCATATTAAAAAAAAACTGTAACCGATGTTTCAAAAGTTCATTTATCTAGAGAAATAGCAAAATAAAACGTTGGTAATGCTGATTACCACCGTCTTGTATTAACACAAACGTGGATTTATATTTGACTGGAACTACCATCGACTTCACGAGTTCACTACCGACCTTACAAATTGTGTTTGAAAAATATGAAATACTACCGAATATAATACTACCGACTAGAAACACCTCCAACTGAATCAGATAGCAGTTGCTGCTACGCATTTTACGTGAACGACCACGAATTTGAATTTCTTTCGATATTTGACAGTAACTACAATAGCTTTCTGAAATCATGTTGTATTTATCTATTTATTACATGTAGAGTTTTTATGCTGAGTTTTCCCTTTCCTTTAGTATAAAAAAATCAAGTGACAATTTAACAACATTTAATTCACTAACAAAATTTATAACAGATATACACACTACACACACTCTATTAGATAAATAAACTTAACGTAGAACAAGTTTAAATTAACGTAAAAAGGATTGTAGGTGGCAACCGTTCAGTAAAGAAGTCTTAAGCGCATTGCCACAGACAAGGGTACATGAACCCCAAGTTACCTGCGCAAATGGTACAACACCCACAAAAGTTCAAATGTGCGCGAAATGTAGATAAGTTTTAACATTATGTATTTAATTATTTTTTTCTATTTGGAAATTTCCGATTTGAAAATAACTACCCTACTTTATTTTTTTGTAATTGTATATTTTATATCTGGTAGTTTCATGAGATCTTTTATATATTTTGGATTAGTCGCGATTGACTAAGCAAGAGTCATAAAAAAACTTATTAATTTGTAAAAATGGTTGATGTCAAAAGCAATACTTCTACAGCTTGTGCCTAAGTAACAAGCTGCAAAATGTTTGTACACACTATTCATGATCAGATGATCACGTTGTATCTACAAAAGAGTATTAGGATTTAATCGGTTTACATCAAAAACTGTATGGTAGATCTACTAGGTTGTGTACTACTATTTACTTTAATAGCAGCAAATACGAATAATCGAAATGAACTTAATAGATTGCAAGGAGCAGTATGCAATATTTATTTTAAAAGTCAGTTTTCTTAATGAAGCCGTTGCTGGAAATTTCAACTGTTCAGTATTAATTATTCTCCTAGATTAAGCGTTTATTAAAAGTTAATTATAAAAACCAAAGTGTAGTACAGCATAAGAATGTAATTGAGCTCTTGGAATTATATGTTAAGAATATAATAATGAAATTAATTGCCAACAAATGCGGTAATTAAACGTAAAATTAATTTGTTCTAATAAGGTAAAGTAGTCGAAGGAAGCTTTTATAATTGTTTCTGTACGAAATTGAAGCATTGAAATACATATTGGATTTTCAAAACAGCGAGGCAAAACTGTTAGAAGTTACAATGTACTTAGAAATTAATACATAAACTTTAATGAAATGCATTAAACTGAAACCTAGTTATTAACTAGATCGATCGAATGTGTATATGAATAGAGCAACAGTTAATAACCAAGTAATTATAATTACTGGAATAATCACGGCAGTTTTAGTATTAAGTACTCCTACGTATACAGGAAGCGGAAAAAATATTTTATTGTTTCAAATTTTATAATCTAAGACACATAGTCAATCACATGCAGAAATTCTAGCAACAACATGTATTAAACTAGGGCTAGCAATCTACTGGGGAATCGCAAAATAATTTAGAGGGTGACAAAAATTTGTAAGAAATATAGTTAATGGTGCTACGTGTATTAATTAGATTTTAATAAAAAGGACAAATTGTAAGCTAAGGTCGTAGCATGTGTCCTTGTTTGATATATTAAAACGTCCCAAGTACATTGTGAAGCTTAAATGCAGCAATGCGTAAATACTGAAGAACAGAGAAAAACGGTCGGAAGAATATGTTCGAGCGCGTTATAGAAACAAGATTAAAAAGAGACTAATAATTTATGATAGGTAAATTACAAATCAATGCTGACCAAAATGGAAGCAGCATAACTAAAGTTCTCCAGGTTTTTAGAAATTAAAAGAAGTAGGTAAATAAGTACAGAAGAACAGTGTTCATTGCTCTGTCATACTTTCGAAGAAGTGTTTGATAAAACAAATCTCAAATTCTAATAATGAATACAAACGTATCCAATTTTTCTCTAACCTTGCTATTTTCATCTAGCACGGGCATGGACTACTTCCTAATTTATAAATGAAACTATAATTAGTTCAAAATCAAATGACAAGTTTAACATTTAAGTATAAATATAGTTGCATTCAAAAATTAGGAACTATTCCATAGCCATACTGGACAAAAATATTTTTTTATCCTAGTTTGTATCATTGTTCATAGAATACAAGGTGTAACGTTTCAGAATGGATGAATTGTGGGCGGAGCCTCAAATTCAACCAATAATAAATGGGCCCACAAAGGGAACGAATGGTAGTACTGAAGTGTATTGTTGAAGACGCTGTCTATGTCAAATTCGAGGTTAGGTTTTGCGTCAGTTGGTGTCAGACTGATAAAAAACCTAACCTACTAACATCGAATTTGACATCGACTGACAGTGCCAGCAACAATATACGATTGCGGCCATGGTTACACCATGATCGCCGCCATGATGGATTTGCTGACTAGGCCCATTGGGGATTGGTTGACATCTCCCCTCTACTTTCTCAACAACTGCTCATCTCCGGGAACGTTTCACCTTGTATTCTTTACACCATGATTTGTATTACATATTCATCTACCATACACCTTCCCGAATTTGGTCATCACATTTCGGAAACGCCGAGTATGCGGATGTTCAGTCTTTGCATTTCTTTGATCGTATTTTGGATCTTTACGGTTTTGCAGATACATACTGTTGATGTTCAACGTACTTATTTTTTTTAAGCTAGTCTTTTCTAAATATTCAGATTCATAAATACGTGATGTGTCGAAAGTATACTTTTTGTTCAAAAGAACAAAAATACTGCGAGATGTATCCTCAAAGAAATCAACTAAATTCTACGTACTTCTACAAACTAGATAAAATGTTGGCTAAAAGTGAATGTGTCAATAGAAGATTGCACCCCCACGAAACGAGAAGAGAAAAGTGAATGTGTCAATAGAAGATTGCACCACCACGAAGCAAGAAGAGACGATGTGAATGAGGAAAATGAATAAATTCTTATATTAGCACATTTTCGGGCAAACTCTAGAATTTCAGTAGGTATAGTTGTACATCAATTACTCTTAAGGGCAAGTAGAGTCCAAAAAGTATTTAAAAAACTGAGTCTTAACAGGTTACAGTTTACATTTGCCGCAACACATGGTAGAAGGCGATAGAAAAACATCTACGTTTCTGCGAATGGTTGAGAAATTTTAATGGTAATCAGCCGTTGTGTTAATCTCTAGCATGTATTATAATCATTATCAAAACCTAAATAGGAAAAAACTGAGATAAATATTTTAATCTCACAACTCAACTAAGGCAGAAGTTAACGCGCTTGATGATAAGTACCCCATTTTTCGCCATTACGCTGAACTAGCAGATGTAATAAACATTTTTCAAGTAAATAACAGAGTCGCGTACCAGCTTCCTCAAGAAGGAAACGAAATTTCCAAGTGTAATCACCTAACAGACCTAAGGCGAATTATTATGTATATTATTATATATTTATGTTAATTCCAGTATACAGTGCAAACTTCATTCATTCTCAGTAGATATATTGAAAATCGCCAAGGAAAAGAAAGGAAAACGACAAACTACTGCACGAGGTGTTGGAATTATCTTTCCTTTGGTATTTAATTATATTTTTCTTACTTTACTTTTATCAAAATTACTTTCCACATAAGCTTGCTCACTCTTTATAGTCCAGGAAGTTTAGCATTTCACTTCTGAAAAATTTATAGTGAGCTATAAATTGGTGTACACGCACCTTTCAGCTCCCCAAACAATCTATAAAAAGTCCCAAAGATTCCGGTGTATGCATAACTTTTGACAGCGGAAGAACGGCCCAAAAAGTACCTTTTTCGGTTTTTTGCCAATATCTTCGTTTCCATCGATTCTACGGCTATGAAGTGTGCTTATAAAAAAGAAAGAACGGAAAATTCTCTACAAAAGAGGTGATATAAAGTTTATCTATAGAGCTAGCCATTTCCACGGAAAAAGGCGTGAAACATCAGATTAAGTTTTGTGGTTGGCCGCCGATGCGTGGTGCGTTCTGTGTGGCGGTGCAAATAACAGCTCCAAGTTCCCCTTTGACGTCGGGGATGGGTTTATACCTGCTTTACTGTTTTTGCTGGTGGGGTGTGCTGAATGCACAGTCAGCAGTGTTGCCAGTCTATTACAATTGTAATAGGAAACTACCATTACCAAAAATAATATTTAATTGGCAACACTGGCAGTCAGTCCCAAATCGTGCTACATCGTACTGGACGTATGTTATGTCACGTTGTCAAAGCAGTGACTTATAATGAACGAATTGTGTGGTATTTGTGACAAAATCCTTGCAAGTGACGAGACTGTAACAGTTCAGCGGAGAATAGATAAGTTAAACGACGTAAGTTGTGAGAGAAATTACGGGAAAATAGCACTGTTCAATGTGCAATCTATCCAAGTACACGTGGCTTGCCGTAAAGAGCATACTCGCCGGTCGAATATCAACACGTACAAGCGGAAACGTTCTATCGATGATGCTGCTGGTCCGTCGGAAGGTAGTCCCCTAAAAAACAAGATGACATCATCCGCAACGTCTTTCGATTTTAAGAAACTTTGTATTTTTTGCGGAAACGAGGCTGATGAGAAAAAAGAAAATAAATACGGTAAGGATGTCCGCAAAATAATCAGGCACGTTTCAACAATAGACTTCAAAAAAACCGTAATGAAGACCGCTGATGGAAGAACAGATGAACAGGCACGAGCTGTTAAGAAAAGGATTATTTTCGAGACAGATTTAGTTGCAGCCGAAGCGAAATATCATTTTCTTTCACCAAGCACCTGAAAAAAACAGGTCGTCCTGTGGATATACGAATTATGGCAGCGATGGAAAATATTTTTTCCTACATCGAAAATAATGATGACTGCCAATTTACCTTTACTGAGTTGAAAGTAGTCCTCGGAGATTTTCAACCAGACGATAAAACCATCAGAATGAAGCTTCAGGATCGGTATGGGGACAAGATTGTTATTACGACGAAAAATACAGGACCATCCATCATTTGTTTTCGAGATACGCACTATAATATCCTCAATAAGACATGTTACGAAAGTAAAAAAAAACAACGCCAAGGAAGAACGTTATCGAGTTCTAACCGTTGCTGCAGCGATTCTTCGACAGGATATGCGTTCTGTAACCTGTGAAACGGACTGTTATGCTCCAAGCACGCGAATGTTTGATGACGTGAATAAATCTATTCCTAAATCTCTACTTTTTTTCATAGAGGAGATCATTATGAAAGGTAAAAAAGGTAAACTGGAGCCATTACAGAAGAAATGTACCGCTAGTAGCCATACGATAATGTGTGCAGTTCGTCCACGGTCATTTCTGTCACCTCTACAGATTGGACTCTCCGTTTATTTGCACAGGCAATTCGCATCAAAACGACTAGTCGAAATTTTATCATGCTTGGGTTTGTGTGCATCCTACAAAGAGACAGTTTTATTCGAAGCTTCCGAAAGAGGGATGTTTCATTCAACATGTCTGTGACAACGCGAACCACAACGTGTCTACGCTCGACGCCGACGGTGCGAATACATTTCAATCCATGGGAATCATTCGAATCGTCACTCCGCACGATAAAATCCATGGCAATCAAAAAATCTTGAGATTAAGAACGATGCCTACTGCGGCAGAAATGGCAAGGGTTGCTAAAGTTCCGTTGGAAATTTATGACAATAGTGGTGTGCAAGGATTGAAGAAAATCAAAGTGGAAGAATTTGATTGTGATGAGGTAGCGACGAAATCAATGCTCCGAAATACAGATCTATTGTGGATGTATGGAAAGTGGAAAGACCTACCCAAAATACCAGGTTGGAGTGGCTTCATGGAGCATTTCACGAATGACACGGAATATTCGAAGTCACGTATAATTTACCTGCCGTTTATCAACGCACCTGCAAGTGATTACAACACGATATATGTATACATCGTTGAAGTGCGTTCTCAATGATAGGAAAAAATACGGCCATACAACGTGCGTTGTCACATTTGACCAACCCCTTTATTTCAAAGCACGAGAAATTGTTGCAGCATCGGAGGGTGATACACAACTTTCTAAGATAATAGTGAGGCTTGGAGGTTTCCATTTGCTTATGTCATTTCTTGGATAAATCTGATACGTAATGGCAGGAAGTGGTCTGAAGGAAGCAATCAGTACTGTCTAACGCACCAAATTCTGCAGATAAAATGTTACACGGTCACGCATACGCCAGAGAGATCAGAGCTTATATATTGGTTCAAGTAGCATTGTCTCAAATTGTGCTGAATGAGATCACGTTCTACGACGATTTCGGTGCATTGATAAAGCTTTATCTTGAGAATTCATACAAAACATCGTCAGTATTTGATGAGATAGAAAGTTCAAGTGCAATCGGCGAGTTGAAGAAGGTATTTGATGACAAAATTTCTGAATTGGAAAATAAAGGCCCAACTGCGAAACTGTGGGTGCAGTATTTTGAAATGATCACAATTGCAAAAGAATATATTAGAGCTGAAAGAATGGGCTGTTGGAAGGCGCATTTAACTGCTATCAAAAAAATGCTTCCATTCTTTCATGCTAAGGGGCATTTTCTATACGCCAAATCGGCGCATTTGTATGTTCAAGATATGCAAAAACTTGAAAGTTCGATGGAAAATGAAGCTTTCCAGAAGTTTACCAACAACTACTTTTCCATAAAACGCTCGGACAAATATTTCTGCGTAACATGGAGTGACATGATTATTGAACAGGAGCTCATGAAATCTTCAAAATAGAGAGAAAGCTTCACACGTAGCAGAAGTACGAAGGAATGCGTTTTAAGTAAATGGATCCTCGGACTATTGACTGCGAGTAACATTTCCGAAGGCCTGGAGAGTTTATGTGGACTTTCTTTCGACACCGGGGATCAACATGTCGATGCCAGAGATTCTCGAGTCAACAGAGGCCGTGAGGATGTACAGAAGTTACTTCAGTGGTTTCAATCTCACAATCCTTTCCCTGATATCCAACAAATTATGTCTATCGCAACGGCGATAACTGGCGACGAGAAAATCAACTGCTACAATGCTCAGAAGATCGGCACTGCTGTGATGGAGAAAAATATTGGTCAAAATTTCAAAGATATTAATTCCTCCCGCGCTGACAGAGTACTTTCGCTTTTAACAGTCAGCAGTAACGTCAAAGTTCGCGATACAACAGTACCTATCGATCCATTATTGCTGTTCCAAAGAATCAGTACCATTAAAAGATCGGATGCAGAGCTCCGTACTTACATCAAACATGAATTAGCTCCATTCCCGCTATCAATGTTCGTTCTTGGGGACCTGCGCAAAGGGAAAAAAATCTGCTTTGTTTGACGTCTTCGAGCAATCAGTAACTGAACTTGATTTTACAACAGTCACGTACGTCATCGACGGAGGCTTCCTCTTGCATCGAGTTGTGTGGTATCAAAATGAATCTTTTGATTCGATTTGTGCAAAATATGTTCATTATGTACAAAGGTACTACGGTTCAAACGCGGTCATAGTCTTCGATGGATAAAACAATAGCACCAACAGCGTGAAAGCCATGGAACAACGTCGTCGTGCAGCAAAATGTTCATCTGTTGATACTTACTTCGACAAGATGATGAATGTCACAGTAAGCCAGGAAAAATTCCTTTCCAACAGTAACAACAAGAGCAGATTAATTTCAATGTTGTCTGTCAAGTTCGAAGCCAACAATTTTGTCGTTAAACAGGCGCAAGATAATGCTGACGTTTTAATCATTGAGACATCTCTGGAATGTTCACGCACAAATAAAACAGTTGTTGTTGGAGAAGATGTAGACCTTTTGGTAATTTTGGTTAGTCGCGCTCCGATTGATGAAGAGATCTTCTTTCTCAAGTCAGGCAAAGGAAAAGTCCAGCGAAAGCTCTACTCTTCTCGGAGTTTCAATAAATACGAATATATCAGGGATAATCTTCTCTTCCTACACGCTTTCACTAGATGTGACACGACATCTGCTCTTTTTTATAAAGGGAATATTGCAGCTTTGAAACTTTTCACGAAACGTCAAGACTTACGTGCTGCAGCTCAAATTTTCAACCACAGTGATACTTCTCGAGAGTCAGTTTCTTCGGATGGAATACGCATCTTCTTAGCTGTGTATGGCGCTCCGGTTAACCAAGATTACTTGGGAGAATACCGTTACCAGTGCTTTATGAAAGCTGTAGGCAGAAACAAGTCGGTTCAGTTGAGTATGTTACTTCCCACAGTCGATGCGGCTAAAGAGCACCTATATCGTGTCTACTACCAGGTGCAGAAGTGGTTAGGAAACGAGCTTTTTATCGGACTTTCAATGCCCGATTACGTAAAACCTACTAGTGTTATAGATAAACTTTATTTCATCTTTTAGTACAGAATTTTCCGTTCTTTCTTTTTCATAAGTACACTTCATAGCCGTAGGATCGATGAGAACGAAGATATTGGCAAAAAACCGAAAAAAGGTGCTTTTTTGGGCTTTTCTTCCGCTGTCAAAAGTTATGCATACACCGGAATCTTTGGGACTTTTCACAGATTGTTTGGGAAGCTGAAAGGTACGTGTACACCATCTTATAGCTCACTATAAATTCTTCCGAAGATGAGACAATTTTTCGTCTAAAGTTTCTGTACTATTACTCTTTGGAGTGTCTGTTTGACTTAAACTAAATTAGTAATGGTTTTATTAAATTGTTCAGTGCGCCAATTAATTATCTGTTAAGTAATGTTTTATACTACGCCAGTAAATAATTTTTAAAATATGAAACTCTTTGCTCAGGCAGTACATACATTTATAATCCTTCCAGATTTACAGCAACTTTTTCCGTTCAAACTCAGTATCGGTGATGTAGATTTTTTTGTACATTTTGTACGTGGACAGTTCATTCAATCCTTCAACTGAACAGCTCTCAGCTTATTTTAGGTAATTATTAAATGGGAATTACATGGTTTAATTTTCATTATCATAAATGTTACTATTCAGAAGTATATTAATCTAATCTCCCATATACAATATTAGCCTAACCTTTTTAAGACGTTCTCTAGTATTTAAAAGTTCACTGCTAGTAATACATTTTCCGATACAGTTAACTGATGAACCTTTATAAGCTCACAGTAGTTCGTTGCATCATGTACACCACATCCTAGGATGCCGACACTCCATTACTCTGTACGTATGTGTATCAGTTAGAAGTATTTTCATATTTGATGGCGAAAATAAAACACTGTTAAATGTCACAAAACCAACTTGTCAGTGTCAATTTTTCCAAAGACATTGCTGTTACAATCATTATTCCCACTTGCAACGTTTATGAGAAAATTGATATTTCTTGACACTGACAAGTTGTTTTTTGACATTCAACAGTGTTTTATTTTCGCCATAAAATATGAAAATGACTCTAACAACACTTACTTTTAAATATCAGTTTAATAGGGAATTTATTCAATCATTTACTATTGAATACAATTTAATTTATGTTAATACTTCAATTTCTATGGAAAATGATATACTGTTTATTATTTTTAATTGAACCTTTCTCTTAGCACCCAAACTAATAATGTTAGTTACTTAGTTACTCGGGCTCGCCAGTTTTCTGTTGCCATTCCTCTTGACATCATCGCGCATCATCGCGTGCTGTATATCCTCTCCCCAAGTTTTTCTCGGCCTTCCTCTTTTTCGACGTTGTGGGAGAACCCATTGGTATATTATTTTAGGCCATGTATCTTTTTTCATTCATTGTAGATGGTTTCTACAATTGATCCTTCTACTTCCCTTCTCTGTCTTTGATCGTTGGTAATATATTGCAACCTTAACACTTGACAACTACTCCTCCAAAAGTTAATTTCTAAGTTAGTAATCTCTTTCCGTTTCTTTTTTTAATATCCCAAGATTCAGAGTCATACTTGTACAATTGTTTTGAATATTGATGTTTTTGTTTTCTTAGTTATTTTATCGCTCCAGAGGATATAATTGAGTTGCCTGTTGACTTTTTCCTTGCCCTACTTTGTAATTGTAAGCTATGTCTGTGTTGCTGTTTCTCTCTGCAAGCTATTTGTAGCTATCCCAATTTTTAATTGTAGTTATATCTAACACTATAACATGGCCTTCGTTGCCAATTACCAGATGTTGGGTTTTATTTATATTGATTTTCAATCCCCATTTTCTATATCCTTCTTACAGCCTTCTTATCATGTAATCAGCGTACTTTTCATCTTGGGAAAGTAGAGTAGATGTGATGTTATCACCGATAGGTTGTTACAAAAAACAGCCAACCTGCGTCAAACAGCTAAGTTAATAAATCGGTAGCTACTAGAACGCAGATTGACTGATCTTTTGCGATAACCACACTTACCGTTTGAGCCGAAGGAGCTCTATTCGGCGCTTTTTAGGTCGTGGATTTTGCTTCAGCTGTGCACCCTGCAAGTAGCTTCAAAACACAATATGGGCGCCAGGAATCAAAGTGATTCCGAAAAGAATAACCCAACAACAGTTAAATAGGGTGTATTAAGTGTAAAAATGTGTTAATCATCAAAACAATGTAGTTTGTAAAATAGTTTAAATTGCAGTATAACGTAGCAAAATTTCACTTAAAGTTTCTACACGCATAACTCGAAGGAACCCCTTTGCGGGTTTTTAATTAATTAAACTTGTCGATTTAATCGAGATATGTGCACATCGCTGTCAGTTAAAAACCTTAATTTCAGGTTACCGATAGCCTAAAGCTTGAGTGCGCCTTTTACAATAAAGTTGAAATTACAAATTCTGTAATTATGAGTAAGAATTTATTGAAACGGTAATATTAGGCTAATAATGGGTAACCCGTCATGTACTGGCGTCGCAATTAAATTAAAGCCACCACACTAACCTCATGTAATCAGCAAACTCTTGGGAGATAGCGCCGGCCCTGAGTTGCCATAGTTGGGATTTTCCAAAATCGACAGGATATCTGCACGTGGTGCTATCGATTTAGCTGCTGGATTCTAGACGTGGAGAGAGGCTTGCATTCATCGCCCGCCGCAGGAGCAAAGCAAAATTGTGGGGTAATATGCTCTGGGAAAATAATTATTGGGACAAAACGCCAGTCACCAATAACTGCAATAAAAGAGCTAAAAGTGGCCAATTTATATGAGAACAACAAAATTTTGAAAGTCCATTATACCTGATTTATTTTCAGCTTTCCAAACAAAGTGCTCTCAAACATTAGCGTGCAGCTAAGTCGAGTCGCCTAAGAAGAATGCGCTTCACGCCGCAAGAAAAGATAACAACAGCGCTGCGCTCTAAAGATAACGAGTGGGAAATTTTGACTATTCTGATACAGATACAACATGAACGAAACTGGGAAATTGAACAATTCTAAATGCAAACCGATTACAATGCAAATAAAAATATACATGTTAGGCCTGAAATAATTGGGTAAATTGAGAAAACAATTAAGTGGAGCGAAAAATGGTTTCAAGGTACACCCATATTTACTTAATTACTTTTCCAGATCTTCAAGGCTTCGTTTAAGTAAATCTGGACTTAAATGAAATTGATATTATTAGAAATATTAATAAATGACTTCACAACTTTCATTCTCAGTTTATAACAAATCTATTCATCACTCCTAATTTCCAATGTAACACCTTCCAATAACGACCACAACTCCACACATTCTCGCCACCTTTGCACATCGAAAGTATATATGTCAAAGATATACTCCTTTACATTTCCGCTACTATGTTGTCTAATTTCCACCTTAATATTTTCGTTTATTAATTTTCTTGTGCTTTACTCATGTTCTTTAATTACAGGTAATTCAGTTGTTAGTAAATACCTTAGCTGCCTCGATAAGCTACCTACCGTTATGAAAATGAACAGAGAGTAAAGTGGTTTATTGGAACTTTCCACTGAAAAGAAACAGTTTAATATATGTTCCATTCTAAATTAAGGTTTTCACTGTTAGTTTTATTTAGTAATTATAATCCAAATAATATTACGTTAATGACATTTTATTATTTAGCTAGCAAATATCAATAAGGGTGGCTCACCCTATCTTTTAATAAAAGTATTCATTTAATATTAGTTGCCGAAACACAGAACCATCGTGGTATGTTTCTTAGCTTAATTTAAATGTTATGTAGTGTTTCCTCTAGCTGTACGAAAGAAATAAATTATTTTTCCAAAATTCTAGTCTATACTTTTAAACCTAATAAAATAAAATACTATTATTTTATTCAATAATATTTAACTTTGTTGACCAGCTGTCGAAATCTTACTTTGTTGAGGTCAATCCGGTATTTCGTAATATTAAAATGATAGTTTACAGAAATTTTTAATTATTTGGTGTAGCCAATATTTTAAAAACCTTCAATAATCAAATAGTATATCTCTTGTTCCAAAAGCGATATTGTGTGTAGTAAATACAAATATATACTTATATTGTTAGTACTTAGGTCTCTCGAACTAAATTTTGACGAAAATCTGGAATTAATTCCCAAAATCGACTTTTTAATATTTTTGCTGACCATTGGATCACTATCCAAGATTATGCAAAGTCAAGTTCACGTTTAATGCCAATGCATATGTTCGTTCACAACATCTGCGTTCCAAAATGGAACGCTAATTCTAGTTGCATAAATGCTGAATGCAGCATTAGAGCGCAAAAATACTTAATTAAACTTTCGCCTAAAGCTCCATGTAGATCGCAAGCAATTATTGCAAGTTTAGTTGAAAACTAATGCACCCAATCACGTAAGGATTAGACAGAGCATTCTGAACGTGAGCCACGTGACCCATTGCACTTAATTGGGTTGCAAGGCAGACTCCGACTGCAATGAACACGGACCATTACTCTAATTTCCGCCTGACCGTTTCCTGTTCCCCCTAAAATCACCCTTTAACCCTCATGCCGATCACCCTTTACCTGATATACATTTGCATGGCCATACATTTTAATTTTACTTATTCAATCCTACTTTGCTTAGTTAATAACTATGATGTACGGTTGTACTCGATCCTGTCCAATGAACATAAAAGTTAAATTCGTCCTAAAATAAAAAAAGATACACATAACCACAGTGAATGAATAAAGTCGATAAATCAGTTATTAAATACACAGCGTATCCCCATTTCCGACAAACAGTTTTTTTATAAAAAGCTTTGCATGTTCTGAAATATAAAAAGTTGTTTCTAATCTTAGGATATATTTTATCTCAGATTTGGCATTTATTTATTTATTTATATATCTATTACGGATATAATAGGAGGAACCCTACAAAATATCCACCAATACATTTCAGAACTGTTTCCTGGTGGCTTAGAAGCGACCCTTAAAAGTCCCCCTCTCTGTGATGCCGGCGCGGTAGTTGATTGCATAACGATGAAGTACCTTATTCGTTTATGTTAAAGACGATTTTTATTAGAACAAGTGTTTCAGAATGTAAAATTACAGCCCATTCCAAAATTTTAGAAAAATTGGTCTACTTTTATAAAACCGTGTGTATGATATAAAGGTTTTACAATTCCTTCTAATAAGCAAGGTTTCATAAAAGTCATTCGATATTTCTGAAATTCGGTATGGCGCCCTAATTTTAAATTTTGAACAACTTTCCATAATGATATTTTGCCGTTTTCAAAACAGAAAAGGCACTTTACCTGAACAAAAGCTGTTTTTGAAATACTGCCAAGACATGTTTGATACGACGCCTGAATGCCACAGAGTATTAGGAACATTTGTGCCAAAAACCAGAACTAGATTTTTCTTTGAGGTAGATAGCTATTATGCCTGGACTAATTAATATAATACAAAATGTTGCATTAATTTAAACTTAAAGACCAAATACTGTACAATTCACAAAACACTTGGTTTATATCTACAGAGGTGTTTTACGTATATAATGGCTATTATTAAATTATGAAAAGCGAAAATAAACACATTACTATGAAATTACCGATTTAGTAATATTTATCCAGGAAATATCTTGGAATGTAGTATTTTCTTAAATTTCAAAAGGTTCAAATGAAAGGTATCAATGCCCAAAAACAAATTGTTGTACATTAAGATGGGAGGGTTATTGAAAGTGAATGTGTTAAAACAGGGGATGTTAAACAATCGGTAATCGTAAAGAGCGAGGTGGAGCATTAAAATTAATATATTGTAAAATTTGGAAACAATCGTTGTTTGAGTTTACTAGATTATAAAGAAGCATTACATCGGCTATTTTTCGTCTCTCCTCCAAACCTAACATCATCTATTATTAAAGACAATTATTATAATTATTGATGATTTTCTTTTCAGTTTCATATCGAAACGATTGATAATTTTTTTCTGTACGCTCTCTACTCTATTAATATAAACAGAATAGATATCTAGTTGATAATACTATTAATGTAGGCGTAAAATAAGCACATTGAGATTTCGAAAAGGCTTTGCCGTTCTTATAATGGAACCCAACAAAATATTAGCTGTTTTGCTAACGTAATCAATATGACTGTCATAAATCAGTTTACCGCACCTTCAGTTTGCCTATTTGCTAAACTTCATAAATTTAAATATTATATATGTATTGTAATGGTTCACTGCCCATAGAATTCTGATTGCCTAATTAATTAAATGGATAACATGAGCATAGAATTAAATATTTTGTCTATTGCAAAATAATCATTACATTAATAAGTGCAAATGATCTGAGCAGCAGTAACTAATAATTTGAGGGATAAAAGTTAGCATGAAACAAAGTAGGTTTTAGAAGGGCTACATTCACAGTTTCAGTTATGGTAAATATTCGGTAGGGCTAATGCAATTTAATTTGTAACTGACGGAATTGAGCTTATTAATGTCAGACATAATGTGAATAGAATAATACAAAATGATTTGTTAAGTACAGAAATAATATGAACGTTATGTAGAAAAACTGTATAAGCCAGCAAAATGCAGATTAGCTGAAAGGTAAACTAAACCGTGCTAGCAAAATAATAATTGCAAAGAGCAATGAAAATGGAAGGCAACCGATCGAAAGACGTTAAATGAACTCCAAGTGTATCAATGCGTTGAAACAATTATTCCAAGAAAAAGACAATATTAGTAGTTAGGTAAAGACATGACATCAAAACTGTATTCCATAAGGTTAAACATGTTATAAATTCTAATTTCCTTTGTAAACATTTGAAAATATAGTTGCTAAGAGACCTGACTGTATTTTTTTAGGAATAACTAAACAAGCTTGAAAAATGTGTGTTGAGGCCACATTGAGCTAATCAATTGTAAAATTGTAAATGCAAAAGTTCTTAGTCATACCAATTGTGGTTAAAGTTATTCCCGAGTGTCCTGTGCATCTGTGGGTGTTGTTTGCCAGGTGTTAAGAGGTCCAGGTGAAGCAGATAAGTCAGCAGAAAAATTCCTTCAAGTGTGATTGACTTCGAGAAGCAATTTTCTTTTGCAAGCAGCTTTGCCCAGCAAGAATAGTGCCTGTTACGTGTAGGGAGGACATTCAGGAACCAACACGTGCGGAGGTCCCATCCAACAAGCAATTACCAAGTCCATAATTCCCGTGGCGTTATTTGGAAGTATATCCGGCGTCCAAGAAGCCTCCGATAGTAGTAGATTTTCACAGGGAAAGCGTTGGCGTAGGTCTATTATTTCTGGACTTCAGCAAGATCAGAATGTGTACGAGGTGGAGAACCATATTCCAGTGGTCCAGAGCCTTCCAGTTTCTAGAAATTTAGGTAGCATCCCTTGAAAATGCGAGATGACGAGGCATTTTTCGGTTTTGTGCCGGATATGAAACAAAAAACTGTCGGGCGTCGATTGCTACGTCACAGCTAGAAACAAAACAAACTTAGCAGTTGCTACGTCACAGTAATAAATATTTGCCTGACGCGTCTTTGCCATTTGGGTGTTTTTTAAAATTCAATTTAAGCTGTTTCTTGCGACCGCGGATCATTTTGTTGTTGAGTTGAATTTAGAGGTTAGTTAAGTGGCAGATGAAATTGTGCATTTGCCCGAAATATTTGAGAGTATGTGTTATACAACAAGTTATGTGTCATGCCAAGTTTTTCCTTAATTTTATGAGTTCACACCCCTGAACCAAGATTGTCTCATGTTTTCCAGAGCTATTCTAATTAATTGCAAATAGTTAAATAAGAAAATGGGAAATCAACCATTTATTTGTCGTAATTTTTGTTACGCTCTTTTAATTTGCCCTGAGTTTGGCAGGTTCGTAATTGAATCCAATACATTTGATAAAGTGTAGTTTCTCTTACCAGTACTTATTTTAAAGCCCCTATTTATAATTAAAAGGAGGAGGGTTATTACAGTATAAGTAATCGTCGAGTTAGCTACAGAATGTAAATATACTGTGTTTGAACCATTGCATTTTAATAGGCAAATAAAAAGATGAACAGTCAATTTCGAGAGATAAATGCGTTTTACTCTTGGCATATTTTTATTTATTCCAACTTTTTGAGCATCCTCTAGGATATTTTGAAAGTCTAACTATAGAGAAAGAGTTTTTAAAAGAAAGAAAACCTTTTATGAAAACTGACTTTTTGTCAAAATATACAAACTTTAAATTTTTACTGTATCAGTGAAAAGCTTTCTTTCTAATCTATATATACGTTTATGTATCCTAGTTTTAAAAAATGCATGGACAACCTAAAATTTAATTTTAACTTTTAGAAATTATCAAAAAGTAGTTCTTTTTCATTTTTTCTATACCGGGTGTCCATTCTCAAAGTCGAACATAAGCAATTAACATTAGTGCATTCACTCGTTCTTCATTGAAATAATTAATTTTTCTGTACATAATTTTAACAGACGTTGACAGAAAATACCTGATTTACGCCAAATAATTACCATTTGTTTTGACAAATGCTATAGAACTTAAAAAGCAAGGCATGACATATTTAAAAATGCCCAAGATTTAAATTAGTATTTTAAAATAAAAATCGCACCTTGAATATTATTATTAGTACCATTTGATGCGGAATAATTTTATCTTTCCATTGATACCATTACCTTCCCTGTAGGTTGAATTGGCGAACAGGAATCGACAAAAACGTTCAATACAATGTTAATCGCCTATGTTCGACTTTGAGAACGGACACCCGGTATAATTTTTAAGAATGTTTTTTATGGATGGGAACAAACAAATTTGTTATAGATATATTTTAGTTTCCACTCGTCGTTTAAAAAGTTAAATCAACACTGCAAGGTCTAAAATGACTACGCTTTTACCCACAAAGGCGACTCAATCTAAGCTAAAGTACAGTTGATCAAGAATGGTCAACTGCGTCAAATGTAATTGGTTTGTTCTGTTATGGATTTTTTCTTCTCTGTTTTTTAATAAATGTAGTAGTATGTTTTCATTCATTGTGGTGCAAATACAAAATTAACTTGCTGCTCACCCCTTTAAAGCCGATCTGCTTGTTGTTTTGCTAACTAATTTGCAGCACTTATTATTCGAATAATTTTGTTTTCATTCATTCTGTATTGTATTGTATTATCTGTAACCTCTTTTACCTATCGGTGTAGAGACTGGTGCTTTATATGCTAGCATCTGGCTGTGCAGTGCTGAACTTACTCCGGATTCAAGTTACAAAGTTGGGACGAGCTTTTTGCGCTTGTGTAGCAACTATTGTGTTAGGTGTGTGTGTTGGTAATGTGTTGACCATAATGCGCGCTTCAATTGCTCCGTAATGTGTGAGCACTGCAATGGATTGTCATGTCACCACTCACCTGTTTTGGCAAGTGACTGTATATATTGTAGATTTTGGCGGTATATACTGTGAATAATTAGAACTCTGCATGGTTCAAGAAATAAATACAATATCAATACAATATCAGATTTACTCATACATCTCAAAATTGAATAACTTTCTACAAAATTTAGAAGTAAACGGCTTTTACCATTTCCAAAAAACATTACAATTTAAAAATAAGTCCGAGTTATTTTTGGCTTGCTGCTTTACTGACACATAAATAAATAAAATGCGAAGTAAAATAACAAACATTAATTTTACATATTCAAATGTATATAAGTACACAAATGGATAAACAACCAAAATAACACTACGCGATTGCCGCTAGATTGAGTTCGATTAAGAGCGAGCCTAACCTTGCACACCCTTTTTCATAATGCTGTTCATGGTTTTTTTCATGGAAATTTAGTAATCGCAGACTTTTCCAGACAATAACCAGCTGCGGATTCGGAATTCTTCTAGGGATTGTCGGGAGCTGTTTGCAAGGATCTAGATTTCGGAAGCCAAAGAACTTCTTCGTTTGTTTTCCAATTAGTCCATGGAATTGTCAACACTGTGTGTTATAGCCAGATTTCGAAAGCTCTAGGCGCTTAAAGGTTGCTACTATTAATGTCCATGCTTACACGCTACGTTAATTCTTAATTCCATTAGTATACATTCCTCGTTTACTCAGTTCAATCTGTGTTGAAGATCATCTCTGTTATCTGCTATAAGTGCTGTATCATCAGCATATGAAAAGTTATTTAGCCACATGCCATTCGATTGATTGAGAAGTTTGGGAGGGTGAGTTACCTCTTGTGAACTTTGGCCACATAGGCGGGCACATTGTACTGCCTCCCCAGCAGCCCCCCAGATTGGGCATCACCCAAGCAGTCCAACACTCTGGATGTACTTGAGGACGTCCGCGACTGAGGTGTTTGATGATTTCGGCTATATTAAGGCAAAAGTCTCCCAACATGGATCCTCTGATTGTTACGAGAGCTGGGCAGTAGCACAGAACGTATTCTGCTGTCTCGTAGTCGCTGTTGCATCTGCGACAGTTTGAGCTGTCTGCCAGTCCCATCCTGTGCATGTTTTTTTATG
This sequence comes from Agriotes lineatus, assembly GCA_940337035.1. Lineage (NCBI taxonomy): Eukaryota > Metazoa > Arthropoda > Insecta > Coleoptera > Elateridae > Agriotes > Agriotes lineatus. Next base: position 109,175,812 of record OW679198.1, read on the forward strand.
GTGCAGTGTCCAGATCAGATACGTACAACTAGTTGCAAGTTCTTTCGAGACAGTTGTAAGCAATATTTTGCTGTCTTTGGAGAGGTGGCAGCCTTTGCTTGACGACAACTCTGAGTGTTCACCCATCTTCGTGTGAAGCTTCGTAGGGTTTCTTGGTACAATTTCCGACCCGCCACGTGCAAGTTTCGTACTAATCATAACAAGAGCTCAAAGATTTAAAACAAGCACCAGTTATCGAAGAGCTCTGTAATACAGAATTGTGTATAGTTATTCCTCCTTACTTATCTTATATGTCACAACAAAAATATAACTCTAATAACTCGGACCAAATCATGGGTGGCTTGTAAAAGTTCACGAGCCACAAAAGTACATAACCGTTACAAATTTTCAGTTTTTGCAGGAATCACTTAAGCAATCGCGACAAAACCAAAATTATATGAAAGGGCTCATAAAACTGCATAACTTTTGTGAAGACAGCAAGCTCTTTGGCGTTAAATGAACGTCGGAAAATGCAGTTCAGTAAAGGTGTCCCGCTTGTTGGATGTAAACATGCTATCTCGAGAACGGCATATCCTATTAGTATGACTTCTATTAATGTAAAGAACTAAAAAGCTTTCGGTAGAGGTTGGTCGTTTTTCTTTGTACCTACGTGTTTTTCGCTTTGTATTTATGACAGCAGGAACAGCCGTTAACCGGCCGCGCAACTACGGAGCACGGTGACGTAAAATACTGAGTTGGGCTGCTAAGCTTAAAGTCATGAGTTTTAAACTTGATACAGAATGTATTTTTTAAATACTGAAAGATTCTGATACAAATTTGTATTCAATAACACCTTTGAAAGTGAAATACCACATTATAGACATCCTCTGCTTCCATACTAAAAGCACCATTTTAGCAGACTACGAAGACTAAATTAATGTGTCGTAAGGAGCGGGGGTCAGAGAGCGGATTTCAAAAACCACTGCATTCCAACACTGTGCCTTATAATCTTGTTTTTCTGTTAAGCTTAGGTAGCGGTATTATATTCATTCAGTTTGCTGCATCCGTTGAAAAAATTTAAATAGCGACAGTTTTAGCCTTTTGTTGTGATCAGTGTGCAGCACATTGATCTAGTTATTACATCTCGTACTATCAATTTTCCTCGTGTATTCCAAAAAACTCGTACAACATCCTTACTTATAATAACAACGTTGTAGAGTCGATTATTTTAGAATTTCATGTTGTCCATTCATAGGCGGAGACTTCCTAACGGGGGTCAACTAATTTTTGTAGATTGAACAATAAAGGTAAATTAATAGTTAAGGTAGGCAATGCCTACTATGAGATGGTACTAGGTAGATCTTTACAATAAAAGAAGTAAAAAATAAAAATTGATTTTTCTATTTGATTTTTTTTTCGGTTTTAACCGACACAAATTAAACTAACGCTATACTTAAATAAACGGGATATTGAACCGCTATTTTAGCTACCTATATAAGCTACACAATAATAACAAAAAAGTAAACTTTACATTATTGGGGCAAGAGGGGGGGGGGGGGTATTTCTAAAACTATGGGAGTACTATTGACATTGTGTATAAAATATTGTGTATATAAAAGTTGTAAGTACGAAGTTGGTGCACGTGTACTAAAATAGTTTTGATTGTACAGTGTCGCTCACAAAGTGTGGCGAATCAAACTTATTTTTTTAAATGGATTGTCGTATATTTAGGTAACTTGAAAGTTTTTAGTTGAAATACTAATAATTTTATATCAACTTGTATGGGTCTAATATCAGTTGTTTTGGAGATACATATCAACGATTTTATGCAAAAAATGCTGAATTTCATGCGGTTGCTGTAAGAAAAAAATTGAATGAAGAAAAACGTTAGCGAAAAAGTGTGCTTTTCATGAATTACCTTTCCAGTAGAATATGGTGGTTTTGGGTATTAGTGATATACATGGTGCTGAAAATTAGCAAATTTAATAATTTCGGTTTCTTTTTCAAATGGAAGATTCTTTATGAATTTTTGAAAAGCGCTTTTAATGAGCTTTTTTTATATGTTTTTCATGCCTCTAAATTCAACTGTTTTTCATTTAAAGAAAAACAATTTGAGTCACTTAACATGCTTCATTTAAAAAAACCGACAAAAAACTCCTTGATATACTAATAGACAAGCCAAGTAGATTTATTCAAATAACTAATATTAAAACATATTTTAATTACTTTCACATGCATTTTTTTCCGAGAAAGGAAATACACACGTTTGCCGAGAAACGTAAGGGTTCTCCATCTCCATTAATTCTTTTTTATTTACATTAGAAAGACTTTCAAGAGGTCTATCAGTGCTGTCAAAATAAGCACCCCATTATTAGCGGGAATAGAAGTGGATGCAGTTTTAGTTTCTGTAGAATTTGTTGACAAATCGTATGCGTTCTCTGGATTTTGAATTTCTACTGTCTTATCTTGATTGACATGAAGGGCAGTGGTTTTCAGTTTTTATGTAAAGGCGTCTAATGTTTTTTGTTCTTTAGAAGGCGGCGCCATTCTATAAAATTAAATAAAACAAAAAAAAAATACATTTGAAATAACAATTTATAAAACCAGTTAGGAAATGCCTTGTTTTGTGAAAATGCCAATCACTTGAAAATCAAGCATGTACGTTTTCACTTTCACGTGAAATGTTGTAAATAAAGTATTGTTTTACATATGAGTGCTTAACTCTAAAATTGAAATTTTGCAGGCTTTGAATATTTTAAACTTTGACTATCTAGTTCTACAATTTAAAACCAACAATGAAAACATTATGTTATTAGCAAAATTTAAAAATACGCTGATAACTATACACCAGGTGCAGTTCATTGTATTTACTGGTCTGCACTAGACAGGTCACAGAATCGACATCGACCAGCGACGTAAACCGCACCAACGCTGTGGGTTGAGGGAAAATGTGCGCATATTGAAATTAAAACGAAATGAAGAATGTTGAAAAAGCATTCGGCAAACTCAAATTTAAATTACGAGCGGATGGTATAAGGGTGCGTTTTGTTTAGAATTAAAACGAAGTAGTCAACCTTTTATCTGATTAAATTTTTAAACAGGATGAAGGGGGTGTCAATTGACCCCTTTGACACCCCCTTGGTTCCGCTAGTGTGTCCATTATCTCCAACCAATTGTTTGATTATGACATTTTGCTTTTACTATTACGTTTCTTGCCTTATTCGTATCTGCTTACTTTTTTATCCCTCTTTAGCATTCCATACTCGTAGCATGTATATGTCACACTAGTGTTCCATGTTCTCTAATACTATATTAAATGCTAAAGGCACAAGCATGAAAGTTTAGTCCAAGCACTGGAAATGTGGAAAATCGCGCACATTGGGGTGATATAAAAGGATCAGCATACCGTAGTTCTCCTATTAAAATACAATATGAGTTATCAAAAGTCAGTGTATTGGTTTTCAAAAGTAATCCAGTATAGCACCTCCATTTTTGTTGAATAAAACCTGAAATTAATAACTTTCACTCAAGAACCCTCGGCCATAAAAGCTACTTGAATTTAGTATCGGACTAGCATAGCGTGACAGACACTGCCCGTTATCGACGTACAATTCGCAGTTATCAGTATAATTCAACACCATAATCACTAACCAGTCTCTTTCTGCACTATATTGCTGTTTAGCACGAATTTCAAAGAGCTGTGTTAACCAAATCTAATAAATATTTTATAACTTCGATTGCCCGAAGATACCATCCTGCATATACACTCGCAACTTGAATTGCACTTTTAATGGGTTATTCGCCAACATAGCTAGAAATAGCTCATGGAAAAAAGCAGGCAACATTTGAATTGCGGTAAATATTCAGGAAAAACTGATATAACAAATAACCGTAACTCACTCTAAGATGCTGAAAAAGAGTGAAATGAACTTTGTTGAGTCATTTTTCATTAGTTTCTAGTCTTATATAATATAATATATTTAGAAAATGTTAAGAACTGCACGAAAATATACATTGTATGAAAAAAGTATTTCCGTTACTATCGAGAAGAATATCAATAATAACTACAAATGCCTTTAATTTAACACAAATTCATTACCGAATGTTAAAAACAAACTCATTTTTATAGATTTCCAAACACTAAATAAATGTACGACTTAGGCCAATAGTTAGTTCTATAGGTTCACTATGTCACAGTTTAGCTAAATATTTACTTGAAATAATTAACCCTTTATCAGGAAATATAGACTCATACATTAAAAACACACCATATTTTCTTGATAAAACTTAATAAATAAACATGAACACCCAACACTTAAAAGTTAACTATGAAGTAGTTAGCCTGTTCACAAATATCCCAATAGACAACGCACTTAACATCATAAAACAGAGACTAAAAAACGATAACACGTTACGTCGATTCTTACAAAAATGAAACCATTGCGGGAAACAGTATATCGGTGAAACGCCAAGGCCTTTAGAAGTTAGGGTTAAAGAACACCAAAAAATAATTAAGAAGCACCAGATTGACAAATCTAAAATAGCAGAACATGGTTGGAATAACAACCAGAAAATACATTGGCATAACACAGCGATTCCATCTAAAGAATTGATATCAACTAGACGTAAAATTAAAGTAACTGCGTATATTTTACTCAGCAAAGACGAATGCCTGTTCACACATTCAGTTGATTTAAATAATAGTTAGCTATCCCACGGCCTGCTGAATTGTGTGACAAATGTCACTTTATACGGCCTGGGCATTTTTTTGAAATCCATTGTTGTTTTCATTTCTGAGAAAACGCCAATTTTGTCCGTTTGGCGCCACATACCCACGATGACATTTAAATGACAACGGATGTCAAGACTAATTCGTGTTTAGAAATGATTTTTTAAATGCAGTATCAGTAGGATAAGGACCTATCGTTTTGAATGTATTATAAATATGAATGGTGTAATCTATTTAGTGTCGTGTAAGTACCTTAGAGATCTATAGTTTTAATATTTTTCTTGAGAGAGGTGTAGAACTCCAAGAATTCGTAGTTGAATACGGATTCATATTTTCAGGCAGGTATTTTTTGGATAGCTCACACATTTGCCCGAAAATAGCACATGATATGCAGATAATCATTTTTCTTACAAATTTGGAAGATGTTCCAGGTAGTAATAGTAATGAAGTATTTTATTCTGTGTGTTATTGCAAGGTTGTAAGTTTATGTGTAATTTATTGTAAAAAATGTTAAATTAAACATTTAAAAGTTATTTCCTTTATTAGATATCTATCTGTAAATGTAGTAATTAAAAATGTAATAAAGGAAGCGCAATGTGATTTTATAGTTTTCGCCCAGAAGTACCTCGGAAACACCTTTCTTAAAAGTTACAACTAACAATTCTTTCCCGGTGTTTGTGGAAACCTATTTAAATAAAAATTGCAAATAGAAATCGCTAAAAAGGTACGTAATTTGAAGCACCAGTACGATAATTTAAATTTAGCTTTCAGACCATTTCTTTCGTAAAACTTAGTTGGAGGTAAATTCATGATAAGATCTACCCCAATTGGTATATTTGCACGTTGTAGTGCCGTTTTCTGTTTTAACAATACCAAACAAAATCATAAGCAATAATAACGAATAAATTAATCAACAAATTATACTGTGAACGTAAATAATGTAATTGAGAAAATACACGAAAAAACTAGCAGGAACCTGATCAAAGAACACAATAGAAAATCAAAGTAAAAAATACACGGGAGGGTTATATTATTGTAGTAAAATTTTAAGAAACGCCGTAAAATTTAATCAAACATTTGCATCGTAGTCAACGTAGTAACTGATGTTACATTGCAAATTTGAAATTCCCGCTGGTGGGTATACAGCGCTCTGCGGAGAATCGCTAAACTACACATATGCCCAGGCCGCATACAGTGACGTTTGTCAAACAATTCAGCAGGTCGTGAGCTATCCATTCTTAAAGATATAATCAAGTAATCCGCTGTCAGTATGACGCTGTTTGTTGGGGAGGTTAGTCGCACTCTGCTAGATCTTTTATAAAATAAGTCCCTAGTTAACTTTTATTTTTCATTTTGTAGTGTAGCGAAATACCCAAAGTAGCGTGATTATTGAAGCGCCACACAGAAGTTTCTATTTTGATCGTTACTTCTTATTCTTATTCATAGGATAAACGTTTGTTTATCCAACTACTCTGCTTCACATATTCACCACTTCTAGGGCGGTTTTAATTTATTCTTTCGATCAGTGAGTTGTTATTCATTCTATCTAGATGCTATATGTAAAAGTGAAATTAAAGTTCAGGGCGCTTCATTCCACACACAGGAATATGGCCTGAGAATCAGCAAGATAGGGTCGTCGAAATATTCGAAACCCATAAGGCCCACACACAAGGTTAACGGCGTACTGGGTGATGTGGTTAGCATTTCACGCCTTCGATAACTGCCTTACTTTCCCTACTTTCACAACCGCTAGCCAGATGTAGGACTTGAACCCCGTACCGTAGCACAGCAGTCGAGCTCCCTAACCGCTCGGCCACGCTGGCGAACTAATGCTATATGATCTATGCTATTACTAATGTTTCTTTTTTACTTATTTCAAGAGTTTTTTTAACGGACGAAGAAGACTTCAGTTATATGCCACGTAAACTCAACGACAAATATCAACAGTGGATACTTAAATTAAGAACAAATCGATCATCTGGTAAAGGGTAGAGCCGAAATAAAACTTGAAATAGAAAATTAAAAAATACTTTTAATTTTCTTCATGCATTCTTCAGAATTAATGTATATCGATTGCTTCTTTATATTTTTTATACTTTTTAATGGCGGAATTATCTAACAACTGTTTCTTATCAATTTTACTGTACCATATACACATGTTTTCAATATTTATTTTGTAGTTATTATCATGGTGATGTTAGAAGTGATACTGACAGTGACCATATAATGGTGAGAGCAAAAATAAAATATGGATGCCATATAAGCAATAAATTAGTAAAAAATAAGGCAAAAGCTACCTACAACATGAGTGACTTAGAAGATTGAATACCCGAAAAAGCATATTGTAATATACTTGTTGCATAATTTAGTAAAGATGCGGAAAGAACAGTAGAACAAAAGTTGATGCTTATAGAAAAAACGCTAGCAGCAGAAGCATAGAAAATTAATAAAAAAACACGGAAATGTTCAACGATTTAACTCAGAAAGCAATAGCTGTCAGAGTAGAAGCAAGATTCTATGCAAGAATGAATTCGGCAGAGAGCAGAAATCAGTATCAGTAATATTGCACAAATAATACAAAGAAAGTTTGCAGAGCAAAGAAAGTGAAAAGAAATAGAAGAGGAATTAGAAGAGAAAATAATTACTTATAATAAAAAGCAGGTCAAATCAGTTTACCAAGAAGTCAACAAAAACTGCCACAGAGGCTGTTATGCACAGACAAAGAAAACAACTTGGCAATGGGAGTGACAGATTGAATTAACACATGGGTTGGGCATTGTGAACAAGTGGTGAAGAGAAAAGAATACCACCAAAAGTGAACAGAACTAATAAATGAACAAGACTTGTTTTTAGAAAAATATCATAAGGAAGCTAGGTAATACAGCAAGAATTGTGCAACGTGCAAATAGGATAACAATGCAAAATATTATTATCAAAATATGTTTACTTCTAAACAGCGAAACATGCCGGTCGATACCTAAAGCGAGTCCATAACAAATAACAAAAACAACAAATAACAGACTACAACGCAAAATAATGAAGCGCTTAAATCGATTCGTAACAGCATATAGGATCCGACGATATACTATTCTCTAGAAGGAATTCAACTAACAATGATGAAATATACCTACATTCTGGAAGAAATCAGCAAAAACACCATCACCAGTACAGCACCGCAGGCCCTTTAAGCCCACGCCTTATTTGCAGATCTCTCCAGCTCTTTTTATCGTTTGCAAATATCTTCCAGTTTCTTTTGCCCATGAAGGTATGCTGGCAGGTTACGTGGCCTTCCTCTTTCTCGTCTTTTCACTAAACATCCCATTAAAATGTGTTTTGTTTGCTTTTCTGCATTCAACCGCGATACATGACTCAAATATCTGACTATAATGAATTGGTGGTCCTTTACTTTCCCAGAAATAGTTTTTACACTCTAGTATTATTGCCATTGCTGCTAGACGCCTCTGCTCTTTTGCCACTATTTCTCCTACTTCTATTTTCTCATAGCGAGTAATTGACATACTTACTCGCTATATTTACTCCCAGAGTGTTAAATTTATTCATTTTTCAAAGTTATATGCTTTATCTTCCTCTGCAATAACTTCTAATATCATATTATATATATTGTTGGTTTTTCTTTCTATTTACATATATTTTATTTTATGCTTATTTATTATCAACCCTTTTTTGCAGCTTTTTCGAATTTTTTAAATGCGTTTTTCATGTTTTTTTTGTTGATCTTTCTATAACTGCTATGTCATCATGCTAAGCATTGACTATATGATGGTATATGGTTCCATTTCTCTTCACATTACTTTCACATTTATCTATTACATTTTTTCAACATATTGCAAGGAATAGAAAATTTAGTTAAGCAAATAAGGTAATAATCATTAATATTGTGTACAGACTGTTATATTAAACAATATTACTATTTCAGTCAAAGTATTAGAATGGAATGTTGTTTATATTTAATTCCTTTGAAAAATATTATTTTCTGTTTAATATTATAACCTCTTCTTCGCCTTCCTCTTATTATAGGCCAGTGTTTTAACCACAAAGTGGTTCTATGAGCCCTCTTTACTCGTCGCGTGGGTTGCTAGCCTTGCCCATCGCAACGGTGGAAAATTCCTTGTTAGGAGTTAACGACTACAACAGGTCGTCGGCTAATTCTCTCAAAACAAAACAAACTTTATGATTACTTGGATATAGTTGCCGCCTGACTAGTCAGGAAGACGGCGGCAGCTCTTTAAGTACTCACAAATGATTAAAGCCATAAGGGCGCCAACGAATCTTTACCAATTAACGACAAGTGTATCCAGGCATTCAAATGAGAATTCCTAAAATCAAGTAGCACATAATTTCCTAAGAGAAAAGCTCAAATCGTGCACAGGTAGCAGTAACCAAAACAAAAACCGCAAAGCTGGTATGACAGTATAATTAATCACAAACTCAATGCTATATAGTACAAAATACTGGAGGCAATTCATAAAACGCATAAATTTTAGACTTTAAAATTTACAGTACAGCAATTTCATCTATCGTACACATTAAAATAAGACACAAAGTTACAAGCAGTGGCGTAACTATCATATGTGCAGGGGGTGCGAAGAACCTCGGCGCCGAATCTATATAGGCGACGCGGAGCGGAGTTTTTAGTGAAAATAAAAGTTTTCCTAGAATACTGATTCAAAGCGACGACAGACTATGTATGATACGTGAGCGCCACTGGGCTCTTTTGAGTGCGCAGTCTTTTCGCATTTTGAGTAGTTCCAGCTCTAGTGTGTGTTTGTGATTCTTAGATTTCATAGTGCATAGTGCATAGTAACATACTATATATAACAAATTTCTGACGATTGCCTCAGATACAGAGGTCATAGAGAGTGCCAAATTACTTCAAACTACGTATGAAACTGATCTCGATAACGGCTACTAAAGCAAATTGTACAATTTCGATCTTCGTACGCAACTAGTATTAAATCTTGCTTATCAGTGAAGGAAGTGGGAGAAAAATGTCTGTCTAATCACACATCCTTGGTTAGCTTTCCAGATTTGTATACAGCTTATATCCTATTTTTTACATCCCGTCACTACAGCCTCCACTGAGAGATCTTTTTCTAAATTAAAAATTATTAAAGTATTGAGTAACGAGAAAGTAAGAGCCAGTACTCTTGGTTTTAATTCACTGATAGATATGTTAGCGGTAGCAAAGTCTCGCAAAAGAGAGTTTAATTAAAGTGCTATACCTACATATTTATGGGTGATTTTTTGAAAACGATGCACCTGAGATATTTCAGAAACCAAAGGAAATTAAAAATTTCCGAAAACAGGTCCACTTATCAACTAATGTGACAGTTTGTTAGACAAAACGTCAACGGCTTGCTTTCTTTTTTTTTCCACGCCTACCTGATTAAAATTAGGTTTCGATAGCGCTTACCGTTCTCCTGAAGTGGCAATGATAAACTTTCTCATAAAATGTATGAGAAAATAAAAAACGTGGGCAAGTGACACATCACCATAATCCTTATAGGATAAGCTTTCATTTGAGATACCACGCGATGGGGCATTCCATTTAAAATTTTTGGGGTGGTATTCGTGGGGGCGCAGGGGTAAACATCTAAAGTGTGAATCATAGGTCAAACCGTTTCCCCCTTGACATATAAGTGGACCTGTTTTCGGAATTTTTTAATTTCCTTTTGGTTTCTGAAATATCTCAGGTGGATCGTTTTCAAAAAATCACCCTTATATCTATATATTTTATTTTTCTTGTCAATTATTTAAATTTATATTCCTTTTACGTGGTTTTTGTTTTTGTATTTTCATATGTATTTTTATGTTTCATGTTATATTTTGCGAGTTTTTGATGTAATAGTAAAACCCGTTCTACTTTACGGGTCGGAATCGTGGACGGTTACAGAACTGGTAAAGCAGAAATTGCAGGTGTTTGGTGACCAGTCATTATTTCGAACAAAGATCTTTGGGACCGAACAAATCAGGTGGACATTAATATAGGAATTAGGAGAAGAAAATATGGATGGTTAAAGCATACGTTGCGAAAAAATGAAACTGAAATTTGCAGAAACGTTTTGATTGGAACCTTTAGGGTTTCACAAACAGAGGACGCCCACGAAAAACGTGGAGGAGAACTGTAAAACAAGAGACAGGAAAGACTATAGCACAACTGAGCCAAATAGCAAAGGTAAATGACAACTGGAGAGAATATACCGGGTGGCCATAAATATCTGAGATCCCGGTAGCCATGGAATTAGCTACTTATAAATGTTGGTTAGCATTACATTTCAATTACGATAAGTATTGGTACCTATGGAATGTAATAAAATGCAATAAGAGGAAGGGAATGTGTCCTGGATTCTGCAGTTTAGCCTAAGACTCGATTATAAAAATCTTCTGTTCTAACTCCATTACTTATTGCAATCTGAAATAATTTTTGACAGATATGAATTTTAGTTGTGATGACATTAATGACATTTAGTTTAGTTGGATTCATCACTTTAATAAAGCCGTGTTGATTCCAAAGGTGATGTGATATCAGATATTTATGGCCACCCGGTACGAATACCCTATGTCCCAATAGGGAATAATGGGATTATTATTATTATTATGTTATATTTAATAAAAGATTGAAACATCTAAATGTGTTTTATTTTGCAGTAAGTAACCTTTCATGTTAAGAAAAGAGCTTATTAATTTTCTTTTAAATTTAAAGTGTTGCATGACCAAAAATTACACCCCCCCCCCCTCTTTCTTCGGAAACTTCTTGTGTACAGCGGCTATAATTTATTCTTGCACACCGGCGCCAAACCGTTTTGTTACGCCACTGGTTACAAGACCATAAGGCAGGCGGTGTCTGCTCTGTGGATGGAGAGGAAACGTTTGATGCCTTCGGTTAGTTTGCGTGGCAAACTGTATATCTTGAGCTCACGTCGGAATTCCAAACACCAAATGCATGAGTGAAGCTCGCAGCATCTGATCATTGGTCGCTAGTAAATATTACATTAACCTGTATCTGTGTTCCTTATCGGATCTCTTTCTATGTGCTAAGGAATTCACGTAGCTGATGTTGAAGCGGACCGTGGCTGACAGGTGTTCTCAGCGCGAGTAGATAGGGTCAAGATCATGCCCTGGGTGCTTCCACGACTAACTGTAAGGAGCCAGAATGAGGCTCCACACATGCGGCTACAAAACGAAAAGCCCATAATAGAAAACGGAAAATTTAGATACAGCCCTACGTAAGCTTCAGTCAACCTACCGCAAGGTGAATTTGAGCAAGTGCAAAAATTGGTCAGTCAGCCTTAGATCCGCCGATATAGCGTGGGGCAGAATTCCCTAATTAATAGGCCAGGAATGCAACAATCCCCTGACAGTGGCGAGAACAAATGCTACACAATAACCAACGGCACACCCATACATTCGCTAAACACTTTACAAAACGCTCAAGGTGACTCCATCACGGCATCAAGACGAGACCAGAAAGAACCCGAGAACCATTGCCGACTGTCACTTCACGGACTCAAAGCAAAAAGTAGGCGTGACTCACGAGCGCCAAATGCAAAATTTGAATCACAGACATCAAAATTAATAGATGCGCCAACAAAGCGTAACAAGGTAGCCGGGGAGCGTACGATTTTTAAAATCCTTGTAGAGTCGCATCGAAATAAATTATTAGTAAGGGTTTTATTTGATAATTTATTATTAAAGTGCAATTTAAAAGCAGTAGAGAAGATGAGTAATTAAAAATTTAAAATATGAAATAATGTTAAATCGAGGAGGTTATTGGAGAGCAGAATACACAGGGCTAACAAAGATGACAAGTTGAGGTTGCAGAATACAACTAGAAAGTGCATTACAAATAAAGCGAAATAGTTTTTGGTGGAACATTGGTGAATATGCAAATATAGCAACATATTGAAGTAGAACTAGGAAAATTTCAACTGCTGAGAAAGAGAGTGAGCTGTATGGCAGTAGGTGTGTGAAGATGCGGAAGGTAAGCATGTATACATTTTGGAGTAATATGAATTGTAGATGTTGAAGTAGAAGGCATATGGATATCTAATACAATTCAACAGAAAATATCCTACCGCTAACCCAGCAGCTTGATCTCAGAGAACTTCAACGGAAATGGCTACATTCATGCAGATTCAATTAGCTCATAGAAAATGTTATTCTGATTGCTGATTGATTGCTGAATTTACTACAAGAAAAAAACAATCTACTGAATGAAGAATATTTATTATCATAAAGAAGCCTTAAAGGTAAACCAAATAAGAACTGATATATAGCTACATAAAATAAATAAATAAGAGCTATTGATTTTGTATTTGAAGTGAACCTTGTTATGAACTGCCATCATTTAATTTAGATGAAGGAAAGATTTTAATTTTAAACATAAGATGGTATTCAAGTGAATGAAACTAAACGCATGTCTTGACTTGAGAGGGACATGTTCTAAGAATTAACGACTGAGATAGATTTACTCATACTGTTTAGAAACCAAAACATATTTTTTCAGTTTTCATAATTAATTGTGCGCATATTTCACCAGCAACGGTTGCAGATAAAGTTACATTGGAAATGCATGACCAAGAGTCAGCACTTCTTGACTGACCTAGTAAATAAACAGTAATTATGCTGAATTGCTGATGTTACCATTCGTTATGCAATGTAACACGCCAGTAAAAATGCAATTTGAACTGGAACAATGTACTCAAACTTTGAAGTATATGTATTGAAATATACCCACAACTTGGCTCTTTTCGCAGTGCAAAATATTCAGCCGAGTCAATAAAGCACAGAGTTGGGATATTTTACATAATTGCAATTTTAAACAAAAATAAAAATATTAAATACATTGATTATGAGATGCGAGAAACAATAATTAGTCTGATAAAGGCACGCAGAGGCAAAGCATATTTCAGAGGGTTTAAATGTGGCTTGTGAATAAAGTAATATATTGAAAATGATAGGTTTGTGCACATGTAAGACCAGACCGAATGAAAGTAATTAACACAAAAAGGTTATTACGTGCAAAAAGGAGCGTAGTTATCAATAAAAGCCAAGGATAGTGAAAATTATGAGCAAGCAGAAGGGCGAAGCAAGATGAAGGATAATATAGAAAATTGCAAAGAGCAATTTCTGAATGGAGGCGACAGAATAAAAGCAAGCAACGTGAAAAGTGCGGAACTCAAAAATCAGTGCGTTAATAATTAAAAACATAGTGCACAATCAGAGCTGTGAGATTAAAAACGTTGGTGAGTGCAACGACAAAGGACAAAATTAGTTATAAGCCAAAAAGACAATATTTTAGATTTTAAGAAAATGTTAGATTGTAATTTGTTGTAAAAATTATCAATCCTAATTTCCAATTAATAGTAGAATAACACCGTATCTTAGCAACATGATGCTTTTTTGTCATTAACAGGGAGAACAACTGAATTAAATTATTCGCAGACAGGGCAAATTTGTGCTTTATTTTTCAATTACTGTTTTGATATTAATAAAAGTATTTTTACCACATAAAAAGTATTGCATTTTATTGCCCAAGTGTCCGTGTTTATGTGGGAATGTTTGTGAGAGGTTCCGCAGCATAAAAATATAAATTTCCAATATCCTCCTCGAGTGAACATCAGGAGACGTTCAGTTGAAATTTTTCCAACATCGTTTCCGGCCCAAGGAAGCATCGGAAGCAAGAGGTCAGCAATCGGGAACATCTTCCAGGTTTGCAAGAGCGTCGCCGTCGTCACCTACACCCAGGGGAGCGTCTCCAGCAGGAAACACCAAGAGCGTCACCTGATAGCAGCAACGAAGTGAACTTCGAAAGGTAGGAGTGCCTAAAATTTAAATGTGAGCGTTCGGGGAAACGACTTAAACCCAAACTTAAACCTTGCCGAAGAGGGCCAGCGTGTTTCCAAAAAGCTAATTACTTCGTGGTTGTAAAACATCGACCGGCGTCACCAGGTTTTGGGGCGAAATCGACCAGTAACAGTTGAAAAAACATCGTGCATCCAAACAACGAAGGGGAGGTGAAGTCATCCTAAAACAATCAAGGCGATGTTCTAATAGTTGCTAAGCGGAAATATTCAAATAATTTACCTTACACGTTTTCACAGTAGTTCATGATTTGAAACGTTCAATTTCACGCTGTACGAAAAAAAACATTTTGTGTTCATCTGTCAATTTACGAGATTGTGAATTTTACCTACTAACAACGAGCGAACGAGCTACGTTGAGACAAATAACCTAAAATTTGAGATTATAGTCCATTTATGAACCCAACTCATGAGATAAGAAGTCTTGTGTGCCGAGAGCTAGCGTAATCAGTATTGCAGTTAAATAAAATAGAAAGAGGGGCATTCAACCATTTTATTTGTGTGATTAATTATTACAGTTCATTTTAACCAGCCTTAGTTTACTGACAGGCAAAGTATAAAAATAAAAACCGGGAATTGTGTGTGTACTTGGAATTTGCCATAAAATTTAACTTATATTATTTTAATACGAAACTAAATAAATTACAACCAGGAACCAGATAGGGGTTCCTTTGCAGTATATCATATTTTTATGTATATTTTTTATCTATATAAATATAGAAAATCTATAGTCAATAAATGAATGCAGTTAGATATCTTTGTGTGTTCACGAACTTCTGCCGAACGGGTCCGAGTCTTTACTACCCTTCTTATGTGAAACTGCATAAAACCGTTGGTTTGCATCGTTTTACATTCCTACATTCCTAAGAATCATCCCTAGCTGTCTAAATTGAAACATACAGCTCCACCTTAAACTCATACGTAAATAATAATAGTGGTTTTAAATTAATATTAATAATCCATATGAATGAGATGTCTTGCATTTAAAATGATAGAGCAAAAATGAAATTGTATACAGTAGCATTGTGAGAGATTTTGATGACACATAACTATGTAGTTTAATATTTATTTTAAATAGATAAAGCTATATTATTGCCACACATTAATAAAATTCTTACTTTAAATTTATTTTAAAGGCTCAATAAATATAATCTGTACCGCTACAACTAAGATCTAAATTAAAATTTTATTTTTTTATAGAATTTTTATGTATAAAAACTTTCACTTATAATACCATGAGTAGTCAAAGTTATGTCGACTATTTTTGCGGTGGTGTCACGAATGTCCATTGCGCTTTGGTACGATTAGGACGAGTGCGACAGCACGAGTCCTAATCCCAAGCGCAATGGACATGAGTAGTGATACCACCGCAAAAATAATCTACTCAACTTTGACTAAGAATGGTATTCGAGGGACTATTTAATGAACCAAACTACCTTTTCAAATTAGTTTTCAGTAAATCTAGCATCAAACTACGCAATTTCTATAGTAACAGAACACGAATATTGACTTTTTCTAATAAAAATCGCATTTGTTAAAAATAGTCACTTGAATACCTTCTAGGAAGATATATCCACTGATATTTTTTTGATTGGTCAAGAAACGTCAGAATTCTGGATTTTCATTGGTCACTTTTTGACAGATGACAGGTGAATTGAATAGTCAAGGCAAATTTTCTAATTAGTTTACATAGAGAAAAGTTATAAAAACAGAAGAAGTTGCATGCCCAACAAGATAATTCAGATACTAGTTACAAACGGAAATATCAGTTTTGATTTAAGCTTCTGTTTCAGGAAAATATAAACTCGAATTTCTCACATTTATCCTTTTTCCTCTACATACATTCACGGGTCTATGCAGTATCCATTGCGCTTACTATTTCTGCTTTTATAATGACCGGAATCTATTGCAGCTGTTAACGAACACAATCTATTAAAGATCGCATTAACGGCGTTTAATTAAATTTGATTTATGAAGACGCAGTTTAAAGTTTCCTATGTTTCTAATTAAGCCGCGTGTAATTTAGATTTTTGATTACAATAATAGTGTCACCAGCACTATAAAGACAGTCGTAGATCAGATTGCATACCTGAGCTCATGTAATTAATCTATTTCAAAATTTATAGGCATTTTCTCAAGCACTGCACATAAACTTCTCATCTCTTAGTTAATTAACACGAGCACTACATTCGCATATAACGGTGCTTTCCTCTAGAGCTACTTAGCATATTATGCTGCTTAACGTGCCTAGATCAAAGCTTTTAGATGACATTTCAGTTGCTTTGCAGGATGCAAGGACACTCGACAATACCGACCGCTTACATGTACGAACGTACCACTTCATTTCTGGTTAGCCGACCCGAGCAGCTCATTTCGAGTTATTGTGTTTAATTTATGAAAGGATATTTAATATATTAGTTCGCCTGGTTTGCAAATTACTAGATGAAAATAAATCCCGAATTTAGTCCTGTGCAACAGGACCCGCCTTTCTTGATGCGGACTTACAAAAGCTTCCCATTGAAAATTCGACGAAATTTAAAACAACCAAAGCCCAAAACAGCGGCACGCCACCATTCGATAATGGCAAAGCCTGCTAAGGGAACAAGTCGTCCGTAATAAGGATGAAATGTGTCGCTGATGAGCTCTGAATCGCGAAATTATCAGTGCTGATTGTATAAAGGACGACAGCGTAGCCCAGCGCGTACAAGAGAAGTTAGGCCAATTCGTATCAGATTACTTACAAACCTCTTTTTAATCTTTTTAAGAAATCTCTAAAATATATACGAAAATTTAGATATTTCCTCTCATGACGGGCACAAAACTCCAAAACCGATAACAACCGAAGCAGTTATTTAGATATGCTAGATTCCATAAGATGACCTTTCCTGCGTAAATTCGATATTCTTGAAGGAACCTGTGATGCAATTCATAGAATTATTACGGACTTAATTACACAATAAAACTAACTTTATTGCACCATTGTCACGTACACAATTGAACGTTCCAGATACACAATAAGATGCACTTAACAATCTACAACGCACTGAAACATAATTACGGACTTAATAGACTGTTAATTGAAAATTGATCAAGTTCCGCACTTGTTCGCTACGCCTTATCTGGAAATATCAAGTAAACCAATTCACGGCAATTGCGAGTATGAAATTTTAATTGTTACTCTACGCAGATTGGGTCAACCTTGTTTTAATGATAGTTCTAGCTAGACCGTATGATTAAGGTCATTACAAACCATTACTAGAAAATTATGTTACGTTTGATATTGTAATTAAAATTTAATAATAACTTTTGCTAATATAAGGTACTTTATTTTGGTTAAGTAGTGGAATTCAAAGCTTCTGGTTTTTTCCTTTAGACTTGAGTATTTTGATATGACAAGGGATTTAATTTCATAGGGTTGGTTGCTGGAATGTTCAAGAACGCTTTTATTCGTGTAGTCTATCTACATTTTTAGAGTTAGTTGGTAGGGATGCTGACGGTGCACGCTGTTTTGAGAGATGAACATCCATCCCTATTTCTTTGGGGTTGGCTAGACCCTTGTCTTCTCTCCTTTAGTTTTCTGAGATTTGTTAATATCAGGAAAATCATTTTTTCTGTGAGTTAGTTTGGTTTTCACTGCACATATTGTGTGTTTGTGGGTTTCGAAAGTACCCTCGTTTAAGTATTTGGGTTAGATGTTTCGGTCTCGTATTTGTGGTTCGAGATTAGAAGGGACGATTGTGGTGATGTGTTGCCTTCTGTTAGGAGTTTACAACAGTCCAGTTACCTTTTTAATCCAAAGCGAAGACGAGAATTGTGTCCAAGCTCAACGCAAGCATCTTTGTATGCGTTCTGTCTCATTTCTTTCCCTTTCACCTAAATTTGAATGTGTCGCATTTAGGGCTTGGGAATGATCTCCCCATATTCCTGTATGTTGTTTCTACATTATTTTTAAGAATTGTGAGAATATTTGCGAATACTGGATTGCCTAAGCTGCTACTTTAATTTCAAAGATTTTTGAAAATCCTTGAAAATGTAGTTTTAGTAGTTTTTGGTTTGCAGTTTTTGAAAATTTTCCTGTTATAAAGGGATCGCTAGTTCCTCTTTCCATTGTAAAACTTTCATACTCATGATGTCCTAAAACGTATTGTGTTTTACGCTTTCGAAACAGATTCATCTTCTAAAATTGTTTGCAATGAGATGGAAATTTTATTAAATGGATTTGCAATTAACTATAGTATATTTGATTACTCCACAATATACATGTTTTAGAAGCAACGTTTCTTTTCGCCGCATGACATCTCAGAACGGAATCATTTATAGTCCTAGTGTCACATCGTGATTTTCCCTAGATTTAGTTCAGCCTTTAATCACTTTAATCAACCTGCACTTGTTCAATTAATTATAATTCTATCAACGTACTGATTGAACTGAGTTCCTGGTATAGTATTCCAACAAGAAATTGGAACGCTATTTAAAATAAGGCCAGCGTTGAGTCCCTTCGTAAATTAATTCATAAAAAGATTGTTTGCTTGTCATTCAGTGGCACTTCGACAAGGACCTTTAAATTTGACTTATGCATTGGGAATTTTGAAAGACATATGTTTGTAAAAATGTTCTATGCTAGTATACTGTTTTAAAAACTGAGGTTAAACAACTAACACTTACTTAAATTATGCAATGTCTTAACAAAACGGTTACTTGTACAATTATCTATTCTGGCATTGCAGAAACCCTTACCTGAAATCTGTACCTGAAGTGTTTCCAGATAAGAGATTTTATACTAGTTTATTTGTGATACCATATTGATACTAATAACTTCACATTAGTAAGTTTAAGTATTAATACTACATCAGGCATCACTCAAAATCGTATACTTCACTAAGTTTCATTTCAGTTGTTCGTACCATCTCCTAAATTTGCTCGTTATAGTTTTGCCATATAAAGGGTACTTTAAGGATGTATGCATAAAAAAATAATAAGAACAACTATATACAAACAGCTAAAATATTTAAAAACAGCTCACTTTAACAAATATTACCTAAGACTTGAAGAAGATAATGCTACAAATTAAAAATCGAGCAATACAGGAATATTTTTTAAAAAATATCTGCAAGCGACGTAAATGAATAAACATACAGTCTGGAAAGGAACCAAAAATATTAAAGAATCTCAACTGGAAATTCTACCTATAAGTCACAATAATGATAATTGGGGATAACTCTAGCAAGAAAAAAACCATGATGTTGGCCTAGCATCTGGCAGTATTCAAGCCTTTTCCAAGTAAATCGTTGCCAGAAATACAACAAACAATGAACCACGAAGGCTATTTGAAAGTCCCACACCGTGAGTTCCATATTTTTAATACAGGGACCCTAGTTAGACGTTTTCCAAACAAATGGAAGATTTCTGTTATCATTATTTTACCAAAACTCAGACAACTAAAAGAGATGGTTGCTTGTTATAGACCCATTTGCCGCTTCTCAGTTTTGTCTAAAGTTTTCGAGAGGATACTTGCAAACAGAATGAACCCGATATTAGATAAAGCAAACCTAATCCCCAACCACCAGTATGTATTTAGAACCAACCATGGAACAATTATTGTACAGCTACATCGCTTTGTAAATTAAATTAACAACCGCCTATTTAGACTAAGTCAAACCTTCGATAAGGTCTGGCATACAGGTTTACTAAACAAGTTAAAGAGGCATCTGCTGCATGGCTTCAATGATTTGCTAAAATTCTCTATACAAATCAGATATTTCATTATTATATGGAATGCTGAACACAATCTTCAACCTATTCTATCTGGGGTCCCACAGGGCAGTGTAATAGGTGCTGTGTGACATCTACGTTATACTATTGATTTTCCAACAACAAGGTTAACTACAACAGAAACCTTCGCAGATGATACTAGCATCCCATATTAACCCAGTACTGGCGTCAAGAAACGTGTCGGCGGGAAGAACTCTGCAAATTGTTAGTGAAGGACATTGAAGAAATCAGCAACTCACTGCTAATACATATTCCGAACACTAAAACTAAAGTTCATCGCAGTTTCTGTAAATACGCCGCATTACGCCCATCTGCTCATCACCGCTTCTTCATGCAGTACTTGAGTAAGAAAGGCACTGTCCAACCAATGGATATAAACACATTTGGAAAAATGCCAGCTGTGATCGCTGAATTTCTTGAACTACCAGATCCAAAATGATTTACTGGCCATTGTTTCAGGCTACGTTGCAGAAGCAAGAGCAAATCTTACGCAAATTAAAAGGCATGGCGGTTGGAAGTCGTTGACTTTGGCTTGGGGATACATCGATAGTACTAATACTAATAGTACAACCCCTAATAATACTGTGCTGAACTTTGGAAATTTTTAATACTGACGGCTGCCATTAAAAACGTCACTTTGAATGACAGTCGTACAAAAACGATTTTAACATCTTGAACTGAGGCAGCACTCCACGTTTGAAGAAATTGGGAGATCTTTCTTCATAGACGGTATCATGTGTTCCACCAGCTTAGCGACATATGCAAGCAACTGGTTTGTAAGTGAAGAAAAAACCTTAATCTGCACAGAAATATCGAAATGCAACGAAGGGAGATTATATCTAACAACGAAATAAGAAACCACCAACAAGACAAAAACTAGAAATAAGAAGTGCATGAATAATAAGTCAAAAGGTGACCAGGACTTGACAAAGTAGCCCCAGAACTCGAAATATCGATTGCGGAATAAACACCAAATAACATATTCCTAGGTGCTATAATCGACCTAATGAAAAGAGGATACTTCCTAGATCAATGGAAAATTGCTAGACTAACATTAGTAGAAAAACCAAAAACAAAAGCAGCATGGGCAGAGGAGGGCTACAGCAAAACTATTTAAACAGAAAATTAACAAAAGTCTGTAAGAGTAAAGATGTATTAGCGGGAAACCAATATAGATTTAAAAGAGAAAGATGCACCTTGGACCCTATGGCACAGATCCAAAAATTAATGAATAAAACAACAATACAGCCGTAGAAGAGTTATGTGGTGTTGGTTACGATTGCCATTAAAAAGCTTATTTGAAAAATAGGATGCGGAAACCTTCGACATAACAAGCGGGGTTCCGCAGGGCTCAGTGTTGAGCCCCACGTTATGGAAGAGACAACCATGATAGGTTATGCAGATCATTTGGCAGTGGCGGTTACTAGGGAAAACAACACAGACATGGACGAATATATAAGCTGGATAATTAAAAGAGTGGAAAACAAAATGGCGAAGCAAAACTTACAATTCGCACCCAAGAATACAGAAGGAATGTGGGAAGGACATCCTTGAAGGCAGTAAAAATCAAGACAAGCAACTTACAACTACAAAGATAACGAAGTCTGAAGTACTTAGTGATATGATTACAGTATGAACTTCTTCAATTCTTAACCCTGCGAGTTTTATTTTACGACATTTTGCCACGTTTCATGATCTTATACCAAGTGTGTAGAAGTATATAGTCCTTTGTTAGTTAGCGTTTTAAGTTGATGTCACCATCTCATCGGGGATGTACCTACGTCTGTATTGCTTCCCATTGATTTTTCCTTCGATGCATTTGTGTGCAGTACTCTCCATGGTATGCGGAACATGCGTCTGTAAACCCGCATTTTAAATGCATTGATTCTTCGCATGTTCGCTTTATTCAGAGACCAAGAGACCATGTCTCTGTGGCATGCATAGCAAGAAGAAAATGTGAGTGACCTACTAATTCTCAAGTTGGTCGCTCGTGTAATGGCACTATCTTTCCAGATTCCAATAAGTTTTACAGTGACAGATCTGGTTTACTATCACCAGTATTTATAAGTAGTGACCCAATATGATTAAACTTACTCACAACTTAGAAATCTAAGACTTTCCGAATATGAAACAAATGATTATTTGGTCTGTCAATAATTATTTCGTCATATCGTTGTTAAGTTCTAGCCCATAACTTCTATTAATATTAATTTTCCTACAAGATTTACAGCTCATCTTCGTCTGATGCAATGGTAATAGTGACATCGGCATACGTCAGGTTGTTAATGCATTTAACAGAAACTGAGCACCTCCATCGCAACCATCAAAACGTTCCCGCATAATATATGCGCGGTAGCAGTTAAACAATAATAGCAATAATGCCTTGGCTAAGACCTGCTCCAGTTACAAACTGCTGGTAAACCGTAAGTAGGTATTGTCTATATTGGTTGAGTATAAATTCTAGATAAGATGAGGTGGAGTTCTCATTTCTTGTAAGATCCCGCCATAGATCTTTCTATTGCACCGAGTCGGAAGCCTTGTGATAGTCAGTGAAGCTATGATATATTTTGACATTATACTCTAGTGCGTTCTCTATTATCTAATGTAAATTTAGTACCTGCTTCGGTATGCCTTTGTCTGGCATGCCCAGTTTGTTCCTCAGATATTTGCGGTAGACGGTATGTTTTCAATCTCTCAAATGTGACTCTACGGGCATGTGTTATTAAGACTATGGTCCTGTGTTGCTGCATTCAAGTAATAAATGCCGATTCCTACCAGTCTTTGTTCCATTTACCAAGTTCACACACCATAGCCTTAATAGTTTCAGTAGTAATATTATCGAATCCAGGTACCATTTGACATGCCAATTTTAAAAATAGCAGATTCTTGTAAATCATTTGAAATATCTACGATAACATTAAGTTCAGCTGATGATTTGAATAGGTTGCAACAATGCTGTCTTCAAAATTCGACGATTTCTGCTTTACTTGTAACGAGTTATTTTTAATCCTTTGTTTCCTAGGTTTGGACGTGAAAGATATTTTATTTTCTTAAAAACAGTTCGCCAGATTCTCTTTTGGCGCCATGTCTTTACATATATGAACAATTGTCATGAATTTGGCTGCTTTAGTTGTTTTATTCGTCTGTTGATCTCCGTCCCTGGACGAATTTTGAGCATTTCTTTTCTCAATAAGCTCTAGTGTTTCATTTGACATTCCGCGTTATGTTTAATTGGTTTTGTAACTGAGGCACATTTATTTAGGCTGTTAATAATCAATATTTGTTGCTTGCCAGAGTTCTTCTGATCCTTAATTTTGAGTCGGTTGGACTTTGATAAAGTTTCTTGAAATGCAGCTGTATTAGGGGGCGATGGCCGCTGGTTAACAGAAGAAGATATTTTACTTATATATATAATTTGATTTTAAGGTTAGCTAGAAGCAATGTGTGATTCGGATTACAAATTGTTCCAGGTTTAGCTTTAACATTTTTTATACTAGTTCTCCAGCAAGCGTGGATGAGAACGAAATCTATTTGGTTTTTGTATTGTTCGGCTAAGTCCATATCGAAAGTCTTCGAGGTTGTTGTGTGAACATGATGTTCATAATTGATAATTTACTATCTACTATAAATTGGACACGAAGCTTGCCACTGTCATTGCGCATCCTAAGTCCATGTATTCCAACTACTACATTACTTAAGTGATGTTCGCTACTTGTAGTACCAACATTTGCTTAAAATCTCCAACGATAACCAAAATATCTTCAAAGGGAGTATCTGCTATGTCTCCTTCACTTGGGTGATACATTTCTTCTATTTTTTGTAGGTGCTGTTTGTTGTGGGAGTATGTACTCGTAGGATGTACAATTTTCCTGGTTTGGATGTTAAAGTAATGTCTATTAGACGTCATTAATCGGATAGTATGCTTCAACACGTATTGCTAACTTTTTACTAACTATAAAAGCTACCCCGTTGCAACCTGTATCTTGGGCACCGAACATGTTATCAGTTGTTTAAAAGTGACCGTTATCTTTCCAGAGTATCTCAGATATTCCACATATTGAAATGTCTTGTTCGGAAAGTTTTTCTCCAAGATGTGCAATTTTCCTATCTCTAGTAAGCCATTTATGTTCCAGGTTGCTATCATATATAATCCAACTAATAGGTTCTTGAACCTTGAACAATGGTTTCCCCCAGGGGTCAGTACTCGCTCCACTACTTTTTAGGGTGAAGTTCGTTCGAAAAAGTTTAATTATGCCGACGACATGGCTTTCACCTAAACAATAAAATAGCCAATGTTGAACTTAACGTCCAATTTAATGGTACTCCCCTAAAGCACAATAAGTTTCCCAAATATCGTAGTGTCACACTGTACAGAACAGTATCGTTTGGAAATCATCTTACCAACGTAACTGCAAAACTAGGAATAACATCGTTTCCAAATTAAGCGGTACCTCCTGGGGAGCTACAGCCGACACATTGCGGTGCTCTGTCATGGGATTGGTATATTTAACAGCAGAATATTTCTTTCCAGTATCGCTGAACAGCCCAAACTCTATGAGGGTTATTAGCGGAACCATTAAACCCACTCCTGGTTGCTGGCTGCCCACTTCAAGCAACATTCCACCTCCCCATCTTCGTCACTCAAGCGCTCTTTGTAGAGAATACAGAAAAATCCAGAGAAACCCGCAACAAAAAATCCACGAAGACATTACTCAACTGGGTCACAGACTAAGCTCCAGAAAACCGCCCATCCAAACCGGTGAACTTTTAATCAACAACAATTTCGACCTGGAACAAGAATGGGAACGAGAGTGGCAGGCCGATGTGACTCCCGATATTTACAACGACGTAATTGAACTACCAGTCATTTCAATTACTCAAATAAGATAGAATTCAATTATTAATTGCTTGATAATAATAAGTACACAATATAAATTACTGCACAAGAGATGGTTGCCGTATATTTATATTTAGATGGCCCTGTGCTAGTATATCGCTTTAAATAAGCAAATTGAATAATTAATCATCGAACTAATATCGACCTGTTATTAATTGCTATAGGAAAGAAAGTCTAATTTTTATCCTACTTTACTCTATAATCTCTACGTACCGACATATTTTTTGCTTCTTACAGAATAATTATTAGTAAGCTACAGTACTACATTCTACACAGGCTACACTAAACAAGACACAACACATGCACATTTCATCTACAAACACACGCGTTTGCACTAAATATCCTTTGCCCGTGCGCAAAAGTAGCTGTTACCGGTCTAATCATAAAACATGATAAATTATAAGTTATACTTCTAGTGCTCCAGGAATGCCATATCGCGATTTGCTTAACATGTAACTTAATAAGGCCTTATCTTATTTGCTATGCTGACGATGCTGTCATAGTTGCTGATAGCGAAGATAAATTACAGCTGCTATTACACTAGTTTGTAATCACAGCAAAGAAATGGAAGTCAAAATGCATGACAATAGCGGAAAACCCAGAGATGTGCAAATTAGAGATCGAATGTACCATTATGGAGAAGGTCATGTCTTTTACATATATTGCAATGGTATTAGGTCCACGGCTCAACTCTGCTAGCAGTGCAACATGATGAACAATTCAGTAAGCACAGAGTTGGGGTGTTTTATGTAACTGCAATAATAAGCTTAACATTCAAACAATGAATGCATTGGTAAAGAGATGTCAGTAATAGTAAAGTAATTGAGTAAAATGAACGCAAGGGGCAAAGCTTGTTTTTCACAGGGGTCGAAGTTGACTTTCAAAAATTAAACAATAGGTTTGTGCAGAATAAATAGCCGAACCGAAAGAAAGTAATAGACACAAAAAGGTTTGCTATGTACATGTAAAAGAAGCGTAGATTTCAATTAAGCTAGTTAGTGAAATTTGTGAGGAATCGTAAAAGGTGAAGAAAGCTGGAATAGAAAACTAACAATACATTGCGAAAGAGCAATTTTCAAAAGCAGGCAGCAGGGCATGAAAAAGGAATTTGAAAAGCAGGTAGCAGGACATGGAAAAAGCAAATAAGAAGTAATGAACTCTATAAATAATCAGTTCATTAAATGTTAGTGAAAAGCAGAGCAATTATGTGTGCAGAGCGTGTATGTGTGTGGCGCAAATAAACAATTTAGATTAAGAAAAAGACAATATTGTAGTTTGTAAGAAATTGTGAAAATGTAAAATTATGTACCCAAACTTATTTCTAATATGTACTAAAATTCATCAAAATCTATTTCCGTTAGCATTGTAACTATAGCAAGGACATCTGTTTTTATTTTAAACGCAAAACAAAAAAAACAAAAAAATAATTATTATAAAGCTTGACATTGTAAAATTTGTGCTCCACTTCAATTAAAGTTTTTATATAATAAATATGCATTTCGAAACCTGACAAGCACATTATTGTATTGTGCACGTGTCAAAGTACATGTGGGAATGATTGTGGAGGTTTCCGCAACATAAATATAAAATTTTCTCCGACAGCATCTCCGACGATTTAATGAGCCGTTCAGTTCGGGATTCTGATATTCAATTCGGGCCAAGAGAAGGGTCCAGAGGCAGGGGCCTTTACTGCTACACATTGGGCAGGAGTGCCTCCGCCAGCATAAACACCAGAGAAGGCAGTTCTAGAGGCAGATACCAACTGGGGTCATCTCCTAACATTGCGGTAGCTACGACCGATCAGTAAAGGTAGGAAACGTGCTTAAAATAACAGGGTTAGCGCGTGGAATTCGAGGGACATACAAGATTAGGCCTTACTGAAGAGGATATAAGCTTGTTCAGGGTTCCACCGAAAGCGCTGTTCGAAAAATAAACAAGGCGTCCCAAATTTCAAGGTTATGCGAAGGTATTGAAGCGTCCAGTTAAAATTTAAGACAGCGTCCATCTGACGTCACGAAATAAATACCCGCCTGAAACAAAAGATGTTATTTGCCGCCAAAGCACGAAGATTTGAATAAATACCTTACGAATGTTTATAATTTTGTTTATTTTAACGTAAATACCGCTGACTGCAAGACATAAACCATTTTGTGGGATTTTTGATAGATTGATGAACATTTAACTACCGCGCATTCGAACTAATTCCGGCGTAGAGTACCGCACCAGATAAATTATAAATTAGGAAGTCACCCTGGGATTAAAGAGTTATTGTTCTACTGAACTAGCGTTTTTCCAAATTTATTGCAACTAAATAAAATATTGAAAAGGGCATACAACCATTTATTTAGTGCAGTAAATTAATACAGGTCACATTTTAACCAGCCTAATAAAATGATAGGCAAAGTTCAAACACAATAATAATATTAAACGGAGGATTGTGCATTTTAGGATTTTGCTCTTGCTCTAATATAACAAATAAACTAATTAATAATAGAGCAAATATTATAGGTGCCCTCAAAGTAAAGCCAATATAGGGATAGATTTAACCAGCAACCGAAATCTTGTCAAGGAAGTGAAACAACAAGTACATAAAAGGACACGAATATCGGAATATATAAGGACGTTCGACGGTCATCAAGGATAAAATCAAAATCTATAAAAGCGTTGTTAGACTCATAAGTACATATACATCCGAAACTAGAGCTGATACTAAAAGGACAAGGAAAATGCTTAATGCCACCGAAATGCCAACTTTAAGAGCATTAAACAGCCACTCACTGACAGAGAGAATGTCAAATTATGAAATAAGAAGAAAATGCAGCATACAGGAGGTATCTAAGTTTGTTAAAAGAAGACTGAAGCGAACACGTCGACCGAATGCAACCCGAGCGACTACCAAAAATACCACAAACCCATATACCATTAGGAAAAAGACAACCGGGTAGATCACCAAAGCTCTGGGCACAACGCAACGTTGGGTATCATCTTCCGTAGACAGTCTACCCAGAAGAATCAATTATTGTCAAAGATGAACAGGTAAAGCTTTAAGAAAGTGGAAGAAGAAGAAGAAGAATCATAGATTGAAGTTCGTGTTTTTTGTTAGTGATGGGAATTAAATCATATTCATATTTACGATCATTTAAAAGGTCACGATTTATATTAATGCCTTTCTTTTCCCAGTCTATATATATATCTATGCGGATTTTTTTACAGCTGACGCCGTTTTTCCGCCCCCAGTTTCAGTTGGGTCATGGCTTCATCTATTTCATCCCTCCAGCTGCATCTAGGTCTTCCCTGTTTTCTTTTCTCCGGTGGTATCCCAGTCTAAATTCTTAAAATATTTTCTAGGGTAGTGGTAAACAATTTAGGTGACATCGTATCTCCTTTTGATACAGTCCTCATGGCCGGTATGGGGTCAGTCGCTTTTTCTAACTGCATCTAGCTTTGTTTTTGTAAATGTGTACCAGCCTTTAAAATATTTACAATTTATAGCTAGTTTGAAGATGATTGCCATTAGGGTGACCATAGTAACTCGCCTATGATTAACAAAAATTCTGTAATTGTTTTACTAAATGCTTAATGGTGTCAAGTATTAGTGACCGTAAGCCGAAATAGAGATACTAGTAAACGATTGTTAGTACTTACGGTTGATTCTAGGTAGACGGTTGTCTATAAACGATCACATTTCGAAGAATAAAGGTTAGAGAAACACCCGTCTCCCCACAATATCGTAAATTTTATTTGATACAATTTTACAATTTGAGAGGAGACTTGCCGGCGTTAAAACTTGCTTGATTGGTAAAAATCTTCGACATAGGGAAATTCCAGATTTAAAGTAAAACACGATCTAGAAAAAACTTTCTTTAAAAATTCGAGATATAGAAATCCGACTGTATTTCTATTTTTGTGCATCTGTGGTGTGTGGTATGCATCTACAGTTTATTAGTTATATCTTATTTTAAAATGATAAATTTTTGGCCCTCTAATAATGAAATAAGCCGGAGTTAATTGAAATTTGCGCCTTTTGAAGGAAGATTACTGTAATAAAACGTGTCCTCTGCGACTCGGTGGCAGATTCTTTATCCAAGCTTGCACGGATTAGGTAACACTAGACAAAAAGCTGTTGGCATTCAGGCTACAAAATGAGCAAATCCACTAATTATAATCAACGTAATTAAGATCCTTCTCGAATAGGATGCCTTAGAAACGATGGCTGCAGATAATAGGTCAGTCTGGTGTTTAATTAGTGCTAATTGGTGCTCTTAATTAGTACAGAACTAAGACTTCACAAGCAGTTTCGAAATCCTATCACTTTACCATTCATTCGCCTAACCTCTGTTAACAGGAGATGTGCGCAGTTCTCCGTTTGCAAAGCAACCACTTACCTTTCTAGGGTTTATTTATTAATTTTCCGGGAGCTGCACTAAAAGTAGCTTCGTTAACACAGCGTCTTAATACCACACTCGCGGCATGGTGATACAGCTCTAAGCTGAATTTAAGAACCCAAATTAATATTTATTTGTATAAATAAACAGTAATAAGCTGAGCGCTGGTTGTTTATGTCCTTAATCCTGTTTAGCTTAGTGGCTTAGCGAAGAACTGATCGCTACTCAGCCCTGATTCAATACGAGCTTGAATTTATGATTAAAGTTTGAACGACTTTGTTCTGAATCGCTTCAGCTAAATTGTGCGCATTCTCTTTATTCAACTATATCCCCATTTAATCCATTTTATTGTTAAAGCTTGAAGTTCTGCTCAAATTTACCTAATCCGTACATTTTCCTTCCCTGCATTTTTAACAAATATTATGGTTTCTGTGATGTTTTTCTTTTATAGCGGGATCTTACTCGTACTAACACAAGAACCTTTTTGCTTTATTTTAACCAGTAAAATCCCGGTAGCAATTTTTTGCAATAAGCGTTTTTAGAGATGACGGGTTAGAATTCGGCATGCGACTAGATTAAATACACTCCTAAGCTTTTTGGCGTTATTCTAAGACATTTTTTATTTTGCCATTATTAATGTAATAATTGTATTGATAATGGAAAACAATTTTATTCTCGGAACGTTCACTTTTTTAATAAATTGCGGATACTCTCCTCGATGCAGTAATAATAACGATAATCCTCTCCCTGGAAATAAATAATATACGATTATACAGCTTTATGTGTTAAAAACTACGCCCAATTTGTATCATTAAATCTAATTAAAGTTTTTGGTAAAATTTATTTGGTAATTTGATTTTAAATTTCAATTTTCAAGACGCACTTTGGCCACAATTATTAGAAACAACAGTTTAGGCTATTAAAACTATGTAAGGCATATTAAGGTTAGGGATTAAATTGTCTACAGTTCTGAATTTAATTGCATCTTTATATCTTACAGCATATGCGCGTACATGTCGCTATATCTTCACTGCAATGGCTGCCAAGTCGAATCATATTGAAGTTGATACAAGACTTTTGTGGCCCTTTGAGTCAATGGATATGTAATGAATGTATTCTGGTCCCCTACCACAGGCTCTTACCTTCAAGAGAATTATAATCTGTGGAAATTTTCAATAATTAAAATTAAAAATAGTTTCAAAAACTTCCACTTCTTTAGAATCTTAAGCCACAGAACAAATTTAACTTGCAAAGCTAAAGTGAGCTTACTCCCAAAAAATTGAATAAAAATAAGATACAAAGCATATTGCAACAAAATTAACCGATTGGTCCCATAATAAACCGAATTAGTCAGTACAATTTTAACTGTTTTAGTATTTTAAAGTTACTAGATGCTCAATTATGTGATATGCTTAAGCAAAAAATATGATTGTCCATGCATATCAGCCTGATGTAATTTGTGAACCGCGAATCTATATATTTGACACATTTCTTAAATGCAATTTCCAAAATAACTATTTATGTATCAAGAGCAAAAAGTGCGTATTTATGGCACGCCACATATATTGTCCTACGAGCAAAACCGAGTTAGACAACATCACAACTGCCATAAACACACTTTTGCCTGTGTTATATATGATATTTTTTCTACGACAGTTACAAAAAATATAAGAATTTAGTCACGTGACAATTTTTCGCTAGCGCTTTAGTAGATTCTCTAGGTTATGTTGACACACCAATTTGCGGGAAAGAGTACGACTTCCGTTTTATAGCACGTTACCCTCACGCACAAATTAAAAGTGGTATACACAGATACTTTTGACACTAGAAACTGTACAAAACGTTGTCACTTTGACACGATCCGATCGTAGAAAATTGATTGTTCTGATTATGATACAAGTGTACGAGTAAGCCATGAAAGCACGTGCGACAAGTTTAAGAGCACGACACGGACGGGAGTTCTTTTAACGTTGTTAGCACTTTAATGACATTTATACATGTATGCCATACATACGCTACTTTTTCTACAATTGTTACAGAACATGGTAACAGAAATATAAAAATTTAATTAGGTGAAACTTTTTCTGTCACAATTTATTGGATATTCTAGGTTATGTCAAAATACATATTTACGGTAACGCGTGCGATTTACGACACTAGAAACTGTGCAAAAAGTTATCAATTTGACACGAACGTAGAAAAATGTTATATTGTCCTTGTATTAGTAGATGTCAGAATGATATTTGCCAAGTTTCAAAACATTTTTACACTAAATAATAAAATCATGAGCTTCTAAGGCCGGGTGTCCTGTTGTTTGCTCGTGTTTCTAAGTTTCCTCTTTGAACGATTAATTACGAAGTGGCGATACAAATAAACGACAAGTGCACTATAAACAAACAAAATTACTTCACTTACCTTTAATCCTTCCCGGGTACAGGTACATATAGAGCTCGGAGGCGAGTGTTTTCGTAAAGCTGAAGGGGGATTCGAACACCCAATAGAATATATGCACGTATTTCACGACGGAAACAATGTATGTGCACAA
The DNA here is from genome assembly GCA_940337035.1 of Agriotes lineatus. Classification (NCBI taxonomy): domain Eukaryota; kingdom Metazoa; phylum Arthropoda; class Insecta; order Coleoptera; family Elateridae; genus Agriotes; species Agriotes lineatus. Next base: position 109,208,003 of record OW679198.1, read on the forward strand.
AATTAAATTAACCGGCGACAACAAGCAATAACTGTTCACTCTTCGAAAAATGGAGATTAATTAATTTTAGGAACGACGGACGTTTTTCGGGGTTGAACTAGAGGACTCTAAGATTTTAGGGTTTCTAGGAAAGTGGACAACATGTTAGAATGCAGTCCAGTACAAAAATAAATTTAAACTAAAACGCGAATCCTAAACTTTAAATACACATTACAAACAAACAAAAAATATTAATTAAAACTACAACTAATACTCTTTAAACTACAGATAAGTGGCTAAAGCAGTGACGGTACAAGGAACACATTTTTGCAATCAGTGCAACATTGGAATTATAATATATGAGAATGCATTAAAAATATATTAACTAATTGAAGGTTTCATTCTACTCAATCATGATCTCTTATCTCAGGGTCCTTTATTTTCTTATATAGCGTGTCCTCTCCAAGTATATATTGCTGTGATATTCTCCTGCACGTCCAACATTTTCACAATTAAAGAAAATGAGTAATTAACGAAGTTTATTTGCCAAAGGGTAATCAACAACACAAACAGATTTCCTTGCCGTAGTGTTTATCAATCAACTGTAAATAGTAAAAGTTAGAGCATAAGTTTGTTTTGAAAGTAAGATTTAAGAGATTCTTCTTAATAATAAGCAATTAACTCATAGTAATTTAAGATAAGCGCACATGCAAATTGCGGCTCACATAACACTAAGTAAGATTCGAGGCATTTTTACGATTTCCGGAAAAATGTGGGGTTACGTATGGTAAAACCAAGCCAGAATACTCTTGAGAATCTCATTTTTTTCTACACATAGAGCCAGCAAAACGATTAGGGCCACATGTTAGTTTTAGTGAGGACAGAATAAAACGTTCCTGACAACGTTTTGTGCGATACATAGTGCACTACAGTGGGATTATGATAAAATTAAACATGCAGTATAATTATGGTTAATAAATATAAAAAATCGGGTCACAACACCAGAACTGAGAAACTTGGAGCACTGGAAAGCAGATAGGGCCGTCACCGTATGCTGGAGGCTGATAGCAGAGCTAGTTCGAGTCTTATTGTGTGTATATAATTAGAGGCCTAAAGACACAGCAAATTGAGTACTGTACACATGTGAGCTACGAGTTTCCGTACCAGTAAAGTTAGAACCGTTACAAGCCAATGTAGACAACAAATATACTCCATGGAAAAGTCCGCATAAGCTATAAGGCAGACACATACTTGAAAAAGGTGTTTATGGACGTTTTTTAAACCTTCATCCACCTACAGTGCGGTTGGACTCCGTGACTTCAAGCTAGAACGCAGGTCTCAGTGTGACATTTGGTAGATGACACTTACATATGTGCAATAAATCTATAGGACCACTTTTTTCGGATAGGAATAAACATAAAAATTAATAAATTATATTACGTTACGTTACGCCTTTGCCGGCCTAGAACGAGAAAGAATTTTTCGTCCAGTGCCAAAAAGTTATTCCCCTTAGTTATTTAGTTTCGTCTTAGAAACGAGTCATTTGCATACTGTAACTGTTTGTCGTCTAGCAACGACGTAAACATGCTGACATCATGCATTTTGGAGCCCGAAAACCCGTTGAAAAAACGTCCGATCGAAGAAAATTTATTTTTTCTTGATGGACGTTAAAGTCTTGTACTAGACCAGTTAAACAAGTTGTGTAATTCCGACGCACTATTTAAGGAAGTAATTTAATCACCAATGGCAGCAGCATTTTGCCTTAGCCAGAAGAGAGATGCTTGTCCAACTGCGCCCACTATTTACAAATGGCTTGATAGATATCGAGACATCTCTTGTCTGAATTGTGGCAATAGCGAAAATTCTGCTGCTTTTAGCCAAATGTGTTTTAATACCAGTATATTTGAGCACAGACATAAAAACGACGAAAAACGCTTTTTCTACGACCTTTACAGAATAGTATATTACACTGCAAAACGAGAGGAGTTATTGAAGAATGTGAGAAAGCGTTAGCGTCCCAGCACTACTTCTAAGCGTGAGCCTTCGGTTTATAACCTAAAAATTAAACGTATAAACAACTTATGTTTATATATAAACACATTTTGAAAGTAAAAAATAATTATAGTTATCAACCGGACACCTTCAAGCAGGTTTAAAAAAAATGTATTTTCACTGCCTTCTTTGTAAGTGATCCTTACACTGTCAAGTTTGAGGGATGTAGGCTACATTTACAAAAATAGTTACAGTTTCCATGACAATGTACTTACTTCCCTAGAGAAGTGAATTACTTACATCCTGCATGTATTACAACTGATAAGATACCATGTCTGCCACTTGGTTAACACGAAGAAAACCATTGTCGTTCGTACTATTATTCATTTTTAATCAGAATACAAGCACAAAGCTCACAAAACAGCATTTGCAATCGTATTCACGCATTTTTGCCAAGAATTTTTCACAGTGCGTTTATAACTGTCAAACAAAACGTCACAGTGCTATAAGGCTACTATAATTTAGCAAATGTCATAATTTTACGCCAGGTTATTACCTACCATTTACTTTACAAAGGGAAATATTGGTAGTGAAAAAAATTATGTACTTTACACAGGATGTAGGAAGATTTACACTACCTCGAACCTTGCTATCCTTGTTCGCTTCGCTCACTCAGGCATCAAACGGTCCTCGGTAGTGTAAATCTTACCTACATCCCTTGTAAAGTAATATACTATTTTTCGTCCTTTGCTATTTGCTCGCTGGACGACGGGAGCAAATTCTTTTTTTCTACCAGCATTAAAATAAATTTACTGTATGTGTCCTTTATAGCCGAACTTGCATATCACGTAAGTTTAAATTGCAGGCTAGGGCTATACATTGACATAAAACCTCTTTAACAACTACTAAGTAAATAAATGCTCGCATTGGCTCATTGTATCTGTTTAATATCTTACGAAATTGACATTGTCAAAAATTAATTAAAAAATTTAAAGAAATATTGTTTTGAAATTATGCTGGTCGTACAAAAAATTTTATATGCACCTCGGGTAGTATTGTGTATTTTTCGGTTTCTAACTACTGCAAACCTTAATTCTCCATTCTCGACCGAAAGATAACACTTATTACCCTTGGTACGTAAATATCCCTGCAATGCCGGGCGGAAAACGGGAAACAAATTAGCGGAACTCTAAAATATACGTAATTTTAATATAAGCTGTTATTACAAAATGTAACACACATTGTCATATCGAAATCGCATAAGATTGATTTCCTGTCGAGATCGTCGAAAAATCATATGTATATATCTGGAAGAAGGTATCGTTTTTCCCCTTGCATGTTTACTGCTGTGACTTATCTTGCCAATAACTGAAAATACTTAATTGAGTTCAAAATCCGCGGAAATGCACTGCACTTCACAAAACGAAATCATTCAGTTAATTTAAAGACTTTATTAATAGCATTGCATTTAAGCGGACGAGCCTTGCAGCTGTGAGCACAAAAGCGTTCCAAAACATTGTCTAAAGAATTGTTACTTGCTCTTGATAAGCAAAACTTCTCATGTGCACGCAATAATGATGCACTGTTGCAAAGCGCTGAAGGCGTTACTGCACTAAGAATGGGGATGGCACTACGAGCTATAAATACGACTAGAGATAAAAAATGCGTCCTGTTGATAGCTCCACGCAGATTAAAGATATTTACCTTAAATTTAGATTAGTTGCAGGGAAGACAGTAGAAAACGGAATATTTCAAACAAAAATATTTGAATTAATAAACTACTGTACAACTAAACTAGAAGATCAACAGGAGTTGGCTTTTTAGGAAACGCAATAGAAAGTTTCCAGGTTCCTATCTGAAAATAGATCTTCTTTTACATTTCTAGAGATGGTAGGTCACACTTGCTCTACTTTTTCGCATAGTTCTTGAAAATCTCGAAAAGGGTTCCTTGGTCCTTCATACACTTTTCCTTGAAGAGCATTCCTTATTGAATAACACTAGAAATTGTTCATGGTTTATGTGGAAATTTCCTACAAAAATGAAGAACCATCACCAGTTTTAAATTAAATTTAAACGAAAAAAAACTTTTCTTGACACGGAAACATTATTGAAATAATATGGCATGTGCTTGATGCTATTTTACTACTAAAATGTTTACTTGTCTTGACACCAACTTACTATTGTCCTTAAATTTACAGATTCGCCGAAAAACGGATTACTTGCAATTCGAACTTTGAACATTCCTTACTTTCCCATTTTTTAAAATTAAGGAATCAAATTGTTCACACTTATTTTCAGGTCCATTTCTGAACAAAATGTATAATTTAGTGTGCCTATCTTCATTAAGAGTGGACCTGTTGAATTTTAAAGCAGCACGTACTGTTTTTATTGCCTGCCTGTATATTAATAAAACGATTTCCATTACTTTCGCTAATTATTATAACAGAAAACTATGATAATGTTATAAACATGTACTATCACATTTTCTGGTGTTATAATGCACATGACTTCAAAATTGCATAAGCAGCTTTGATGTAGCTTTTGCTCATATTATAAATATGATTACTACTTGCAGTCAGAAAGTTATGGAACTCTGAGCAGTGCTGAGATATTTCGTTTACACAGTTTTTACACTGGAGAGCAAGTAGTTATCGCTAGTGTTTTGCCTTACCAATGCCTCTCAAAATCAGTTTTTTGTGTATACAAAATGTAGTAGGTGGATATGTTGCAGCCAATTTGTATAATTCAGTCATTATATCCTAGGCATTTTATAAAATGCCTAGTCATTATATAAAATTGCTGCACGGTTTTAAGCATTTTATAAATTGTGTTTTTTAAAGTAAAAGATAGCTCTTATTAGCTAATGGGTTTAACGCGGGTGTACGCTAACTCGTCACACTAGCAAATTTTGTAGGTATTTATGGCAGGCGAGATTATTATCGGCATCAGGCAACGGTGAACATCGCCGGAGACAGGCCAATTCATGTAAGGATGCATATAACGCAAAGGCTGCAACTAACCTAAAGAAGCAAGAACGACACACAGCCTAGAGATGGGAATTAGCGATGCCGGTTTATTTAACATAACCTCCGATTTCAAACGTGTTGTACATATTGCCTAAAACCGTGTAGTCATTATATACAGGGTATTTTCTCAAATTTTGACAGCTTTTAGCGACTTTGTTATTCTAGATAGAAAAAAATTGTTCAGATACAAATTGTAGGGTATCATCCAAACCGTCCGAATTTGCTACTTAAAAAAACAATTGAGCATCACGGGTTAACTTTTTGACTTATTGTATTTCTTTTTAATAGAATATCCTATATATTATGTCTCTTTTCAAAAATATATAAGTTGCATATAATTACTTCATCCATTGTTGAAATATCCGCTATTAAAGAATCAAAATATTACTAATTTACTATATGAAATAAATCACAGTAACCATTGAAATAATCAATAATTTTAATACCAGAAACAACTTTAAAAACGAATTGACAACTAAATGTTCCATGCCGCATGTCGCCAGTAATATCATTTCATAACTTTATTTTTCAATGGTTACTGTGATTTATTTCATGCTAGCTTTCTGCACCCAAATTGGGCGCGAAATAATTCATTTAATGCAATTTGTACAAGAGTGATCCATTCTGTGTGTCGAGTTAATTTTGAGGTTAGCTATCAACAAAAAAATCCACATAAAAAAGTCACTTATAAAAATGTGAAAACCCTACTGCTGGCTTACTTGCGTCGTCCTGAGTCGATTGACACCAAAATCAGCCAATTCGGCCAATGGGTTCGCTCTCAAAGTGGCGCCAAGCAAGCAAGTAAGCAATGAAAATTATTGTCGGATAGTAAATTAGTAATATTTTGATTCTTTAATAGCGGATATTTTACCAATGGATGAGGTAATTATAGGCAACTTATATATTTTTGAAAATAGAATTTTAAGCGCTATCCAATAAACCCATTATATATAGGGTGTTCCACTAAAAAAAGTATACAATAAGTCAAAAAGTTTACCCGTGATGCTCAAAATGTTTCTTTAAGTAGCAAATTCGGACGGCTTGGATGATACCCTACAATTTTTATCTGAACAATTTTTTTCTATCTGGAATAATAAAGTCGCTAGAAGCTGTCAAAATTTGAAGAAACACCCTGTACAATCCCTAGGCATTATAACTATAAAATGCCTGAATTATGCAAGTTGCCTGTGACACATACAAACTAAAGTTAAAATGGATACCATTTAACGCGCCGAATGTTCTAGACATTTTGCGACGCGTCTGTATCTCTCAACATATTAAATCGATTTAAAGTACCCATGAAATTAATCATCTCTTGTAATTAGGTTTTGGATGATATTCTGGGACTTAATATTCATAACCCTTTATTTTCTATTAAGCCTAATTTTAACGGAATCTGCTACTTTACTTTGACTCTTACAGCTTCCCATCTCCAAATTCACAATCATTTGTTCATTAGAAATTTTAAATGATCAATAAAATCGGGAGCAAATTGGAAAAGTTACAGAAAGTTTAAATTTTTCCTAAAATAGTTTTGCTTTATTAAAGTTTACGTTACATTTCAAATATAACTTCAAATACATTTAGTGCAATTTAGTTCTAAAAAACAAAACGGTTTCCTTATTTTGTTTTTTGAATGTAAAATTCAAATCGAAGAAAATTTATTTTCACATTGAGGTTAGTGACGTCTACTTTTTAAAATGTCAACGCTTTATCGATTAAAGTTTGTTGTGTAAACTATATTTTAGTGATCACAAAATTATCTAGAAAACCAAATCACCTACAATTTATTCCATGGTGACTGATCTTGAACTGATTCTCCGCTAAGCTCTCGTCATTTCTTATTTTTCCGGCCCTTAAAAGGCACGCTGACATGTTCCAAACTGCTAAAACATTTATTGCGATTTCCATAAAATTCGTGCCTGTAAATTATTTCTGACAGTAACTGCCTTTTATTAGGGTTGTTTTGTTCAGATTTTTATCGTCCGCTATCGCTTTCGGGTTGCATCTGAATTTCGTGCGGGCATGAATGCAGATCCTCATTATCAAATTGTCATGTTTTTAAAGGAGTAGGAAAGCGGCTTTCTGGTTTCGTTTAAAATAACGAGGCTTGTTAGTATTAATGGCGTTGACTGTGGAATTCGAGTCGAGATCGCAGTATTATGACGACTGCTGCGACAGTAGTAGTGTTAAATCACGGTCTTCCCTAATGAACTTGCCACAAGATACAGGACCTCACTCATCAAATTCTTAAACCTTTGTTGTTTTCCGAAATTGATTACTCGACATAGTGTGGTATTACCTACTAAAGCGGTGTATACGTAAACAAAAATACGTCAAATTGTAATCTACAACTTCGTGTAATTAGATACAGGCGGTTTGAATTTATTTATTGTCACACCCGATATTGTCATTATTACACGAATTACAACAAAATATCAAAGGCAGAATTGCTACAAACTTTCTTTTCAGTGATCTGTTATACACAAAAAAAAAAACAATAAAAAATAAACTCTGTTCGATATGAAAAAAACTAAAAACTATGAAATTGTCTTCAAAATGATGTAATATAATATAAATTATAAAAAAGTGAAAATACATATGTGATGATACAAGATACATCACAGCGACTTTTTGCAGCACTCGATTTAGAGTCTATTAAATCACGTCAATAGTTCTCCTAGAAGAAAAAGAAATACTTTAACACACTTCATGATTACATATAATAAGGTTCAGATCAGTATTCAGTTATAGGCCTACTTGCGGCCGGCTCATTTGCGCCCAACGTCATTTTCGTCCCATTTGCGCCCCAGACTCGCTATCTTTTAATATTTATTCATCTACTTTTACAAAAAAAGAGAGAGTTACTTAGTAGCGGACAAGACGGATAACTTGCTATCTTAACAAAATACAAAAGTTGTATCATTTATAACCTCTCTTTATAGTTATTGTCAACTAACGTCTTTCTATTTTATTCATTTGAACACGGCTGTTATGTAGGAAGTGTATTTCATTAAACTATTATTGAACTATCTTATATATTAACAAAATTATTTGCGGGAAAAGTACTAGATCAGCTGATAACTTTATTGTCAAGCTGAGCTTCGCCTGTGTTTCATTTAGAATAAAGAGAATGTATTATTTATTTCGTAGAATAAAGACATGTTTATTATTATTAGATACTCAATACTCGTTTTATTGAATCTGGCATAAATTACCAAAAGCTTTAAAGTCGCTATTATTGGTAAGGGATAATACATCGTCTTAAGAATGTATACTTCACTTTATAAGAATTATTAATCAATAGCTTTGACACCAGTATAACAATTCTTAGAAGTTTTATAAATAAACACAAAAATTAAATTACCAACAAAAAGGCATATAAATTAGGGCAGCTAAGCGAAAAAAGTTTAATTGAGCACATCGTGATGACTAATGAGTTGCAAGCAAGGGCGCAAATGAGACCTACTTATACTTTTCTGAGGCGCAAATGAGCCAAAAATGGCGGTGGGCGCAAATGAGCCGGGCGCAAGTAGGCCGACACCAATATTAAGTGGTATATAAACATTTTGGGCGTTCTAGATGAATCTCACCAGAACCACAGAAGATCTGGACGAAGTAGAATAAGACGTTTCCAAAAGTGCCCAAAGTGAGACCTGGAAATGCAATGAAAATCACTGTCCTAAATGCATCAAAGTATCATAAAACTCGCTTTGTAACACGTTATTATTCAGCGTAGCACAATAACAACATCAAAATAAAAATACTGTAGCAGACGAGCTAAGTCTAACATTTTTTGCAATCTAAAATGTTTATTCGACGTGGCCCTCGCTGTTTGCAATACACCTTTACGATCTTCTCCCTAGTTTTTATCTAACCTTCTGGAACATGTTATTTGGTACAAATATAAATTTTCAGATCATCTCAATCTTGTGGATACCCAACGCATACTTTAACAACAAAGTTGTAGTTTAAAATATCCTTGACGTTCTTTGAAATATTTCATGCTGGAACAACATATCATGATAATATTTCTAGAGTTATATCATCCAGATAGTCTTCGATTCCTGTCTGACACAACGATCCTATAAAAGTTCTTAATAAAAGAACCTAGTATAGTGTCACTTGATCCAATCCTTAGTTTCCCAGAAATGGTTGTGTTTTCAGTTACAAATTCTGCTGCTAGTGAAAAATTCACAAGAATATATCCTACTGCTTAAATTTTACATGGGGATATCTTATGTTTTCTCGAATAGAAAATATGTTGTATTGATTTTCGCCTTTCATAGCTTAGTACTAAAAGAACCATTGCTGTGCAAATATTGGTTGAAGTATGTAGAAATACGAGGATTTGGTTGTCCTTTCTCAGAATAGATGCCAATAATTATTACAGTTTCTTGAAAATTATCACTTTATCTTATCTTTTCTTAAATAGAATTAGAATTAATTTTTATTAATTGCAATGCACTTACATTAATTAGTACTCAAAAATGTATTCAGTAACTCACGATGTGGACAAAGTGGATCATATGATAAAAGTAATCTAATTCCGTTTTGGAATATTTAATAATACCAAGTAGGCTTCATTTGGATTGTGTTTTGTTGTCTAAAATAATTGATGCTCAATTGATTCTATGATTACGACAAATAATTTGAAAATCAAGTGCTTCACTACTACCCTAACTGAGATATACGCTGTGGCACACGAAATCAATCAAACTCTATAACCTATATATACAGGGTGTATAAATTTAGGAAAGAACTACACGTGGCGATATTGGTAATACAGTTCTGACACAATTCGTTAAAAACCTCTAACCACACAAATATTTGACAACCGCTAAATACGTATTTCAACAGCTAAGCTGCCATTTTCAATAGTCTTGGACTTTCACTGGTGATTTGGCGAAGAGCATATCTTCGGCCAACTTTATCCTGTTAGTTTCTCTCCAAGGCTATTGAAAATAACAGATTTTCTGTTGAAATACGTATTTAGCGGTTGTTAAATATTTGTGTGGCCACGAATTGTGTCAAATTCAAACCACAGGCAGTGTTTTATAAAATTCTGAGTTGAAAACCTTAATATCAAAATGTTGGATGTTTTTTTTTCAGATAAAGTACGTTTTCTGTTTTAAATACGTTAAAGTATTATGAAGAACGTTGTTTAAAATGTAAAATTATCGTCTCGTGCAAAATTTCAGAAATATCGGCTTACTTTTATGAAACACGGTTTCATAAATGTACGCCGACATTTCTGAAATTTTGCATGGAACCATAATTTTACATTTTAACACTTCTTCATAGTTCATTAAATCATTTAGCCATAAGAACGTCGCCATTATTTGCGTCACATCAAGCTTACCAGTGCATACTGGGACTTTACAAAATCGAGTCCACCCCTGCATGTATGGGTTTATGCAAAACAGTATATACATCACAGAAGTCGCAGTAATGATGCCTCCTTGATAGGCCCGTTGGTGGACAAGCATCGGATCTTACAATCTCACACACACGCCGCTGTGTCGTTGCCTTCGTTTATTTACGTGCATATAAGCAGTCAACCGTTGTGAGTACAAAACTGGAAGCTTTAGCAAAAACCACTAATGGCAAACGTTCAAGCTGCGGGGGTGTGTTAGACCACAAGGGAAAGTAGAACTAGAATATTGGAAACCTTGGTTGCTCCACTTTGTACAAGATCATAAAATAGTTCGTAATTAAATATAAATTATAAAAGTAAATAATTTATTATTATTACTACAAAACTGAATTATCTAGCATGTAAACTAGGACTGGAATTACTGAATAATTTATCAGAAGATAGCTTAGAGCTGTTGCGGAAAATGAACCATAAATGCAAAAATCACAGCTGGTGATGAAAAAAACGGTTAATGTTATCGGTTGTTACGTTAGTTGTAGTGTTGAAACTGTTTGTGTTGTAAACATTTTTAATGGCAGAAATTTAAAATATACGGTACAATCGTAAATAAACCTATGTTTTGGAAGCTATTCTTATTGCGGCTGCGTATTTTAATGGCGTTTCCGGCTGATGAATGGTCTGATATTGGCTTCTGGACAACCGTAATTGACAGTACTCTACACATGCTTGTTTAAATTAATTTAGAGAAAGATTTTCTAGTGTTGAAATATTAGCAATGGACTTTTTAAAATCAAGGACTACGTATTGTAGCTGCTGTCAGGGGAATTTGGAGTGTAGCAGACAGAGCAATAACCAGTGGACCACTGAGAACTGCGGAACAAATTGCAGATGTCGAAAATCGAATGCAAAACGATCCCTTAATCGTATTTCTTAGATTAGCTTTAGGTTTTAGAATTTTCATTGTGAATTATGTTGTCTGAACCTAACAAACATACCTAAAATGTATAATGCAATTAAAATGTTATATACGATTACAAAAATTAGTCTATTAGATGTAAATACCACAGGGCAGAACCTCAACTGCTGTGGCGCGTCCCCCGGGTGGCGGATGGGGGAAATCCTGGAAACAGGGCTGCTCCGAATATTTACAATAAGGAGCCGTGGACCAAATGAGGTTAGGTTTGGGCCAACACCCCAATTCTGTAAAAATCCAAACCGTTAAAAATCCTAAGAATTATACGCCGGACGGTTCAAACAGACGACGAATTAAGCACAGACAACGGATATTGAATATTGGAACATGGAATGTACAAAGCCTCAATAACAAAAACGACGAAATATTTTACCAATTCAACAAGCACTAAATGGATATATGTGCCCTCACTGAGACAAAAAAGAAAGATGTTGGAACACAAATAAGTGGAAAATATTTACACTTTTACAGTGGAGTAGGGAAAGACAAACGAGCGAAAAGTGGAGTCTCGATAGCTATTAATTTAAAACTAAAGCGTTACATCACTCAATGGGAAGCTGTAAACGAAAGAATAATAACAGTTAACCTAAAAAATATATTAGGACGAGACATAATAGTAGTAGCCGTGTACGCCCCAACGGATGATGCAAATATAGTAATAAAAGACCAATGTGAAAACCAACTGGTAGCATTGCTAGATGAGATAGGTAAAAGAAAAGAAATTGTCTTAATTGGTGACTTTAATGGACATGTAGGCCATCGAATAGGAAATCAAATAATAGGAAGATATGGTGAAGAACAAACAAATGATAACGGAGAGAGACTGATTGAAATCTGTGAACGCTTCTCTCTAAGAATTCAAAATGGTGGTGTCAACCTACTAGGTCGTTAAAATCTATAATAGATTATGTAATTTTAAGACAAGACACAAGTTTAAAAGCAGAAGACGTGCGAGTATTCAGAGGAGCAGTTTCTAGCTCAGACCACTATCTTGTAAAGGCAAAGATATTTTTCAAATATAGACAAAACGCTGTACAAAGACAAAACGAAGAAAGTGAAATGGTGATAACGACCTCGGAACCAGTATATAATATATCATACGTACATGATGACTCAACAAAATTTCTATACATACTTACTACGACTCAGTAATAAATTAAAAATTGAAACCACTGGTAATGCCAATGAGAAATATAAATATCTAAAATGCTGTATTCACGAGGCAGCAAAAGAGGCGTTAGGAGAAAAAGAATGAGCCCAACACAAAAAACCGTATTGGTGGGATACAGATGTAGAAAAGTTGATTACAGAAAAGAAACAATTATATCTAAAGTGGCTCTCAACCGGAGATAGAGAAGATCGAAAACACTATTTACGTAGTAATGCAGAAGTAAAAAAGATAGTAAAAATAAAAAAAATGAGACATGGAAGCGCTAATGTGCAGAAATAAACAGCTACATGGGAGGAACCAGAACAACAGCAGCTTGGAAAACTATAAAAAGCTTAAGACAAGACACCAACGAAAAAATAAAGATCCCCACAATAAATATGCAAACATGGGAAAATTACTACAAAGAGCTTCTTGCAGAAGATAGAGAGGAGTTTCTAAACATAACTTACTTGACACATGATAATCATACACAAGTGCCATCAATTACAACAGAAGAAATAAGCCAAGCACTAGGAGGAATGCGAAATGGGAAATCTGGAGGTCCTGGAGGTATTCCGGTTGAGTTGCTTAAATACGGCCCCTCTAAATGTTTAGAGTTACTTGCCGATATATTTAATGCATGTCTTTTAAATACTGACGAAATTCCAACAGAATGGAAGGAGGGATTAATTACCTCAATTTATAAGAAAGGAAAAAAACCGACTGTGTAAATTACAGAGGGATTACCGTAACATCCTCAATTGGACGACTGTATGGACGAATATTAACCAAAAGAATTGAAACTGAGATACATAGTTCCGAAAAAAAGAGCGGTTTTAGATCGGAAAGATCATGTGTCGACAATGTATTTATCTTAAAGCAAATTACTGAGAAAAGAATGGCACGTGGAAGAGAAACTCATCTTCTGTTTATAGACCTTAAAAAGGCGTTTGACAGCGTCCCAATAATGAAATTATTCCAAATCCTAGAAAATAAAGTCTCAACACCCTATAGTAATACTATAAAAAGAATGTACGAAAACAATGAAAGTATAGTTAAGATGGGACGACAATTATCTCGCCGCTTTAAGACCACCAAAGGATTACGGCAAGGATGTAGTTTATCACCAACACTGTTCAAACTATATTTAGACGAGGCGAGACAAAGAAGTGAGGTAGGATGGGGATACAGATAGACGAACATTGTTTGGCGAACTTGCTGTTTTGCGGACGATCAGGTCTTGATTGCTGAAGATTCTGATGACATCAACTATATGCTGCGTAAATTAATAGACGAATACAAGCAGTGGGGTTTACAAATTAATATAGACAAAACCAAATACTTAGTAGTTGGAGGACTAGCTGACGATTTGCAATTAGATAATGGTACAATTACAAATTGCAATGAATATAAATATCTAGGCGTGACTTTCACTAAGGAAGGTACAAGTGATAAAGAAATAAAAACTCAATATGGTGGAGCGAAGACATTACAAAAGCTACCAAAAGAACTATATATACAACAGTAGTGGAAAGTGTATCTACCTACGGGGCAGAAACATGGGAAATAAATAAACGAAATGAGAGGCGACTACAATCTATGGAAATAGAATGTTTGAGACGAAACTGTAGGATTTCCACACTGGATCACGTCACAAACCAAGAAGTGAAGGACAAAATGAAAGTGAAAAAAACAATCATGGACACAATAGAACGAAAACGGTTGCTATGGTATGGCCATATGCGACGAATGGGACCAGAAATATGGCCACTTAAAGTCTGGAAATGGACACCACATGAACGCAAAAAACGAAGAAGACCTCGTAACACTTCGATAAAAGGGGTGCACGAGGCAATGCAAACCAGACAACTGGAAGAAGCCGACTGGGAGGATAGAACTCTTTGGCGTAAAGGATGCGAGAGACAACGACAGTTGTAAATCAACTCGCTTATATATATATATGTAGATGTAAATACAAGCGTAGGAAACGATTTTAATATTTATTTAGACCAGCCATACTCAACCTTTTTTCTTCTCGGGCCACATACGTATGTTTGCTATGTTACGCGGGCCGCAACATAGTACACATACCTCATAATATAATAATGTAAAAAATGAGACTCAACCCGTAAATGTATCCAAGCGCTTATTTAAAAATTTGTGATTTTTGATGTTGAGACAAATTTTTAACTATTTTAGACAACTCAGGTTTATAATTACTACATACTACTCTCAATACGTCATCAAGGTTATTACGTATTAAAAGCCTATTGTATTAACGTTAGTAGTTTACATTATATATGGTCGTGAATAGACGATCAATTGGGAAAACGCAGTCGGCTGATTAGGGAACCACGGAATTCGCTGCATAGTTTTTGCCGGTTATTGTAGGGTATGTATAGTGTTTTTCGAACTATCTGATTCTATTTTCGTAATTGGAAATTATAGCAACAAGTTCGGTGCGACGGAAACGCATTAGTTTGAACATCTCTTCATAAGAATTTCACTACGGAGATCGGGCGGTTGCTTGCGGCCAAATGACAGCTGATGTTTAGCGACTGTCAGAGTAGGAGTTAGGTGAGCAGATCATCCTCTTAAACGGTGAGGCATGCTGATTAAACTCCTGAGAGGCTAGTCTTCGATTCCACAAGCGTTGCGATTACCAGATAAGTGAAGTAAAGTTAAACTTGGGATATTTCGCATATTCTCAAAAAGTAATAACAGTTTATAACCCCTTAATTGTACGGTTACGGCCAAATAAAAACGACCACCATTTTGACATCCTGTCATTTTCATAAATTTTGGTAAATCAGGCTTTTACTTGACACTACCGTGACAATTTGAATTCTTAATATGTCATTTTTAATTTTTATGCTTCTTAGGTGATTTAATACCAATTCACAATATAGTAAAGTACTGCGGGTTTTATTTGGCCGTAACTGTACACTAGCTATTATATAACTGTGAGTTAGAATTATGGTCAAATATAGTAGTTAGAAAGTCAAATTGACGTAAACTTGTGGGGTACCCCGTTTTGTAATACGAACTATGATTAAATAGGAATTTGAAGTCGACAATTGTTCCCTTTTATGCAACGAGAATAGACCAGAATCAGAAGGATCAATAAATCTATATAAAGAATTGCTTCTTTCATTCAAACATTAAAGTTTCAAGGGTTGTAATGGGCTGTATATATATGGCGAAGGTTATAAGTTTTCTTTCACCTATATAAGTGTACTTGAGAGTAATAAAACTTGTTGGCGCCCAGATATTTGGAAATTTCATTACTAAAGGATACACGCCGTCTTCACTGTAGCTAGTGACGGGCTCCAAGCACACTTTTATAGCGAACAATTTTTGAAGTAAAATATAAAAGATCGACCTAAAGGTAAGAGAAAAGCCAACAGGGGAAGAATCAGTAAACCGATTTCTGTATACGTTCTTTCCATATTTCATTTTGGAATAAATGGTTCACAAAGATATGTTGATGCGAATAACGTGAGCAGCAGATGGGCACATTTTTGTACAGATCTGTATTTTTCAGGCACTAATTTCCACAAGTCTACGTAATCCTTTTCCTCTCTCTTTTCTTTACAAATAACTTCAAGATGCGTATAGTTTTCGAACTCCATAAATTCGTCAAATAGCTTTGCATAATCATACCACAATGCAGCTAGTTGTGTAATAATTGTTGTTTCTAAGCGCCAGGGATTTTCTTCAAGCAACAGACAATTCTTAATGCTTCGTAAATCCTGAGATCTGCTCTTACATTCTTTAGATCAGGCAGCTAAACAATTTGAAATTATTGTATAGTTTTATCGAGAAATGTCAATACCATCTTGTTTAGTTTTTGTTACAATTGTAAAATTATGCAGTACTTGGTTATGTATTTCCTCGTAATAGATGTCGCATAGAAAAGCTAAACGACACCTTCATCAACCATTTTCAAGTTTACTATTTTGTTGTAACAACAAAATAATGTCTTGTGATAAAGAAAAAACCCGATCCAGAACTTTTACTCTGCTTAGCCATGGCACCGAGGTATGTAAAAGAAGATCGCTACAATTACGGTTCATTTCTTCCAAAATACTAGGTGTCGCCCACCCTATCTTGGTGACTGCACGTTGTTACCGCGCATCCCAAGCTTTTAAAAACTTGCAGTATCAGATGTTTACACAAGTACGTTCCTGATAACGAGGGTTTCGGGCCACACATAAAAGCTTGGCGGGCCGCAGGTTGAGTACGCCTGATTTAGACCCATGAAGTGACTAACTGTTGTAACTGTAAACTGGAAGAGGCTTCTCATTTTTACAATTTAATTCAGAATTGCTGAAAACGTGTGTAATGGGATAAAATATACAAAAGTGTTGCTTAAATATTAAAATAAACGCCAATCATTCATAAGTTCTACAATTAAGCCCTAAATTAAATAAATTAGGCGACTTAACGAACCTTACGATGGTGTACATTTTAATGTACTATGCAAGACAAAAAAAAATGGTACAACTCTTAATAGAGATTTTAGCATAATTTGATTAGCTAAAACGAGGCTTTGAACAATTACGTTTATTATATTCATAGCAACGTCTAAACAATTTGACGGTTAAGTTATAAATTCCCAGCACCTGTACATATTAAAGCAGTCACATTCACAACAGACCATACTTACTGTACCAGTTTTTTTTGTTTTGCATAGTACATATTTTATTCTAAAGATTTGTATTAAGAGATGAGTTGTGAAAGCAATTAAATGGTTTTGACGCTTACCTGTGTTTACTTTAGCTATCAGTTAAAAGCCGCAAGGTTGAAATGTAATAATTTCAACAAGCTAAGGCAATCATGAGGTGACACAGTTATTCTTTAGTTATTTGCAAAAAGTATATAAATGATGGCAACGAAAAAGTTTATAGCGCTACGATGATGGGAACCTGGTTTCCAACGCAGAAGAAAAAAGGCTGACAAACAGTTGGCCAGCAATGGGTTACGATTCCGAGTGCGCGAGCAAGAGGTTTTTCGTATGCTGACTCTGCTATAACGATCTCTAAGCGGCAATGTTGCCTTTGTAAAGCCAAATTCATCAATGGATAGTAACGAAGTGTGTGTTAACGAGACGATAAGCAAGGTAGGGTTCCGTTTATTCTTTTAAATTTTTGTTGTCTATTTGGACGAAACCACTTTAATGTTAGATACTCTTAAATCCTTTGCTAAATATATAATAACCTTGTTCTAATTGGTGCTTGTGTTAATAATTTAAACAAGAGTCTTTAAACAGGTACATATTTAGAGCGCTAAACCCAATTGTAAGTTAGATTTCAATAAATTTCGTAAATTCAAATAAAAACATAGCTCTATCATTGTAATAGATTAGACATAATAAAATAGATAAAAATTTAAAATTACAATTATACTCAAGATACTGCAAAGAAATCTAAATCAATGCAGCCGGTATATGCAAGAGTAAATCTAGTGCTCGAGTAGGTCCTCGAAACAACATATATCACCTAAAATTTTCTACTTTTCAGAGTTTGTTGATATTTTAAAAGATTTGTCAGCTAGAAATCTACATACAAATAATTCGGTCATAAAACAAAACGCTATTTTACGGTAGCTGTTATGTATAGAGATTATATTCATTCAAGTTCGTCAAATAAAATGTAAAATAATTCAATCAGGATTGTTATTCCATTAATGAAACGGTAGTGAAAATAATAAAATACGTTTTAATTGTACCATAACAAATCTCTTGAATTTCAATTTACAACAAAATACGTTCTGGAGTTGTAAATTCACAAAAATGTTTCTACTGATGAGTTTTAAAATTAAACACCAATTCGGATTACATCTTGAAATTGCGTAAAAAAATCGTATAACAAACCAGCTAAAGAAATAGAATTTAAGTACTGCTTATCAGCATATCTTTAGAAAAAGTCAGTCGATTACCGATCCGATTATAAACTTTGCGACACAATTGCGTAAAATTTGGAAAAAAGTTTTGGTTAAAATGTTCACTACTTCATATTTATCACTGTCAAAGAAAGCAATGTTTCTATCAATCCAAAAAGTTCGACTCTATCGGAATCAACATTTGGTGCAAGGACATACCTTTTTACTTCGAATTCAGGTGTAAAGGTCATCAATAAAATGAGAAATGTACAATCACCAGCTTCTAAGTTGTTTATGCAAAGCTGACTCTCGACGAAGAAGGGATGATCTTTCAAACATATATTTACTAACAATTTTAATGTTCTCTCTTTTAGCTTGCGACTCTGAAAATATAAAGTTCATCTATCGAATAGTTTGTTATTAGCTGATCAACGAATGCGTGTGTTTATTTTACAATAGAACAAATTGATCATTACGCGGTTATTGATTTTTTTTCTATATACAAGACTTAAAAGTACAGAAACACCGCTCTAAAGACACAAGAAGAGTTACTACAACAGAAACTGTCACCAAAACCCACCATATGTTGCTGAAAACAAACGATTGAAACCGAGTGACACAGGTACTGTTGTGAACATCTCAAAAGATCGGGTGTGCATCACTTTAGCCAAAGAATTTGAGCATAAAAGAAGTGTGTATGATGGGTATCGCGTTTGATTATACGAATACAACTTTTACAAGAATGTTTGCAGCGTATTAAGAACAATGCAACTTCTTTTATGCCTCGATTTGTCACTGATAAAACCTGGGTTCACTACCACGCCCGTGAAATAAAACTTCAATCAATGCAATGAGTAGAATCTAGTTTCTCGCCTCCAAAGAAGGCAACTGTAGTAAAATTAGCTAGCAAAGCGATGGCATAAAATCTGTATTCACCAGAAACACTAGCAAATGGCCATGCTGTTACCATACATTTATTTATTTATTTACGTGTTTATCTTTGCAATTTAATACTGATGATAAACCAGTTTACGCATACTACCAAACACTAATGAAGGCAATAAGTGGCTTGTTTATTAAAAAATCTGTTGTGGTACACGCACACAACTTCCTTTTACAGTGATATTATAATTAGTCAAAAATGTGTGTTTAGCGTCCCTACTACATTATATAAGTAAAATTTTAAAAAGTCCGGTATAACAGGAAGTGATATCACAGTCAAAATATTGTGGCTGTAGTCGATCTTACACATAAAATCCATGGCCAAAATTTCAGATTTTCAATTTTATTAGTTCTTTATAATGCCCTGTAAAACCCTTTTAGAGGTATTCAACTGGAAAATCACCTATCTAACATCAATACACATCAAGAATGTAATAAAAATATCAAGTTTGAAAAAACTCGTTAGAGCCGTTTTTGAAAAAATCGAAGAAAGCTGAAAAATCACAAGAGTAAACGCCATACTTCCGGTTATGCGATTTTCTTCAAACGTTTGCTGTCGCATCCAAATAGTACACAAAACTTATATATAAAGTTTCAACGTCATCCGCTTTTTGCTTTTGAGATATTCTGTTCACACACAGGCACACAGACTGACAGACAGCACTGCAGTGTTTTAATAGCATTTGAGTAATCAAAGTAGGTAAATGAGTTCAAATTATACAAACTTATGTATATAATAAATTACAATAATGTAAATTGTTGGAGATGCACACTCCATATGTTCAGACTGCCATATAACCTGGGTTTGATATTTCATAAAGTATGATCAAACATTATTTTCATCTAGTATGGCTATGGAATAATTCCTAATTTATGAATGCAACTACATTTATACTTTTTTTTTTAATTACATACACGTGATTTACAATCTGCTCTATAGGAGCAATAAGTAAATTGGATTAATGTATACATTTATACTTAAATGTCAAACTTGACATGTGATTTTTAAGTGACTTATAGTTGCATTCATGAATTAGAAACGATTCCATAGTCATACTGGATGAAAATAATTTTTGATCATGCTATACATTTTTTACAATATTACCACCATTCAATAGCCATCTGCTTTCAACACTGGATATATACCCCTGTCTTTAACCTCCATTCATTACAGTCATCTCAATCTCCATTTTAGCTTCGACATCTGGGTAACTACACCTATTAGTTTATTTTATTACACTGAATTATATAGACGTTATATTCCAAATAATTAAATTTAAAAATGTTTAACAGCGACCTCATGCTATCATGCTATATCTAAACCCACTATTAAAATTTAGACTGCCGTGTTAATAATTTCATGACAATCTAGATTAAATGTGTAACGTCTTAAAAAGTAATTGAAAATGGCAAAGTTTTATCAATAATTGTGTGAGTAGGAACTTTTTATCAGCAAGAATTGGGTTCTATGGTTGTATTTTCAATGCTTTCTCTAGACCTAATTATTAAATTATTTATCTTCATCGATGTTGTTACAGACTATTAACCAAATTAATTTTAGTATCGTTAAGAGCTTCATTTTTATATAAAAAATACATTGAACCAGAATTTATAGATGAAGATAAAATATTGAACAATACACGTTTGCTTATGGCACTTAACGAGACTCGTTTCATTTAGATGCTCAGAATCAAACTTGTATCGTTATTATCTATAAACGGATTTTGCATTTTTGCTATGAAAATTTACACTTTATGACTTTATTCCTACTAATTAAAGCAAAAGTTGACTTTATACCATTTTAACAAAAGCTTCCGTATCGAAGCTATATACAACCTCATCCAAGGTACAATGACCGTATCGAACGCAATAGCAGTATATAATTTGACAATATATAATAATATTTTTCTACGACCACCACTAAAAGTAGGCCTTTTAGCGCTAGCTTTTTTCACTAAAAGTGACGTTTTATAATTTAGAGTGTTTAAAATGAGATCAGCTGTTTACTTTTAGCCCATGTGCTAAAAGTGAAGTGAGGTTATAAAACTACTATTTCGAACTGGAAGTAAGGTTGTAAAGTTATTCTAGTTACTTCTTGCGTTAGAGGTAAAGTGTTTTTTAAATAATTAAAGCGTTATGTAATGAATAAAGTCAGATGTGTACTATTATAATTACCTTTGACAACTGATTTTGACAGTACTGGTGCCAGAAACATTCACCTACCCGTCAAGGCCATCTCTTTATTATGACATAAATTATATCTGTCATAAATGCAAACCTTTGTTAAATCGACATTTATGGATTAATAACAGAAAATTTAAGGTCGCAAAAAAAATATTGTATGCAAATTCGTGCTAAAAGTGTTATTGCACTCGACATGTTATGAAACTCAGCCTTCGGCTTTGTGTCATAATTTTTATGCCTCGAGCATAAAACATCAACTTTTAGCACTTGTTGCATAAATAGCTATTATAATGGTATTTTTCTACGACCAATCATTATAACTTAAAAAACTATTCTTTAGCATGAAATTTACGGGTCCATATCATATCGGCCAACGTTCATATCGGCCAACAATCATATCGGCCAATTTTGGGTGTTCATATCGGCCAAGCTGATCATATCGGCCAACATCAGATTTTGTTCATATCGGCCAACTTGTTCATATCGGCCACTTTTATTTTTGTTCATATTGGCCAACGCGATCATATCGGCCAACGCTGGCGGAATATCTAAGAAAGGGGAGAAATCATATCGGCCAACGTTCATATCGGCCAACGATCACATCGGCCAATTATGGGCGTTCACATCGGCCAACTTGTTCATATTGGCCACTTTTATTTTTGTTCATATCGGCCAACTTGATCATATCGGCCAATGCAGGCGGTAACCGTAAGTAATACCGATACTAGCCGAAGAGCAACTTCTACCGCTAGGGTAACGTAAACCGACCGCCGGCGACGGACGCGCAATGTCTTATTTCTTATTATGCCTGTTCAGAACGCCCGTCTATTCGATAGGGTGGCGGAATAAAAAGACGTGGAAAAAAAGCCGGGGTAAAAAAACCTGAGGAAAGAAAGTCGGCGAAAAATCCGACGGTACCTACATATATATTTACCATATTTAATACCGAAATACTTCAAGCAATTGAATTCCTTGTTTGTATGTATTTTATCTGTAGAATTTACAAAATATAAATGATGGAGATAAGTACAGAAGACGCGACCAGATTGACGTTGTCAATTTTTTCGCGGGGCGGGGGGCTGGGGTGTTGGAAGGGACATACTGGGATTTTTAAAGAGTTGCAGTAATTTCCCTTGGCATGCTGTCGAGATCGATCAATTCTGAATAGACTTCCCAAGGATTTACTTTCTCTCGGCAGAATTTCGACATCGATAAGCTTTGGTTGTAGTGGGGGTGCTACATGGCTCATTTAATTAAAAAACTGCAAATTGTGATGAGAAGATTTCCTTTGGTAGAAATGTAGTTTATGACTATACAATTTATTCATGAAGGGGAGGCATCTCGAAAAGTCGTTAGAATTCAAGATGGCGGTGGTAAATCAAAATGGCGTTATACTATGGAATTGTTTGCAATTTTTTTACTATCCATCGCACAATATAGTGTTTGGTGTCAATTTATATGTTTTTAGGCCAACAATTTCATTTGTAATATCAGAAATACGAAAAAATTAATATAGGAGACTTTTTGTAAAGTCGTAAAGTCATATTTATAGAGTAAAATTTAAGAAGAATGAATACCAAAGATCTGTTTTTATTAATACCTACTAATACAAGATTTTACAAAAATTGACTCTTACATTTAAAACGTCTTTGAAGACCGATGAGGCTTTAAAATGTTGGCAGGAACTGCTAGCTGACAATTATGTGTAACTATTAGAAACCTGGAAAACAGCTGGATGTCTGTTTTTAAAATCTTCAAAGTTTCATTTTTCTTGCTTATGCTTATTGTTGGAGAACTGAAGAGGGGGATTTTGTTCTTTTTCAAAGGCTGAAATAGTGTTGAGGAACTTTTTACCAGGCGTTCCTCAATAAAACTGTGGAACTGTGTAATACCAGTTGATTCAGCTAAATAAGCAAATGCAGTTATATCCTTATCAACAATAACTTTGCTGTCCGAATTTTACACTCAAACTCTTGTATCAAGTGACAAATTTCCGGTCCATTTAACAGTGTTAACCCTACTGCAACTCCATCTCCATTCACTAGAGCATTGTTTTAATCGTGTGCCTGATCTATGCTGATAGCTGAGAAGAGTTTATTCAATTTTCTTATAACCAACTGCCTTTTGTACACAGGAAGGACATCTGTATGTCCGCATGAACTGATACTTAGCCTATTTTTAACATGAAAATGAACTTGTTGGCCTAAAAAACATAAATTGACACCAAAAACACGTTTGTGAGATGGTTAGTAAGAAAATTGCAAAACAATTCCATTGTATGACGCCATTTTGAATATCAGCCGCCATTTTGAATTATAACAACTTTTCGAGCTGCCTCCCCTTCTTAAATGAATTGTATAGTCATAAATTACATTTCTGCCACTTCTTATCACAATCTGCAGTTTTTTATACCTAGCACCTCCACTAGATGGACTTTCTAAGAATTTTTCTTTTCCCCTTCGCTTGATTTCACGATCGATAAGCTGTGGATGGGCTTCCAATGGCATGATTTCAAAATCTCTCACTTTTGAAGAGTTTTTTTCACAAATGTAATAAAATTTAATAAAAACAAATAATTTGGAGTGCTAAATTTTACATAAATAATTGTACTTTTGTTAAATAAATGCTGCTGATATAAATTACTTACAATTGCCTTTTAAAGTTAGTTACCGCTTTGCTGCTATCTCATATGCATAATACCTTTCTCTCCTATATAAAAAAATATTTTTTAACTCCAAAATATATACTCGCAAACAAAATTCCAATATTGAGTCACTTGCTTTGACGGGATTTTTCAATTTATGACTGCTCAGTAAATAAAGTTAGACAAATAAAAAAGCAAATCACTTATCAGCCTTCTATTCAAAAACTTAATAATAAGCAAAAACTATGAATGTATACGTAAAAAATTATCAAATCTAACCTAAAAATGTTTTTTTTTAATCAAAAATCTTTAAGTTTTGTGGATAATGCATAGTTTTTACTGAAAACGTGTTAAATATATTTCTATATTTCAGTCATTAATTCTCCTGTAGCTATGTGGCAGTAACGCGTACGTAAAACGGTTTTGTCTACGTTAATACCATTTTGTAGCTTACTTATGGAACTGCGGAGCTTCTTCCACGGGTGCTTTTTCTTGTTTTTTTCGTTGCCTTTTTTCTGAGGATATTTTGTCTGGGAGCATTTTTTCCGGGGATTTTTTGCGGGAATGTGTTTTCCTAATTTCAAATTGATAACATGCAGTGGTGTAACGGCGATTACTATAAATTAAAATTGTAAATGTGCTGTGCCGACAAACCCTGAAATATTATCAACAATTATCAGAAATTTGTGCGAGAATTTTCAACAAGGATCATATTCATTTTACAGTTCCACATTAGTATTTCAGTAACTTCAATAATCTTAAATTCGTGGCGATTTTATATTTTTTAGTAGATAGTAAATCGAACTTGTTGTTTTGCAGTTTCATAAAAAAAGTGTACATTTTCCCGATTCAGCATAAAAATAATGTGTATTGTGTTGTTTGACCCATCAGCCGTAACTATATTGTTATTTCCGTTTTAACCCTCAAATTACACTCTTGACCTTCAATTATTTAAATTTATATTAAACCGACTAATATACAAGAAGCTGCTTCTATTCTGCAAATAGCTATTTCATCAACAGTTCAATTGTGTTGATTGTTGACAGAAAATTTTCAACGTGCTTGCAGCATTTGTTTAGCAAGTTTTCTATAAAAAAAGTAAATTCGCAGTAAGTCGTTTGACACCAAAATACAATTTCTTCTTCGAAGTCCTGTAAATAGTACAGATTCTTGACAAGCAACAACAATTATATACAGTAATTGCAATCTAGGACGAAAAAACCCCGGACAAAACCTCCCGACAAAGAACACCCGTACAAAAAACCTTCGTAAAAAACTCTCCAGACAGAAAAAATTGATAAACGTCAAATTCAATTTAAATTGTTTTCTTTCATGACAATCCCGTACCTCAACGCGTACACACCAATAGTTGATCCCTTTAGAATTTCTTAATGTTAATTTTCATACTCTACGGGACACACTGTAGATTTGAAAAGGTAAAAAGATATGATATTTGAAAACAAAGGATCCCTAGATTGTTTTAATATTTTGACAAACAAATGAACTGTGACGTCGAGTAGAAATGTTGGATTTGCCATTTTCCGACTGTAGTCCGGATAGTAAAAGAGTAGTACCCTGCTTGTGTTGTGTTGCCCTCGAAAAGTTGACCTCATAATGTGCAAATCATTTTCCTTTAGCTCTAATAATAACGAAGATTTCCATTTAATCGAATCGAAAACTGAACACCCAGTAAACATAATATGTTGGGGTTTTGATATGGGTTTTTTTGTCCAATTTTGTCAGATTGGATTGTTGAAAACTCTCTACACAAATCGATTTAGAGTTTTGTGCAATTACAATAGTGAAAATAATAGTGATCGCTTAAAAAATTAATTAAACATTTTATTTTTATCTAGCGAGTTTGTAATTCAACCAAAAATCAACATTTAAATAGGCTGTAAATGGAAGAACCTGCATTTCCTAAATTATAAATGATATAGACACATTTTTTATCCAAAAAATATCTTTTATTAAAGAAACTGCTCTAATTAAAATCGCTAATCATGAACTTGGATCCTAGTTTTAATTTTTCGTATATTTCGTAGTTGTTATAATAACGGCAAATGACTCAAATTAAGTCCATACTACGACATTTCCTAAACTAGGCAAGTACGTTTCATTTAATCCGCTTTACGAGAAAAATCACTTCTTGCGGAAGGTATTAACCGGATAACACTTCTGTGCTGATAAGGGCTGACAGTCAGCATATTCTCATCAGATAAGCAGGCAAGTGCTTCCTTCAAAAATACTAACAGACTGTTCCATCAACTCAAGCAGTTATAATTAAAATAACATCCCATTTATGACGAACACACGAGCTATATTAAGAAATTTCACGATATTCAAGCACAATTTGCAAATAGCTATTCAGCAGAAACATTTGGACTGCAATCTCAAATACCAATGACGGCATAACCCTAATAACAAATAAATATGAGCACGAAAAACGGAAAATTAGATGATAGATGAAGATATTCGAATTAACATCGAATTTAAGTGTTCAACATTTTATTGTAATTTTGGCGAAACATCCTGAATATTTTTGCCTATAAAATTACGGAGAGTTTGTTACTCGTATAAGTTCGGGTACTGCTAATTTGCTATATATTTTTTTGAAAAATTAAAACTGTTCTGCCGGCTTGGAAGTTTTTCTAAAGAATATGGAAAGGGTAGCGAAAATTTTCTATAAATTTGATTTGAAAAATGCTGCAATTTTCTAACAATTTGCTGCAGAGTTTAACAATTTACTGTAAATATGTTAAAGGGCTGTACAAACCTGCTAACTATTTGCTATGAATGTAATAAACTCGTGTCAGCAAATGAATCATGTCTGATATATTATAAGCTTAAATTTTACATTTTTTCGAATTGGTATTGGTATCAGTAAATCCGTTAATGACAGGGATGAACAGAGAATCCTTTAATAACGTGTGTAATGCCATACGCTGACTTCGGAATCGTCTCGCCCATCTACATTTTCCGTACTTATTCCGTCATTTATATTTTATAAATTCTACAAATAAAATACACACAAACAAGGAATTAATTGCTTGAAGTATTTACCTATGAAATATGTTAAGTATTTATACCATCAGCTTTTTTTCCACCGGCTTTTTTTACTGCCGGTTTTTTTCCGCCGGTTTTTTTCCTCCGCTTTTTTCCGGATTTTTAAACCCCGGTTTTTTCACGGCTTTTTATTCCTAGATTCAATCGATCACATCGGCCACCATTATTTCTTGCTTATAACCACGATGTTGCTTTTCGATTTTATATCGACTATCCTGCCATACAAGTTCCCTGAAAATTCATTTTTAATAAAGTTTAGTGCAACGAAAGATTGACTTCAAACTTGAAATTAAACTTTCAAACGTCAAATATTAGCGACGCTGCTAATAGAAAAAATAGATTTATAAGAGCCTTTTTGCAATGGTTCTTTGTTAAACTCTCCGCTGCGCGAGTCGTTTTCCATATTTGAACTCTTGCAAAAGAAAACTTTCCTTATAGAACTTTTCCTTTAATATAGGTACTATTATCTATTTTTCTTTCAATAAACTTAACGTTATTTTAATTAATGTTTTAACATTACAATACTATACAATGTTTTAGATCATTCAAATTGCTGTTTTTGACAAGACAGGTAATGCTATTTGTTTAAATCAGTTCTTTAAATTTAATAGATATAATGTAAAACCCCTTTCAGTGGAAGGGCGGGAAAGAATCATTGCCCTACCGAAGTTTAAAGAAAATAGAAAAGCAAATAATATATAATTTTTAATAAAGCTCATCATTATTCGCAAAAATCAAGAATGTGCTACTTGATTACGCTATGGGTGATTTTCCAGTTGAATTTTAGAGATATTCAACTGGAAAATCATCCATCTCACATTAATACACATTAAAAATGTAATAAAAATGTAAAGTTTGAAAAAAATGGTTAGATCCGTTTTGAAACACAAGAGTAAACATCATACTTCTGGTTACGCGATTTTCTTCAAAAGCTTGCTGTCTCATTTAGATAGTACAAAAAACTTATATATGAAGTTTCAACGCCATACCTC
The DNA here is from genome assembly GCA_940337035.1 of Agriotes lineatus. Taxonomy (NCBI): domain Eukaryota; kingdom Metazoa; phylum Arthropoda; class Insecta; order Coleoptera; family Elateridae; genus Agriotes; species Agriotes lineatus. The sequence continues at coordinate 109,236,211 of OW679198.1, forward strand.
TATTCGTTTTTGAGATATTCTGATTACAGACACACAGACCAATGAGAAAAAACATGTTTTTTGGGTTCAGGGGACTGTAAAACGTGAAAATCTGTTGAAAACTCAATTTCGAAATTTTGGGGTGAATCCAACACTTCTTTTATCGTAAAAGGAAGTAAAACCCGTCTCCAAAACTTAACTGTGTGTTATTTACTGAATGGTTAGTTGTATATAGAAAACCTATATTATCTTTTTTGTAGAGAATTTTTTAGCCTTCATTTTTTGTCATAACTAAAAAAATCATACGACCCATAGAAAGCGAGATATTTGCGAAAAACTTATTTCTGTGACCTTTGACCTTGGATAACACAAAACCTAAGTGCGATATCGATGGGGACTTTTGGGACATTATTTGTAATGTCAAAATAAAGGTGTATGCAAAATTTCAGCTCACTTGGATTTTTTCGGCAGATGCTGCGGGTTTCCATCTAATGTAACTGGACTAAAAAGCAATTTGAACGCTCTACAACATTTCGCGCTCGTAATATAAACAAAATTTTCAGTAATATTATAGTTATTTGTTTCATTAGTACAAAAAATGCATGATTTCGGGACAAGTAAGACAGATCGCCGGACGACGCGCAGCGGAGTCCGGCGAGTCTTACGCGTCCCGAAAACGCATTTTTTGTACGAATGAAACATACTATTTTTTCTCCAACTACTCATAAATTCGGTAATATGACTTATTATTTAGAATCAAACATTGTAGGTTATATTGTAGAACTGTCATGGCGCAAATAAACAATCACTATACCGGGAAATTAAACAACAACGACGGCGATTGCCGAATATTCACGAAGCGTTTGTGTTTTATTTAAAATTTACCATGTAAAACCCTATCTTGCGTCCATTTTTGTACTAGTGCAAATATGAATCGAAAAGTGTACAGTTGCCAAGGTAATTGGTGAACATCCCGAAATGACTTACTTTTTATACAAAATTATTCGACAATATAGCGTCTTATTCGTGTGGTTGGAGAAAAAAACATTAATTAAAATACCGTTAAAATTATTGAAATAAAATTAGATAATAGTATATTAAAGGAAAAGTTCTATAAGGCAAGTTTTTTTTTACAAGAGTTCAACTATGGAAAACGAGACGCGCAGCTGGGGGTTTAACAAATAACCATTTCAAAAAAGTCCTTATGAATCGATTTTTTTATTAGTGGTGTCGCTAATATTTGACATTTAAAATTTTAATTTCAAGTTGAATACAACTTTCCGTTGCACTAAACTTTATTAAAAATGATTCGTGAGGAAACTTGTATGCCAGGATAGTAGATATAAAATCCAAAAATAACATTGCCGTTATTAGCAAGAAATAATGTTGGCCGGTGTGATAGAATAGATGGGCGTTCTGAACAGGCATAATAAGACATGGCGCGTCCAGCGTAGCGGTAGAAGTTGCTCTTCGGCTAGTATCGGTATTCCTAAGAGAGCTTTCACACCAAAGTAGCATGCGACGTGCGACTTGCTGCCAAAAAGCAGGAAGCATGCCACTTATTTTAAAACGTATTCAAATATATGGGTGGTTTCACACCAAAGTAGCGTCGCAAAAATGCGACGTGGCAACATGCGACGTGCGACTCGAATATAAAGCATGTCGTATAATTTTGACACTTTGCGACGTATTTCCAAGCCGCGTACACGTGTTTGACTTGCTTTGGTGTCTGAGTTTTAATATTTCTTGTACGTTTTTCGTGATGTCTAGCAAAAAATGTTTACCGGACAATAACTGCTGGAATACAATAAACGTGCTATGTGTATCAGCATTATCTCGTAAGTACGGATGAATCTAGGCCTTCTTTCTTTTTTCTCCTCCTCCTTGCAATCACAGCAGCAATTAACACAATATTGTTTTCTTCCGGCGACATCTAGGCAACTGTTTTATTATTAGCAACAGAGAACTAATGATAAATGGAGTAGCACTGTGCGACTTTGGTATGAAAGTAAAGATGGAACACGCAAGTTGCGACGTGCTTTCTGCTTTAGGCAGCAAGTCGCAAGTCGCATGCTACTTTGGTGGGTCCATATCATATCGGCCAACGTTCATATCGGCCAACGATCATATCGGCCAATTTTGGGTGTTCATATCGGCCAACTTGTTCATATCGGCCAACATCAGATTTTGTTCATATCGGCCAACTTGTTCATATCGGCCACTTTTATTTTTTTTCATATCGGCCAACTCGATCATATCGGCCAACGCTGGCGGAATATCTAAGAAAGGGGAGAAATCATATCGGCCAACGTTCATATCGGCCAACGATCACATCGGCCAACTATGGGCGTTCACATCGGCCAACTTGTTCATATTGGCCACTTTTATTTTTGTTCATATCGGCCAACTTGATCATATCGGCCAACGCCCATCTATTCGATCTGGTGGCGGAATAAAAAGACATGGAAAAAAGCCGGGGTAAAAAAAGCCGAGGAAAAAAATTCGGCGACAAAACCGACGGTACCTACATATATATTTACCATATTTAATACCGAAATACTTCAAGCAATTGAATTCCTTGTTTGTATGTATTTTATCTGTAGAATTTACAAAATATAAATGATGGAGATAAGTACAGAAGACGTGACCAGATTGACGTTGTAAATTTTTTCGCGGGGCGGGGGGGCTGGGGGGTTATTTCCCTTGGTATGCTGTCGAGATCGATCAATTCTGGATAGACTTCCCAAGCATTTACTTTCTCTGGGCAGAATTTCGAGATCGATAAGATTTGGATGTAGTGGAGGTGCTACATGGCTCATTTAATTAAAAAACTGCAAATTGTGATAAGAAGATTTCCTTTGGTAGAAATGTAGTTTATGACTATACAATTTATTCAAGAATGGGAGGCATCTCGAAAAGTCGTTAGAATTCAAGATGGCGGCGGTAATTCAAAATGGCGTAATACTATGGAATTTATTGTTTGCAATTTTCTTACTATCCATCGCACAATATAGTGTTTGGTGTCAATTTATATGTTTTTAGGCCAACAATTCCATTGGCAATATCAGAAATATGAAAAAGTTAATATAGAAGACTTTTTGTAAAGTCGTAAAGTCATATTTATAGAGTAAAATTAAAGAAGAATGAATACCAAAGATCTGTTTTTATTAATACCTACTAATACAAGATTTTACAAAAATTGACTCTTGCATTTAAAATTAACGTCTTTGAAGACCGATGAGGCTTTAAAATGTTGGCAAGAACTGCACCATCATAAATTACAGCATCACAAGTTCCTAGAAAAACAATGTCACTTTTTTCAACAATTTCCTCTAAAATATGTGGTAGGTCACTTTTATGACTGGGTCGAAATTCTCCATTACTGGGCGGAAATCGCTGATTTTCGAGTTTGAAAAAGTCCTGCATATCTAGCTGACAATTATGTGTAACTATTAGGAACCTGGAAAACAGCTGGATGTATGTTTTTAAAATCTTCAAAGTTTCATTTTTCTTGCTTATGCTTTTTGTTGGAGAACTGAAGAGGGGGATTTTGTTCTTTTTCAAAGGCTGAAATAGTGTTGAGGAACTTTTTACCAGGCGTTCCTCAATGAAACTGTGGAACTGTGTAATACCAGTTGATTCAGCTAAATAAACAAATGCACTGATATCCTTATCAACAATAACTCTGCTGTCCGAATTTTACACTCAAACTCTTGTATAAAGTGACAAATTTCCGGTCCAGTTAACAGTGTTAACCCTACTGCAACTCCATCTCCATTCACTAGAGCATTGTTTTAATCGTGCGCTTGATCTATGCTGATAGCTGAGAAGAGTTTGTTCGATTTTCTTATAACCAACTGCCTTTTGTACACAGGAAGGACATCTGTATGCCCGCATGAACTGATACTTTTTTAACTATTTTTAACATGAAAAATTAACTTGTTGGCCTAAAAAACATATAAATTGACACCAAACACACTTTTGTGCGATGGTTAGTATGAAAATTGCAAAAAATTCCATTGTATAACGCCATTTTAAATTTCAGCCGCCATTTTGAATTATAACCACTTTTCGAGCTGCCTCCCCTTCTTAAATGAATTGTATAGTCATAAATTACATTTCTGGCAAAGGGAATCTTCTTATCACAATCTGCAGTTTTTTTATACCTAGCACCTCCACTAGATGGAATTGTTTTAATATTTTGACAAACAAATGAACTGTGACGTCGAGTAGAAATTTGGATTTGCCATTTTCCGACTGTAGTCCGGATAGTAAAAGAGTAGTACTCTGCTTGTGTTGTGTTGCCCTCGAAAAGTTGACCTCATAATGTGCAAATCATTTTCCTTTAGCTCTAATAATAACGAAGATTTCCATTTAATCGAATCGAAAATTGAACACCCAGTAAACATAATATGTTGAGGTTTTGATCCGGGTGTTTTTTGTCCAATTTTGTCCGATTGGATTGTTGAAAACTCTACACAAATCGATTTAGAGTTTTGTGCAATTACAATAGTGAAAATAATTGTGATCGCTTAAAAAATTAATTAAACATTTTATTTTTATCTAGCGAGTTTATAAATCAACCAACAATCAACATTTAAATAGGCTGTAAATGGAAGAACCTGCATTTCCTAAATTATAAATGATATAGACACATTTTTTATCCAAAAATTATCTTTTATTAAAGAAACTGCTCTAATTAAAATCGCTAATCATGAACTTGGATCCCAGTTTTCATTTTTCGTATATTTAGTAGTTGTTATAATAACGGCAAATGGCTCAAATTAAGTCCATTTTCTAAACTAGGCAAGTACAACGTTTCATTTAATCCGCTTTACGAGAAAAATCACTTCTTGCGGAAGGTATTAACCGGATAACACTTCTGTGCTGATAAGGGCTGACAGTCAGAATATTCTCATCAGATAAGCAGGCAAGTGCTTCCTTCAGAAATACTAACAGACTGTTCCATCAATTCAAGCAGTTATAATTAAAATAACATCCCATTTATGACGAACACACGAGCTATATTATGAAATTTCACGATATTCAAGCACAATTTGCAAATAGCTATTCAGCAGAAACATTTGGACTGCAATCTCAAATACCGATGACGGCATAACCCTAATAACAAATAAATATGAGCACGAAAAACGGAAAATTAGATGATAGATGAAGATATTCGAATTAACATCGAATTTAAGTGTTCAACATTTTATTGTTAATTTTGGCGAAATATCCTGAATATTTTTGCCTATAAAATTACGGAGAGTTTGTTACTCGTATAAGTTAATAGCTAATTTGCTACATATTTTTTTGAAAAATTAAAACTGTTCTGTCGGCTTGGAAGTTTTTCTAAAGAATATGGAAAGGGTAGCGAAAATTTCCTATAAATTTCATTTGAAAAATGCTGCAATTTTCTAACAATTTGCTGCAGAGTTTAACAATTTACTGTAAATATGTTAAAGGGCTGTACAAACCTGCGAACAATTTGCTATGAATGTAATAAACTCGTGTCCGCAAATGAATCATGTCTGATATATTATAAGCTTAAATTTTACATTTTTTCGAATTGGTATTGGTATCAGTAAATCCGTTAATGACAGGGATGAACAGAGAATCCTTTAATAACGTGTGTAATGCCATACGCTGAGTCCGGACTCGTCTCGCCCATCTACATTTTACTTACTTATATCCGTCATTTATATTTTATAAATTCTACAAATAAAATACACACAAACAAGGAATTAATTGCTTGAAGTATTTACCTATGAAATATGTTAAGTATTTATACCATCAGCTTTTTTTCCACCGGATTATTTTTACTGCCGGTTTTTTTCCGCCGGTTTTTTCCGCCGGCTGTTCTTTCCTCGGCTTTTTTCCGGATTTTTAAACCCCGGTTTTTTCACGGCTTTTTATTCCTAGACTCATTCGATCACATCGGCCACCATTATTTCTTGCTTATAACCACGATGTTGCTTTTCGATTTTATATCGACTACAGTGATTGATTATATAGTAGTCACTGTAATATCGACTATCATGCCATTTTTAATAAAGTTTAGCGCAACGAAAGGTTGACTTCAAACTTGAAATTAAACTTTCAAACGTCAAATATTAGCGGCACCGCTAATAGAAAAAATCGATTCATAAGAGCCTTTTTGCAATGGTTCTTTGTTAAACTCTCCGCTGCGCGAGTCGTTTTCCATATTTGAACTCATGCAAAAGAAAACTTTCCTTATAGAACTTTTCCTTTAATATAGGTACTATTATCTATTTTTATTTCAATAAACTTAATGTTATTTTAATTAATGTTTTAACATTACAATACTATACAATGTTTTAGATCATTCAAATTGCTGTTTTTGACAAGACACTTAATGCTATTTGTTTAAATCAGTTCTTTAAATTTAATAGATATGATGTAAAACCCCTTTAAGTGGAAGGGCGGGAAAGAATCATTCGACCTACCAAAGTTTAAAAAAAAATGAAAAGCAAATAATATATAATTTTTAATAAAGCTCATCATTATTTGCAAAAATCAAGAATGTGCTACTTTAAAATTGATTACGCTATGGATGATTTTCCAGTTGAATTTTAGAGGTATTCGACTGGAAAATCATCCATCTCACATCAATACACATTAAAAATGTAAAGTTTGAAAAAAATGGTTAGATCCGTTTTGAAACAAAAGAGTAAACATCATACTTCCGGTTATGCGATTTTCTTCAAAAGCTTGCTGTCTCATTTTGATAGTACACAAAACTTATATATGAAGTTTCAACGCCATACCTCTTTTCGTTTTTGAGATATTCTGTTCACAGACACACAGACCAATGAGCAAAAACATGTTTTTTGGGTTCAGGGGACTGTAAAACGTGAAGATCTGTTGAAAACTCAATTTCGAATTTTTGGGGTGAATCCAATACTTCTTTTATTGTAAAAGGAAGTAAACCCCGTCTCCAAAACTTAACTGTGTGTTATTTACTGAATGGTTAGTTGTATATAAAAAACCTGTATTATCTTTTTTGTAGATAATTTTTTAGCCTTCATTTTTTGTAATAACTGAAAAAGTCATACGACCCATAGAAAGCGAGATATTTGCGAAAAACTTATTTCTGTGACCTTTGACCTTGAATAACTCAAAACGCAAGTGCGATATCTATGGGGACTTTTGGTACATTATGTGTAATGTCAAAATAAAGGTGTATGCAAAATTTCAGCTCACTTGGATTTTTTCGGCAGATGCTGCGGGTTTCCGTCTAATGTAACTGGACTAAAAAGCAATTTGAACGATCTACAACATTTCGCGCTAGTAATATAATCAAAATTTTCAGTAATATTAAAACATTAATTAAAATACGGTTAAAATTATTGAAATAAAATTAAATAATAGTATATTAAAGGAAAAGTTCTATAAGGCCAGTTTTTTTTGCAAGAGTTCAACTATGGAAAACGAGACTCGCAGCGGGGGGTTTAACAAATAACCATTTCAAAGTCCTTATGAATAGATTTTTTTTATTAGTGGTGTCGCTAATATTTGACATTTAAAATTTTAATTTCAAGCTTGAATACAACTTTCCGTTGCACTAAACTTTATTAAAAATGAATTGTGAGGAAATATGTATGCCAGGATAGTAGATATAAAATCCAAAAATAACATCGCCGTTATGAGCAAGAAATAATGTTGGCCGATGTGATCCAATAGATGGGCGTTCTGAAGAGGCATAATAAGACATGGCGCGTCCAGCGTAGCGGTAGAAGTTGCTCTTCGGCTAGTATCGGTATTCCTTACGGTCACCGCCTGCATTGGCCGATATGATCAAGTTGGCCGATATGAACAAAAATAAAAGTGGCCAATATGAACAAGTTGGCCGATGTGAACGCCCATAGTTGGCCGATGTGATCGTTGGCCGATATGAACGTTGGCCGATATGATTTCTCCCCTTTCTTAGATATTCCGCCAGCGTTGGCCGATATGATCGCGTTGGCCGATATGAAAAAAAATAAAAGTGGCCGATATGAACAAGTTGGCCGATATGAACAAAATCTGATGTTGGCCGATATGAACAAGTTGGCCGATATGAACACCCAAAATTGGCCGATATGATCGTTGGCCGGTATGATCGTTGGTCGATATGAACTGACCCCAAATTTACCTTATTATAAATATAGGAAGAGGCAGAGATTTGACAATGGAAAATGGAACTGTGGTAAAGTGCTGTCAAAGCTACAGGTATTTAGGGGCTATAATATCGAGTAAAGGTGGAAGCGAGGAGGAAATCAAACACAGGATGGGAAAAGGTAGAATAGCAATTCGACAGTTACACCCGATAATATGGAGCAAAAATACAAATAAAAACGTGAAAAAGAAACTATATAAGGCAGTAGTGGAAAGTATAGCAACCTATGGCGCAGAGGTGTGGGAAGTAAGCCAAAGAAACAGAAAGAAGTTAAAGGCGATGGAAATGGAATTCTGGCGACGTAGCTGTGGTGTGACAAGAATGGACAGACTTAGAAATAAAGACATTCGAAACGAAATGGAAATAAATATAGATATAACCTATGTGATTGAAAACAAACAATTAAACTGGTACGGCCATATGAGAAGGATGGATGCGGAAAGATGGCCTCAGAAGATATGGCATTGGAATCCCTCGCAAAGCAGAAGAAGAGGAAGACCAAAACTGTCATGGAATGATGATATTCGACAAGCCATGAGTAGCAGAGACCTACAAGAAAACGAATGGCAAAACAGACGGAGGTGGAAGCAAGGATGCGAGAAACGCCAAACGGTGTAACCCCACTCGCATTTATATATATTATATATATATAAATATAGACTTTAGTATTAATAGTGTGTCGGGAAACGTGGTGATTTCATTTTATTTGGCAATTCTTCAAAGTAAACAATCAACACATTTTCTAAATAAGATGCGATACTATTTTCATATCCCCAGTAAGTACATAAATTGGTTATAAAATTATTCATGTTTCTAAACCCTAAAGGATGACTGCTATGCGATAAGTGACTTATGAAGCCAGTTGTTTGTAGGTACCTACTATTTTTTTAATTGTGCGTAATTTATGTCATTTTCAAATAAAAAATTGCAATTATAAAATTTAGGGAATTTAGTGGTGGTTGATAAAGCTGATCTAACAACTGAACATTCAATTTGAAGTTTGAGGTTGTGTCAACTTCTTTTAGCATATTTTTTGTTAAATTTAATTAAAAATTGGATGTTTGAATTTTGAAATTTTAAAGCTACCAACTTTGAAAAAGTAAATTTTACTAGCTTAGTAAATCACTCAAATGAGCTAGAAACTCACTCATTTGGGTGCTTTTAACAGCTGTATTATAAACGCAAAATAGAAAAAGTACATAAAAGCATGGGAGTAGAAATGGAGATTTCCTGATAAGCAATTTCTATCGTGACTGTTGATACTGTATTACGTCAAAATATTTTTCAATCTGCATATCCCATTGTGAAAATAAATTACGAGAATGTATTATTTTGTCTCTTGTGGTCTTGCAAAAAGTTTTGTATGTAGTACCTGTGTAAATAAAGCAAATTTTATCTACTACAATGTGTAAAATTGGTTTTTAGTAGCAGTTTTAAGTTTATAAAACCACCGCTTAATAACATGATTTTTTCACAGAATTTTTAACTACACAAAATTACGAGAGGTAAGGTGCAGTTTTTTTAAATAATTAAACCTGTTATTTAATGTAGTAATCCTAATTTACATTTAACGTATTTTTTATATTTACCGCTTTTTCTGCATTCTATCTTAGATAAAATATTTGTATCGTAAATTGCTATTGCATAAATACCTATTAGTGAGAATTTTAAAACTTTAATCTTTGAGTTCATAGACAGGTAACAGAATAACTTTCCTGCACATTTCAGCCTTTTTCTAATTAAAAAATGCAAGAATATTATTTTTTTAATTAAAATTTCTATTATAGAATAGCGACATGTCTATAGATGCTATGAGAAAAATATTAAACTTTTAATATTTCAAATTTGATATCATTATTATTTGCTGAAAATAAACGAGTTGGTAGCTAATGCACAAAAAATTGTTTTTTTCGAAAACTGATAAAAAATGTTGACATTTACATGACTTAAATCGGTTGTCAAAGTTACTGTTTTTTGTTCACTGGATGTAAAAATCTTTTTTTTTTTCGACTACGGCTAAAAGTAGGCCTTTTAGCCCTAGATTTTCACTAAAAGTGACGTTTTATAATTCAGCGTGTTAAAAGTGAAATCAGCTGTTTACTTTTAGCCCATGTGCTCAAAGTAAACAGCTGGTGTTGAATTTAGAATTTTGAACTGGAAGTGAGATTATAAAATTATTCTAGTTACTTCTTTCGTTAGAGGTAAAGTGTTTTTTAAATAATTAAAGCATTATGTAATGAATAAAGCAAAATGTGTACATTTATAATTACCTTTGATAACTAACTTTGACAACTACCGGCTGCAGAAACAGTCACCTGTGCTGTCACGGCCATCTCTTTACTATGACATAATTTATAACTGTCATAAATGCAAATATTGTGTGCAAACTCGTGCATAAACATCCACTTTTAGTACTTGTTGCACAACTAGCTATTATGAGCTAAATCGGTTGTCAAAGTAACTGTTTTTTGTTTACTGGATGTAAAAGTCTTTTTTGTAATACCTACTTGTTAAATAGTTCTTTAAGGACTGTTTACTACTGCGTAAGCAACCTCTTTACGGCCCGGCCGTAAAAAGTGTCCGTAAAGACCATGGCCTGCTAAACTGTGTGCCAAACGTCAAAGTGACGTTTGTCACACAAATCCAGCAGCAAGCAAGCCTTCAACTCCACATAGAAGAAGGCGCAAAAAACTGCTATAACTCCTGAACATACGCTAAAACAACTTGCTTATTCAGAATCTTAACGTCTTTAGGAATATCTTCATCATTTTCTACAGATGTCATAAGTTACGAGCTGGTTACAACTTAAAACTGCTTACAACCATACACGAAATTGGAAATAACTGACATTTATAAACAACAGTTGCAACGTTCTACGCACTCTCAATCATTCTAAAATGTCATTACACAAACCTAGCTTTTTGATGAAAATAAATTAGAAAAATATATATATGACCGAATTGTATGTAGGTATTACAAAAACCATTGTACAATACACGTCCGTTAGGGCCTTTACTGCCTCGCCAGTATTATTCGACTCGCTCTTCGAGCTCGTCTCACAAATTCTCTGGCTCGGCAGTAAACGCTATCCTAACGGACTACTGTAAAATACTATTACAATATAGAACAAAAAAGACTTTTACGTTCAGCAATTTTTGATTAAAGAAGAGGTCACAATGTAGACAAAATTTTCTTTGAGTTTCCGCTAATGTGGAGCTGTACAGTTTTCGAAAAAAGGTTGTTTGATACTAGATTGCGAAATTCTTTTGCATTCTCGAATGTAAAAGTAGCATATCGCAATCTAGAATCAAAAATAACTATTTACGGAATCTTTTTAGAAAGTATTACTTTTTATCTTCAGCTGCATAGCTTCACATACAATTGAGAAAACGAAATTTACACATGCCCCAGCCATTGTGTCGTAAACCTATCTCTATTTTTTGCATACTCATTATTCCACCCTCCCTTTTCATAATCCTCATAATGGCGAACCATCTCCCCTATTAGTCTAGTCCTACTGTCAACACGTGTGTCATTAGCTGCTAGTGAAATCATTCTACTTATAGAAAGAGTTTCTCCAAATACAGGGTGTAGCAGAGATACGTGTGTTAATTTTAACCCCTGGCAGAACTCACGAAGTTGAATAACTCTTCTCTATGGCACTATTTTTTGCCCTATAATTTTGTCGTTTCGTAAACTTAAATAGTCACTATGACTTTTAATATTGAAACTTTTGTGTTAATTTTTTTCGTTTCTATCACAACCGAGAAATTTTCGCTGCACATTTTTAACCACAGGCGGGTATACGTTTTAGTAGATAACTTACCCCTAATAGTAAACCAGTTTGAGGGAAGTTTTAAAACATTTTCAATTAAAAACATATTTAAGCTCTACTACGCCTTAAAATTAATTAACACACCTATTTTTGATACACCCATATATGCTTTCGAAGAAATTTCTAACTTGGAAAAATACAATTGAATTCCTTAACGAGCAGCAATTAATATGATAGTTTGCTTTGACTATTTCCTACATCTCTTATTATCCAATGAAAAGCCATGCTTTTTCAAAATTCAACCAATCGTGTGTTTTTGTAGTGGCAAAAATTCGAAATTTTCCCTTGGGATTTTGTCAGTTTCTTTTGCCACTTTCATCCACGGCAACCACCAAATATGTTGCTTTAATCAAGGTGGTATTTAAGAAACGTCATTTAAACTGTCATTGTGCATCAGTATAAATGTCAAAATGAACCGATATTTGGGAAATAGTCCACAAAATGTATTACGGGCTCATGATTTTGCTCGGCAAATGTTTTACTCACGATTTGTTGTTTTTTTGGCAATGCCCCTCGACAAACTAGCCTTCGGCTCGGGAATTTGATCAAGTTAGTTTGTCTTGTAACATTGCCAAAACAAAATACTTTCGTAAAACATTTTTACCGGCAAAAGCATTTGCTCTTAATACATTATTAGTGAGAATTTTCTTACCTACATTTCTTGTAATAACTAAAAAAGTCATACGTCCCATAGAAACTTTGACTTTGACTTTGAGACATTATTTGTAATGTCAAAATAAAGGTGTATGCAAAATTTCAGCTCACTTGGATTTTTTCGGCAGGCGGATCCTAACGTAACAGGACTATAACAGCCGTATTCATAGTCGTTCGCCAGCGGCTCGCCGGCGAGTCGCCGGAGTTTTGTTATGAATAGTATGTTGGCGGCACTGTACGCCTATGTCAAATTCGAGGTTATCAGGTTAGGTTTTCCGTCTGTTTTGACAGAAATTGACACAAAATCTAACCTGCTAACCTCGAATTTGACATAGACGTACAGTGCCTGCCAACATACTATTCATAACGAAACTCCGGCGACTCGCCGGCGAGCCGCTGGCGAACGACTATGAATACGGCTGTTATAGTCCTGTTACGTTAGGATCCGCCTGCCGAAAAAATCCAAGTGAGCTGAAATTTTGCATACACCTTTATTTTGACATTACAAATAATGTCTCAAAGTCAAAGTCAAAGTTTCTATGGGACGTATGACTTTTTTAGTTATTACAAGAAATGTAGGTAAGAAAATTCTCACTAATAATGTATTAAGAGCAAATGCTTTTGCCGGTAAAAATGTTTTACGAAAGTATTTTGTTTTGGCAATGTTACAAGACAAACTAACTTGATCAAATTCCCGAGCCGAAGGCTAGTTTGTCGAGGGGCATTGCCAAAAAAACAACAAATCGTGAGTAAAACATTTGCCGAGCAAAATCATGAGCCCGTAATACATTTTGTGGACTATTTCCCAAATATCGGTTCATTTTGACATTTATACTGATGCGCAATGACAGTTTAAATGACGTTTCTTAAATACCACCTTGATTAAAGCAACATATTTGGTGGTTGCCGTGGATGCAAGTGGCAAAAGAAACTGACAAAATCCAAGGGAAAATTTCGATTTTTTGCCACTACAAAAACACACGATTGGTTAAATTTTGAAAAAGCATGGCTTTTCATTGGATAATAAGAGATGTGGAAAATAGTCGACACAAAATATTATACAGGTTTTTTACGTACAACTAACCATTCAGTAGCTAACACACAATAAAGGAAGTATTGGATTCACCCCAAAAATTCGAAATTGAGTTTTCAACAGATATTCACGTTTTAGAGTCCCCTGGACCCAAAAAACGTGTTTTCGTTTATTGGTCTGTCTGTCTGTGTGTCTGTCTGTCTGTGAACAGAATATATCAAAACGAAATTAGGTATGGCGTTGAAACACCATATATAAGTTATGTGTACTATCTAAATACGACAGTAAGCTTTTCAAGAAAATCGCATAACCGAAAGTATGATGTTTACTCTTGTGTTTAAAAAACGGCTCCAACAATTTTTTTCAAATTTAAAATTTTTATTACATTTTTTAATGCGTATTGATTGAGGTGAGTGATTTTCAAGTTGAATTTTAGAGGTATTCTATGTTCTAAGTTTAAATTATGGCCAAGTTGAGCATCTTAGAGGTTATTAAAATGCAGTTTTGAAATACCGAAAATTCCGAGTATTTCCGAAGATATTCGACAAAAATCTAAATTTTGAAAATTCGTTTTTTCTTGCTCCTGACTTTATTTAAAGAGATAATGCGAAACCAATTTAACATGTCCATGGTCACTTTTCCTGCACTACAGGCTGGTGATTTCAGATTTTATATTCGACGTTTCGTCTTCCAGCTACCATCGTCAACTTCATTTTTTTAAATACGAACCTGCATTTTTTATTTTAATTTTTGAAAAAAACGCGTAATTCTAAGAATGAGTATCTACCATGTTTTATAGTTTTTGAATATTTCGAGGCAAAATTACGTCAAAAAAACCATTTCACCATTACTATTATTCCTTAAAAGAAAAAACAAATTTAAAAAATTTCGGTTTTTGTCGAATACCTCGGAAATACTCGGAATTTTCAGAGTTTTAAAACGGCATTTTAATACGCTCTAAAATGCTCAACTTTGCCATAATTTAAACTTTTTCGTATCTCTTACGGTTTCCAAGATCCCAATGGTCACCCGCGAATTTATGACACCCTGTACATGCCATCTTCTTTGCCTTTTTGCTTGATATAGTTAAACTTAATGCAGTAAACTTTTACCTGGACTACTATCGACCACGATAGAAATGTCAGGTAGGACTAATTGTTTTAAGTACTTTGGTCCATATAAAGTTGCGACTGATTGACAATATTCACAAGGTCTTCATTAAGACGTTGGCAGGCAAACTGTGCTTCAGTAGGCTTAAGAGATATATAAATTTGGGTGTCATCGGCGAATTGACGACATCTACAAAATTTCAGAACTTTACTCAAATTTAACGTGTAAATAGTATACAACAACGGTCCTAGTATGGAACCTTGAAGTACACCTGCTTCTACCGGCAATGCTGTTGACATATCATCAGCAACAATTTGAGTTCTATTACCAAGATATCTTTGAAAAAATCTTATTGGTAGTGATTCAAAGCTTATGTATTTTAAGATAGACAAACGCGTCGTGTCATTAAGCATGTCAAACGATTTACTGTAGTCTAGGCACACAAGCAAAGTTAATTCATTTTCATCAGTGTTATTTAGAATATCATCAGTGATGTCCAGCAACGACGTAGAGCGGCTCAACATGCTATAAAATTGTTTTTCTCTTGCAGTAGCTAAGATAAAAGGGTAAATCCAAAAACAAAATGTTATAAAAAGATAAGGCTAGAGTTTGCTTTGAATTATAACTTGATATTGTAACTGTTAAACCCCACAGGGTGTTGTAAATGGAAAAGACACGTCATAATTGTTACACCCGGTATTTATAAAAAATAAGTTTCTATGAGAATAGAGTAATACACTAACCTTCTGAATAAGACAACTTGTCATTCAAAAAAAATTGTCCAAATCGGATAAGTGCTTTCGACAGAAATTAACTTTAATCTTTTGGCTACTTTTTGGTGGCGCGTTAATTTATTAGAGAAGTATAATTCCAATTCTCCACCGTGCGACTTTTTCTGAACTTAGTAAGTGCCTTATCTCTGAGGGAGATCACTATTTTGATATTTTCGACCAGAGAGAATACCTTTTAGTAAATTTAGAAGTTACGAAAGGGGCATGTTTATCAATAGTTAAGTTGAAGATATTAGTAATATGACTCACTTTGTCATTAATATCGTTCATATAAAATATTTGATGCATTGAACTTAATTCAAGATTCCTTGTGAAAGCTGCAATATCAAAATTCTTGAAAGAGCGGTGGGTTCTCAGATTGGTCACACGAATCTGGTTTTCTAGTGAGAGACTGCAGGACACTAAAAGATGATCTTAAAGATTTACATCAGTTGTACTAGTTTACAACATTTGATTTTTAACAGAAGTTATAATCAGATCTAATGAAAAAAGACGTACTTTACAATGAGGATTTAATATCCTGCATTTTAAATATTCTATTGATAAACTAAAATCCGATGTATTTAATTTCTTAAATAGTTTGCCAGCACAATTAGTGAAAATAATTCTGTTTTA
Organism: Agriotes lineatus; assembly: GCA_940337035.1. Taxonomy (NCBI): domain Eukaryota; kingdom Metazoa; phylum Arthropoda; class Insecta; order Coleoptera; family Elateridae; genus Agriotes; species Agriotes lineatus. The sequence continues at coordinate 109,252,407 of OW679198.1, forward strand.
ATGTAGTGTATGACTAAAACAACTGCAAAATATTTAATAGTTTATTAAAAACTAATATGATATACATATAGACCCCAATAATAATAGATTACTGTCATTCTGTTGCTATTTCCTTCATCTCAATATATCTGGGTTATTACTGTTTATGTATTCCATCAAATCATTTAAATTAAGTACTAGTGAGCAAGCATTGATATGAGAAATTTTAAACTTTTTAACCTTCATATCTCAACAGAAAACTGTTAATAGGTATATATAAAAAACTGTAACTTAGAAATTAAATTATAACCTAACTCGATTAAGTATTTATATACAAAAATGCAAAAGCAAACAAAATATAGTTTTAAGCTTTGCAAGTACCTAACAAAATAAAAACGCTCACTTATCTAAGGCACCAGACGGTCCCTCGGCGTTAAAAATCTAGATGTAGTGGCCTCTGTTTGGTTACTTATCTTCTGCAGGTCATCGCAGAATTTTATTTGAAATTTGCGCCCATTTACCGAAACAAAAATTGTTCCATCCGATGTCCAGATACTTTTTATATCATACGTTTCCTTGCATGCCGTGAAAAGTAGCCGTCTTGTTCTAGTAAGGTCTTCTCTAATAATGATTTTTAATCCTTTGAGCTTCTTTTTGTTGAAAAATACCATGTTTTTGTAACGGTACGACGTGAATTTGAGAATATCTGCCCAGTTTATTGCATCTTTTTTGGGGCCAACTCTATGGCATTTGTCGACATAGCTTCCATCCTAACGTAACAGGACTATAACAGCCGTATTCATAGTCGTTCGCCAGCGGCTCGCCGGCGAGTCACCGGAGTTTTGTTATGAATAGTATGTTGGCGGCACTGTACGCCTATGTCAAATTCGAGGTTATCAGGTTAGGTTTTCCGTCTGTTTTGACAGAAATTGACACAAAATCTAACCTGCTAACCTCGAATTTGACATAGACGTACAGTGCCTGCCAACATACTATTCATAACGAAACTCCGGCGACTCGCCGGCGAGCCGCTGGCGAACGACTATGAATACGGCTGTAAGTGTTTTGTATATTTTTAGGAAAATAGTTTAAGGTCAAGATGTAATTTAGTTATCTCTGACATATGGTAGTTAATTTGCTTCAACGGGTATATATCAAGCTACGGCACACTTCAATTAGATCATGGCATGCTGCGAATGAGCTCTTTTTTTAAACACAAGATATAATTCCAGTACATTATAAAATATATAGTGTGATCAAAAATAATTTTCATCTAGTATAGCCACGAAATACTTCCTAATTTATAATGCAACTATAACTCACTTAACCCTTAACCACTGACATGCGGTATGCCATATCGCTCCAAATAGCTATTTATGCAACGCGTGCTAAAAGTCGTTTATGCACGAGACATGTTATGAAACTAAGCCTTCGGCTTCGTTTAATAATTTTCATGTCTCGTGCATAAACGACTTTTAGCACGCGTTGCATACAATATTTTATTTACAACCTTAATTTTACCGTTATCTATATATATAAAAATCTGGTGTGATACACTCACACAACTTCCTTTTACAGTGATCTTATAATTAGTAAAAAATTTAATTTTTAATTTTTAAGCATTTGTCAAAAATTTTCAAAAATTACGAATTCTACAAAAACGGTACAAAATAGAGCGTTAGTTGAAGAGACAAATTTTCTCTAAAATCTTAAGCAGAATTCAAAAATGTAATAATATACCGGGTGTTCCATTTAAAATAGGAGTTAATAAAAAAAATAGAAAAAAAACAAAAGAAACCCACTTTAGAAGTTTTCAACTGGAAAATCACCTATCTCACGTCAATGCACATTAAAAATGTAATAAAAATGTAAGTTTGAAAAAAATCGTTAGAGCCGTTTTTGAAAAAATCGAAAAAAACTGAAAAATCACAAGAGTAAACACCTACTTCCGGTTATGCGATTTTCTTCAAAAGCTTGCTGTCTCATCTACATAGTACACAAAACTTATATATGAAGTTTCAACGCCATACCTCTTTTCGTTTTTGAGATATTCTGTTCACAGACAGACAGACAGACAGACAGACAGACACACAGACAGACACACAGACCAATGAAAAAAAATATGTTTTTTGGGATCAGGGGACTCTAAAACGTGAAGATCTGTTGAAAACTCAATTTCGAATTTTTGGGGTGAATCCAATACTTCCTTTATCGTAAAAGGAAGTAAAAATGAATCCCTATTTCCCTTGGTCACGCAATAACTTGAGAACGACTTTACCGATTTTATTCATCTTTGTTTTTAAGTTTTCTAATACTGCGTAGAAGGTTCTTACGGAATGAAAAATTAAGAAAATCCAAAGGGAAAACCGGAAAATTGGAAAATATCGAAAGTGTGTTGTTTCTATTTTCAGTCACACCTGTGCTTAATGGTTTGAAGGGTTTTCCACATAATGTCATAATCCGCATCAGGTAACCGAAAGCGGAAGAGATAAGACACTAATAGCAATATATGTAATTCCAAATGCTTTACATAAGTCGTCGCAGTCAGTCAGTCAGTCATTCAAATTTGGTTTGTGCACAAGTGATTGTGAAAACAATTCCGTGTCGTTTTATAGTGTCCCTTACAATGCCAAAGGCACGACGAGCTAACATAGGTTGTCGAAGACAGTCAGCTGCGCGGGTATCTACTTTACGTGCTAACCGCAATGATGACCAACGCGCTACGGATAATGAAAATAGTTGTAGCTATTAGCATGTTTTTAAAATGAAAGAAATCGAAAATTCGAATATCGGAAAAGCGTTTGCTGAACCCGCTACTAGAAGGCAAATCAATGTTCGGGCAGGACAACGTCTGTCGGGTTCGCTAACCCTTTGAGGGTGAAATGGGGTAAATAAGCCTAAAAATCGATATGGGTGTCGTTATTGAGGTTTTTTGGGATTTGATTGCAAAAACGGCATTTATTTTTAAGTCCAAGACGATGGACTTGACATAAAATTAAAACTCTATAGTGGTTAAACGGGGTTTCAGAGACAAATTATTTTTGGACGTTTGCCGGAAGAGGACGGGACGGGACGGGAAGGGACGAGACGGGACGAGACGGGAATGGACGGGAAGGAACAGAAAGGGACGGGGCGGGACGAGACTGAATTGGACGGGACGGGGCGGGAAGGGATGGGACGGGGCGGGACGGGACGGTACGGGACGGGACGGTACGGGACGGGACGGGGACGGGGATGGCATGGGATAAGATGGGATGGGATGACAGAAAATAATTAGTCATTATTTAATACACAAATAACGAACCTCGCGCATACGAAGTCGCGGGTTACAGCTAGAAAATAGCATACATTTGTAAGTCCAAGACGATGGACTGCAACAAATGTTTAGCTCCGGCTATTTGTTTCGTCATTTATTCATTTCCAGGCCAGCCTGTATATTTTCACTTGAGTTATAATTCGTTGTATTTCAAACGATATCAAATCTTGTTCGCGCAAAAGTGCTGGTTTTGGTTTTTCCCAAATTCACTTGTTATCTCTCCGCGCCAGCGTGCAGCTATTCCGTTGTTTAGGGGGCATTCGATTTTTGCATTCGGTTGAAGTAACTTGCTTCTACGAAGGCATTTCCGCGTGTTATTGCACCGATTATTAATTAACTTCGTTTGTGAGCTGATGACTAAAATCAGGTATGTCTACGCTACTTGTTTGATATTCAGTTTAGTAATTTCCCTTTTTTATTAGCTCTTAGACATCATTCTTCAACGTCATTCTTAAACGCCATTCTTAGATACCGTTTTTAGACGTCTTCTTATTTGGGTCTCCTTATTTAACACCATAATTCATAACTTGGACCCGCAACTCCTTTCTGGAATGTCATCTTGAGCTTGCCAAGTTGTAACAAGGAGCGTCCGTTCCATTATCAATTTCGGCCACGAGTTCGATGCTGCTGTTGGCTGGTACGCTAAGATAATCCTGGACCAATTCAGTGCCTGCCGGCGATGTTTTTTATCACAACCCAGGTTGGTCTTGTTTCAACGTTTGTTGATAACCCCGTCCGCCCATGAATTGTTGGCTGAATCGATTTTAACTACGCTTCAGATTTATAATTTACAAATTTAAACTCCGTTAACATGTAATGTATTAATTGATCACAAATCTACGCTTTACACATTCAAAACATAATGTATTAATTGTTCACAAATTTACAATTCACAAATTTAAAGTTTTGCTAAATGCTCATATGAATACGTATTAAGAATTTTGTATAAAGTGCCCGCACGCCATTTTATCATCATTACCTAGATAACGGTTAAAACATATGACAGTGGTAAGCTTACTCCTTCATTGAGTTGTAATTATATTCAATTCAAGAGCCCAAAAGAGGTTCACATATTTTTTTTGTGCGTGCTGCATTTTCAGCATTAGTAATATACTGTATTATATACTGTATTTAAACCGTTTAATATTATGATAAACAATTTATAGACTTAATAACGATGTTGCGAGCAACTATTAATTATTAATTAAATAAACCTAATTGTTGCTATAATTTTATTTATTTCTTGAAATCTGTGATTTCTGGCGCCCTGTGTTTTTTATTATTATAAGAGCTTGCAGCAGTTCAGCTAATGATAGAAATCTGCGACCCAAGGCCACCGAGATTGAGCTAGTTAGGTCATTGCGGTGAGTAAGAACATATCAGAGCTACCGTGGTGTATAAATGATAAGGGGGTTGATCTGCGATTATACTACCATTGATTATTATTAGTAATCGATCGCAGGTTGGCTTCTTTATTGTTTCAGGACATGATATAAAGTTAAAACTCTATAGTGGTTAAACGGGGTTTCAGAGACAACTTATTTTTGGTCAGAACAACGTTTGCCGGGCCAGCTAGTTAATCCATAAAAATCCATTTAACAAAGGTTTGTATCTACAACACTTCTAAATTATGTCATAATAAACAGTAGGCCATGCCGCGCGGGCGAATGTTTGCGAATGACAGTCGTCACGGTCAGTTACGAAATGTAACTATTAATACTCCATATCTGACTGTATTCATTACATAACTCTTTAATTATTTAAAAAACACTTTACTTGTAACGCAAGAAGCAACTACGAGTAGAATAACTTTACAACTTCACTTCCAGTTTAAAATTGTAGTTTTATAACCTCACTTCACTTTTAACACATGGGCTAAAAGTAAACAGCTGATTTCTTTAACCACGGTAAACTATAAAACGTTACTTTTAGTGAAACAAGCTAGCTCTGAAAGGCCTACTTTTCGTGGTGGTCGTAGATAAAATACATTGTTGCCTCGAAGGACCAATGTTCCTCCAATTAGCCTTCTTCCTCCAAAGTCCAGTCCAGTTGCATCAAATTGCCCAAAATTGGGATCCGGCTCGAAAGACCAATGTTTCCGCGACGCTGGTTGAATTTGTGCAACCCTTCGATTTGCTTAGTTTCTGAATTATTCTTGCACTCGTCCAATTCGCACCTTGAAACATAAACTTTATAATATTGTAGAACCAGGTTGTTCCTTGACAGGAGATGGAGCTTTTTGGTTGCGATAAGATGTAACAGGGGATGGCCAGTCCTTACCACCCCTTTAACGACAATCTTAGCCTACGTCTCGCGTTACAAATGAACATTCTTTAATGGTTAAAAGTATATTGAATTAAATAATAAATACAGAACCTTACATATGATTGAATGTGTGTCATGTTTTTTCAACGTACTATTAACATAGACAAAAAACACAATAGTATGCAATTAATGTAGCGTAATTATACAAAGTGGTCGCAATATGACCCAGTGCAAGTCTCATAGCGCAAAGGTTGGCGAAACGCTTCCTATAGTAATTGCAACTTGACCCAGTTACATGATGCAAAGTGCCGAGTCTTGTTTACAAACCACTTATTTAGCAGACGTTGAACTAGTTTTTGTATCCTAATTACACGCACTTTTGTGTTTACATGATTCCACTTAGTTAGACACCTTTTTGTTAATCTGTCTGGTCTATGGTCAAACATAAGTTTGAATACCCACTGAAACGTACATCTTCCATTCTGGAGGTAAACTCGTGGCAGAAAAGAAGCATCTTCATTCTTTAAATTTGCATATCAAATAAGTAGCATTTAAGAGAAAACTAAGATGAAGTAGATATCTAAGAGTAAAGTTAGTAAATAAGGCAAAAATATGAAGAAGTTAATGTAAAAATTAAAAGTAACATTTGTCTGTATGGATTAAGATGACAGCTTATTTTAAAGAGCACATGTTAATTTCTAATGTAAGAATTCTGAGAGGCGTACCAATGATGTTTTAAAAAGGCGAGCGTGTAGCAAAATTATATTTTTTATTGCTATGGTATTTATAAAACTGTATTAACCATTTCTTTTGCACTCTTATACAGCTTTGTATTCTTCTTGCAAAATAACTCGATTTTGTAAAATAAAAGGCGTTACAAAAATATGGAATTCTAATATTAGGAACTAGGGAAAAGATAAAAACAAAATGTTTCCAATAGCTTCAGCAGATCAAATCGCTGAATTTTAATAGGCAGAGAAGCATACATTCTTCCATAATCAACCAACAAAGCAAATAAGAAAAAGGAGCTGGAACAAGTAATATAAGCAAAATAAATTCTTCTTCTTCTTCTTCCACTTCATATAAGCAGGAATCTGTCATTCTTTGATATACTTATATCTGTATAATGATATTTAACTCTTAGTCTTTTTCCCTGAAAGTACTGTTGCGATGATCTAGCCATCTGGTTTGTGTTGCTAAGGTGACGATCGCAAACAAAGTTTATTGAGTTCATTATATTGATTCATAAAGCAAACACGCGTTTTATTTCAACCTCTATATATGAGCATATTCATGTAAGATATAACGCCCCAAAGGCTCTACTCTTACAAATGGTGACCCCTAAACGTGTGATGGACATCATACCTTCCATCCTCTGAAGCAACCGGTTCCTGTGTGAACTACCGCAGCTACAACCGAGTTTCTGAACCCGTCTTCTCCAGCATATTGCGCTTGTGTCGTGCAATCCCCTGGAGCTCATCTAACAAAAGCTAAGTGTTATCACAAATTAGAAAATTGACATTGATACCTTGCCATACTTTCGCACAGTGTAACTACCATCACCTGAAAAAACCAACCTATCCGCTGAGCAACTACTTCCTGGAGCAAGATTGTCCCATCTGCTCTCATCGGCCAGACCCAAAGCAAACTCGCCCGCGGCGCACACCAAAAGCCCATCTCCACCCGCTGGCCGAATCCATCTGTCAAGCAGTTAAAGTAACCAAAACTTCGAAACCTCCACTCTATCCATTTGGTGAACCGGATTTCCGCTTCCAACACGTACACATCGATTTAATTCACCTTCCCCAATCGCAACAATACAAATACATTTTAACTATGATTGACCGTTTTACTCGCTGGCCTGAAGCGATTCCGTTAAAATACGCAACTGCGGATGAAATTATTTTAGCAATAACACAAGTTTGGATTGCCCGTTTTGGCATACCAAAATTTCTAACTAATGATAATGCTCCCGTTTTCCTTTCGAAATCATGGTTAGATTTCATGTCTGTTTTAGGAATTAGAAACATCCGTTCAAGCACATACCATCCAATCAGCCAGGGAATCGTTGAACGATTCAATCGTACCTTAAAAAATGCAATCACCGCAACAGGCATTAATGCCTGGCCAGACAACATTTCGTGGATTTTACTTTCTTTACGCTCCAGCATCAAAGAAAACCTGCAAGCATCCCCAGCAGAAATGTTATACTGTACAATTCTTCGATTACCAAATGATTTCTTCGATGAGAATCACTTCACTCAACCATCAGATACAATAATGTCATCATTTGTAATCAATCTAAAACAATCAATTGGAAAGCATAAATATTTCTTCACAAAAAACTACCCCACTACCAGTACTCACATTAATAAAGATCTGGAAACATGCACACACGTGTATCTCAGAAACAGCACGCATACTAGGGGCATCAAACATAATTATCTAGGCCCTTTCAAAATTGCACACCGTTCTGAAAAATACATGTCGCTGGAAGGTATCAGCGGAACAGTCAGCTATGACAGACTGAAACCTGCATACTTTCTAGATTAACATATGCTTGCATGCTTTCGTATATTTTATTTTTGTTTTATTTTATTTTTATTGTTACGTTAATATTATTTTTATACACGCTTCCTTTTTTTTTCATTTCTTCCAGCTTACATCTGCGAAGTAGATGGAATCCGACGCCCAACAGGATATCTCCAGGGACGTGTGTAGTGTGTGTTATTATTTATTGTTATCATTTATTGTTATTAGTTTTTAAGGATAGTTGAAAAGATCCAGGAGGTTTTGTAGCTAAATATAATCCTGTTACTCTCATACGGGATTATATTAGTTTTCCTACCTGGCCTCCCTCCCTCTTCTTTTGTGGGGGGGGGGGGGAGAGTAATGTTGCGATGATCTAGCCATCTGGTTTGTGTTGTTAAGGTGACGATCGCAAACAAAGTTTATTGAGTTCATTATATTGATTCATAAAGCAAACACGCGTTTTATTTCAACCTCTATATATGAGCATATTCATGTAAGATATAACGCCCCAAAGGCTCTACTCTTACAGTACTTGTGTTTTGGCCATTGTTGATATCTATTCTTCCGTCATTTTTTCTACTTGATCGCTCTTTATAACGTCGTTTAATGAACTTGGAGATATCTTAGATGTTACATTGTTGTCTTCATTTCTTCAATAGTACTTTTTCGAAGAGTGTCTGTTCAGTAATCGTTCGTAGAGTTTTCAATTAAGTAGTGGTTCTTAAAAGTTTTTTTTTTGTGTCTGCACACGCTTTTACATAGATTATATGTAACAGGCCTAGTTAAATCTTGAAATGTTTTTACTATTTTTTCTACACTCGTGTATTTATTTCTCGATTTTTTTATGTATCTATCTACTCTAGCCCTCTTAAATGCTTGTTTCTGTGTTATTAGAGTTAAGTTACAATTGCTGGAAATATCAACCTCTAGGTACTTCAAAGGCATCATCTATTCGATAATTGTACCATCAATTCCTAATTTACACCTTACTATACCTTTTCCACTTCAAATTGTGACTAATCAATTTCAAAATGGGAATAAACAATTTCAATTTGAGAATAAACAACTTCAAATTGGGACTAATCAACTTCAAATTGAGAAAAGCTTTTTGTTGACCGTAGTCTTTGGAAAAGGACAATTACATGGTTTTGACAGGACGGAACTAATTATTGTTAGTTGTTGCTGGCGTTTCGTCCTGTTACAACCATGTAATTGTTATTTTCCAAAGACAACGTTGACAAAAAAGCTTTTCTCAATTTGAATTTGATTAGTGCCAATTTTAAGTTGTTTATTCTCAAATTGAAATTGTTTATTTCATTTTGAAATGGTTTATTTACATTTTGAAATTGATTAATCCCAATTTGAAGTTGAAAAGGTATAGTTCTCTGATTATTGTAATACATTTGGTATTCTCATGTGACTCTCCATGTCAAACGTTTCTAAGGATCTTTGGAGATTATGAACTTTTGTTCCTGTTGCTACGTCATAGCATAAATGTTTAATTACGTTGGTTAGGTATAGTTAATATGTCAATTAACTATATTCCATCAAAAGCTGTCATATATAAGTATTTCACGTATTATTTTTATTATAAATATTACATCAGCTACGAATCTTTTTCGTCAAAATCTACATTGATTCTCGTAAATTAGTATTTCTACATTTGGTTCTCCCAGTATGGCAAAGCTCATCTTCCATTATTCTGGTATTATTTGGGCATTATTCTCTTTTCACAGTAAGTAAAGTTCAATTAGTGTTTTACCTCCGTAAATTTGTTGTGTATTTGAATATCAGCACTGTTACAATAAATACAATTTTAAAGTTTTAAGTAATGGTAACGGTAACGGTAACGTGATTACAGAACATGACTATTCTTAAATTTGTAATTGTTTCTAGTTTAGTATTACATTCTAGCCTTAAAGTTCATTAAGCTCAATTAAACTATTAACATTGTTTATCAAATAATTTCTTTTTTATTTATTCTCAAATTGAAATTAACGTTTCAGTTTGGTGATTACTGTTTGAAATATTAGATTTCTATAATTATAAAATAGAAATACAGACCTCTTCTCCACTGCATTTCTAGAAAAAACCAGTTAATCCTGTGACTGGCCTTGATTTTTCTTCGCGACGGTAAACTGGTTCCCAGTAATAATAAACGGATATGCGAGAAAATAACATGAATCCCCAGAGCTGATTCAATCGTTAATCTGAAAGGTAATCGTAGAACTGCATAACAAGAATGCTGCTGCGTTATGTTGTTTGCTTTGTGTTGGTGTTGCTAACCCTTGCTGACTCAAAACCTATCGCAGATCCCACGTAAGTTCTTTTTTGTCTTTTTGGCTCGTTTATTATTCACAATTTTCACAGTTGAACCGTTTTCTGTGCGAAATTTAGCTTCTGTACAATTTTTACTGCAGCTTCCTGCGTACAGTTATTTTAAGCCATGCAACATGAAAATAGAAAATTTCCAAATACTATTAATTTAAGAATTAATGGTATTATTAACAACTTACATCATTAGAATTCTAAAAGGTTATATTTCGGATTTCCATTTCCAAATCAAACACTCGCTAATTGGTAGGTACACCTCAATCTTGCTCGTTAAAAAACAACCTCCCTATTTATCGTGATACTTATTATATTTTCATATTTTTCTATTCAATATTCATAATTAGAACTATATAAATATTGTATACTATTTTTAGGAAGACTATAGATAATAATTCACAACAAAAAGGAACAGGCTCCGATTCTGCAAGTTCCACCTCAACTTGTATACAGAGACAACCGAACGGAGATATAATAAAAACGACTTGTCCTAAAGCTCCAGCTCGTGAAAGAGTGACAGAGATGCTTTTGCTTCCCTAAGACAACATTTACATCAGTTCTATCACCGTTATTATTATTATATCCAATCTGTAAATTTAGCACCACCCAGATTGAACAGGTAAAAAGCATTTACTTTATTTCAACAAACAGTTTTTATTTTTTTGGAGCTGGTTAAAATGCAACTCACTACTGCAAAAATTCTAAAATCATTAAAAATAGCACTATCTTCATGGCAAAATTAATTGGAATGCACTTTAACTAATGAGGATATTACAAAGAATGCTGGAACAATAATAAAACTGCTTTGAAATTAACTGTCAATAGCATGGAAAACTGCATACCTCAGCCGTTTGCATTTACTGTTCAATATAGCTCCTCTCTAATTTTATCTGCATAGGTCTTTCCCTTGAGCGATGTTGATTGAGGTTCTTGCTATTCTCTTTATATCATTGCTTCAGCTAGTTGGTGGTCTATCCATGCTGCTTTTATCTGCTCTGAGTCTCCATTCTATTACCCTTTTGGTCCACCTATTATCGGCCATTCGAGCTAGTTGACCCCCATTTCCATTTCGCTTGAGTGACACGTGGAATAACGTCGGTTATTTTTGTTTTTTAGCTTGTAATTATTCGCAGCGTTGTTCTTTCAATCGCTCAGTATGTCACTCTCAATTTACTTACCGAGGGTTTGGTCAATGTGAGATTTCGGCACAGTATATAATCACTGACATAATACATTGTTTGCAGAGTTTCTAAAAATATACGGGGTGTTCCATTTAAAAAATCAAAGTCGTATATCACTACGTAAAAATATGAGTGTAGCAGTACATATCGTAGCTTCTACAGGAATATCGTTCAATATTAATTAATCCTAATAGATAGGCAACTTTAAGCGCAAGACCAGTAGGAGGGGTTGCCTACCCTTTTTGAAATTTAATTTAGAAGGCCCATGATTACGTTAATAAAAAAACAATAAATAACAAAAATTATTACTTCCTGTTTAATTGAGAAAGCAAAAGGGCGCTTCTCTATGCAGAAGCGAAGCAAATTGAAAATCCTAGCTTAGAAAGGATACAAGCAGACAATAGTAAGCCTTTATTTAACTCATACAGCATAGTATTAAAACATAATAATTTTTCAGGCAGATAGGATAAATTCCACAAACATTTTCTTTCTGAAAAGGGCAGTTATTATATAACTGGTAGGTAGACGGCAAACTAATACATACAAATCGTAATAGAGGGTTTTCCTTGATTCAGCTCTTAGTGTCACCTCTTTGACCACCAGCTCTTAGGGCTTCCTCTTTGACTACCAGCTCGTCGGTCTTTTTCATTTGACGCCAGTTCTGGTCAGTTGTATATTCGCCATGGAGAAGTGAGTCGATAAGTTACGAGCGATAAGGAAAAGAGAGGACGCAATTAGAAATCTATAACCAGTTAGGAGATCACTCACCAGTCAAGGGCAACTTCTTTGGTTCGATGAGGAGTTCTTCATAGTTAATGTTGGCAGATGGAGAGGTCCAGGTTCAAGGGTTCTCTGCATTAACCCTTTCGAGCCGAATGTCGGATATATCCGGTCCGGCTTGTTGTGGTTCACAGACGGGTGTCGGATATACACGTTTCAGGTTTTACAGCTCAACAGACGGTTGTCGCGTAAATCCGACATCATTTAAAAGTAACCATGGCTGAGAACCTACCGTCGAGTTATTCCGTCACGCTTAGCGTGGCTCAGAAACGACTGTCGGAATAATCCGACACCGTCGGATATATCCGACTATAGTCGAATGTAATAAATGCAGCTACTTTACGCTGCACGTGTTGTAGTAGTATTCGAGATGTCTTCGTTAGAGGAAGCAGGTGCGTCGCGACCTAAAAGATTTAAACGAAACGTTAGTGGTGACAACTTTTGTGGTTTAGATCCTAAAGAGGTTAAAGAAATATTGCAAGTTCTGGGCGATGAATATAGTTATGTCAGTGATGAAGAACCTGTGAGTGATAGTGCAAGCGATTATTCACCTGAATGTTCAAGTGAAAGTGAGTGCGTTGAAAGCGATGATGAATGTCTAGAGAACCCAAGCGATAGTGAGAGAAATGTGTACGAAGACATCGAGGAGAGAAATGTGCACGAAGACATCGAGGAGAGAACTGTGTACGAAGACGCCGAGGAGATAAATACGGGACAAACAGAAATAGCGTGGACAAATAACGAATTCAAACCCGATAAACATACGTTTATGGATGAGCAAAGTGGAATAAATCCGGATTTGAACCTCAATGAAAATTCAGCGGAAATAGACTATTTCTCAATTATTTTTACGGACGAAATTGTCGACATAGTTCTACAGGAAACAAATCGTTATGCTGAAGAGAACGCAAAAAACTGGAAACACCTCGATAAGTCAGAATTTTATGTATTTTTGGCACTAAATTTACTCATGCCAAGAAATAAAAAATTAACTCTACATGCCTATTGGTCCACTGATCCTCTGATGAATTCTCCTATTTTTGGACAATGCATGTCAAGAGATAGATTTTCTTTAATATACAGGTATTTGCATTTCTGCAACAATAAAGAAACTCCAAAGCATGATCGTCTATTTAAAATTAGAAATGTGCTGGAAAAACTAAAAGAAAATTTCAAGGCAGCAATGTACCCGTTTGAGTGTCTAGTTATCGACGAAAGTCTTGTTCTATTCAAAGGACGTCTCGTATTTAAACAATACATCAAAACAAAGAGACATCGTTTTGGAATTAAATTGTATGTTTTATGCGATTGCGATACAGGGTTTATTCTAGACTTTATTGTTTATGTTGGTAAAGAAACGGAGATTGATACAGAGACCAACCCCTTTTTGGGTGTTACAGGTGCAGTTGTAATCAAATTGTTGACGCCATATCTGGATAAGGGACATTCCCTCTACACTGATAATTTTTATACTAGTCCTTCATTGTCGTTATTTCTACATAATAGAAAAACCAATACCTGTGGAACAGTACGTCAAAATCGAAGAGGTATGCCAGAACTAAGGACAAAACTAAATAAAGGGGAGACAATTTGGAAAAGTTGTGATAAGTTATTAGCATTGAAGTGGAAGGACCGTCGAGATGTCACCATGCTCTCTTCAATGCATGAAAACGAAATAGTTACTTTACCTAAGCTAGACCGAAAAACTGGAGAAAACGTAAAAAAACCTTTGTGTGTGGTGGATTACAACGAAAATATGGGGGCTGTGGACCGTTCGGACATGTTAGTTAGCAGCATAGATTGTATGAGAAAGAACATAAAATGGTATAAAAAACTATTTTTCCATACCTTGGACCTTTGTATTCTAAATTCCCATGCATTGTACTTGACACAAACCCAGAAGAAAGTGCCGCTAGCAGTATTTCACTTGAATCTTGTTCGTCAGATTTTAGAAAGGCAAGTTTATATCTTATATGTGTTTGGATAGCAATGTAAAATGTAAATTCTCTTTTTTTAGGCATATGCTTGACTATAAAGTGAATCGCCGTGTTGGTGCCATCTTCAAAAGGCTGACAGAGCGTCACTTTCCGTCCTTAGTACCTGACACGGAAAAATCAAAAAGAGCTATGAGGCGCGGTTTTGTATGTGCTAACACCAGTATGGGAGCCAAAAAAAGAAAAGAATCTCGATATATGTGTAAAGACTGTAACGTAGGCTTATGTGTTGCTCCTTGTTTCGAGACATACCACACAATTAAAAAATTTTAATGTTCGATTTTTGTATTTTTTCGGTGTTCTTTACATTTATAATTTTTGTTATTTGTTTATTTTTGACTTGTTCTACTTATTATTAATATTAGGAATATATTGGAAGAATGTATGGTACTTTGATTTTCTATAAACTTTATTTTTTAAAATTTAAAATACAAGTATTAGCATATTATTCGTTTTTTTTCGCTTTGTTTTCACTGTCGGAATTATCCGACGTCAGTCTGTGAGCCAATGCTAAAACGTCAGGCTGTGCGGAAAATCACTGAAAAAAACCGCCGGCTCGAAAGGGTTAACCGTATGTTAGTCCTGAAAGGGTTTAATATCGTTAGTTAGACTTAAACTCGCGTCATAGCTTAAATATAATTAAATTAGGGCGTAAGCCTTAAGAATATTCAATAACAGATTAGTTTCAAGGAAAAAGAATAGTTACTTACCAGGAGATGTGGCCTGAAGTGAGATTAAATCGTTCTGTGACTGTCAAGTTGGTTTTTGGGTCACTTGTCAAATAATAAGTTTTTTTTTCATAAAGGACCTTTCTTATACTACATGGAATGATAACAATTAAACTAAATACCGATCATTAATCGTAATTAAGACCTAGGAAAGAGAAATACGAGGGTATAGAGAGCTCTTTATATTTTCATCTTACGAACCGGAGGTTATTAATTAAATAGGTATAAGAAATCTCCTAGATACTGATAGATTCATTAATCCTAACGTTTTATTAGAACAAATTCTAACTTGTCAGAGAAGAATAAAACTTGCTAAATAATTACATAATGTGTATTAAAATTAGAAAGGTATAAGCCTCTAATGCATAACAATTGATTTGTGGACTGTTAGAAAGAATACGTAACCTTTGTAAACTTATTGAATTTAAAACTTTTTAAATAAAGTTATGGCGCCCATTTCTTCTGATTAATGAACTTTTACCTTTATATGAAAGTGAAACGAACTAAAAATCCCACAATTGTTAAACCCTGATAAGAAACCGTATCTTGAGCTAGTCGGTGAAGTGTAAGCCTTCAAAGGTAAGTAAGGATGAGGGGTACACGAAGTGGCGCCCAACGTGGGGCTCGAGTAAAAGGGACCATTTCAATTAAAAGAAAATTTAACGCTTCACTATCATAAAAGGTATAGTTCCGGAATTTAACAATTACTAATAGCTTGCATTGTATTCGATCATACAGTTCATTAATTGCATAGTAATTAAATCAATATGATAAAAGTAAATTATTTAGCCTCAGATGAATTAGATTGGGAGTTGGTTACTAGAAATATCAATACTGAAAATAAGAATGTGGAGGAAAAAAGGAAATTATTAAGAACACAATTGAATATAGAGAAGTGTGATGTATCTAAAAGTTTCAAATATTTACCAGTTGCTTTGGAGGTTTCTCAAGAAATAGATTTTTGCAGTAACAGAATAAAATATCTTAGAACATTAGCGCAGAACTTTGAAGATAAACCGTTATCAGCTACTTATGATAGATTAACTACCGAACTACAACATTTATATCGTAGGTTAGAATATATCGCGACTTCAGTAGATGATCAAGTTAAAACTAAATGGACTCACCTCAAAGATCAATGGTTAGAATTATCAGTAACAATTTCAGAAGTAGCTGAGGATGATGCTATGCGATTCAATGATTTGGTAGCAGTGTTGGATCATTCAGGACAACCTAATCAAAGTGATGTTAAAATAGAACTGCCAGTAGGAAGTACAGATCCGTTACCTAACATTAATTATGAGTTACCAACAGAAACAATTAATCAACCATCTCATAGTTCACCTAACATTAATAGTCGAAAGGTAGAATTTGATATCTCGGAACCAATGAATCAATACACAGAGAGAATGAAAAATTTAAATATATCACAAGCTCCGTCATACAATTATCAAACAGGTTTTGTAATGAATTCAGTTAGTGTATCCAAGTGGAATATTAAGTTCTCAGGTAATACAGCTAGTCAAGGTGTTAACTCATTCTTAGAACGAGTAGAAGAACTAAGAGTGGCCAGAAATTTGTCATATGAACAGTTATTCTTAGAAGCAATAGATTTGTTTGAGGATCAAGCACTAATTTGGTTCAGGTCAATTAGAAGTAAGATAGGGAGTTGGAAAGAAATAGTAGAATTACTAAAAAGACATTATTTACCTAGTGATTACGATGAAGCATTATGGGATGAAATTCGATCTCGAGTACAAGGAGTAGATGAACGTCCTCACATCTTCATAGCGGTTATGATAAATTTGTTCAATAGATTAAACTCAGTTCCCAGTGAAGATATTCAGTTAAAATATATTAGGAAAAACTTGCAACCTTATTATAGTAGTCACCTTACGTTAACCCAAGTCATTAGCATAAATTGCTAAACTTATTGATTACTGTCGAGATTTAGAAGAGACGAAAGAAAGAAATAAAAAATTTAGATCAAATTTTTCCTTAGTTAAAACACCTTTAGAACCTGACTTAGCATATAAAGTACAAGCTCAAGTAAAACGTCAAATTCATTCCTCTACTATTGGTAACAAGTTGTCAAATAAGTTAACCAATGCTGATAAGAGAGAAGTATCATCTAGAAAGTTTATAAGAAATTTTACGAATGTAACTTGTTGGAATTGTAATGAAAAAGGTCACACCTATCATAAATGCAATAAAGAACGTACCTTCTTCTGCTACATTTGTGGGAATCCCAATGTTAATTCTAATAATTGCGATAAATGTAAAGGTCAATTTCGAAAAAACGAACAGAGACAAGCATCGTCCGCAGTCCGCGAAGCTTAAGTCCAACAATTCTAAGGGCTGAAAAATTGAAATGGAATGAATGGTTAAAAAAAGTCTCACAATTTTGTAAAAGTTCTCAAGCTAATTATACGTTTTCACATAATCATAAAGATAATCGTCCTTTTATTAAGGTTAAAATTAAAAACATGTCATTGTTAGCTCTTTTAGATACTGGTGCTAATCAAACTATAATAGGCAGGCAGGGTTTATTTTTGATTAATCAGCTTAAATTACCTTTAACCAAGCCTGGAATACAGATGAACTTGCAAACAGCTGATGGAAATTACCAATCTATTATGGGAATAGTAGAATTACCGATAACTATAGAAGGAATAACTAGAATTGTTAGTTGTTTAGTTTCCAATACTATTTCGGCTTCTCTTACTCTTGGAGTTGATAGTTGCTATGTGTTTAATTTGAATATTACAGATTTTCGGTCAGGTCAATTTCAAGTTTCGGGCATGAATAGTTTAAATAAAGTCATTTTAGCAAGGGAAGATCTATCTCCAGAACAGATCCGTGGTTTGGAAGTAGTTATAGATAAATTTCAAGAAATTAGTGGTCCTAAGCTTGGTAGTACAAATATGGTAGTTCATCGCATTGATACCGGTGATGCTAAACCCATTAAACAAAGATATTATCCAATGTCACCTCTTATGCTAGAAGCAGTAAATAAAGAAATTGATGAAATGTTAAAGTTAGAGGTAATTCAAAAATCTTTTTCGCCATGGAATTCTCCTATTGTCATGGTTAAGAAAAAAGATGGTTCATTAAGATTTTGTTTTGATGGTCGTCAATTGAATAAGGTTACTAAGAGAGATGCATACCCTTTACCTTATGTTAATGGTATTCTCGATAGATTACAAGATGCTAGGTTTTTAAGTTCAATTGATCTTCAGAAAGCATTTTGGCAAGTACCACTTTCCCCAGATAGTTGTGAAAAAACTGCTTTTACGGTTCCTGGTAGAGGATTATTTGAATTTAAAGTTCTCCCTTTCGGTCTTAATAACAGCGCTCAAACTTTACAGAGACTAATGGATAATATTTTTGGTCCAGAATTGAATAATGTATTTTTTTATATGGACGACGTCATAAATATTTCTAAGACATTTTCAGAACATTTAAACACGTTAGAACAGGTTTTCAATCGATTAAAGAATGCGGGACTTACTATCAATATTGAAAAATGTGAATTTTGTAGACCTTCATTGACATATCTAGGTTTCCTAATTGATGGAGATGGTTTGCGAACAGATCCGTCCAAAGTGGAAGCAATAGTTTCTTTTCCTACTCCAAAGAATTCCACAGAAGTAAAAAGATTTTTGGGAATGGCTAGCTGGTATAGGAGATTTGTTCCAAATTTTTCAACATTAGCTTCTCCTATGTTAGATTTAATTAAAGGCCATCAGAAAAAGAAATCTATTAGATGGAATGAGCGAGCCGAGTCTTCTTTTCAAGAACTTAAGAAATTATTAACTTCTTCTCCCATATTGAGTAGTCCAGATTTCAATAAAATGTTTATTATACAATGTGATGCCAGTGACGTAGGTGTAGGCGCGGTTTTACTACAAGGTGAAGGGTCAGAAGAAAGAGTTATTGCCTATGCCAGTCGGTCTTTGACTAGTGCAGAACGTAATTATTCGGTAACTGAAAAAGAGTGTTTAGCATGTTTATTTGGTATAGAAAAATACCGTCCTTATATTGAACTTACTCATTTCAAAATTGTTACTGATCACCATGCTCTTTTATGGCTATATAAATTACAATCACCTACAGGTAGATTAGCTCGTTGGACGGCTAGGATGTCACAATATAGTTTTGAAATAGAACATCGTAAAGGAAAATTCAATGTTGTTCCAGATGCTTTATCCCGAAATCCTATTCCTGTTGTTAATATTAGCATGATGACGTTAGAGGAAACAGATTTATGTCCGTGGTATAAAAGTATGATTGGTAGAATAAAAGATCATCCAGAGAATTATCCCTTGTGGAGAGTAGAAGATAACATTTTATATAAGTACATTAGCAATAAACATGATATCTTGTCTAATTTAATAGAATGGAAGATAGTTGTTCCTAAAGCTAAAAGGTTAGATATATTACAACAATTTCATGACGAACCTACCTCAAGTCACCTAGGATCTTTTAAGACCTTTAGAAAAATAGCTGAAATATATTATTGGCCTAAGATGAAAGCAGATATCGCTAAGTATGTCAGAAAATGTGATATATGTCAAGCCAGTAAGTCGTCTTCTCAACTTCGTCCCGGGTTAATGGGAAATCAAAAGAAAATTAAATATCCATTCCAGCTGATTTCAATAGATTTAATTGGTCCTTTACCAAGATCAACGAAAGGTTACACTTCTATTCTAGTAGTAACTGATTGGTTTACTAAGTTTGTGCAAGTACAACCACTTAGAAAAGCAACCGCCTCTTCTATCGTTAAGTTTCTAGAAAATGATGTCTTTTTAATGTTTGGAGTTCCTCAAATCATTATGTGTGATAATGGACCTCAGTTCATAGGTGGACTTTTTCAGAAGTTAGTAGAAAAGTATAAAGTACAAAAGGTTTGGTATAACGCTTCTTATCATCCGCAAGTAAATCCGGTCGAACGTACGAATAGAATCATTACTACTGCATTACGCTCTTATATAAAAAAAAATCATAGAATATGGGATGCTCAAATTTATAAGATAGCACATGCCATAAGAAACGCTGTTAGTGAAGTTACGGGCTATACTCCATCCTTTTTAAATTTTGGCCGAACTGTTCCTGCTCACGGTGATTATTATGGTCGGTTAGAAAATTTAACAAAGGAGGACATATCATTAGAAACACGTGAACAGTTAGTTAAAGATGTCAATCAACTATCTCCTATTTATAGTGAGGTAATACAATGTCTTAATCAAGCCTATGAAAGGAATAAGCATTATTATAATCTGAGAAAACGGTCATTACATTTCAAGAAGGGTGACATAGTCTGGAAACGTAACATGGTACTTTCAAATGCGAAAGAAGGTTTTGCAAAGAAATTAGCTCCGAAATTTATAAAAGCGAAGGTAGCTGAAGTCACAGGTTCTGTAACGTACAAGTTAGTAGATTTGGACGGTAGGAATTTAGGAATCTGGCATGTAAAAGATATCAAACCTGGAACCAGTAGTCAACCAGATTTGATAGAGGAAGAATTATGAAGTTTCGTTTAAGCTTGTAAATAAATAGGTATAATTAAGTAGTTTGTTAATTGCCAAAGATATTATTTCAAAAGGATTAGGTTGTATAACCGAACGACTTTTCTAACTTGATGTCATTGAGTTGTGGCATAGCACTCCTCAGCGAAACTGTGTCCTATGAGGTGCGGTTTATTATTTTAAAGACTCCAGTCTCGCATGACTGAAGATCTTGAATTTTAGGTAGTGTCCTATGAGGTGCTGTCCTTAGTTATCTATTAAATTACTGTACTCAAAGTGTAAAGTTAATAATTAGCTGTTAAATGCAAGAGGTTAACAATTACTTCTGCAGAAAAACAGACAAAATAAAAAGTAGCTTTATAGAATGGACTATGCCTCCAAAGCTAATTCCTTTTCTTAAAAAGAATTTACAGAAATGTTTCATATCTGGAAAGGAAATAAATGATGGAATTCTAGATACATTGGATTTCGTTATGGACAATTAAGATTAGAAAAGTAACTTGAAGTAACTTCAGTGGTAATAGTTAGAGTTCATAGATTGTAATAACTTAGTTTAAAAGATAGGGTATTAGTGTACATAGATAATGAATAATCAATGTTATTAAGAAAGAGTGTTTAAAGTTAATGTATTAGCAAACATTAAAAAGGGTGTTATAATAACTTTAGCCAACTGTCTAAAGGGGAGGATTTCAATTTTCTTATTAATTCTAGAAGGGAGATAGTGTAGCAGTACATATCGTAGCTTCTACAGGAATATCGTTCAATATTAATTAATCCTAATAGATAGGCAACTTTAAGCGCAAGACCAGTAGGAGGGGTTGCCTACCCTTTTTGAAATTTAATTTAGAAGGCCCATGGTTACGTTGATAAAAGAACAATAAATAACAAAAATTATTACTTCCTGTTTAATTGAGAAAGCAAAAGGGCGCTTCTCTATGCAGAAGCGAAGCAAATTGAAAATCCTGGCTTAGAAAGGATACAAGCAGGCAATAGTAAGCCTTTATTTAACTCATACAGCATAGTATTAAAACATAATAATTTTTCAGGCAGATAGGATAAATTCCACAAACATTTTCTTTCTGAAAAGGGCAGTTATTATATAACTGGTAGGTAGACAGCAAACTAATACATACAAATCGTAATAGAGGGTTTTCCTTGATTCAGCTCTTAGTGTCACCTCTTTGACCACCGGCTCTTAGGGCTTCCTCTTTGACTACCAGCTCGTCGGTCTTTTTCATTTGACGCCAGTTCTGGTCAGTTGTATATTCGCCATGGAGAAGTGTGTCGATAAGTTACGAGCGATAAGGAAAAGAGAGGACGCAATTAGAAATCTATAACCAGTTAGGAGATCACTCACCAGTCAAGGGCAACTTCTTTGGTTCGATGAGGAGTTCTTCATAGTTAATGTTGGCAGATGGAGAGGTCCAGGTTCAAGGGTTCTCTGCATTAACCGTATGTTAGTCCTGAAAGGGTTTAATATCGTTAGTTAGACTTAAACCCGCGTCATAGCTTAAATATAATTAAATTAGGGCGTAAGCCTTAAGAATATTCAATAACAGATTAGTTTCAAGTAAAAACAATAGTTACTTACCAGGTGATGTGGCCTGAAGTGAGATTAAATCGTTCTGTGACTGTCAAGTTGGTTTTTGGGTCACTTGTCAAATAATAAGTTTTTTTTTCATAAAGGACCTTTCTTATACTACATGGAATGATACCAATTAAACTAAATACCGATCATTAATCGTAATTAAGACCTAGGAAAGAGAAATACGAGGGTATAGAGAGCTCTTTATATTTTCAACTTACGAACCGGAGGTTATTAATTAAATAGGTATAAGAAATCTCCTAGATACTGATAGATTCATTAATTCTAACGTTTTATTAGAACAAATTCTAACTTGTCAGAGAAGAATAAAACTTGCTAAATAATTACATAATGTGTATTAAAATTAGAAAGGTATAAGCCTCTAAGGCATAACAATTGATTTGTGGACTGTTAGAAAGAATACGTAACCTTTGTAAACTTATTGAATTTAAAACTTTTTAAATAAAGTTATGGCGCCCATTTCTTCTGATTAATGAACTTTTACCTTTATATGAAAGTGAAACGAACTAAAAATCCCACAATTGTTAAACCCTGATAAGAAACCGTATCTTGAGCTAGTCGGTGAAGTGTAAGCCTTCAAAGGTAAGTAAGGATGAGGGGTACAAGCTGTTTAGAAATCCATTTATTTAATTCGTTCAGATGCTCATAATCAAACTTGTATCGTTAATATCTACTACTTCCCTCGTCTGAAAGAC
>OW679198.1:109275441-109329745 GCA_940337035.1 Agriotes lineatus
TTTCATGACATTTCTTAAAACTATAAAATTTCGGATACTTTCTAGACGTACTATAAAGCTATACAATCTGTTCACTAAACTCGTGCAACTGACAATGTCAAAGTTTATAAGACAATTTTTTTTTCTGGGATGTACTACAAACTTAGTGAAAAAGCTACTAACAGAATTTATGAAGTTGTAAAATGCTAATTGTCAAAGAAATATATTTTTTGCCTCTTGGTATGTGACAACACATTCATAAAAAGTTCACGTCCACCGCCACTACTAAAAAATTTTTAGCTTGCAGAGGCCCTAAAAATAAAAGTTGCTTTGTAGTAATAGCGGGTATTTTTGCAGAAAAGCTAGTTACTTAATTTCTCGGTTAGATGAGTTTGATATTCAAAAGCAAAATCTCGAATTTGCAGAAAATGTTTAAAAAAATTAATAGAATACTCGTGCGTTAATCATATTACAGAGTTTAACTTTATTAAAGCACATTTAAACCTTACGCTGTAAAACGTAAACCTACTGCACTCACAGTTGACTAATTATTACATTTAAAAAGATCAGTAGCATTTTCGAACAGCTTCTTTTTTCCTTGCTAGTAAGGTTTCTTTCTAATATTATTATTAGTAATGTTTATACAGGTGGCGCAGAGGAAACGCATGTTTTTCACTTAAGCATAACATTGTTTATTTTTAAGAGAATTTTTTTAATTACAGCTAAATGAAGCAATAATAGTTCACTTTTAAATTAATGGTGAAAAATAATGTCAGTCAAGTGTCGCCCTGCTTCGCGGTAACACTTTTCCAACCTCTCTTGAAAGTTGCGCATTACTGTCAAAATTATTTCTTCTGGTACTCTTGTGATTTCTTGAAGAATAGCAACTTTCAGTTCCTGTATCGTGCGGGGTTTGTTAGCGTATTCTTTAGACTTAAGGTAATCCCACAAAAAGAAGTCGCATGCAGACGAGTCTGGAGAGCGTGGGGTCCAAGGAACATCGCCGAAACGAGAGATCACATGTTAAGAAAACATTTGCCGAACACATTCCATTGATGCTCTCGCCGTGTGAGCTGTGGCACTGTGTTTTTGGAACTACAGTTCTCCCATGTTACTTGTCGCCGTTGAAGTTTGGGTAACAGAAAATTTTGTAACTTGCCAACATAACGTGCCGAAGTCACTGTTATTTCTCTTTTCTCCTCTTCAAAAAAGTAAGGACCAACGATACCTAATTTACAAATTCCCCACCACGCTGTCAATTTTTCACTATGGAGAGAACTTTGGTGCAGTTTTCGTGGATTCTCGGCTGCCCAGTACCTTCAGTTCCGCTTGTTTACATATCCCGTTAAATGGAAATGTGCGTCGTCAATCATCATTATCACGACTTCAGGGTCATCAGCAAAAATGGCCCACATTCTCGCACAAAGCTCTCTGAGCTGTGTAAAATTCCTTTCAGTTAGCTGTTGCACAATCATTATTTTGTAGGGATGAAATTTCAAATCGTCATGCAGAATGAGTTGTAGCGATCGACGGGACACACGCAGAGCTGCAGCTTGGCGCCCACTGGAACGTTCAGGACTATCAAAAACCGCTCTTCCACTGTTTCAACATTGCCTGGTGTCCGAACGTTACAGGGAAGACCAGGTGGTTTCCTCTTCATGACAGATCCAGTAGTTCGAAATGCTTCAATAGATCGAAGAATCGTGTTTCGATCTGGAATCGACCCTCGGCATTCAAAGTTGAACTTTCGACGGAATAGACATTGCACGGTAACTACGGAATCACTGTTTCTAAAAAATTGCTCGACGACAAACACACGATGCGCCAACGTTCACGGTGCCATGGCTAAAACTGCATTACCTGAGCTGTCCGTTGGCGGTGCGACGAGGTCGTCACCACTTTCTTTGCAAAATACCATCCATTCAGAAAACATGCATTTTCTCTGCGCCACCGGTATTTGCTTAAAACTGAGAACATAAAGGGTAATTGAGAACGTCACTTTGACTATTTAGTTTAAATTTTCAAATTTGAAGTTAAGGGCTGTTTCACAGTTGCAGGAGTTTTGTAAATTGCTAAGGGTCGGTTCTACAAAGCAATGATAAAGCTATCTGGGGAAACGATTGCTGTAACAAAGGACACTATGACAATTATACCTAGGATAGCTTGTTCTAGATATGTACTTGCATTATAGAACCGGTCCTAATAGATATTTTCTCATCTAGCCATATTACAGCATATTAAATAAAAGGTCACATACGTTTACACTTGTACGCTGTCTAATAATCGAAACTAGTCGCCACCTGCAAACAAAGCTGAGCTTACTGAGTGCAACGCCAAACAGTTGGAGTGGAGATTTACCGCAAAATAACAAAAATATGAGAAAATAAATATAATGTTGGATGAAAATAAGTTGCAGAAGATTGAAAATTGCGCTATCTGGATAATGCTTTGGATGAAAAAGGGAAGTTCACAATGTATATTAAGTATCAAGGTTATTATACACCCGGACATCGGTTATTTACTCTTTCCGGTAACCTTACCAACGCATTCGGTGGTCGTAACCCCTGCAGAAGGACAAAAGCTTCATTTTCAAGTTGTAGCACACTAAAGACTACTAGCTAGCTATCAATGAAATAAATTCACCTGGTAAATAGGTAACCTTTCGCCCCCCTACTAAGGGCGTCAAAGATTTATATCCCGGGTTAAGCTCAAATCGGAGGAATACGTTTAGAAAAACACAATGTAATTACCAAGCATACATTCTATTTAACTATAGTTACAAAATAAGTAATAATTCAATGTAAAAATAAATTGTATATTGTGGAAATAACAACTTCATCTGGGGCGTCGTGTTTCGTTACTTCCTGGTGAGCTGCAACCGTCCTGACGGAGCTGTACGGCAAGCGGCTACGACGGGTGATTTAGCAAGCTTCACGGGTAATTCCGGAACGCACCTGTTTGACGGCGACGGTAGAGCTAATGTTCCGGCCGGATAACCTCCAAATCACACTATTGTTGGTGTTTACGGTGCTAGAGTCAAAAGCAAAATCACGCTGATGTAAGTAATACCTGCACCTCACTGTCAAGATAGCAGTTTCCGCTGGTCTTGTAGGTGTCCTGCCTGGATTTCTTACTCAAATTTTTACAGGCCGCGGGCATTGACTTACTAGTCACGCTGTTTAACGATATTTATAGAACAGGTATAATACCAAAACAATGGCTGGTGTCCACGTTTGTTAACATACCTAAGAAGAAGAATGCGACAGAATGTTCAGAAAATCGAACAATTGCACTAATGAGTCATGCCCTTAAGATTTTCCTGAGGATAATATGTGCATAACAGACTATTTAAGAAATTAGATACAGAAATAAGCGACACTCAATTAGGATTCAGGAATGAACAGGACCAAGAGAGGCATTATTTGGGTTAAACGTCATCATACAAGGTGCCTGGATATAAATCAAGACATTTATACATACATTATTGACTTATTAAAAACATATTTAAAAAAAAAGAACATTGATAGCCGGGACATCAGAATAATATCTAACCTTTACTGGTAACAAAAAACAACAATAAGAGTGGCCAAGAATATTCAAATGAAATAGAGATTCTTCGAGGGGTTCGTCAAGGATGTGTCCTGTCTCCGATGCTATTTAATGTCCATAGCGAAGCTATCTTCCAGGAAGCCATACTAAACACCGCAGAGGGTATAAGAATAAACGGAGAAGTCCTTAACAACTTAAGATACGCAGATGACACTGTCGTGATGGCCGACAGTCTGCAAGATCTTAAAAATATGGTGGAATGTCTAAACATCTCCTGCGAGCAATACGGAATACAAATGGATTTAAAGAAAACCAAGTTAATGAAATTCACAAAAAACAAGAAAACACTCAAGAGGACCTAACCGTGGCGGACACACAAATAGAAAAAGTAGAGCAATATAAATACGTGGGGACATGGATAAATGAAAATGGAGACCAGACAAAGGAAATTAAAACCCGCATAGAAATGGCTAGAGCTGCATTCGTTAAAATATAGAGAATATTTTGCAGTAGAGACATAAACTTAGAACTAAGAACTAGATTCCTACGCTACTACGTCTTCTCTACACTATTATATGGAGCCTAAGCTTGGACCCTGAAGAAAAGGGAAATTAAAAGACTAGAAGCATTTGAGAGTGGTGCTATCGAGGAAGAAATAACAATAACCCTTAAGAGAAAGAAACTAGAATATTGGGGCCATATCATGAGAGGAACAAGATATTCCCTGCTTAGACTAATAATGGAAGGGAAAATACTAGGAAAAAGAAATATAGGAAGAAGAAGAATGTCGTGGCCAGGAATCTAAGAGAATGGTTCAATATGAGTTCTAACCAAATGTTTAGGGCGGCAGTTAATAAAATGAAATTTCCATGATGTTGTCCAACCTCCGTTAGAAGGCGGAACCTTAAGAAGAAGAAGGGCATTGACATCCCGGCGGCTCGCGAAGAATTTCCCCTCGGTCGATCCTATAGACTGGCTCGGAGTTCCGGCCTCTGGCGAACGTCTCTAAACGTTCCGGGCGGGCCTTTTAGGTAGGTTTATGCATGCGGCTGCAGGGTTCAGTACACATTTAGACGGGACGTGTAATTTGGATTCCTAAGGACCATGTTATTAAATAGTTTTGGGACTATTATGGCGGATTGTAATGCGGGTTTTTAAGTTATCGGAAAGAAAGTTAGGTGTCGGGCACTGCGGGCAGTCACCGTCTCAATCTAACTTCAGGTCAGGTTTTCAGGTTAATACGCCAGGAGGAGGACGTTGCGGGCAGTCGCCGTCTCAATCTAACTTCAGGAGAGGAGTTTGGGATTAAGGTAGGTCCGTTGACTCAAGATCGGAGTGGACAGAATCAGGACTGGTGGACTCAAGGGGGAAAAATCTCAAGTGAAGTGAAATAGAAGTGCAATCTTCCATTATTCCTTCTGGCGGCTTTATCGGTGCAGCGGTTCTGGGTTCCCATGAAGTGGGGAAACGGCGCGATCGGTCCTTTAGCGCTACGTTGAGCATAGCGGGAGCTTTCGCGTTATCGGAAAACCAAACGCCAGATAGATGCAACGTCTGATAACGCTTATTTAATTTTTAGTCGTTTCTTTAAATTCTTTTAATTTTTGTTGTAGGCTGGTGATCTCAAATAGCAATTATTTTCTACTATTGACCTGCATCCTATCGAAATCTTCTTTCAACCCCACAATCAATATTTCGGTATGGTCCCGTACCCTACTCTCTCGCTCCTCTGCATCACTTCGGATTGCCTCTTGTATTCTTCTTTCACGTTCTTTTACCTTTCTTTCTCTCTTTTCTGCATCGAGTTTCAATTCTTGCACAATCTGTGCTGTCTTCTCAGCATCCTATCGAATTGCTTCTTGTAGCTTTCTCACTCGTCTGCCTTTTTTCCATTTGCAGCATCGCCTCCATAATTAAACTTAGGTCTGCCCCTTCCCTCGAAGCTTGGGCCTGTGTTTCTTCGGCCTGGTCTCCTTGCCCAGGCCAAATCATATCGTCCATTAGTCTTACATCCTTCTTACTAAAGACGCTTGAGAGACTTTGTGACAGAGAAATACGGGAAAGGGTGCTGGCTTTACACCCATTGCACCTGAACCAACACGCCTATATCTCAGGGAGATCTACTGAATCGGCGCTACATGCTGTAGTGAACCGTATTGAGAGGTCGCTAGACAATAAAATGTCCACTCTGGGAGTTTTCGCAGATATTGAAGGAGCCTTTAACAAGGCTTCCTTTGAGATCATTAACTCTGCCTTACGCAGGGATGGTGTGGCACCCACTCTCTGTGAGTGGATAAAACACATGCTTACGATGAGAGCAGTACAATTTAATAAAGGATAACTCCATTAGAGGTGTTGTGATGAAGGGCTGTCCGCAAGGGGGGGGGGGTTCCGTCCCCACTACTGTGGAATACAGTGGTAGACAGACTTCTAAGCACACTCAATGATGCTGGATTCTATACTACTGGATATGCGGATGACATCGTCATCCTCATTACTGGCAAGTTCGAGGGCACGCTCTGTAACTTGATGCAGACAGCTCTACGAATAACAGAAACATGGTGTAAAGAACAGTCACTCTCTGTCAATCCTTCCAAGACAGAAATGGTACTTTTCACAAATAAAAGGAAGGTGGGACCTTTACGTAGACCTCTCCTAATCAACATTTCTCTCAGCTTTTCAGACAATGTCAAATACTTGGGAGTTATTTTTGACAGACAGCTGAAATGGGAGAACCATTTAAAAGTAAAACTAGAAAGGCATGCATGACATTCTGGCAGTGTCGCCGCGCTTTGGGTAAATCCTGGGGACTCTCCCCTCGAATTACCTTGTGGCTGTATACTGCCGTGATAAGGCCCATGCTATGTTATGAGCACTTGTCTGGTGGCCCAGGGTCAGACAGGCTACGGCAGCAAGTAAACTAGGACATGTGCAACGCCTTGCCTGTCTTAGTTCTACAAGTGCTTTACGCTCAACCCCTACGGCCGCTTTAGAGGTGGTCGTATGCCTTCCACCACTTGATCTTTTTGTGGAGGAAGTAGCCGTAAGGACCGCCTTGAGGCTGCGCTACAAAGGGCTGTGGCACACAGCATACCACTAGGCAGAATGGCCACTGTCTTCCAAGCGGAAGTAATTGGAATAATGCATGGTGCAAAAGCAATTCTTGAAAGGAAAATCGAGAATCAATGTATCGGTATCTTCAGTGACAGTAGAGCCGCTTTACTAGCCCTGGGCAGTTGCAAAATTACCTCAGGTGTGGTACTGCAGTGCCGTGAAGCTCTCAAGGATATCTCGTTTCCCTTGTATGGGTGAAAGGACATGACGGTAACTATGGCAATGAGGAGGCTGATGAGACTGCGAGACTGGCTTCCGGACAACTTCTCTGGGGGCCAGAACCCGTAATCCCTATATCCCTGACAATATTAAGCTCTATGCTATATCAAGAAACCTTAAACAGCTTTATACGAACATGGGTTAACATGCAAAGCTGCCGGCAAGCAAGAGCTGCTATTACAGCGCCCTCGCCAAAGACAGCCAAATATTGCTTGCAACTGTCCCGAAGAAACCTTCGACTAGTCGTGGGTATCCTATCTGGACACTGCACCACAGTATATTTACACATTCAGTAGGGACACGAGCATATCTCCACTTTCCGCAGATTATTAGTACGCTTGCGTTGAAACTGGCGGTCCTTCGACAGATACCCGCAGGATGGCGCGCTGAGTTTTCTCTGATTTTAAATAATTTTGACGGTTGCCGTGCATGTTGTAGGTATTGTTCTATGCGTGTATGTGAATTGTTTATTTCCATTTAAGACGTGTAAAAATAGTTATTTGTATTATAACTAAAGAAAAGTATTGTTTTTCTTTACGAATCCCAATCTTTCTAATCGAGGCGCAGCAGAAATTAGAAACGCGATGAGTAAAGAAGACCTTACTTTTCTTTAAGAATAATACATAAACATTTTTCGAACACTCAATGGAAATGAATTAATTTTATAGGAGATTATTTAAAAAATAACAAGCTCGAGAATCAAATTGCCGTTTCCATCACTGTAGCAACTAAACAAAAATAAGTAAACAAAAATTTTGTCAAGTGTGGTCGCATGAGTTTGTACATTTTTAATACTGCATTTACAGATACGTAACCATTAAAACAAGAAGATAGAATAATTTCTTCTGAAACTCAGAAACATCTGTTACTAAGTAATTTTGAGAAGATGAATATACAAAGAGCAGTAGAATTGAAGAGCTTCTGGCAAACACAACATATGTCCAAAAATTTTGCAATCACGTTTTATTAGCTAATAAAGTTTAAGCAATTAAGTCCATGCCGTTTCACTCAAAAAGGTGATATTTCCAGTTTTTCTGTAATTTTATAAAAATAGTTTTTACAACACAGTGTGCCAAGGAGTGTCAGAATCTAAACTAAATTTGTAATTTTTGTTTCATGTTGTGATTTTTCAGTTTTTTTCGATTTTTTCAAAAACGGCTCTAACGATTTTTTTCAAACTTTAAATTTTTATTACATTTTTAATGTGTATTGATGTGAGATAGGTGATTTTGTAGTAGAAAAAAAATGGGTTTCTTTTGTTTTTTTTTCTATTTTTTATTAACCCCTATATATATTAACCCGGTATATTATTACATTTTTGAATTTAGCTTAAAATTTTAGAGAAAATCGTACGACACTCATTAATGACCAATAGAAAAATTAGTTCACGAGCCGTAACCAAGACAACTAAAAAATTTCTTGGAAATTTTTTGTGGGTAGACATTACTTCTTTTTAGGGTTTGTGTCGTTTCGATTTTCTTACCGAATCTGCATTCGAGCATTAATTCATATCCGGAAA
The DNA here is from genome assembly GCA_940337035.1 of Agriotes lineatus. NCBI lineage: Eukaryota > Metazoa > Arthropoda > Insecta > Coleoptera > Elateridae > Agriotes > Agriotes lineatus. The sequence goes on from OW679198.1 coordinate 109,283,822, forward strand.
TAATTTTTCGTGCATTCCTACAACGTCCTAATTTGCCCTCGCGTCCCGCTCGGGCAAATTAATACGACGTTGTTGCAGCGCACTCAAAAAATTTCCGGAAAGAATTAATGCTCTTATGAGATTATATGTGAAAATTTATCTCTTGAACTAACGCTCTATTTGTACCGTTTTTGTAGAATTTGTAATTTTTGAAAATTTTTGACAAATTCTTAAAAATTAGAAATACATTTTTTGGCTAATTATAAGATCACTGTAAAATGCAGTTGGGTGAGTGTATCACACCAGATTTTTTTTTTTTGTACTTTCATATCTCGTAAAATATACTGTGTTGTGATGTTTAGAAGTTCAGTATTCGAATAAAACGCGGCAGGTAACATAGCGCCATCTATGGCATTTTTCACCAAGGACCGACAGCACCGCCATTCTGTTAAGAAACTTGGTAAGAAGACTTCAAAGGTGCCGACACCGTGGTGTCCCTACTGAATGTGTAAATATACTGTGACTGCACTCTAAACCAACATATGCACAGGATGGGACTAGTGGACAGCCCAAACTGTCGCGGATGCAACTAGGATGACGAGACAACAGAACACGTTCTGTGCCACTGTCCAGCTCTCGCAAGAGTCAGAGGATGCATGCTGGGGGACTTCTGGCCCGATATGGTCAGAATTAGCAGCACTTCAGTTGCGGTTGTCCTTAAGTACATTCAAATGATTGGATGGCTTGAGTGACACCCAACTTGGAGAGCTGCTGGGAGGTAGCACAATGGGCCCACTTAATGCGGCCTAAGTGCATGTGAGGTAACTCACCCTCCATTTTTAATCCAGAATCCAGAATCCAGAGTGGCTACTAGTTGGTGTCTAGATATGTATTTCTTACTAAATTATTAAATATCTAAAAATAATAAACTATTTAAATATTTTTTTGCTGCTTAACGTATTTATAGCTTTTACTTATTTGACGAGTTGCAAATATTTTTGTTTACAATTATAATATGTCAACATGTAAAAGAATGAAGTACCACAAAAACAGGTACGAAAATTTGAAAATCGAAGGTAATACATGTAATAAGGTCAGCAAAGGCTGGTAAAGCGCTAGGGCCAGACGATGTTTTATTACAAGAATAATTAAATTGGCCGATGACAATGACATTGATATTCTGGCAAATATTTTAACCAAGTATATCACACAGGAATAATACCTTCAGAATATATAAAATCAACATTTTTCACTATACCAAAAAAGAATTAGTCTCATGAGTCATATCCTCAAAATCTTATTGTAAAAAATACAAATGCAAATCATTCTGCATTTTCTGTTCAACTTCTTATTAGCTTAACGTTTAATTTTTTATCTCACTTTTTGTTTAAAAATATTGATGATGATAAATATACAATTTTAAAATAAACCTTATATCTGTTTAGTTAAGAGTTGTCATTTTAAAAATCTCAATGACCTAATTTCATATCATATCTAGATAAAAACAAATATATTTATCAATATTGTTATTATACTATAAGTTAAAATTCATAGTGTATCTTAAATTTTAGTTTAATCGAATTATAAGAGCTTAATTAACACGAAAGTCCTATAATGCAACAATATTTGCTTTTCTAGAGTCATCTTGACACCTACGTTATAATTATTAGATTACGCACTACTCACATTCAGCTAAAATAATCCCAATTTTCGTTCGCTAAAAGGGTATTAAAACGTTGAAATTTTCCAAAAACGGAAACGAAGTCGTTACGTCGCGTCGCGATACCCTCTGGGAAATATCAATCAACCGCACTTGCAGTTAACTGTTATCTACTTATCTAAGTTGTAGGTCATTGCTAGTAACGACGCCGGGAAAGAATTTTCCTCGTACACCTTTTTCAGAATCCCTTGCACACCCCAACACGCCTAACGAGCGTTGTACCACGCTTTTGTCTGATTAGATAAAGGCATGCTTAAAACAACAACAGATACCTCGCGCTAATGAAAGACCCACTCCCTATCCCTTTTCGTTCCCTCATCATCCACCCCCGACCCATCTTTTGCCTGGTTACACATCGCAAGCCAAGATAAAGGAAAACTCATATTAATTGCATCTTTAATGGAATAGCATTTGCGGAACTAATCCAGTAATTGGTGAAGTTGTGGGTTCATAATGAAACTGTCAGTCGCGGACACGTAATGACAAAATGGCGTCCGAACTCCATTATTAAATTCTTATTACGGCGCTGACAGTAAGTCATCTGCAAATGATAATTTAATTTCACCTAAATACAGAAATCTCGAAATTGCGGGAAGGGGTCAGGGCGAAATAATAGCTACTAATTTCGAAATTATTACGGTCTGGAAATAAAACAACAATGCGCTCGTGTTTTTCTCTTCTTTGCTGCAGAAACACAAAGCGTGTGATGAAAACGAAACAAAGAGCATTTTGAATAATATAAAGGAAACCTCTCATTTCTTTAGTTTCAGGTTACATACTTTATGAAATGATAATTTAATTATACTGCTCTATAGCTCAATGACAATCCTAATGTATGTAAACATTCTTTTGTACTACAAACATAATGTAAAAGGAAATACCACATCTTATTTAAATGAATAAAAATATTTTAAAATGTCGCTCTATCAAAATATAAATTACTAAGTTGTGTTGTATTAATTATACGTGCATGACAAAAATAATACAGGGCAAGCAAAAATAAAATTGGTGGCGGAAGCCCATTAATTATATGCTCACAGTCTACATTTCTCTCTATAATGCTACATTTGAACTACAATTAACTGCATTATTAGTTAATGTGACTTTAACGCAGACTAATAAGCTACACAAATATGCAAAAAATGCATTTAAACTAAATTTATACAATAAATTGATGGGTAGCAATACACCAACACGTCGATAAGTTAAACAAGACGTCGAAATGAATTCTAAGTCTAAGTCAAAAAAAATTTACAGTTCTGTCAAAAAAAAAGCATGCCACAGTTTAGGTAAGTTTTATCGTTTTCAATGGCTCCCGCAATCGTGTTTATTTATGATCTCTCTGTATTGTATAGGAATAGTAAGAAGCACACACTCAGGTGGACTCCGTGGTTAAGCATTCTGAACTAAGGGTCGTGAGTTCGATCCCGATGCCGGCAAGGTTTTAAAAATTTAAAAATGTGGATGAAAGCTTTCACAGAATGCTATTATTCAGTAGTGATGTAAAGCCGTGAGTTTCACGTTTACTACGATGTGTAGCATGTAAAAGATCCGTTACTAGGGCTGAAATTCCTTAGTCTCGGCAAAACTCTATGTAGGACTTTGTACTTTGCTTAGATATTGTAACTACAATTTACCGTATGACCTGTCGCAATACGCCTAAATTTGGGGTAACTGGCAATCCTTTTAGTTAAAATACACTTGTACACGAAGACTAAAGCTACTGTTGCAAGATTTATAAGAACACTTAAGTACAAATACTTACATTTATTTTCCGCCGTTTACAGAATTCTTAAGTTTAACACCGTTACTTATGAACTATTCTTATTAACTAACTAAATTCTAAGTCCAGTTTGACCAAGAAAACTCGGTAGGCGTTTACAAAAATCCAAATAAGCCTATCAGAGCAGTTCTAAATTTTGACTTTTGGCACGTACATACGGACTTGGCAGTTCATAATAGTTCTATGAATTTGACAAATCTGAAGCTTTCACACGCTAAAATCTGTCAAGCGGCGACACCTCGCAAATTATCGCTAATAAAGTTTTACAATTCTACTAAAAGGAATTTGCTCCAGCCGGCAGGTAATTCTACCTAATTTTATGACCGAATTGCACATTTGCACTTCTGGTCACGTACCAATATGTAGATTCTTACAATTTCTCGGCTCACGAGGTAAACCTTGCATAAATTTGCCTTTAACCATTCCGTGAGATTGAAATATCTACAGCTTCCCAGAGAAAGGCACCTTTCTAAACATCGGCTAAATATTCCCCAGTTGTAATTATAATATAAAATTTTGCCTACGAAATTCTACCATAATATATTTATGATACAAATGGCTTATAGCTAACTAAAGTGCAATCTATTCCTACAAGAGCGTATAGTTCATTTCATTAAAGAACGCAAATCGTAACAGACCGTAGCAGTTGGTGTCTAAGGTACCTGGTACTCCACATGCCTAGACCTTGTCCATTACAAACAAACAAGCACACCTTCAAACTATACATTTACACATATATTATTAATTAATTTCATGAAAAAAATAATTTGGCTTTTACTCGTGATGAAGTCGCAACCACTTTTATTTAAATGTTACAAGTTGTTTAAATTGTTTAAAAAATTAGACGTTTTACCACATTTGTTGCGTCTTCACAAATAATTAATAAGATTATCAAAACATGGTTACCTACAATACAAAATGTTTAAAAATCAGATATGTGAATAGATAAAAATGTCCTTAACATATGACATATCAACTTCAGAGGTAAGGATTTTTAAAACTATAATTAAACAACTAAGGCATCTCAACAAACCAAAAAATGTATGTTACATTTGTATTATGTGGATATGATTTTGAATGGAAATTACAAACTCGAAAATATTTTCAGCTCCGAGACCCACTTTATCCAAAAACTGACAACGGATTGTAAAATTTTTGCTGAGCGAAATGCCATTGGGTCAAATTTCCCATACATTATTTTTATTAGTGTGGATTAAATTGAAGAAGGGAACTTTAAATAACATAATGCGTGTTACGTAGTTTATCAAATTGAATTTGGAGACTTTCATTTATTCATACAGTCTGAGAAAAGTTTTTTTTTTAATTTATTTATCTACTTTGATGCCACAAAAACCAAAAAAGGTGGTACAATAATAGTAGATTTTAAAGTTGGTGGCACTGTAAGTCATTATGACAACACCTCACAATTATGTTCGAGGTTATCAGGTTAGGTTTTGCGTCAGTTTTGACACAAACTGACACAAAACCTAACCTGCTAACCTCGAATTGTTGTGTCAGTCATAATGAAAACTCCCTAGAGAAATTGTTGTCTTATTTAGGAATACTATATATACAGTTCCTTGAATGTTGTTCTTCTTTGAACGGTTTAGTTTTTGTAAGAACTGACCGCAAAGTATTCATCGTTTTGAATACCGTCCTAACAACATTCAAGGAACTGTATATATAGTATTCCCTGTGAATGCGGGAAATATTATATCGGTGAAACATCCAGACCTTTAGCAGTTAGAGTTAAAGAACATAAAAATATGATAAAAACGTATCAATTCAATAAGTCTAAGCTGGCAGAACATGCTTGGGATGAAAACCATAAAATACAATGGCACGACACAAAGATCTTGTCTAAAGAATCGATGTCAACTAGGCGAAAAATTAAGGAAACGGCATATATTTTACTTAACGAAGAAAAATGCGTGTCGTCTTTCTCAATATTTTTAGACAATAGTTGGCTATCGATTCTTAAAGATGAGATCAAGTAGGTATAGATATCAACAAACGTCAATGTCAAAAAATTCATTGGAGGTTGGTCGTTTTTCCTTCCAGTGAAAAAAGATAAGTTTCTTGTTCGTTGTAATTGTTATTCGTTGATAACGAGGGCAGATTGTCCCTCGAAACGTTCGTTGTTAATATTTTCGTTATTTAATATTTTAATTTGCAGAGTGGCGAAATACCCAAACAAGAATATTAATTATGAATTCACGCCACAAAGAAGTTTCAGAGATTATATTTATGAAATATTAAAATTCAAATCTTTTGATTATTTTTTTATGCAAAGTAGATAAAATAGTATATTATACACGTTTAATAAGAGGTATTGTAGCACTCGTTCGATTAGAGCACTCCACGTTACGCTCGTCGTGCCCGAAATTCACTCGTGCTCTTGTTAAGCTAGTATAATAATATACTAATTCTGTATGTAGTATTTTTGGCGTGTACAAATTAATATTAAGTAATTTAACTATTGCTTGATCAGAAACTGCTGTATTTGCTTTATTTGGGGTTAAATGTCTGTTTTTATTGACTGTGTTGGGTAGTTTCTTTTAATATTGTTTTGTTTGTGCTATGTAATTGGTGTTACAGTTTATTTGATAAACGATATTTGAAGTTAAATTTTTTGTTTTTAAAATTCGTATAAATTAATTTTTGCCAGTATAATGGTTTTTAAAAGCAATTTTTATATTATTTGTTTTAAGTTTTAGTTCTATCTTTTCGGATAAATGAGGTATGTAAAGAATTGTTGTGTAATTTTGGGTAACGGTTTTGCTAACTATTGGACTCTTTATTTCCCTTATTTTGTTGCAAGTAGAGTAATTGATTGTTAATGTTTCTATTTTTATTGACATTATTTCTTTCATTAATATTGTTTTTAATAAAGTCCATAGGGTAGTTTTTTGTTACCATCAAAGTAAACTGCCAGATTTACTTCCACAAATAAAAAAAAATGTTCAACTACGATCCTCAAATTTGTCGTATCATTCTCTACTATAATATAGTTTTCATTAGACTGTTGTGATTTGTTGCCCAGTTATTTGTTAAGTTAGAATTAGTAATTTCAATTAGTTGAGAAGGTATCATACAGCAAAACTTTATGAAGCCAGACTGGGGAGTGGAGTCAACACTAGATTTAAGGTGAGCTGTAGTTCTCCGAGAGGTGAATCTAGGTTGTCTACTCTTGAGCTACATGACACCACATTTATTACGTGGTACATTTAAATTGTATTTTGGATGAGTTTTAAATTTATGGACAGTATTTGCTATACTACTACTAAAAGAGTTTTGCTTACGATAGTCAATTTAACTGTTTCTGGAAGGATACGGGGACAAATTCGTGATATTTTTAAGGTATTTACTGGGTGTATGTTTGCCGATGATGTGAAACTTAAACCAGAGCAGGAGCCCCCTTGGCAATGCTCTCCTAGGTTTGGACCTACCTTGTTTTGTGTACTCGGAAAGCTTATCTTAGTGCAAGAATACGCGAACTGCACTTCGCTTTACAAACGAAAAGCGTACAGCAACTTTGAGCACCTTATTAAGATAACATTAATAGAAATACGAGTATATCGATCTGCTCGGCCTTGTAGCTGCCACATTAAGACGTGTTTCTAACCGATATGCCGTTCAATTCATATGCTCTGTATACGTAACGCTGAAGATCCCGTTGCAAAACACATTGAAACACAGATATTTTGGTGTTACTGTCTCAGAAGAACTAATAAAACATTAGTGTCGTAGGTTTTTTATTTTCTTAGAGCTTATAAACTTGTAAGTGTAACAAAAAAAGAGGTGAGTGTTTGTTCTTTTATTTGTTTGTTTATTTCTAGTTTTTATTTGTACTTATGCGTTTAGGCTTGTGTATGGAATATTCTAAGAAAATATACCGGCTGGTGGGTTGGGAAACGCAGGTATTTCAGTATTAAATATTTGATGGATAATATTGGCTTCCCTAATTATTTTAGAAGAAAATGGCATTTACCTTTTTCTTGTAGAGAAAAATACTAAATTCAGTAATATTTTTGTATTATTCTTTTGTGTTCCTGAACAGGAAAAACGAAGTAACTAGAAGTTCTACTTTTCCAAATTAAAAAATTTTATTCTAATACGGAAAAGGTTGAAATTGTGGACTGATAGTAACTGGTAATAGTTCCCGGAAGTAAGTGCCATATTTAATGTAAATTACCCAAATCAACCAACTCAAAGTCATACGCCAATTGAAAGAAGAGTACGCAAGTTTGAAAATACGGAACTGTGCTAAATAATCGAAAATGTACTAACAACAATCAAAATATGCCAGAGAAGGAAGAAAACGAAAATGAATTCAACATACTAACGTCAGAAATTGAAAATCCTAATATAAGTTTTTGCACTGCCAACCTGATTTTACTCGTTTTCCGGTTCGTTATCTGCGACGATAAGGTCAACTTCCCGTATCCTTGTTGACTGCAATAGCAACGACAGTATAACATGCCCGTTATGAATATAACAGAACTAGGACTGTTACAGAAAATTGTTTTGTATTTAATTACTATAGAAAGAACAGCCACGGGCTTTATTTAGGCAAACAATACTTCTAATATTCAACGATATTTTTATTTTTTTAGTTGATAGCGCAAAAAATTTTATATTGGAACGGACTTTCGGGCCTCGTGTTTCAAACTTTTTCTCGGCCTCTTCCAAGGCACTTATCGACCTTGTAACTTAATACAGTATTACGGCAATTAGGACGAAATTTCGGAATATACCACACAGCAGCGTTGCTAATTTTCAAAAAGCATAAGTTTCGTTCTTATATCAAGAATATTAGAAAATTCAGTTTGTTTTCAAATGATGGAACAAGCTAATGCTGAACGTGAGTTTTTACTAAATATTTGCTTTACGGATGAATGTACCTTCAGTTTGCATTATGAACCAAACGTACAAAATTGGAGAGTATGGGCAACTGAATATCCTTACAATATTTTTCCAACTAGAACGCAGTGCCCTACAAAAATCTCGGTACTCCGTACCGGTGATAAGTTTGCTTGGAACTCGAGCCTAAAAATGGAAGCCATATTTAGTGGCCGGACTTTAATGAAACCAGAATGGATAGCTCGAGAATGACGACAGGCGTCATAGTACACAAAATGTAAACGGGAGTTTTTCTCAGGGCCTCATTGAGGAAAGTGGACTACTACAGTTCAAAAATTTGCTACGACTGTCGCCGTTAATCTAGACAGCGAGATGTTTCTCCAGGGTTGGGTCGCGATAGAGGGTGTCGATATACATAGAGTTGATACAGGATTTTGATATAAAGAGCATCAGCTGGACAATACGAGGGTCCCTTCAAATATATCTGATCGAAGATCGACATGAAATTCAACGGCACTTAAACGAGACGGGATCAGAGTTTCAGATACAAATTCCGCGCTTTTGGAAACTGGTATATCCGACACTAGTCGTAATTTGCCAAAATTTTCCCGGTAAAGCATTCCTAAGCAGCTATATTTACGGAACAACAACACTTACATACGCAGAAGCACTGCTTGATGATTGCAGACCAACTGACGATCTACTCCGCCTGAACTTGAGTCGAGACGAGTTTTGTGGCCTCCTCACGCCTTTACCGCGTGAATAAAGACAGTGGGGTGTCAATTTCCAAACGCAGCTAACATATTATCTGTTGATTATCACCGAATGAAGAAAATGACTATAGTAACATACACTGCAGAAACAACACACAACGCGTAAATAGTAAGAAATACATAAGAGCCACTAAAGTAATACAAATATCTAGGCATACCGGGTACAAACGAAAAATTACACCAAGAAATCGACTTGAGAATCGGAAGCCAATGCAAATAAAAGTCTTCTTGTTCACACACCTTCACAATAAAAAAAAACTAACTACATATGAAAAAGTACGTTAACTCAAAAAATTATGATACTAATACCTAAGAAGATCTCATCTTGCTCGCAAAAAAGTTCACGATTACCTCATCATATTAGCAATAAAAGTCACAGGAGATATTCATAGTAATAATAATAATAATAATAGTTCCCTTTATTCCCAATTCTTACAAATTCTTTCCACTGTTGCTTATCGTCCGCTAGTGGCTTCAGCTGTGCTATAGACCTCCTACTTTCATCTGCAACAGTTCTCCTCCAGGTCGTTCGTGATCGTCCTATCTTTCTTTTCCCTTGCGGATTCCATTCCAGCAACGCCCGGCATGGCTCTTCACGCGGTTTTCTTCATGTATGTCCTAACCAGCCATATTTCCTATTCTTTAGTTCCACGTTTATATCTTGTTGATCTGTTCTTTTCCATAGCTCTATGTTTGAAATAGTTTCTGGCCACCAGATCTGTAGAATGTGTCATAAGCACCGTCCTGTTTACGAACTTCAGCTTCGTTTTGATTGCGTTGGTAACGCACCATGTTTCTGACCCGTAGCGAAGCACTGATTTCACCGCTGCGTTGAAGATTTTCACTTTTATGAACACGGTGATGTTGGTTGACCGCCATACACGTCCCAATCCCGATAAAGCCTCCCTTGCTTTGTGTATTCTTTGTTCAACATCCGTTAGCGACCGTCCTTCACACGACACTGTACTAACCAGATATATAAATTCAGGTACCACTTCTATGGGGTCACCCTCGAATGAGAGGTCACTCACGGTTGTTACATTAATGTTAAGCATCTTCGTATTTTCCCTGTTAATTCGTAATCCAGCTTTTCGAGATTCTTTGTGGAGACTATCTAGTTTTGCTTGCATTTGTTGCGTCCTATTTGATATTAGGCACACATCGTCAGCATATTCCAAATCCTGCAATGTTCCTGTTAGGCTCGAATTGATACCCCGCTTCTTTCCTTTGAGCGCGTCCATTAGGATGTTATTCATGACAATTAAAAAAAGTAGAAGAAACAGAATGCAGTCCTGTTTCACTCTAGTCGCAGCTTCAAACGGTGTAAATAGTTTTCCTTTGTGCAGTACCCGACATTTATAGCACTCATATCCTGCTCTGGTTAAATTTATGATCTTACTTGGGAGTCCTCTATTTTAAAGCACCTTCCAGGTGTATTTCCTGTTAATTGAGTAAAAATCCCGCTCATAATCAATAAACAGTAGCTGCAGTGATTGGTCTATTAAAATCCTGATTGTGTTAATGTTTTCTATACATGAACGACCCGCCCTAAATCCGCATTGTTCTTTCCTTAGTCCTGCGTCAAGGATTACTTCTATTCTGTTTAAGATTATTCTGTAAACTATCTTACTGGGCACACTTAAAAGACTGATTCCCCTCTAATTTTTGTAATTTCTGAGATCTCCTTTTTTGAGCACGTTAAAGGTTTCTTCTTCCATATCTTTTCAATGGGTGGGTGTAGCATATCGGTAGTAAGTACTACATCGATCTTCAGTAAATCTGCTGTTATCTGGTCATTTCCAGGTGATTTTCCCATTTTTCTACTGTTGGATCGATTTGATTATCGCCTCTTTGGTTGGAGGGTCTGTGTTGATTTGTATGTCAGGACTTATGACTTCTTCCGGTAACTGTATGCCATCGCCCTCTCTGCTCATCACTTCGTAGAACTATTCCCTCCATGTCGCTAGCTGTTGTTCCACTGTGCTTAGGATTTCTTCATCTTTGCTCTTAACAGGTACACATATTACTCGTTTTGCCTTTTCTGCCAGTTGTCTTATTGTGTTATAGAGTTCTTTACTGATTCCTTTGTGAGCTGCTACTTGTGCTTTCTCTGCTAATTCTTCCGTATACGTCTGTTTATCCTTTTTAATACTTTTCTTTACTTGTTTACTCTTTATAGTGTACACCAATTGTATCTGTGCTTTTGTTTCTTCATCGCTCGCTAGAAGCTTTTTTCTCTAATATTTTCCCACGTGTCTTGGCTGATTTATTTTGCACGGCTTTGTTTTTTAATACCCAGTATTTCCACACCTGCTTCTTTAAATGCCCCTTTACATTTCAGCCAACTTTCTTCTATTGTCATATTATAGTCGATCTCGTCTACTTTTGTCGGGTTCCCTATATAAATTTGTTTCTCGTTTCTGGGTTTCTAGCCTTTTCTGCATCGTATGTTCTGTTTGTAATATTTATGCCATTTTCTGTATGCTTTGTAAATTTGCACCGTATTTTTTGTATCTGCAGGTGGTGATCTGTATCAGCATCAGCGCCTCAGCGTTTCTGCATTTGCTACCAATGCAGATGTGGTCGATCTGGTTCGAAGTCCTTTGATCTGGAGATACCCAGGTTCCTTTGTGGCACTTTTTGTGTGTAAATAGGTGTTCACCAATTTGAAGTTCATAGTTTCCACACAATTCTATCAATAATTTGCCATTTTCACTTCGTCTGCTTATTCCATGTTTCCCTATACATAATATGTTCTAGGTCTTCGTTTTCGCCCTCCACTTGAACGTTAAAATCTCACATTAATATAATCACATCGTTCTTACTGATTTTCATGATTGTTTTACTTAATAGGCTGTAGAAAATTTCTTTCTCTTCCGTTTCAGATACATATGTTGGTACATAACACTGCAATACTGTTATCTTTCGATTCTGTGTATATAGCCTGGCTGTTATTATTCTTTCGGATACCAGTTGCCATTCTATTAATACGTTTTTAAATTTTGCATTTAGAATTATTTACACTCCTTGCCGATGTATATCATCCTCTTTTAATCCTAAATAGATTTCAGTTGTAATTAATTCGCCACTTCCTGTTCATCTAGTTTCACTCAATCCTAAGATGTCCATATGATATCTTTCCATTTTTTGTATAACTTGCGTCAACTTGCCCGCCTGATATAAGGTTCTTACATTTCACTGCCCGATCTTTTGTACGTTTTTATTTTTTCTATGTTATTTATTTTCTTTTGCAATATTTATTTTCCTAGTCCACACTGTTGTCTCTGTATATTCATCCTTATTACCTTTTCCTAGTTTTTTGCGATTCTACGGTATTCTTTTCTTACCAGCATATCGGCAATAGAATCCCAAATCCCCATTTTTAATTATTTTTCCGTACCCACTTTAGTTTCTATTCCTCCTGACTTTTCTTGCTTCGCTATGATTTTAAAAATAAAAAATGAGGATGAAAGCCTCTAGAGAATGTCATAATTCGGAAATGATATAAAACTGTAGGTTCCATGTTACTACGATGTGCATCATGTAAACGATCTCTTGCTAGGGCTGGAACTCCTTAGTCACGGCAAAATTCGAAATATGACTTTGACCATATGACCATAGCAGTTGATATCTACCCGGTACTCCGCATGTCTACCCCTTGTCCATAACAAACAAATATAAGGGGTGATACAAAATAAAAACTATTTTATTAGTTATTCCACTTTTCTGAGTAGGCCATTTGAAATAAACGGTACTGTAGAAACTTCATAAATAAATAAGAAAGACATAATTAACATACTATGGCTTCTAAATAAATCCATACAACTATGCTTCCTGTTAATTATAGCAATACAATTCACGAAGTTTTTACAATTCGAACGCATGCGAGAATTTGGATAACCAATCCCAAAGACAGATCTGTTTCTACTTGTAGATACCAGACTATTATTAATTGCTTATAGTTGTTAATAATATCTGTAAATATTAAGAAATGTGGACTTCGCGAACTCCTGAAGGTCATAGTACAACTGAAACTTAACTTTTAGAGAAATAATAATTTATACAAGGTACTATTGCAATAAATTTTAATATAGAATCATACAAAATAAAAATAAATATTTTTTCCTCAAGATTACTAACAGTATTTCCACTGACATGTGCTTATAGTCCTGCTATCGCTGTAGATCTCATACAGATCATCTCTTAACCAAGTAGCGGATAATACATTATGTGAGTGTAAAGCCCAATGGAGAATCTCGACCACAGGCATCCCCCGATGGCGAATGACGGAGTGCTTTATAGATATGAAGAGTAGATGCAGAATGCATCCGCGAACAAAATGAGAAACTGTTTGGCTCAGAATCAGGGGGTACACAGCAACGACGGTACCCCAGTGGGGCGACTAAACTAAATTCTGGCAGAAGATATAAAATTGCATATACCAAGACGTCAGGCCAACGTAGTGTATTAGCCTAAATATCTCTTTTATGCTGAAAACGAATACTTACTTACTCCTTGGCACTTGTCAGTCCGTTAAGGGCCATGGCCTCTCAGATGAGCTTCCAGATTATTTTTCTTCCCTCTCAGGATAGGTTAGTCACTCTAATGCCTGGGCTTTGGCTTCCCTTACTTTTTCTCCCACTTCTCTCCATATTTTTCTATCACCTGATATTGGTTTCCAGTTTTTCACACCCGCCACTTTTAAGTCGTTTTCAACATTATTTTTCCACCGTGATCGCGGACGCCCCCTTGTCCTTGTCCCTTCAAAATTCCCTTCACAGATAGTCTTACACCCTCTTGTTGCACTCATCCTACTCACATGCCCCAACCACCCCACTCTCTTACTTTTTATTTCATTCACAATCGCTGGCTGGTCATGGAGATTCCTTAAAACGAATGCTGGTGCAAAAACCACGTTCTTGCATGCTTGTAGGCCGTGTTTGGACATAATATCGATTGCAGTTGGAGCATATTTATTTATATTGGTTGCTTCAAGTAGTTTTATACAAATAATTGCGGAGAATAGCTTAACTAAGTATCCTCGATATCAGCTGTAAAAGCCTACCGTTAACTGAATTAATTAAAATAAACAAATTTGCATGGCATATACTGACATTAAATTTCAAGCTGCGAAATAAAGTTGGAACTCGCGATTTTACAAGAAATTTTTCTGTGAACATTACAAGAAAAACCAATGGATTTGTAGGTGTGGCATGCTGTCTTTTCCATTATTAAATAAATTATTATCGTGTTTGGCTTTTTAACACTTATGTACATTTTGTGTTGCGTTTTATTCTGTGCCTATTCCACAACTCTGGTCAGTTTCCGAAGTCAAGACCAAACCAAAAGTACATCACAATTCCGGTTCACCCGGCTATAAAGGGCTTATAGATATTTTGTAGACATTCTGGCTATAAAGTTGTTTATAGTTCAAACAACAATATTCGAAATTTATTAAGAAATCTGAAAGGCAAACTTAAGACTAGAGGAATCTGAAATTTACGAAATTAAATGTTTCCATTGTGCCTCTCAATATAATGGACAAGCACGTCTTAATTTTGGTACTAGGTTTCAAGAGCATTTTAGATTCAGCAGATTCGAAAAATCTAGTATTTCCCAACATATTTACGAAACGGGTCATAGTATTACGGAAACTGACCATTAAGTTGTAAAAACGTTAACTTCAACAAAGCAGCTTCTGAAAGTTTGACCATCTTGCAGAATCAATATAATAAACTTTTGAACGAAGATAGAGGATCCACCCCCATGTTGATCTTTACGCTCTATCGAAGTTGACACCTGATTGGTCGCTTAAAACACGCCCTCCGGGACAGTATAAATAGCGATAGATGTGCGGGAGTGCTAACTTTCACTAGTGATCTGGTGAAGAGCATATCTTCGGCTAACTTTGTCGGTTAGTCTCTCTCGATGGCTACTGCCGATGACAGCGTAGCTGCCGAAATAGGTATTTAGCGGTTGTTTATTATTGCAATGCATGGGCAACCGAAAAGGCAGCTAGAGAAAGGTCAGAATTAGAGCTAACTGAATTAGTACTACAGGTGACCGAGCTGAAAAGGCAAAAACCTGTGATAGCATCTAATACACAGACGCTAGAAAATGGAATCATCTCCAATCTGCAGCTACAACTACAGCAGGCTTTGGATGAAACCAAACAGCTTAAACGGCAAGTATTAACTTTACAGGAACAAAACAAGCAGTATCACAACCACAAGAGAAAAAGGGAACTGCAAGGAACAAATCCTACATTCCAGGAAATTCAGATGAAAAGGAGCAACTTGTCGCCAAAGAAACTGATTGGCTTTTGCGCAAATCTAGAAACAAGAAAAAGAGCAAATCGCCTTAAAAAGCAGAAGAAAACCCTAAAAAGCAAACAGATAAAACCTCAAAAACCATCAAGCCGCCACCGGTCATCTTGAATAATGTAGACGACTACTGCGTAATCAAGGAAGAATTAAATAAAGGTCAGTTCGAATATAAAACTAGCACGATGAGTAACAACAAAATTAAAGTCAATGTCAGCTCTTCTGAAGGGTACAAAAACTTGACAACCTTAATAAACAGCACTAACATCGAATGAAATCGTATGAAAATGAAATCTATTAAGGTAATGGTTAAGAACTTACATCCTACAACTAAAGCAGAAAAAAAGTCGAGAACTAAAGAAAATTTAAGATTATAGGAGTAACACAAAAACTTAAGACAACTATCTATATATTTAAAACGTGAAGCGTTTTCTTTCGACATCTATTTTGAGACTTCGATAATTCTTTTTTTTTAAATGAAAGCCGGCACCGTGTAGACGTGCACAAAAGTCCTAAACTACAAATAACTGCTTAACTTTTAGAGAAAAACCAAAATATTGTAGCGCGTAAGTGACGTAGCTTTGCAGCGCGTAGCAGTAGAGCAAGTAAAATATGGCCTGCTATATTATGAGAAACGTCAAAGTACATGTACAGTGACAGCCAATTTTTTAAGAAAATTTCAATCTTTTCTTTCGAAAAGTAGCGTGAATCTTGACTGTACATCAGTTCATTATTAATCGAATGTACCTACACATCGCCCATTCTCTTGCAAATTGGAAATGCAGAATATCACACGATTACAGGTGAAAAGGCTACAGTTAAAATACCATCTCAACTAATTGTCAAAGAGGACATCATTACAGAAATATTTGGTAATAGTTTTTCAACTCTTGAGAACATCCTTACAGCCAGTCTTATAAAGGCCACTAAGCTGACGTTAACTTTAATTCGCTGTTAAAGCAAACAAAAGCGCATCAAAACGTTAGTGCTTATGACATATTATTCATTAGTAAACACATTTTGATGCGCTTTTGTTTATTTTAACAGCGAATTAAAGTTAACATCAAATTAGTGGCCTTTATAAGACTGGCTGTTAGTATCTCAAAATTCTCAATTTTAGTGCCAAAAAATTTGAATTTGAAATTAACCAGAAAATTATATATCTCAAAAACAAATATTTGAGTGTGATTATAATTACAGATAGTGGCGGCATTTTACAATTTCCTACGGAATTTCTAGATTCGTCAAATTTCAGTGGAATATCTCCACATTGCTTAACACTAAAAATAGCGATAATTGTTATTCTCTTGAAAATTTCAAATGTGTACTGGTTTAATAAATGAGACAGGATGAATGGTACGCAATTTATACCAGAACTGTTTAGATATGGAAGTCTTAAATCTGCAAAGAGATAATATTCAACTAACAGTGGTTGGAATAATGTCTCTAAAACAGAAACTGAGAGTGGGGGCTGTCTATTGCCCGCTAAGACAGAATTTAAAAAAAGAAGATTACTTCACACTCCTTATCACCTTGGCGAAAGATTCATTGTCGGAGAAGCTATCAACTTGAAACATGTAGACTGAGGATCCAGGTTAACTACGACCAAAGGTAGGGAACTTAGAAAAGCAGTATAGGAACTAAACTGAAATTATCACTCGACAGGCAAGCCAACGTACTGGCCCACTGAGCCTGATAAAATTCCAAATTTACTCGACTTCTTTATCTTTAGAAAAGTATCGCCTCACTTCACAGAAGTAGAAGAAAACTTTGACATGAATTGAAAGGATAATTTAAAAAGCAACCAGACCCCCCTCGTCAACAAAATCACTGACTGGGAAAGCTTCCGTATTGATCTACAAAATAACATCAACCTGAATATTAATTTAAGAGCGATAGAGCAATTACAAAAAGAAGCTGAAAACTTTACTAAGCTTGTCCAGGCAGCGGCCTATAACAACACTAAGGAAATTACACACATAACCAAAGGTGTAAACTACCCCGCTGAAATCAGAGAACTAGTCAAGGAAAAAAGAAAAGCTAGAAGATGGTGGCAGCAATCAAGAAATCTTGCAGATAAAGCTATACTTAATAACAAAACTCAGAAACTCAGAAGAGAAATCCAGAAACTTATAGAAGAGTCTATAGCTCATGTTTACAAGAATTATCTGCATATGAAGGGAGCGATTATTGACTATGGAACGCAACCAATAGACCCGTAACTTCTGTTTCGCTTATTAGAAGCAATAATGGACTATGGGCTAGACACAATAAGCACAAAGCAGACTTGTTTGCCGAACACCTGGTGGAAATATTCTCTCTTAACCAATGGCAGACAGTTCAAGATATAAATATCACTGGCAACCCAAATTCCGAAAATATGACTGCAGACCCCAAAAGAAGTAGCTGAGGAAATAGAACTAATCTAAACTCAAAGAAAGCACTAGGATTCGATTTAATCAGAATAAAACATGTTCCTGCATGCTGGAAAGTAGCAGCAGTAATAATGTTGCCAAATACAGGAAAACAATCTAATGACATCAAAGACTATAGACTGATTTCTCTTTTGCCGATAGTCTTGAAACTCTTTGAAAAATTACTCCTTAAGAAGCTAGGACCAATGATAGAAAATAATATCCTAATCCCAGATTATTATCAATTTGTATTAGGGCAAAAGCCTAAAAACCTAAAAGAGATAAAAGCGGGTGTGCCACAAGGCAGTGTTCTCGGGCCCATCCTATATTTGTTGTTCACGAACTATTTACCTGCGGTAGAAGATGCAGTTATTTCCATATTTGCTGATAGCACTGCTCTTCTTGCAGTAGATCAAGACCAAGGAAGCTCTGCTAGAAAACTACAGGCAGCAAGCAATTCAATAGTAGACTGGACTAGGCAATGGAAGTTCAAGCTCAACGAACTTAAATTTATTCACATATAATCTCATAAGAGCATTAATTCTTTCCGGAAATGTTTTTGAGTGCGTTCCAACAATGTCGTATTAATTTGCCCGAGCGGGACGCGAGGGCAAATTAGGACGTTGTTGGAATGCACGAAAAATAATTTCCGGATATGAATTAATTCTCGAATGCAGATTCGGTAAGAAAATCGTAACGATGCAAGCCCTCACAGTTAGGTTGATCTACCTACAAAAAATTTCCAAGAATTTTTTTTGTTTTCTTGGTTACGGACCGTGAATTAATTTTTCTATTGGTCATTAATGATTTTAAGGTAAACTACACGAATAACAGACCCATACCCTGTAGATATTAATGGAACAATTATACCGTATTCGATGAATGCAAAATATCTCGGCATGAATCTCGACGCCAACCTTAGGTGGAAAGAACATGTCATTCAGGAAAGAGCTGAACTAGGCCTAAAATATAGACAGCATTATTGGCTGATTGGAAGAAACTCCAAACTTTCAATCTTCAACAAATTACTAATCTACAGCTAGATATTGAAACCGATATGGCTCTACGGTATTCAGCTTTGGGGATGTGCGTGTTAGAATTAACATCAAGTGTATCCAAACATTTCAGAACAAAGTACTGCGAAACATAGTGGATGCACCCTAGTATGTTCGCAACTCTGACATACATCGAGTTCTTCGGATTCCAACTGTAAAGGAAGAGATTAAAAGGTTTGTCGGCAAGCAAAAAACCAAGGTACACCTCCATGTAAATGCAGAAGCTCTTCTACTGCTGGACAATCAACACGAGGTCCGAAGACTGAAGAAAACCAAACCATCTGATCTTGTGTAGTGTTGTGTGTAAAAGCAGAGCATAGTGCGTAAATGAAGTGCAAATAGTTATGAGAGGAGAGTAAATGACATCGGTGGATTGAATTTAGGTGATGAGTGTTTAGTCTTAAGATGTATTAAATAAAAATTAATGGTTAGTCTTTAAGATTAGTTCCAATTGTAAGCACAATGGTGCTATTAAAAAAATCAAATTTTGGCAACTTAATGCATTTTTGGGACGGTTTGATTGTTTTTAACAGCATTTTTTGTCAGTTTTTTTTTCGAAATCTAAAAGAAAACGTTGTGGAATATAGCTCTGTTCAAAAATATACTGATATACAATCATTTAGATCATATGTGTATACAATTATAGAACTGTAACGTCGTCAAATGTTTCTTTATCTGGGTGCTGTATTGGCGGATGTTTATTAAATCACTTCTTAGGATAGGAAGTGCAGTTGCATGTCCGCAACTTAAAATTGAAATCAATAATAGTTAATATTGGAAATTAATTATTAATAGGCGAGTGTCTGGCGGAAGCGGGTCACCAGGGTGTTTGAGCGGAACTCGAACCGGAATTGGGCGGGCCATTTGAGCTCTCAGACGACAGCTCCACGTGAGTCAATATTTCAAATCGCGTGCAACAGCCGGCCTTTTATATGTCACTGCCACATCTACGTATGCATCTATATTAGATTAAGCCGAACGTAAGACTTCGCCTGCGCGCCCAAACCCTTTTTTACCAAAAGTTAACTTTTCATTGCCCTTCCCGAGATTGGCCTCGCGGGCGGTGGGTTCGCACATTAATAAAGAATAAATGAACAGTTGTAAAGAGTTAGGCTAGGTATTTTGGACTAATTTCCTCTTTGTAATGGGGTGACAAAATCCAATAACGGCATTTGTGAAGGTTTAGAATGGAACAGGAAAGAAATTAGTTTCGGCGGCCTTTCGGTCGGATGCTAGCGGAGCAGGATATTGAACAGGTTATATATGGCTCTGGAACTCAATATTGCGCCCTCTGTCATGTCCGGTCCTCTATAATACTTGTTTGATTATTGTTTTACTGGTTATATTTGATATTTGATATATGAGATTTCTATCATGTAGAACCTGTTCCAGACTCAGATACTGAATATTATATCGGTTAGATATTATGCAACATCCGAAAGCAGCGATCACAGTACTAAAATCACCTTTCCAACTCACCAACTACCATGCCTTTTCATGAGAAACAGCCTTGTAGCAAAGCATTAATGCACTGGGAATTGGACTTAGTTCTTAAACCAACGAATTTCCTTGATTGTAAGTCATGATTAACTAAAATACGGCAATGGGAATGAACTGTACAAGCACAATATAATTTAAACACCTTTATTAACCCCATCAATACGTGACAAACGCCTATCATTTTCGTTTAAGGGCGAAAACCACCAACCAAAGCAACACTTAGCTAATATGAGGTTGCTAAAGTAACAGTAAGTTTTGATGCCTCCATAATTAATTAACAATGTCAGTTTCACTAAAACAATTCCAACGGAATCAGAAATAATTTCGGGACGAAAACTATGCTATTTTTTTGTATATACCTTTAGGATATTATGGGCGATACTTGTATACATTAAAATAACTGTCATTCGTTAATTTTATTAAATAAAATATTTTCTCATCTGGTTTGGGTAAGCATTTTGGCGAAGAGACTAATCATTATTTTAGTTTCCTAGCTGTGTAGAGTTCTTGTTACAAAGTAAAGAAATGCTGATAAACGTTAGGAAAAGATGTGAAATTGTGGCTTCGATGTTGTTACGATGCAAAATTTTATAGAAAGGTTGAAATATTGTTTTATTCTGTCATTTCTTCCTTGTCCTCATCCATCCATTGCCAGAGATAAACGTCTACACTATATTTCTCTTCTGGGTTTCGCAGTTTTTCAGCCATTGCTTGAATATCCTCTTCACATTCTAGTCTACTTCCAACGCGTGATATCAATTTCATTACCATTCTGGTTAACCTGCCATTATTTACCCTCATCACATGTCCTGCCCCATTTCCACTTTTGTCTCGCAACTTTTACTAACACACATTTACTCCGGTTTGTTGTGTCATTCATTTGTTAGTGTTAGTGAATAGAAAACTAATTTGACTCTCAAATGCTCTTTTATTACTCGTTTAGTCTTATTTAAACGATAGTTAATGTTTCGTGTGGAAAATATTTTCTCTATACAATATCCTTGAATCGGTAATATGCAGATTGGCAGATATTCGAAAGCTGTCCAGGGGAGTCTACTCTCCTGCTCAGCTCCCTAGTTTTCATTCCTCAAAATTATATTCCTTTTCTTCAATAGTGCCTCACAACCATTTCTTTAATATATTTATTCAAGAAGATAAATATCATTCAATTTTCCAGTTTAACCATAGCCCTCTCTAAAGAAGGCCGTGGCCGCACAATGTGGCAACAGCGCATCGCCTGAAAGCCGACGGCCGATGATCGGTGAACGAGTACAAAGAAATTTATTGAATGTGATAGAAAAATTCGAGATATTGATTTAAGAATGGGTGACAGCACCACAAAACAAATAAAACATAACCACAAATAGTTTTATTAGACAGTTAGTATACAAAACACGTTTAAATTAATCAAGATAAAATAATTCCTACGACAAAATATCCAGTTTTCTTATATTTAATTTAGAGGTTGACCCTTTTTTTGTGACAATTTGTACGATCTTACTTTTAAGTAATTATTTAAAAGAATGTTTGCTATGGTAGACATCATATGTTGAACTAATACCAAATTGAAATTACCACAGATACAAGAATCTTGCACAATACTGTTTGCGTCCTTATTAGCAGAAATTGCTGAAAAACTTAACCTACACAAAATAGTTTTTTTTCAAATTTCAAAAACAGGGTCTCAAATTTTTCTGAAACTAAAGCTTGTATTATAGGTACTTATAGCAATGGTGCGTACAGCTAAGACAAAATTTGATGCTACACATAAACTTCCTCTGTCTAATTGTCGAAAATAGTCATCATCACAACAATTTTTACTATTCTTAATTAAATTTAACAATCAATGCAACTAATTTGTTTTGACACCTTAAAAACAGAAAAACCGCAATCATAAATCATAGCCAATTGATCAACTTTAAAGTCACTTTTATTATTTAAAGTTTCTGAAAATGCGTCATAAATTATTTTATCATTATGATATTCTAGATTAAGCTCAGTAACACCGGAAGGAAAATATTTTTTTCTATTTGATTTATACATAAAGATACATTTCCATATTGAGAAGATCGTATGCCAAGAAAGCTTTTAGTTCGTAACTGTTTTTCTGCGTCTAGAACTTCTTTTACTGTAATGTTATAATTAACCCCCCGTCATTTGTATGTACATTCCAATATCTCTTAGGTCTGATGAGATATCATTTTGGCGTTTACTTGCAAAGATTTTGCCCTAATCAACCCCTAAAGGTGTGAATCTGGATTAGGGGTGAATTATAGAACCATTAATATCTTCTGTGTTTGTTGAGTTAAAACATTATGTTTTGGCATGTACCTAGATGTCTTTTTAAAATCTTTAAAAAGTTATTTAAAGGTTTTTCTTTTAAATTTCAAAGCGGTAAAAATGGGGTAAAAGTAGAAATGGATAAAGGGTTAAAGTTATTGATTTTTTTCGCTGTGAGTCCAGTTTAGAATAAAATAGGAGGATTTCCGAAATTCCACCCCCTTGCTATATTAGGAATACATCATTTAGTTTGTACAAACATTTTAAAATGTTATTCTCATTGTTATACTTCAACCATAGTTTTATCAAATCTATACAAGGGTACGAGAACTACATACACATTTCCAAGGGGTACATGAAGCATAAAAGAGTGCTGGAGAAGTTTTTTCGATAGAATATTGTTTCTCTTTTACCTACAAAATCGTTTTGCGGCATTTGTTGGTTTAGCGTATTATGCGAGCGGCGAGAGGGAACTCTAAAATTAATTTAAGATTTAGGAAAAAAACAAACGTTTGCAGTCCGTACAAAAAACGGGCATCTTGCTAGTTTCAAATCAACAAAGCAATAATCTTTGTATTATGAATACAACACACAGAAAGTAAATCCACAACGTAGAATTGCACACCGCACACGAATCAGCTGTTTAGTCATCGGCCGTCTGCGCGCTGTTGCCATATTTCAAGGAACACGGCCTTCTTTAGAGAGGGCTATGGTTTAACCCTACGAAAGACGCAAGAAGCAAATATAAAAACAGAGTAAAAACTTAAACAAATCATTGAATCAATAGTGGCGAGCACAGAAGGAACCGTAAGAGCTAAAAGACGCAGATGGTTTGATAAAGAGTGTGAACAAAATATAAACATGAAAAAAAACTGGGATCAAAATAAGCAATTAAAACGGGGAAAACTACGAGCAAATAGCAAGTAGAAAAAAAAATGTCAGAAAATTTTATAAATCTGTGAAAAAGCCTGAAAATACTACCGCAGAAAAACAGAAAAGATGCGAAGCCAAACTGGAAAATTGCTGAGCGATAAACGCGAGAGCTAACAAAGACGGAAGCTGCTGAATAAATAGCCAACATGGGAACAGCCCAAAACAATATGGATGAGAACAGAGCATAGTGTTCCGTTATCAATGTATGACGGTTACCCCTCTAAGTGCGATGCAATCGCTCAACAGCTACAAATTACTAGAAGACAATGCGATAGTAAGGATTACTAAAACGGAAGGATAAAACTGCACTTAAAAATAAAAAAAAGTTTTCAGGAAGAAATTTTGCCGAATAGCCGGAAGATTAGACTGTTAATTCCGCCAAACGAAAAAGAAAAAGAAGAAAGCGCAGCCATTATAGAGACATATGCATTTTCAATGTTATATATAAAATATTAGCCAAAATTGTAAACACAAGAAGAAAAGTCTGGGCAGAAGATATAGTGGAAGAGTATCAGAATGGGTTTAAGAAAATCAGATTGGTCAAACAAAAGATCTTCATTATAAAACAAGTACCTGAGGAGGTCTGGATATTCAATGTGGACATACAACAACTTTGTGCAAATTTCAGACAGGCTTCTGATTCTATAGAACGTAAATCCTTATGGTAGTAAGTAATGAAAGAATTTGTCATGCCAGAGCAATTGCGAAGTATGGTGGAAATAACAATGAAAGGTTCCAGAAGCAAAGTACAAATCCAAAACCGCACATCGAAAGCTTTTGAGATAAAAACTGGTCTACGACAGGGAGGCTTCTTATCAACAATATTGTTCAACCTACTGCTAAAAAGTCTTCAGAAGCCTATCAACGGAAAGGCACAATATTGAACAAAAATAAACAAGTACTAGCATTCGCAGATGACGTGTACTTCAGATGCAGATGAACAGAGGAATTAAAAAAAGTTTCGCCAAAATTGAACGAGAGACAGAAAGAATGGGGCTTGGAATAAACGAATAAAAGTGAAAATAGCTTACAGTAGGAAGGCATAGAACAGGCTCACTAATAAACATGAAAAATGAAATAGAAAAAGAAAGCAAAATGAGCATGCGACAGGGTACCAAAAGCTCGTATACACCGAAACACCTTATAACATCCACTTGCTATCAAGAGAAACGAGAGTTGAACCCGGTCACTAACGCAAAAACAAGAAAACATGCTACAAACATTCGAAAGAAAAATAATCTTTATTATGGATCACATAAGAGATAGAGATTTGTGGAAAAGACGAAATACCAGATAAACAGATGAAATATTGGGACAAAACAATATAGTGGCAATGATCAGCAATGCAGGGGCAGGACACGTAGCAAAGATGGCGGATAATAGGAATGCAAAGAAAGTAATGGAAGGCAATATACAAGCACGAAGAAATGGAGTGGAGGCAACTTTTGGAGCTTGAGAATTGGTTACAGGAGGGCAGTGGAACAGGGAAAAATAAAGTGGTGAGCTATTGTTGATTTGGTCCAATTAGGGTCATCAAGACCATAAATAAGTAAGAAAGGCATATACGTCTGTAAGCTATTTGGAAAAGTTGTTGATTATTACTTGAAGAAAAAGTCGATACAAACATCATAAAAGAATGACAGCAACAACAAAGATTTATAGGTCTGAAGTATGGATCATAAGCAACTTACTGGAAAGGATGCTGTGGCTTACTAGATTATCTTAAAAATTAAGAAATAAGGCGAAGGATTGCAGCACAACACACAATCATAGTGATAACAAACAAAAGCACCTAACTTGGTATGGCCACTTGTGACGATCAAGAGAAAATTATTATTAAGAATATGAGAAGAGTTGAGGACACGTCCTATAAACTTTTATTACATAATAACTAACATTTGTATACAGTGTGCATTTGTACCTACTAAAAACAAACCCAAAAATGAAATAAAACAAACAATTCTTATAATATATCGTCCAGTCTGTTTTTAAATGTGTTAACCGTTGGAGCGTCTACATCACTTGGCAGGTTGTTCCAGAAGTCAAAAATTTGGTTCTGCAAAAAGTGTTGTCTTTGTCTGGAGCACTAACTTGTACATATGGCTTCGAAGTCATCATTCATCATCGTCAGCATTCAACACGAACAATGACTTCATGTTCACAGAAAACAAATTGTTCACTATTCTATAACTTATGATTAAGTCTCCCCGAAGACGCCTTTACTCGAAATGTCCTAGGTCCATGATCACAGATCTTTGGCACCTATTGGCACTGTAGAACATTCTTGTTGCTCTTCATTGAGTTGATTCCAACAATTCCACATCTTACGGAGTACCAGGTACCACACGGGTGTTGCATATTCCAAAATCGGTCTGATGTATATGGTATACAAAATCTTGGTTGTATGTGGAGATGGCCGAAAGAATGCTTTCCGAAGTAGATGCATAACGGAATTTGCCTTTTTGAGCATTTTACTAATATGACTGGACCACGACAAATCGCTAGTTACGGTAACTCCAAGATCAGTTTGCAACTGAATCACTCTCAAAACCTGGTGATGTAACACGTAATCTAGATTCGGATTTGACTTGCCCGCATGGAGTACAACACATTTAACAGTATTCAGCAGAAGTAACCAGTCGTTGCACCACTTGGAGATACGATTCTGGTCGTCCTGCTGCTCGTCATGACAGGTATTTGGATCTGCATATATTTTCGTGTCATCGACGTAAAAGGAACAGGTGATCTTAATTAACGTTGGCAGGCCACTCAGGAACACAAGGAACAAAAGAGGTCTGATAAAAGATCCCTGTGGAACTGACAACAGGAAAGGAATTCGAAAAACAGTCACTTACTTTCACTTTGAAGGTACGGTTTTTTAAAGTCTTCAATCCAATTCAAAAGATTTTCTCGCACTCCAAAGTGTCTTAGTTTGGATATAAGTCTGTATCAAATTCGCGGAAGAAATCGAGGTAAACAATGTCTACTGAGGCACCTGAGTTCACCGTTTTGTCCAATCGTTCACACAACTTAATAAGTTAGTAATCGCCGAACGTCCACTTAAAAACCCATATTCATCATCCGGGACAACGCCACTTTCCAGGAAAAATTTGGTCAAACTTCCGTTATAATGGATTCCATAACCTTGGCGCAGATACTCGCGAAACTAATGGGTCTATAGTTTTCCGCATCTAGTTTGTTACTTTTTTTTTGTAAATTACAGCAATGCGCCACGTATCTGGTAGAGATTTTTCAACAAAAGAGCTTGTCATAATGATCGATAGGGGCAAACAAAGTGATGAGCAGAAATTTTTCAGGAAATGTGAACTAATACCGTCAGGACCAGGCGATGCTCCTTTTTTATATTTTAGAGATGTTTGAGCACAACAGCTGGAGTGAACTTGATTTCACCAAATGTACTTAATTTTGTCGTAGTAAGTATATTAGGAATATCTTTATTCAATTCAAAGGTATAAGCCGAGTAGAATTTTTTACAGGACATCTACTACTTGTAAATTATTTTCGCAAAGTTCGCCTAATTCATTTTTAATTAATGAGAGGACAACAAATGGTAAGAAGAGAACTACAACTTAATAATTGAAACGATAAGAGAAAATTGCGCGTATGATGCGAGAAGCGCCAAATTTGAGGCTGAAAACACTCTCTATATGTATAGATGAAAGTTATGATATGATAGTAACAGCGACTCAGTTTAGTTCTTTTTATGTTGCATTTTTGTATGCTGCTAGTTGTCTCAATTTTTGAATAATTTTATTGAAGGTTGTCAACTTTGTTGTTATGCATTAAATTCGATGTGTATATCATGGCACGATTTGTTAATTTTTCAGCCTACTATAGATAATTACGTCACTGGAAATGTTTTCTTCATTTTTTGTATCGGTACAGTTCGGCTGCTCCATCGAAAAACATAGTATCCAACATTTTTTGTGAAGTTGAGCTTAATGTTCATATGTAGATATTGTGTTGTCCCGCATCTTTCTAGCTAATCAGATTTGAGCTATTTATACTGGTTCTGATCTACAGTTACCCATAAACACAGTATCTACATGTATTTCTTCTGTTCTCCAATTCAAAACACAACACAAAAATACTATATGATTATTTTGGTAATTTTGTATTTGTTTAAGTTGTCCAGCATATATTTTTGATAAAAAAAAATTCGTGTACCTATCGTAAAAAAATTAAACTGTTCTTGTAGATACTGTGTAGAAAATTAATTTAATCCTCACTTCCGCCATCCCATTGGATTTCAAAACACAGTAACTTTATTACCATGAAACGTTAAGGTTCCAAGATTTTTGGTCAGACAGTAAAAATTATACTCTAATAATACAGACTGCAAATATATGAGATTTAACTTTGTGTATGGATACAGAGTGTGGGACCAGCAATTTAAAGTGTTTCTTTGTTTCCCACAATTTTACTCGATATCACATACTGTGTTAGTCGATGTAGCAGCCGCAGTTATACGTTACCTTAGCATAATGGAGTATGACATCTTGAATTAGTACGCTATAAAATTTTTCCGACGCCCTTGTTTTCTTCATTTATTGTAATATGGGTTGCTATGTTTTCTTTGTTGAAATCCATATTTAAAGTTGATTAGAAATAACGCATGGGCATGGTGGAATAACAGTCCATGTAACCACTGTATTACTCCAATTACTGTGTGGACTTCCACATAAATTAAACGAATAGCGCTTCGCATGATGGCAAGGCGGGAGTGCAAATTGAACAAACGGGCTCGCCCTTCGAGTGCAGCAGGAAGCATAAGCCTGCCCTGCAGTACGGAAGTCGAAGCAATTCATGGTTGAATTGGACGACGACAGTGTCCAGCATGCGCTTAGCTTGATTAAAGTTTTAATATATTTAGTTGGTTGGTGGCGATAGGTGGGTGCAACGAGGCCTGTCTCGGGAGTGCTAAGGCCGTGACGACTTTCTCCTGCATATATGTATGGCACTGTTAATGTTAGATGTGACCTGGCTACGCTTCCGAACTTGCGGTCTTGTTTGCATGAATTTTTTATTTGTACTGGCCATGTGTCAATATCCATCCCATCATTTCAACTGACGGTGAAGGCATGTCCAGCTGCCCTAAGGACGCATAAACTTTATTGAAACGTTCGAAACAGACCAATTGAGGTATTCATTCACTAATGTACTGTTAAGGTAATGAAATACCGATGCCAAAGGCAGATTCTATCCTTTTAAGCAGCACATAAAATCCCAATGTTTGATCGTGCTAACTTCTTAAACTATAGAGCATGCCTCTAACAGATGTGTTTGTGATTATGTTTAAATATTGCTTTAATAATAAAGTTTGAATTTTTTGACTATCAGTGCAAAAGCAAAAAACACCTAACACTTTATGTTCTCGAAAACTCGTACCAAGCAATCGAGAGAGAAAGAAACAGTTCTTCATAATTTACTCTTATATCCCCTTTAAACTAATTCAAATTGTGCTTTAAAAATATAATTTTAACAATTTGCAAAACTAAAAATAGATGTAAAGAGTTGAAGTTCGGAAACTTTGGATGTCATGTATCGTTATTGATTATACGACCGTAATAACGAACTCAGTACTGTTGATATCGAATTGATCAGTGATATTCTATTTACAAAAAGTTGACCTATTTGCAACCCCTGCACTTCATAATGTATTTTTTTTCAAATAATTACACCAAACTGTTCCGAAAACACATATACAGCAGTTTGACATTGACGTAATGTGTAGTAAATGTGCCAGCTCACTCTTAAGCAATGGATGTGTCTGACGGCGCAGCTAAAGGAGTCCGAATTGGAAAACCTATAAATGGAAACGTAAACCCAAAACTGCATAAAAACCCAAAAATAATCAAGAAAGCAGAAGTTGATTAAACGAACAGTATTTATTATTATTATTAAATAATACTAAATTTTAAAAATACATAACACTAAAAAATAGTCAAAGAAAATAACTCAAAAGATTTAATACCCTAATAGCGTAGGTACGGATTATGGTACACATAAAACGTATTTGTTTAGTAGCGCGCGGCATCGGTTAAGCGAAGCAGGCATCGCACAGTGGTTCAAAATCAAAAAAAGTCGATCGAAAGTCAAAATTTTCATTGTTTTATATGATGCTAAACATAACACATAATTGTTCTTCTAGTATCCGGCCAACTTCTGAAATACATAATTCCAAAATTAAGTTACGTAGAAAGACAATATTAGTCCCGAAACGTGGGATGAAATACATACATTTCGAACAAAAAAATTTTTTTTTAAATGCGGCCTCTTCTCTGAGCTGTACAGACGTCCTCTTGCAAAATGTTTAAGAAAAATGAATATATTGAGAACGCTTGAACCTTTAGCTATCACCTGAGTGCATTATTTTTCTAAAAAAAATTACCCGTTTTTAAATTCGCTGGTACTTAATGGACCCTCCATATTCGAGTAAATTTCGCACTATTTATATTCTACGAAACAGAGGACAAAAGAGGACAAAATAATTCGTAGTTCACATTATTGTTTAGGATCTTAGGTAAACAAAAACACCTCATTGGTTTGCTTCGGTTTGCCCCTGCACCCCTTACGACATGTAATGGGGCGGACGGTGCCGGTGTCCGTAGACCATTTTACCGCGGTGCAGCATTGCTGCTGTCTTAACGTGCATCATTTTCGCTTGCTGCTTGCAATTTTAGTGGCTGTTTTGATGTGATTTAATATTGTGTGTTGTTGTATAACTTTACTTTGTGTGTTTTGTGTATATTCTAACAATGGTGGTTCGTCCAGTTGCACGTTTCTCATTACACGAAGAGTTTATAGAAAATATCGAATTATCCATTGAAGTTCGAAAAAATTGTGTTATAGAGTATCTAAAAGATGTTTTTCATACAAACGTAAATGAGGTTGCTACAAAGGCACTTATAGTTTTCACTAGAACACATTTTTTCGCGCCATATATTAAAAATTGGAAGAATGTAAAACGAAATAATGAACGAATTATACAGAAATTTGGCAAGTGGCTTGACGAACAAATAAAATTCCAGGATATTGTTCTTCGTTGTGTACCTGATCCTATAAATTATCCGAAGAGGCACAAGAAGCAAAAAATAAAGATTTGCGGCGATATAAGGAACACCACACCAGGAATATTAGTGTCCTGAACATAAATGCAGATGTTTTCCACCAATTAATATTAAGTTCAGATCCCAAATGAAATTCTTTTTTAAAGGGCAAATAAAAACAGAAGATTACTGATGTTGATGTCCTCCAATTGATTAATATTTCTGAAGAAAACAAGTATGATTTCGCATTATATCGTATTCTACGCTATTAGGTATTATTATATCATTTTACAATCTCAATATTTTAATTAATTTGTATTTCTATAGCTTAATGTTTTTGTAATTAAATTTAAAAATTGTGCAATTGTTTTCATTTTTAGATAATAATAAAACATTTCAAATAATTTCTAAGTTGGAAAATCGCGAAAAACAAAATTATTGTCATTTTATTATTATTATTATTATCAATGCATTGATTTTTTTTATTTCTACATAATATTCAAACATATAAACCCCTTAAAAGAATTGCTTTTGCAAAATCGCAAAAAAAATTTATTATTGTGATTATTATTATTATTTTTGTTATTTTTTTAATATTATTATTATCAAAGCATTAGTCTGTATTTGTAGTCTTACACCACAATATTTTAATTGAAAAATGCAATTCATTCACGAGATATGAATTTCGATCGACTTTTTTTGATTTTGAACCACTGTGATCGGTTCGAATCCCGTGGGGCAGGATTTTTTCTGCAACCTTGGCGATTGGAATCGGGCTCGGTAAGACCATTTACAGTTCGGTACCAAATTAACTGTGCTCTACTCAGAACCACACACCTAGAAGATAGAGTATCAAGGTTAACACATCACGAAGACGCGCCCCAACTCTGTAACCCGCAACCGGGGCAAATTGAGCATAGTACCACCAAACGCAAGCGCATAAAGCACCAGTCTCTACATCGCAAGGTAAACTGAGATTACAGATAATACATACTTATTATAATATTATAACTATTAATTGATACATAAAAACCTGCACTTTACGCGAAAATACCTCTGCGCATAATTCATTAACAAAAACAAAAAGCTAGCAAAAAGGAGCTACAAAAGATTGGCGATACTCGCTGCAGTGCTGCCAAAGTCAGCTATTATTGCCAAGTTAATCCAGTTGAAGAAAACTAAAGTCAATAAAAATTCGCAAACAATAGGTAATAGTTGAATACAAGTTATAGTAAACTAAAGGAAAACGATAAGTAGTCTCCGTTTACAGCAAAGTTTAACGGAATTCCGGTTTCTGCCAGCAACGTTGGTTCGACCTACTGCAATTCACTGCATATTCACGACTCACGGATTAATTAGGACCACTCTCTTGTTCCTCTTAGTATTACTTGAAAATTATTTTTATGTTAGCGTGAACGTAACGAGAAAGTAACTGAAAGATCCACTTGGCAGAACCTGAAAAAGTTTTACATAAATCTAGTAATACCTCTAACAAAAAGTATAGTTATAGCTAAAGAACTCCAAATATGCAAGCTATGTTGGACAATAAAAGTATTGAGCAGGTGATGACATTCAGATATCTCGGTATAGAAATATTTAGCTATGGAAATTTGACAAAGGAGGTATCTGATCAAGTTATTAAAGCCACATCAGTGTCGGGATGTTTAAAAGACGTAATATGGCGAAACGAGTTCCTTAATTTAGATAGTAAAGTACGCATATACAAATAATGTATAAGACCTACCATGACCTATGCAGCGGAGACAAGACCTGACAATAGCAAAACAAAGAATCTGTTAAGAAGAAGTTGATATCGGCCAAACTCGACTTTCTTTAACGACACCGCGCCAGCGCATACAAAAGTCACGAAAAAGCTGGACGGCGAGCGCGGACGGTATTACTCAAAATCGGGACAATGACTTACATAGAACCGTTGTCCTCCCCATAACAAGGTATTCCGACTAGACTCAGTGAAGCAAGGGGCGGTTTAAGACGAGATAACCTACTGGCAACGACCTAAGGGACGGTAAACGGATATAAAATTAGATTGAGCGCCACCCAGTTCCATCAATAAGAACGAAGATGCGAGAGTAATCCCACTCTAAAACCGGGAAGCAAATGAGCCTATCTTTCAACTTTTCACCTTGGCGAAATCCAACAGCTAAACGGGATATAGTAGAGTCGGTGTACAGCCTCGCGACTCCCCGTACTGCGACGACAAGCGCCCTGACCTACCTGTGACGCATACAACTTCTTCCAGGCTCCACCTCATATCGATTTTACACAGTGAATAACTCACCCCAAAAATAAGCACGCACAGGCGCGGGGGGGGGAATTACAAGACAACATATAACAAACCGATCTATTGGTCTAACACATAAATTTATATACACAGGTACTGACGTCCGTCAGCGTGCAAAGTAGAAAGAAAACGGTAAATCGGACTACAAAATACGAGCCCAGAATGGGTCATTATCGTTTAATTTAGTGCGAGAATATGACTATAAATACGAGCCCAGAAGCGGTTACTATCATTTAATTTAGTGCAAGAATATCATAACGGACAGTTTTAACGCAAGCTAGCGCACATAGCAAAAGAGTACAAATATTACATGCACCTGGCAGCTATCTAACGGCTAACTTCTATACACGCTATCTTATTTATTGCAGTTTTGCCTGGTCCTCAAGGTCGGGGGCAGAAACTCACCTCACAGCGTAGGGAAGCCGCGACGCCGCAGCTGTACTCGTCGATGACGCATACTCCGGGATAACTTTTCACACGGTTCGATGCGGCGGGACCCGCATGGAAAGAAGAAGACAAGGGAACCTTTTTCGCATGTCCTCATGGATATGATCCCAACTAATTAGTGTAAAATTGCTTTCATGGCAGTCGAGACTACGAGACCCTCTCCATAGGCCGGAAAAACAATCTCGCAAGCGTCCAACGGTCGCCTCCCTCGAAAGGGGACGCCGTTGGCGCTTACCTCAAAATCCAACAGCCCGTGCCAGACGCTACCTCCTAACTGACTAACAAAACCGGCTCGCGTCACGCTGCCGATCGGCAAGAAACTGGCGGGGCAGACAGAAAGACTGCGATGGAACGAAAATCTCTTACTTGCTCTCATAGCCTGGCGTTTGGAATTCACTGCAGAAGAAACTCTAATAGCCAGCTCGCAACAGCTGCCGAGCGATATCCAAACACAGGTGTTCAACCAGACGGCCCAAGGCCAGAGCGCAACTGTTGCAGCGGCATGCATAAAACTTGGTATACACTTAAATTGAAGCGGAAAATTATTAAAGAAAGCTATATACAACCGTGGTCGTAATCCCCGAACAGAAATACTCCCAAAAGTCACACATTCGTAGAATTTAAAAATGTCCTGCTAGAGTGAAATGAAAACATTGCGCACTATAACAGGGAAATCATTGCGATACCGAATAAGGAATGAAACCATCAGAGACACATGCCAAGTTCAAGACATTGTGCGATGGGTAGGACATCGTAGGCGACAATGGAATGAGCACATACACCTCATGGGCAGCAATAGAATAGTATGAATGGCACGGGATGGGAAAGTTCGAAGAAAAAGACTACCTGGAAGACCATTAAAGATATGGAAAGAAAGCTGGCAGTTCACATCATAAGACGGATAGAAACGCTGGACCAAAACAGGCCTTAAGGCCTAAAAACGATAAAGAAGAAGAAGACGTCTAACAATATGAAAGGGGAACGAAATGATTCCATACCTGAGACGTAAGGCGGTCAAAAGTTAGTTGCTCCTTAAATACTGCGAGATCCTAGTTTAACCAGTCAGATTATAGTAAAACAAAACCATTACAGAAATTCTTAAGCCAATTGCAGATGAATTTAGAGGATAAAATTCGCTTCCAAGGCGTACACTTATATGGATTAAAGTACAACCAATTTTTCAAAAATAGCGACATGATATAGCTCACCCTGAGGATATAAAGCTTACAAAAGCCAACTACGAGAATAATCTATTAAATAACGCAATACAATTCCACTCTTATGTTCGTAATCATACTACATCAAGAGTATCTACTCTACTAATTCGTAAGGCAGATGGTACATTTTGTGACAATAACACTGAATCAGCCAATATACTAGCAAAATTTTTTAGTAGCGTTTACACCACAGAACCATATGGACCACTTCCCAACTGCATTGGAGAAAAAAAATTAATTTTCACTATCTCACATAAACTTTGGTGTAGAGGGTGTTAAAAAACAATTAGGCAATTCATCAGTTGACTCCTCACCAGGCCCCGACAATATTACCTCAAAACTGCTTAAAACCTGTGCTGTCGAGTTGAGTCACCCAATCTTCACAATAATTAGAACTTCACTCGATACCGCAGAGCTACCTCCCATTTGGCTGAAGTCGACAGTGACACCTATTTTCAAAAAAGGTGACAAATTTGACGCAAACAACTACCGGCTCATCAGTTTAGGGAACATCATTTGCAAGGTTGCAGAAAGAATTGTTGTAGATAAATTACTACCATTTTTACTTGATACCAACAGAATACCCAACTGTCAACACTTTCTCCCTGGCAGATCTGTTCTGTCTAACCTGCTGACTTCACTAAACGATCTGACGCTGTTATTGGATCACGATAGTCCAGGGGACGTCGCAGACTTCTTGGTAAGCTTGACATGCTGGTGTTAATGGAGAATTATTAAGTTGCTTGAAAACATTTTTGTCAGTCAGGACCTTAGCTGTAAGAGTCAGAAATAGCTATTCTGATAACATACCCCAGACGAGCGGCGTACCGCAAGGCTCAGTTGTTGGTCCAGTCTTGTTTTTATTATACACAGCAGATCTTCTATCTGTAATTCAAAGCAAAATCAGCGTTTATGCTGACGACATAAAATTGTATAAAAATCCAACATCTACCTCAACATTCCAAATGGATCTCGACAGGGTTAGTTGTTGGTGTTCAACATGGCTTCTCCCGTTAAATGTTACGGAATGTGTTGTGGTGAACCTAGGGAAGAGAAATCCAAATACAATATATTTTATGGACAACACACCACTTAGCACTTTAGACTCTCAAGTAGATTTGGGAATTACCATTACGATGCACTTGTCGTCGTCTAACCACATACTAACTATTGCCAAAAAGGCTAGATTCAAAATGTACCTCCTTCAAAACGTATTTCTAAATCTGTCACCAGATTTAGCTCTTAAAATTTATACTACTGATATTCGACCGCTGATCGAATTTGCATCCTCTGTATAGTCTCCGCGGCTCCGCCGAGACGTGCAAGCATTAGAGAGAATACAAAGAGCAGCAACTTGTTGGCTCAGAGAACTCAGACACTTATCCTACGAGGCTAGGCTTAAGTCACTAAATCTGACAACGCTTGAGACCCGAAGAGAGCGGGGTGACTTATTCAGTTATATAGATTTACCCACAATCTGTTTCCTTCTGCTCAAAATATCGTACAACTATCTTCAGATCCCCGGTTATGTGGCCACAGTTTCATACTCAAAAAAGAACCTTCCAGGACATCTCACTGCCAACATTTCATCTCGAACAGAACTTTTCAACAATGGCAGGATCTTAGTGAAGATATAGTGACTACATCGTCTTTAAGTGTGTTCAAAAACAAACTCGACTCATACTTGAATCCGGACTAAAGTGCCTCTCGGGGTTTTGTTGTTTACTGTTCATTGGTGTACACACAAAATAAATTCAAAACGAGAGCACGAAATCCCACAAATATTAAATCCATACTAATCCACAGAACAAATGCAAATCCGATCCTGAAAATTAGGCACTCCAGAAAACTAAAGGAGAACAGGAAAGGATCTAGTCAATCCAAAAAAGAAAAAACGCAGATAAATGTTCATCTCACATTAAAAGTAACTACCTTCAACATTCTCGTCCTACAAGAAAATGTAACCTACCGCACATTGCTACTACCTCCTAATAGTATACTTTGTAGTACTTCTTTTTCTTCAACTATATCTGTTATTAACACCCCTATATAATTAAATCTATTTGCTTTATCATTGTTGAACTGCTTGGAGCCGCTTGTTATTTGGTAACACTCACATGTTGTATATGTCGCGTCCATATATTTTGTTTCTTCTTCATTGATTTTCAAGCAAAATTATGTCGCCAGTCTATATTATCCGTATAACCTACGCATTGATGCTTTCGACTGTATCTGTATTGTTGCTTTTGTATGTGTATTTCTTTTTCTGAGCATTTCTTAGAATACCAGATCAATTAACATTGGCGACAATGTGTCTCCTTGGCTCAAACTTTCAGTCACCTCTAATGTTTCTTTCAGCACTACACTTCAAGTTCAAACAAACTTGTATTCTTTTGACTATATTTTAAGCTTATTTAAAATTAACGAATATCATTAATAATGGGGGATCATTATCATAGAGATTAGTCATTATTTACTTCATTGTAAACAATTGATCATTAACTGACCTATTCTGGCTAAAACCACATTGATAATTTTCTATAAGATGTTCAGATCTGTTTTTCAATATTTCTCTATTAATTAATGCAAGCGCTTTGCAGACAACGTCCTGTAGGCAATACCTCTGCAGTTTGTACATTGGGCATATCATCGCGCCTAATCGTTAATTCTGTAATACTTCTTTTCTAAAGCTTTTGTATCAACCCCACTATACTCGTGTGTATCAAATCCTGGACCTATTTTATTAGGTCTGCCGTTATATCACCCTCACCAGGACTTTTAACATTTCCCAGGCTTCCAGTAGTGGTTTTCATTATCTCTTCAGTATATACACCTCTTATTCCATTTTGCCATAACTTGCCCCAACTGTGCATAGTAATTGTGGTCGTTCTTTACATGTATCTCATATCCCCCGTCATTGAAAATGTCCTCAAAATTCTTTTCAACTATTGAATTACGCGTCTATTCTACCTACCAGCTGTCCATTATTTTCTCTAAATTACTACATCATGATTCTATTTGTTGAGCAGTACTGTACATATATTTACCAGTGCAGTTACCAGTTACAACAAGTTACTGACGTCAAAATGACATTGACATTTTGCAACTTCTGAAAAGTACTTGAGTTATAGAAAAACTGCTATCTTGCAAAACTGGAGGGGTCAATTATGTTATTTTCAACAACTTTAATTCATTTGATGAATGAAGAATGATGAACTATGCAATTTTACTTTGACTTTGGTACTTTTAGTGTTCCCAACTGTGCCTTACACTGCTATAAGAATTTACATGCAAAACCTGCACAGAAACACAAATAGAGTGAACGGGGTATAACAACTTTATTATAATCATTACATAATCAGAGTATGCGTTCGCACATTTATAACTTCGTACATTCTGTATACTTTATGTAACTCGAAAATATGTATGATTTTACAAAAAGAACAAATTTTAGTATTTGACCTGCCGAATACCTAAGCTCTAAGCAAAATCATTCATTTCTTTCATATCTAGAAAGCAGTTCATTTTTCTGGAACTAAATAAGAGACGATATAGAGCAACTTTCGCCTCATATAACCACCCGTACGCATTATACTGTTTCTAATATCATCGTGGAGAGGATTGATAACCAAAGCACAATGTATATAATTATATTTATTGAAAATCTCAATTATGTAAATATAAAGTCACCGTGTAACGTCCCATTTCCTTTTGCGTTTCTTGCGAATAGTTCCTTTGATTTCAGTTTGCATCTATAATTCCTGCGGAGCCGCGCGAAGGAATGTTTAACTTTCAGCAAAAACGCATAACCTTCGGTATAAGCGTGCCTGGTTTGAGGCTTTGAAGTTGCGGATTTTCAAACTGAGCGCTTCGAGGGCGGCTGGCAAGCAGAATTAATCAAGACCTTCTAAAGAGATTTTAATATCTATATTTCAGTAGGCTATGCATTTAACTGCATCTTGTTTTCTGTCAACAATTGCGGTGTACGCTCCAAGAAGCATCGCTTGCAGGTCGGAACTAACCGACTTACCGAAATATTTTCAACCCAGGAATGCTGCTTTTCGCAAGATGTTTTCTCACCTAGTGACTGCCTTCGAGATCGCTCTGAGGGAGCGTCCCACTTAACATTAAGTGCATACTACTTTGCTATTCAGCGTTTTCATTGTGTCGATAAGGGCATATTTGCCTGCTATGAATTGCTTATTTATAACAAAAGCCTTTGAGGGTAAAATCGCTGAAGTTAACGTAAATGAAATAGTTTTATCAAACGCTAGTGCGTTATCATATAGGAAACCAGCTAAAAGCATGCCTGCATGTACGCTGTAAAACACCATTTTGCGCCGTGTGACCTTAAATGCCATTTATTAGCTGGATGTTTGCATAGCATTCCACATGTCAATTTGGAGTAATTGCTGGCACTAGAGATGTTGTCTTGTAATGTGCTACATTTTTTAATAATTCATATTAATTGTGTGTTTATGATTTGAGAGACTCCAATATCAATTATTTTTGTTGTAGAGCGTCAGGTTTCACCAGAGTAGTTTTAAGAGTTTTTATATAATTACGATTGGTAATTGTTACACCTTTAGTGATCTAATGTCTATTTACTGTTACTTGTATATTTTCTTTGCTTATCTACGCTACGACCTTTTATGAACCTGCTCGTGTTCTTTTGAGATTTAGGTTAAACTAAGAGGCTTATAAGGTAGGTGGTGATTTGTTTTGATAGCTGGATTTGTGATTATGTTGTGTGTAACGACTGGCGCCCATTTGTATCAAATTTATGAAGTTTTTATGTAACCTTAAGAACCACTGTCTGGTCCTTATTTACGCTTTATTCTGCCGAGGGTTAAAGCTAGCTAAGGCTGTGCTACCCCTCGTTTAAGGTTGGTACAACCGTTGAGTGCAACCATTGCATTAAAACTTTGCAGCTTTATAGTTTTATACACTATGTTTTCCATTCTATAGTTTCTCTCATAAGCAATTGATTTACAGCTAGAAATTGTCTACACGAATTGCGTTGTAGGACTGTATCGTTTACAAAAATAAAAACATCTTGATATGTAGGTAGGTAACAAGCAGATTTTTTTAAAATTTTTAATTCACGTAGCTTAGAGAGATAATAAAAAATCTGTAAAAGGCTTAACCCAGAACTTCCCTAGTAAGTGGACATTGTGACACTAAATAGTTTTAAAAATCAAATTAAGCTAGGGGTAAAAATATCTTCACGTTTCTAATAAACTACATAAATTTTCAAATAAAAAAAACATTACCGATGGTCGAATTCGAACCTGCGGCGGCTGCGTATGCAATGCCAGAGTTTTGTGTGATACTGCAAGTGAATGGGCTATTTCTACGTGCAATACAGAGCACATATTTTGTCCATGTGTCCCTCACGCCTTAAATAGAACCTATTTCGTTGACACCTCTTTCTGCTTTAGGTCATTTACGTTGTATCACTGTTGAGTTCAATTTTCGTCAAGAGTAAAGTCCGAACTATGTGGGACTTTCCTGTATCTCAGTTAAAGCAAAAATAAACGTTGTGACACTAAATAATTTTAAAAATCGAAGGAAACTCGTCTAAAAATATTTTCACGTTTCTAATAATACTGAAACAATCGAATGGAAACACTTGGTAATGCAGTGCATCAGTATATCAGTAATATTACCCGTGGTGGGATTCGCATTTCAGGTGCCTGCGAACGAGCCTGCCCATTCATTTCATTGTTCGTCGGAAGGCCACGGCTGAATTAGGCGTTTGCCACGTGAGCCATCGGGATGCTTCGAGTTCTTACAACGCAGCTGCATTTGACGTAACGCACTTATGCGTTGCTTGTTTTT
Source organism: Agriotes lineatus (assembly GCA_940337035.1). NCBI lineage: Eukaryota > Metazoa > Arthropoda > Insecta > Coleoptera > Elateridae > Agriotes > Agriotes lineatus. The sequence continues at coordinate 109,324,322 of OW679198.1, forward strand.
TGTCTCGCAGAACATTTATCCGGTATCCCTTGAGTCCCATTTTTGGTAAAAATAAATCCTGCACTGTGTACAAATAACTTTATTTTTTAAGGTGCTCACCCTGTATATATTTGTCTGACATTTTCTCGGTTTCATGCCAGGTGGATATACATATAATGTGAATGCTAAATATTGTTTTCCTCCAACAAATAGTTTTGAGTTATACCGCCAACAGACAGACAAACAGACAGACAGATGGAATTGAGAAAACCTGTTTTTCGTCATCTAGAGACCCTAAAACGTGAAGATCTGAAGAAATCTCGGAAGGTGTCTTTTAGACGAGTGAAGTAATTATATCGTGATATTTCCAAAACAATTTTTCAATTTCTAAATTCAGTTCTGACAGAGGCAATATCTTTGTTGGATGCCTCGAAAAAATGCAGTTCCTGTCTTTTTCTGGATACGACGCTAACATTATCCAAATTATATTTTTGTTGATTTCTTTTGTTAGATAAAAATGTGAGCCACTTTTTTTATTTCATGACTAAGAACAAATTTTCCATCTTCTTTATCAGCATTTGTTATTTATACTAATAGATCTTGAGAGGGCTTATATGCAGAGTAAATAACAACTACCTCCTCAAGATCTATTATTTGCTCTTCGAATCCAGTGAAGACCAGTAGTTAGTTTTAAGTTGTCAACGGATCTTCTTTGTTTATTTTAAATATAAATCGCCTTGGATCTATTACACCATCGACCATTTGTTGTTCTGCCATATGATTATACCCTACGTATGACACGTTCCATTACGTGTTATGTTGTTCTTAATACTGGCATAGTTATTTGCTCATTGTCCAATACTCTGCCCCATAGCACATTACAAGTACTATGCTTTACTTTTTAAATATATGCGGATGTCCTTATCCAGTAATTGAGATTCGTTCTTCAGGGCAGTAAATCAAAAGAAAACTCTTTTGTCAAGACCATTATTTGGGAAAGCTTTATTTCTTTTTCAATGCAACTCCTATATTGACCTTGATAAAAGAATAGTATCGAAAAAGGTATTCCTACTTTGAACTTTTATAGTTGCTTCACTGAATGTTCTATGTTGCAAAAAACTAAACGTTTGTTAACTGCATATACGAGAAGCACCCAAGGTTTAAAAATCAACTATAACATCAGGAGGTATGGCAAGATCTTTGTAAGCTGTAAACAAATTTCTAAGTTTTAAAAAGCATATTCGCATAAACAATTTTCATTCTCCAAACATGCAGGATAACATTTCAAACAATTACACTCAGCGATTGTGAAATTTCAACCGAAAAACTTTGCTCCGTCTCTGCCCTTACTGTATTGCGCGTTTTGTGCTAGGGTTTCATTGCGTCATTTATAATTTATTGTTAAATACGTCGCGTGGTCATTCTAACAGAGGGTAAATAGTTTTAAGCCGACAATCTCCTCTCGCCCCTCCGGCCTGTACACTTTACAAAATCAATTTGTTTCCGCCCTAAACAAATTCGCGCTACTTGTAGTGGCAAGTCAAAACTTTCAGGTCTAATTTACGTTCTCCTGAAAGCCCTTGGCGCTTTTATGTAAATCCTCGTTAATCATTTTGAGGCTAGTTTGTCCTGTACTGCTAAAATTACTTTTTGCGCAGCAGTAAAAGAAATTTATAGGAGCATTATATCACCAAAAAGTTCGATTGCTACATCGAAAGTTGAATACTTGTGAAATAAAGAATAGTAGATAAAATTGTTGTCGCTCAGTGTACTACTGCAAGGTTGGTATAAGCTCTAGCTTAAGCGATGCTTTTAATTGCAGAGTGGTTTTTTCGGGCAGGGTTAAAGGAATTTAATCTAAATGTCATTTAAACAACATTAGGTAAGGCTACACTGTTATTAGGGAATTTATTTTAAAGCTCAGGTAAATAACAAGCTTTGAGTGTTATGAGTTTAATATAAGGAGCTTTTAATTAAATATGATTAAACCAAGGTTACGTTGTAGGAGCTCATATTTTTGTAACGGAAATTGCTACAAAATGCCAATTTAGTGTACTATTGTCATTTACTAACGGTTTTATGACTACTTTTTCTTTTACGTGTACCATTTTAAGCGCTGAAAGCTACTTTTTCTTTAGGCAGCGAAGGAGTCGAATTAAAAAATTCATATCTATGAATCCTGCTGAATAGCAATCAGACGGAAACTAGAAGTGTTTGCTTGTATAAACAATTTTATATACTTATACTTATAAAAAACTCCAAAGAGGAAAATATGTATTAAACAGGTATGTAGGGAATAAATTAAAGCTTCAAACTTATCGTGTATTTGCAGTATAAGATCTATTGACAATTAATTACTCAAATACCTAAAAACATATAAAATTATAATTCTAGATTCAATATTAAATTAATTGTCTTTTACTCACTTGTAGCCTGTTTGTTGCTTTATTCGCGTTTATTTTTGGTTCTTTCACGATTTATTACAAATTATGGCCTTTGACACTTTTGTGACTTTCACAATTATTTATGTAATTTTTAACAGGCACAAAATAATAAACAAACAATCGAAATAACTAAGTACTTGATAAATAATATGGTCTCTCAAAACTAGTCAAATATTCTCAACACTCCCTCCCGGTACAGTCTAGTCGGAAAAAGAGACTGTATTCTTTTCATTAATCTGTATGACAGCCAGATTAACAACAGGACGTTCAAAAATTCCCTGTTGGGTTTGAACTGTTGCCTTTCTCACTTGTCCATCAGCTACCTTTTTTATTTCTATCACTTTACCCTTTGGCCAATTGCATCTTGGTAAGTCTTTGTCACATATGACTACAATATCGCCTACCTTAATAGAAATAATTTGTTTTTGCCATTTGGGTCTTAATAACACAATACACAATGACCTCAAAATCAAATTTGTGAATGAAGTCATCACTCAGAAAAGCTCAATTCATCATGCTCGACTCAAATTCCACAACAATCAACTCATAGAACCCCTACTACTAAGAAAAGGCAACAAATGACTCAAGAGAAAACAGCCAATCGACTTGCTGTAAGAATCTGAGGTGTCGCCGCTGGACGAAACCTCATCATGCCATCCCTCGCCATTCATAAGATTAGCTTATAGAATTCTTGTATTCTGATTGCTGATTAAATTACTAAATAAAAAAAATAAATAAAAGATTAGGTATGTATTCGGAAACAAAACGTTACCAACACGTGTTTCACTAAGTTCTCCAATTGGTTTGTCTCCATTTGAAGAACCAGTTAAAAATGATTAGGCGTTAAGGCCTCTGATTCCTCAGAATCTAAAGAAAGATAAGTAAGAGGTCTGGAATTTACGATATTTTCCGTCGAAATTACACAACTATAAAGCAATTCGTCAGTGGGTGTTCTGGTAGGTAATGCGGTATACAATGAAATTTTGACTGCCTTTACTAGACGTTCCCACGCACCTCCCATATGTGGAGAAACTGGAGCGTTGAAATGAAACATTATTTGTGTGCTCACTAATGAATTTGCTATTAATTTACTATCAACGTTCAATAACTCTTCTCTTAATATTCTTTCGGTTGCAATAAAATTCGTACCTCTGTCACAGTAGGTGTGCCTTGGTCGTCCTCTGCGATTCATGAATTTTGTAAAACAAAGTATAGGTACAACTATCAACATTTAATTTCTAATTTCTAAATGAACAGCTCTGGTTGTTAGACATGTAAAGAGAGCTCCCCATCTTTTCTCTGTTCGTCTTCTAACAGTTACTTTTATCGGGCCAAAATAATCGACTCCGGTATGACTGAATGGCGCCGTAAATGTTGCAAGTCTACATTCAGGTAAAGGAGACATTTCTGGTATTTTGTTTAGAAATCTTCTTAATCTGGGAATATAAAAGGTTTGTCGTATTTCATTCACAACAGATTCATGATTCTGATGTTGATACATTTGGTGGTAGTCTACAAGGACGAGTAAGGCTAAACGGCTTCCTCTTAGAAATATTATTGACCTTTTGGTGTCGAATCTGACGTCTGTTACTTTATCTATCCTCCCACGAATGCGATGTAGATCATTTTAGCCTAAATATCGTGATAATTTTAATAAACTGCTTGATTTTGTAACTGTCGATTGTAAATCTGAGTTGTTTTTCTTATTCTGCAGTTGTTTCATTTCATTTCCGTGATTTTCAAACTGAGTTTGTTTTATCAAGGTGTTTCTGGCTCTTAAAAGTTCATCTGCAGTCAGAATTTCAAATTTAATTTCTTCTTTCTTGAGTTTTGCTTTAAAAATATCTGCAGCTCTAAGAACGTAGACACTAGCTCATAAGAGTCTTTTGAATTTACTAAATCGGTCTAACTGTATTAATGTGGAACAGACAATACTTGTTTCTATAGCATGGTTACATTTTTCTTCTTGTTTAAAGCTGGTATCTGGAGGCCAAACTTCTTTTGACTTGTACAAAAAGTCAGAGCCTTTAAACCAACGATCAGTGATTTTCACATTGGGTTGACCTTTCCATTTGGTGGCCTCGTCAGCTACATTCATTTGTGTTGGAACATATATCCAGTTTGCAACTATTGAGTTCTCTTGTATTGCGGCAACCCTATAAGCTACTTATTTCGTTAGCTTTCGCGGATCTTCATTTCTTATCCAGTGTAAAACAATAATGGAGTCGGACCAGTAGAAAACGTCATCAATTTTTATTGGCAGGTATTGACAAATGTTCTTGACAAGTCTTGCTCCTATCACGGCGCCATCAAGTTCCAGTCGAGGAATTGTTTAAAGTTTTATAGAGGCCACACGTGTTTTTGATCCAATCAGTACACATTCTGTTGTTTCATTTTGTTCAATTCTTAAATAGGCTACACAAGAAAAAGCATGTTCACTGGCAGCTACGAAAATATGCATTTGTACTATGGGGTCTTTCCATCCCTAATATTTGTAAGATAACATCGGGGAATTGAAATTTCTTCGATTTTTGGAAGGTATTTTAGAGAAATAAACCATTTTTTATATTGTTTGTCAGATATAAGGTCATCCCAAGAGATCTTGCTTCTCCATATCTCCTGGATGAGCATTTTCAAATAAATAAAAAATTGAGAATTAATCGTAAAGGATCATATATGGACATTGATATTATCAAAACTTCTCTTTTGGTTGGCTTTCTTTTTCCATTTAAGACATCTTCTTTGCCTTTGATAAAGTTTAGATTAAATTTGAAGCAATCCGTTTTTAAATTCCACCACATACCTAGAACTTTCTCTGATTTTTTATCGTTTCCGAGATGAAGGTTAACTTCGAGATTATTTTTGACTCATTTGACTCCATAAATTCTTTGGAATTTGATCACCAATTTCGAAATTTCCTTTTGCGTGTATTTGCCTAACTTCTGACGCGATTTTAATGGTCTCTTCTTCGGAATCAGCTGAATCTAAAAGATCGTCCACG
>OW679198.1:109329845-109400286 GCA_940337035.1 Agriotes lineatus
CAGCTTTGTAAAATTTTAAGTGAAACAGAACATTTTTTCAACGAAATTGTGTGTTTTTATTCAAAATTATGTTACTTTGTGGTCAATTGCGTTTTTATTTTCGGCCATTTGCATTTATACTGGAATTTTTAAAACTAAAATACAGTTTTGAGCGATATAATGACACAATTTCCGACGCTTACTTATAAAATAAAAACCAAACATATCAATCTCCGTGTTACAAATTAAAAAGACCGTCGTGCCATCAAACCTTCACCGATTTGTTGGAAAAACAAGATGCAGTTTTTATACTTCGGTAGCGGCAGGCTGTGAAAAGAAACTTAGAAATTGTGGCGAAATCAAAGGTCACCTGTTCTGGGTGGGTTTTAGTGTTTGGAAAAAAGAATCGCTAGTCATGTATGTAACATTATTTCCATCAACCAGCATGGTTTCATGGAAGGACGTTCTACTGTAACTAATTTAACGGAAATAACGCAGTTCATTGCTGAGGGTATTGACAAGCGGTCCCAGACAGATGTAATCTACACTGATTTCTCTAAAGCTTTTGACAGACTGGACCATGGTATATTGCTGAACAAATTACTATCAGTTGGCTTATCTCGTCCATTAGTCGAATTATTTCATTCATATTTGACCAGTAGATTGCAATATGTTCAAGTAAATGGTTTTCAGTCTGTTGAGTACGTCGCAACATCTGGAGTTCCGCAAGGCTCTAACCTGGGGCCGTTAATGTTTAGTATTTTTATCAATGACATTTCGAAAGTTGTTGATACAAATTCTTTGTTGTATGCCGACGACTTGAAGCTATATAGTGTTATAACGGATATCTCGGATTGTGAACGGTTATCAGTGAACTTGAATCGTATTGCTTTTTGGTGTCAAGAAAATCATTTGAGCCTTAACATCTCCAAGTGCAAAGTAATGTCTTACAGCCTAAAATCAAATTCTATTGAGTATGACTATAGTATAGCTAATGATGTACTTCAGAGACCAAATACTTTTGTGGATTTGGGCGTTACCTTCGATAGAACTCTGACTTTTACTGATCACATTGATGCCATCATATCATTAGCATATCAAGCATATGGTTTTATAATGCGCAGCAGCCGCGATTTTAAAGATATTAACACTTTGAAGACGCTTTACTATAGCTTTGTGAGATCTAAGCTTGAATATGCTTCAGTTATATGGAGCCCGTACTATCGGAATCACATTGACAGATTGGAATCGATTCAAAGACGGTTTTTAAAAGCTTTAAGTCTTAAAACTGATGGTACATATCCGCAGAGAGGCATACCACATGACGAACTGCTGAATAAACATGATTTTGTTAGCTTAGAAAAAAGACGCGAGTGCCATTCCCTTTCCCTATTAAGCAAAATTGTGCAACATAAAGTAAAAACCCCTAATTTGTTACAAAAATTGGCTTTTAACATTCCTCGACAAGCAGCCAGAAATAAGAACTGCTTATACCTTGAAAGCCCTAGAACAAATATCTTAAAAAATTCTCCTTTGCATAAAATGGCACAGTTTTGCAACTCAGTTAGTCAGGACATTGACATCTTCTATTGTACTGTGAAGCAAATAAAATCTTACTTCTTTACGAACTAAACGAATCATAAAATTTACGCAGTTTTGTGTTCAGTCGTTTTTGTTTTGTTTTGTTTTGTTTTTGCTTGTTACAAAGAAGATTTTTAGTATATTATGTATCCATGTTCTCTATACAACTGTTTTGTAATTGGGTAGTTATACCTTGTAAAACAGGTTAATTAAATAAATACTTTTATGAAATTTGGTAGTACGAAATAGAGGAAATTATAACGATACGTTCAACTTGTGGATTCCGACAGTTGCCCTTTACAGCAAATATGAATACCGACGACGAGTTTTTATGTTTATCTCTTTCTTACTCAAGCAATACGTATTATCTTCTTGTTCATGTTATCGTATTCCGTGACGAACAATGCAAAATCGTCTCCAAGGATGTTTAAACGACCAAAGAGCTGAACGCCGACAGGCAACGACCTGTTAGGCCAATTGAGGATGACAAATAGAAAGCTCGGGGCTATAATGTCTTTTGTAATTACGCATAGAAGCATAAAATTAATCATATTCTAGCATTTCAAATATGAAAAATGGATAATAGCCGTGGTTTTATAAATAATTTAATAATATTATATGAGACCTTTTCATACTTAGTATTTCAGTAATATATTAAAATCAAATTTGTAACTCGTTTTTATATTTACGATCTGCCTTTACCTTTTATCGCCGACCGATAGGAAATTTCCATCTATATAGTAGGTAGAGGCAATGAGAATCTCGTTAATCCATCCATATAGCAGGCACAAATTATAAAATAATTAATTATGCCACATCCAATCGCAAAATCATTTTTTTTAAATTACTACACCTCATTTAACACCACAGGCTATACAATTCCATTCTTATAAATCATATTTCTCAAAAAATAGTTTGTTTACAACAAGGAAGCTCGACGTCGAACCCGCACGCAACTGTTAAAGTTTTAATCACATTCAGGTACGCTGTCTGGGTGGCTCAGTTGACCACGCCTTAGACTCGTAATACTGTGATCGCTGGTTCGAATCCGGCCTAGGATCATCGCAGAAAGCTTTTTTAAATTAAATAAATGCGAGAAAGCCAAGATGGCCGACACCCCGGGAAGTTTAAATTCAAAAAATTGAAATCTGAAAAATTTTAAATTCAAATATTCGCGCGAAATTAAAATGGCCGCCGTGCATGAGAGAGAGAGAGAGAGAGCAGCTTCGATGAGGGGTGCAGAAAGATTTAACAGTTTGAAATTCAAATATTTCCACGAGAAGGGCGCGCGCAGAAAACCAAGATGGCCGACACCCCGGGAAGTTTAAATTAAAAAAATTGAAATATTCGCGCGAAAATAAAATGGCCGCCGCGTAATTCCAGAAGCAAATTAAAAATGGCCGCGCGTAATTTAATCGGAAGCTAATGCGTAATTTAATCAGTAGCACATATGTAAATTACATATCAAACTTCATATGTGATTAATTAGGTCAATCCGCGAATTCGCGGTTTAATTAGAGCATTTGATTCGCGGTTTAATTGGTGGTTTAATTGGATCAATCAATTTAATCGATCAATTTAATTTACCCAATTAAAAACAAAATGGCCGCTATCTACCCGACTCTTCTACTTACATAAATTTCAAAACATATATAACGTTCAAACTTAAGGCTTGCTCCGCTGGAGAGATGCGGATACGTAAAAAATTAGCTCTTCGGCTAGCTCAGACGAGGATGCATCACGATCTAGCTGCATCCTCAAATGCGATAAAACAAATTGGACACTAAGAAGCTTATAAAAAATCTGAAGCATTACTATCGAAGGCGGACGCTATCAGTTCCAAAACACCGGGCACACCCGAACAAACAACCAAAAAAAATTAAGTTGCTGTGGAGGATCTTCTTTTCAATCTTAAGAACACAAAAGAGCTATCGATAGTTTCCAATACAAGAATAAACCATGTATAAGTTCAAGTACCAATAATTAACTAAAATAAACAACTGAACGCGAATGAATAATTCGCGAAGATAACCGAGAAAAGGCATGTCACAGTGTCTTGTTGTCATAAAGAATTTTCGAGCATTATTGGGCATTAATTTTTAATTTATAGAAGTTTCTCCTGTAGCAAGGAAGCATAGTGCCATAGCAAGCACAAAAGAATTTGACTAAATAAGAAAGCTGGTAATCGATTCGGCGACGTAGTAGGAAATACCTAATAGAGAAAGCATCACCTAGCATTAAATGAAAAGTGCTGAGAACACTATTTGCGGGTTTTGTTATACGACGAAACTTCACCGAACAGACGCAATTATAGATACCGAATTGTGTTTGTTTGTTTGTTATGGACAAGGTCTAAGTATTCAAAGTACTAGGTAGCTTAAACACCGATGGCTGTTATTATATGGTCAAAGTCCTACTTAGAATTTTTCCGAGACTAACCTTAACCCAGCAGTAATTGTAACTAAAACTAGTTTCCTTTAAAGAAATTCAGATCGCGGTTACTAAGCAACTCGATGCCGTTTTGTTAAAAACAATAAGAAATTAATTCCTGTAATTGTCAAGTTGTGCAAATTCTGCTCCAGAATTTTTACGGTTTTTATGTAATAAAAGTATTTTGCCAACTATAAAAAGTATACCGTTTTATTCAACAAGTTACCTGGCACAAGTGGAAGTGTAATCAGAAGGTTTATCCAGTATAAAAATTATAAATTGTGCAAACCAACTTTGGCTGGGAAACGGCACCGAGCACCTGGAATTTCCGAACTTCGACAACGGACCATTCGAGCTGCAGAAACCAGGGGTTTCTAGTCCAACAGACGAAGGAGGTGTGTAAGAGCATCCCCAAACAAGATTTGATGTCAGGGAAGCAACTTAAGCGAGTTAAGCCATCGGCGTCATCTGCAACCAGCTCCAAGGCGAACATCGGCCAAAGTTATAAGGTAGTATTTGGCAAATTTTTGAGTGATTAAAGTCCAGAAAATTAGTGGACGTCAAGAATACACCTTGCGGAATAGATTCATCATGAGCCTCCAGATTTGTCCCAGTTCAAGTAAATTACATGGCGTCAGTAGAAAATGCGGTTTTGCTAGAATTTGATGCTATCACAGGAAGTGAAACAAATGAATATGCTAGCGTCGTTTACGTCACATCTGAAACAAAAGCATGATAGTTGTTACTAAGCGGGAGTTTTAATTCAATTTACCTGATGGTTCCTTGCACAATTTTAACTTTTGAATCGTAAAATAAACGCTTTATGCTCTAACAACCTATTGTGGTAAATGTCAAGTTTGTGAGGTTATGAGTAATCGAAGCCAGTAGCGCAGTTGTACTAAAATTGCGTATTTAAGCTACTGTGAATCAAATATTCTAAACAATAATTTCAAATGAAACTCGAATTTGAACCCAACCTTAGAGATTAGTCTTGTGTTTTGCCGGAGCAAGCTCAGGAGATTATTGCAATTCGATAAAATATGGAAAGGGGCAATTAACCATTTTATTAAACTATAATAAATACATTTCATTATGATTAGCCTAAGATACTGACAGGAAAAGTTTTACTTTTCTCAAATTTAATAATAGTACCCAAGTAGTGTGGTAATTATTTATATTTTCACTAAACCCTGTATTAGTTGAGGGCATCATTAGAATATCTACAAAACTATTAATAATGTACCGTTTATATAACAATGCGTTCTGTTCTTCTTAGGTTGCAATACGTTTCTCAAAGCACCCTTAAATTTTTTTAAACATTTCCCGTTTGAAATTCACCGTTGCCTTTTCTGAAGGGTAAACAAAAGTTTGTCAAAATTCCTACCCACACTTTTAATTACTTCTAGAGGTGATCTTCCTTCCGGAACTACCTTTTCGCTGAGTAAATATAGAGGTAGTGCTGCGCTTTATTGGAGATCGTTTGTTAAAGCATCGTTGAAACTTGGTGGAAGCAAACTGAAAACTAGGCCCACCGTTTCACCCAATCCCGTCTGAACAGAAATTGGACTCAACCATGAGGTATTTTTCTTAAATATATAAAAACCTCGGTAGATATAGATATTGTACTAGTATTTAAGAAAAATATGACATCATTTTTGGCATTTAAACATCTTTCTTTCAGGTAACTGTGATCAAGAGTTGGTAATTTTTGTATACTTTATTTGGAGTCATGTTGCGAAACGACACATTTACTATTCTTGACATTAGACAGATTAAAATCCGGAAAATATACAAAGTAAGTGCAATTGGTATATAACCGGTGTTTGATTACTAATTAAAATGTAAAATAAAAAACTGCGCGAAGAACACTGCGGCCCACATTTGCTTTTACTTCCAAATACTATGAAATTCTGATTTAATCAGACGGGCGCAGCAATTCACCAAACCATAAGAACCAAATCTGTACCAGATTACCAAAAATTTTTCTGAATGAATGTGTTTGCGAAACGTCAGCAAAGTGAGCGAGAAAAACTCCAATAATTCCAAAAATTGAAACCGCTCTACTCTGAAGTTGTATACTCAAAATTTAAAAACGGGGTGTCAATTTCGAATTCAAAAATTACCAAAACTTGTATAGGTGACGTGGTATACACCGATATAATATGTTCTTCTTTTATAAACTGTATTTCTCTAACACTATAGCGTTTTGCCACCTTGGTTGAAGAAAATAATGAAGTTCTATTTTACCAAAAATTAAATTTTGGAAATTTGTGCTATTAGCCGAATAACTGCAATAATAATTCATGCCGTTACGTTTGTTTTAGTTACAGACAGTTTATTTATTTACAAAAGAAGATTTACAGAATGTTATGACTGCTTCTCTCAAATTCGTTCGGGTTTGTAGCTACTCCATGCATTCTACCACTTTTACTAAGATATTCTAAACTACTTTATTTTCATTCACGTGCCATAATGTATCGCTGCTTTTATTTAGTTACTACATGAAACAGACATGCTTCAACTACCAGGTTTCTTAACGAGTTGCACTTGTACTATGTAAGGAACAAATTATAAGATAGCCTATTACTATAAACTTTAGTGTGTTGAAACGGCCGTATACAACACAAGACGGGCATTATTAAAATTGAAAATTGCATTGTTAGACGTTGCGCTGATCATAATTCAATTTTCAGCAGCTTCAACTAACATGCAGCGGAGATGAATTATGGTTCATCGCATGTTTATGCCATATCGAAACCGTCAATTAGGAGAGGTTTGTTATTTCGCCATCTAAAAAAGGAAAACTAAAGGATTTTATGAGAGATTAGTCTTTTTATCCGATTCTTACAATGCTTAATCATAACGAAGGCTATTCGCAGCATCCGAAGACGTTATTTGTATTTCATTAGCTTACATGCGCTTTTGATGGGAGCAAAAGCTCAGTTTAGTCGAGTATTTACTTGTTTATTTTCTGCCTGAAGTGGCTAAACCCGTCTGTGTGCGACAAAGTCTACGAAATTAAATTGTCATGAGCTGACGAATTACTAATTACCTGACTTAATTAATCTTGATTGGAGTCATACATTAATTATTAAGTTTTTGCGCCGCCTCAGCCAGGTGCGTTGTTCGGGCCGGAATTCGCTGCAGAATTCGAGGTAAAAGAAGCTGCTCGAGTTGCTTCTGTAGTTATTTGCCTGCCTTTTATTTTAGGCTGAAGGGTACGTATTCAATTTAGCAGATTTTCTGCTGCCGGAGCAAATAATTGCGTTAGGTAACCTTCCAGGAAAGGGGTACAAGTGCGTTCGCTTTCCGCCGAGTTTTTAAAAATCGTCATATGTGGTGTAACGAACTGCGAAATCTTTTCACCACAATATTCTTATTAAATTTTCAAGAAAATCGAATATACTTACCGTGGTTGTTAACTGATTGGCTTCAAAGAATTTCCACCTCCGGTTTATTGGGCGTGAAGCGGCGCAGTTATTACAGGTTTAATCGCGTGTGTGCCGTTTATTTAAAAACAGTGCGTGAAAGCTCCGGAAAAGGGAGCGAGGAGGATAAAAATTCGGGCGGAGAAAGCTCGAGTGATTGTAAATTATACAGTTGGCGTCCTTCGTCATTCCGGGGGAGTTTAACTGTAATCAGCTTTATTTAGAGGACAAGAACCAAATTAGGTCCTGATCAGCGATCGTTTAAGGTAGAGGGTGATTTTAAACAGACATGGGCGGCTCCTAACGAGGCAGATTGGATTCGATTTGAATTGGTTTAGATAGAACAGCATTGGGGTGGATAGACGGTTTACATTCACTGAGACATTGCGGTTTAACATGATCCCAAACCTGATGTTCTACCTCTATAAACACAGGATCCTAATCAGGGCTAATTAATAATTGATAGCGAGGACTTATTAACTGCCGCGCGTAAGCCAGAAAAGTGACTGTTTGCACTGATTTGTAAGGCAGAGCTTCCATCGTGCCCAAATCACTTCCTGCACTGCTGCTGCAGGGAAATAGCAACAAATTGAAAATAGCTGATACAGAATAACAAGGTCCGTTAGGGTGAAGTGTATTTTGTCAAGTGGAAGTTTACATGATTTTAAAAAGGCTATTTAAACGAGCTGCTCTCAACCGGATCATGCTTGTTGTTATTCCGTCTAGCCAGGCAGTAATGGCCACTACGTGTTATTCGGACTGCGTATTTGCATGCTGTACTTTGCTAGACGGCTCTATTTCATACTTAGAGGACGTAGTCAGCGCCATGTCCAATTAAAAGAGACTGAAATCGCTCTGAGTGGGAATTTGAAGCAAACAAATTGCTTTGACAAATCGTTCCCAAGCAAAATATGAGAGGGTAATTATATTGATGGCAACATAAAACTCTTCAATTGTAAACGTAAATGATCCCAACAACAGTATTTAAATAAACAAGGAAATTGATTAAGTCTCTCAAAGTATGCAGACTTGGAAGCAGTGCTTTTCTGCTAGTTGAAGAAAGCTAATGTATATTTCTCGAGCATAAGTAGTACGGTATCTAAAAGAAAATGGTAGAAGGGGCTCTATCAAATATAGAGGGACGTATGAAATTTGTAAGATTTTATCCTTTATTATTTTTTTAATCACACTTAAAACAATTACTAGTTAAGAAATAGTAATTTAAGTTACAAGGTCGAAAAATGACTTATTAAAGTACGAGTTGAGATGTTTACGGACGAAGCGAGGAACGGGCCGAGTCTGGAATATCTAAACGAGTAATTTAATAATATTTTACGGCCGTATATCGTACAATGTTTTATTTCATACTGTTTTATACAACATGTTCATTGAAAAAGTCGTTTGGGCGTTTTGATCTGGGTCTCCATGTAATGATGTTTATGGGCCAGCGCTCCTCTGATTTTCTTGCCACGTGGCCTACCCGGGACCATTTTGCTTTTAGTATGACTTCAACATTACATCTTTTTCGAATATCAGAATTTTTGACCTTGTCGCGTAGGTTGATACCCACCATTGCTCTTTCCATCGATCTCTGAGCTACTTGAAGTTTTAACATACTCTTTTTAGTCAAGGTCATTGTTTGAATACCATATGTTAAAACTGGTAGGACGCACGCATTGTAGACCTTACTTTTCAAACAGTTCGGGATGTTACTTTTTAGAATATAAGATAGTTTGCCAAACGCGGCCCATCCTAATTTGATTCGCCTTGCTAGTTCGGCTGTTTGGTTGTCTCTTCCAAGTTTTATACTGTGTCCCAAATAGATATACTCGGTTACGTTTTCTATGGCTTGATCTTCAATAACAATTTGAGTGTCTTCATTGCTCATTATTTTCGTTTTGGCAATATCTATCTTTGGGCCAACCTTCCTTGATTCTTGATGTAGATGTGTGACTTTGCAGCTATGATGACAATATCATCAGCATGTCTCAAGTGATTAAGCAATCTGCCATTTACGTTGATACCCTGACTGTCCCATTTTAATTTCTTGAAGATACCCTCCAAAAGAGTGAAGAGTTTTGGCGATATCGTGTTTCCCTGTCTAACTCCACGATTTAGGGGAATTTTCTTTGTGTTGGCGTTGTTTTCCGGCTTGATACTCAATGTAGCGGTTTTATAGATGTGTGTGAGCAGATTTGTGTACCTGCAGTCTACTCTTGCATTATATAAAGCTTCCGTCACTGCGCTCCATTCTATTGAGTCAAACGCTTTCTCATAATCTACAAACACAAGGTGTAATGAGAATTTATATTGAGCACTTTTTTCAATTACATTTTGCAGTGCTTCAAGATGGTCTATTGTACTATAACCGGCTCTAAATCCGGCCTGCTCTGGGGGTTGATAAAAGACCAGTTTATGTGTAATTCTATTTGTAATTCTTTTAGTTAGCAATTTGTAGAAGTGAGAAAGCAGACTAATAGGGCCATAGTTATCGAGTTTGGTGTTATTGCACTTTTTATGGAGCAGGATTACACTAGCATTTTCCCATAGTTTCGGTATTTTTGCTTCCAATATGCATTTATCTAGAATGGTTTTTACACATTTGAGTAGATTTACGCCACCATATTTGAGCATCTCTGTCGTGATATCGTCTTCTCCTGGGGTTTTGTTATTTTTTGATTGTGAGAGGGCTAATTTTATTTCATCATAGCTTACCTCTGGGATGTCTTCTGAGTTGACGTTGATAACCATAGGTCTGGGTGGTTGAGGTGTCTCGTCTGTTACTGTTGTGGAGTATAATTTAATCTTCCACCACGGATATTAGTTCTTTTCATTTGGAGATTATGTTACCGTGAGAGTCACGAAGTTGATAGTTTTGTTTATTTCCTTTGGACCGTTTATGTTTTATTACTCTCAGATTGAAGTTATTCTCAATGCATTGTTGTACCAACGAACTATTATAATTACTCAGGTCCTTCCATAGAGATTTAGTGACGTTTCTGGTTACTATTCTGATCTCATTGGTGTTCCTCTGGAGGCTTCGTCTTTGTGCCATTAGTTTTTGTGTCTCGCTTGATATTTTGGGATCGTTTGTTATATGTAGTTTGGATGTTACTTGTCTATTACTGTTTATTATTGTTGAGGTGGTGTGTTGGACTAATTAATCTAGAGGTAGGTCTTTTTTATTTTTTATTTCTTCCAGTTTTCTTTCGACAATGGTCCTTTATTGTTATAGGTGTTGCCGTAGACAGAATTATGAGGCTTAGATGCGATAATTTTTTGCCGTTCTGCCTTAGTGGCTCTTACTAGGAGATGGTCGCTGCCCGTGGAAAATTGATTAATTACGGAGACGTCCTCCACTATGTATTTTTTGTTGGATAGGATATAATCTATCTTATTTTTCGTACGCCCGCCTGGGTTTGCCCACGTCCACTTGCGTTGCGGTGATTTGCAAAAGAAAGTGTTCATCGAATAAAAGTGATGTTCGTTTAAAAAATTTAGAAGTGTTTCTCCCCTGCACTTTCTTTGTCCCAATCCAAATGAGCCTGTGAAATTTCCATCGTCCATTTGTCTCTGACCAATTTTCACGTTAAAATCGCCCGAAATAATAGTATAGTGCGTGGGGCTATTCTTCATGGCGAGTATTAAGTCTTCGTAGAATTCGTCTATTTCTTCCACTGCGTGAGTTAGCGTAGACGCATATGTCTGAATAACTTTTAACTGATACCTTTCAGATATTTTTAACACAGAGAAAATTACTCTATACGATATTGCCTTAAATTCTATAATTATATCTAGGTGTTTTGTTGATATTAGGATGCCTACTCCTCCGATTGATGTTGTGTCTGAGTATCTTTGATAAAGAGTACATCCCGACTTAAAAATGGTGCAGTTCTCTCCCTTCATTTTGGTTTCCCAAATTCCAGTTTTTCGTCTGTTCTAAGTGTTTGCTCATTGTATGTTGCAATGTTCTGCTTAAGATGGTAGCTTCTTGTTGTTTTGAGATGTATAAGCGATTTTTTCCCCCTTGAGGCAGACCTTCTTTTTGAAGGTGTGGGATTTAGAACTGTTGTTCCTACACACCTGGGATGTCAATCCGTAAGGTTTTTAATTCGTCATTGTTTGACGGGTTTTAGGATTTAAAACACCACGCTATCCTAATGCAGGTTGGCGAATTTCGCAGTACCACAACCTTTAAGACTGCTGCAGTCATGCTTGTAAATAATCCAGGTTCGAGCCGGTCCAGGATGATTTCCTTTACGCCTCGAGCTGGTACTGGTGATCGCTACTGCCCTTCACCAGGGAATGAGGATTATGGGGTATTACTGGGTTTAGGTAGGATTAGGGTTGGGACGTGATTCTCTCAGCAGTAGGAATAGGGAGAATCAAAAGCTCGCGTGGGCAGGGTCGCTAATTGCCTGAAGTAGGTCTGATCTTTACCGTGGTCGTAAAGGAGTACCTTTCAGCTACACCGGGTGGCACTGTAAGTCTGTCAAATTCGAAGTTAGCAGGTTAGCTTTCGCGTTAGTCTGTGTCAAAACTGACGAAAAACCTAACCTGATAATCTCGAATTTGACATAGACTTACAGTGTCACCAACATATTATTCAGCAGTTGCCTAGCAACACTTTCCGGCCTTGTGATGTAATGTTCCACTTTCCGGCCTTGTGATGCTATGTTCCCACTTTCCGGCCTTGTGATGTAATGTTCCACTTTCCGGACTCAAATTAATGACGTAAAGTCGTATTTTCCGGACAGTATGAAATAAAGTATATTGTAGGTACACGTGCTCGTAAGTCTAGTGAGAAATTATACACCCAACGCCAACAACAGCAATTAAAATGAGACTGGCTATTAATACACTATTGGCAGAAGGCGAATATCCTTACGCGAGAAGGAAAGGAAAATATTGCAAGCAGAGAATTATTGATAGAAAATAGCAAGATAGAGCAAGTTTACAATTTTGTGTAAGTATCTAACATTATCATCATCATCATCAGCATATTTGTTATATCACAAACCGTTAAAACCCCAGACCACACAAATATTTAACAACTGCTGAAGACGTATTTCGACAGCCAAGCGGTTATCATCAGTAGCTACGAAACTTACACAATAAAATGGCAACGCTATGCTCGTGGCCAAATCACAAATGGAAGTGGGCGATTCCCGCACATTTTACAGATATTTATACTGTCTGACTCGGAGGGCGTGGTCAAGGGCCAATTAACATGGCCGACGGTCAATTTAACTTCAACAAATCATACAAGATGGAGGAAGGTATAGGTCCACCGTTTTTGTTCAAAAATTTATTATCTCGGTTTTTAAAAATGACCAATCTTTCAAAAGAATTTAGTTCCTTTGTTGAAATTAACGCCTTTGCAATGTTTAGGTCATCCTCTTTTATAATATGACCCGTTTCGTAAATATGTTGAGAAATATTCGAGCAAACCACAAGCTCCAGCAGTGTTTCATTTTATATTTGTTATAGGTTAACTACTAGACCCATTCCTGTTTCCTTCTACCTCTTTTTAGATCTACCTTGGTATCGTCTTCCTTTGAGATTATATTGCAGGGCGCGTTTGGGGAGTTGTTTTCCAGGGATTCTATCCACATGAAAGGAAGAGCCCCGGGACAAAACACGACGACCCCACGCCACCAGAAGCTTCGAGGCGTCATCAACTAAATAGCCCATTTTTTGTATACAGTGTGTTTCACTTTACATGGAAGCACCCCTGTATTTTCTTTGTTTTTGTATGAATCGATTTGAATTTTTTACCAGTTATACAACTCACCAAGTGGCATCTATTCATGTCCTTGAGCGCAAATGACGTTATTAGCCTGGCCTACTACGATCAAGAACATGGGTCCTATTGTCAATATTTTGCATCGCGTTCGAGTTACAGCAAAAAGTTATTAAGAAAAGTTGTTGAGAATCAAAAGAATACCCCAAATACCGATTTTCGTTTAATAATTCGAATTTTTTATTTTCATCCATAAATTTGTCAAAGTTCCAAATTTCAACTTTTAATTTGGTATCAAAAGGTGCCATGGAGAACCAACATTTTCATTATTGTTGCAAATGTCATTAGCTTTTAATAATGGCTGAATTACGCTTAACTGTAGCTGAGAAAGTAGAAATAATTAGAATCACTGGTGAAAATGCAAGATCCAATAGAGAAGTAGCTAGAATATTTAATGGAAGGTATTCAGGGCGTGCACCTATTTTTCCTGGCACTGTTTCAGAAATAAATCAACTTTCTAATTTTAACTGGAAATGTTTTTAAGCCCAGACCCCAGACCAAGAAGAATAGTTCGATAGCATCTTTTGGAGGAAATGATTTTGGCGATTTATGACGTTAATCCTCCTGAGATATGGCATTAAATGTCATTATTGCACCATCGAAAATTTGCCGCTGCTTGCATCGTCAGAAACTAAGTGCCAGGAGAAATAGGTGCACGCCCTGAATACCTTCCATTAAATATTCTAGCTACATCTCTATTGGATCTTGCATTTTCACCAGTGATTCTAATTATTTCTACTTTCTCAGCTACAGTTAAGCGTAATTCAGTCATTATTAAAAGCTAATGACGTTTGCAACAATAATGAAAATGTTGGTTCTCCATGGCACCATTTGATACCAAATTAAAAGTTGAAATTTGGGACTTGGACAAATTTATGGATGAAAATTAAAAATTCGAATTATTAAACGAAAGTCGGTATTTGGGGTATTCTTTTGATTCTAAACAACTTTTCTTAATAACTTTTTGCTGTAACTCAAACGCGATGCAAAATATTGACAATAGGACCCATGTTCTTGATCGTAGTAGGCCAGGCTAATAACATCATTTGCGCTCAAGGACATGAATAGATGCCACTTGGTGAGTTGTACAACTGGTAAAAAATTCAAATCGATTCATACAAAAACAAAGAAAATACAGGGGTGCTTCCATGTAAAGTGAAACACACTGTATATGTTCGAAAAATTAAAAAACCTGTGTAAATATCATTTTTTGTTTTCTCTCTCTTTCTCTCGTGCTCTTGCACTTAGGTCTGCCCCGCCTACCGGGCAGAACACCATTGGCCGACTGAGTTGCCAGGGCCAAATCAACAAGAGTTGCCATTAGTAGTAGTTAGCCCTCTCCCGCCCTCCAACGAGGCCGCGGGACCGAGTCGTGTTAAAGTATTTAATGCGCTTTTTTCTTTTTGTTGATATTTTCTTCTATGGCTCCATTCCAAATTTTGAGTGCCTTGATTTTGCATACTTTAGGTCTCCACAGATCCATTAGAGATAATTAGCTGGCAGAACATGTCGTTAAACAGAGATGAATAGAGGCAGAAGATTGAGGAAGCCAAAACTCGGGTTACACTGTAATTCTATAGAAAAGAGAAGAAGAAGAAAAAAATCTAAACTGTTTGGTTAACTCACGCATTTCTTTAATAATACCAAAACGACAGAAAGGTTTAATGCTTTTCATATTAGTGTTACAATATACGTAGATTTGTTTTAAAATATTTAGCAAGATAGATCAAAGCCTCTTTCTTCATTTTGCCGAAAAGTTTTCAACGGGTGTAATTCTTTTCTTAATTAAACAGGTTTAAAATTATACCAAAACACTTTATTTATTTTATTTTCGCTCCTATAATACTCGTATTTTCGAAATTGATAATAAGATGAGTTCCTAAAACAACAGCAACGTTTCCTTGAATATTTCATAAAGAACCACCTATCGTCTTAGCTATATTTAGGATTATTTTTTTATAATGATGTTGGTGTTCCTTGATAAATTCTAAAACTGTTGGTTCTCCATTTTATCTTCTATTTCATAGGATTATGTCTTCGTTCATTCTATAACTTTATAGCTAAGCTTATGATCACCAATATTTCTTCTCGCAGTTAAAATGCGCATTTGAAAAAATTATATCGGCAAAAAAATCTTTCATGGTTAACAACTTGTTATTATTATAGAAAAACGTTTCTCTACATATGAGACAGATTAGTAATGGTGCGAAAGCTATAGGGTAGTTTGATTTACCCCTGATATTCTCCTGACCACGGCTTCATATATAGGGACACTATTATGTTTCAACATTCTGTACATTATAAAGGAGATGTCACTAAACATCTAATATTGAATTGCCGCTGTAGAGTAGTTGACATTTACATAATAGAAGTAATTTAAATAGACAGGTGGTTTGCTACTTTAACAATTTATTTTCACACTTGCGAATACAGTTATTATTATTAAATCATGCACCTTAGGACAGCCATTTATAAAACCATTTTGGAAATGGAAATAAATATGTAGAAGCAGATAAGGAAGCTTATGCCACGATACTGTGTTTATTGATAATATCAAATCGTCTGTAAGCTTCCAATACCAGTTTTCAGTAAATATTTCATTTGTTTTATTAATATTTACCTAATATTGCAACATTGAATATTTCCCACCTGCCAAACAATTCCAAATTAGAAATAATACGACAAAATAATTATTCCGCATATAAATGCAGTGAGGGAAGGTGGAATAATCGCAAAAATAGACGTAACTGTTCCATTTTGTTTTTTGGCCGCAACCGTACAACTAACTTGTAACGGAAACATTTTCTAATTTACTAAGAAACTCTTCAATAAATAAATTATTTAAGATTTTATTTAAAATCCACGGTACTAGTATTTACTTTTTAATTAACTTTTATAAGAGACTACCCCATTTCAAACCTGAATATACAAGCCCGTTGTTTCGACACAGCATGCCTCGATTTTAAACTTCTGCTGAAAAGAAGAAAATAGTGTATCAAAAAGTACCGAACCGCTTTGTACTAAACAGACCAGTAGCTATTTCTTATCGTAATTTATTCTACGTCATTCACAAACGCCAAATATAGTATGATCAGAAATTATTTTCATCTACTATGGCCAATTAAATGTATAAATGCAACTATAAGTCACTTAAAGATCAAATGTCAAGTTTGACATATAAGTATAAATGTAGTTGCATTCATAAATTAGGAAGTATTCCATAGCCATACTAGATCATCTTTAGATAGCATTCTGATATGGAAAATAACTTAACCTTCCTCTAAATGTTATCTGTATGAAGAGAAATTTAAATTAAAAAGTATATTTGATTATCATAACTTTTAAACTGTAATTATGCTGTGTAGTACAGGTGTACATAGATCACATATACAAGATGTAAACGGAAATGTTGTACATAGAAAAAAGACAAAGCTAAAAATTACGAATGATCAATTTAGTTTTGACTCAAGAAACTGTGTAAATCTGCTTTTCAAAATGAGAAACTATTTAGAAAGGCTTTGCTTTTTTAAATGTATTTTATGCAACAAAGCTTAATTAGCCGGGGTCGGTAGATCAGTGGTAAGCATCCTGACTACTGATCTTAGGGTCGCGAGTTCGATTCCCGGTCCCGGTGAGGTTTTCAAAAATAAAAAAATGCAGATGAAAGCCTCTACAGAATGCCATCATTCGGAAGTGATGTAAAGTCGTGGGTCCCATGTTACTACAACGTGTAGCATGTAAAAGATCCCTTGCTACGGTTGGAAATCCTTAGTCTTGGCAAAATTCTAAGTAGGACTTTGCCCGTATGACCATAGCAGTCGGTGTCTAAAGTACCTGGTACTCTGCATGCCTAAACCTTGTCCATTAACAAACAAAAACAAAAGCTTAATTAACCGTCGACATGGTAAAACAAGCAACGTTGCTATGTTACATGGTCACAGATATAGTCGACTCTTCACAATTTTTAACATTGTCTTTTCCTTATCTACTTAAATATATTCACAGCATCATTACACCGATTTCTACATGTTGACGTAAACCATTAAATATTAGATGTAGATGTCCACAACCGTTACAGCAAAAGAATAATTTAAAATTTATCTATAAGCTCCTCAGCATACCTGTTCTGACAACTATAAAATACAAGGTATGATTTAAAAAAAATACTATGGGTGCAGTTACAGAAGTTACTTTGTTTAAATACAGTGCTTATCAATCTGTGCGTAGTAATCTTCTTTCAAAAATATAACTGTTTGCGAAATAGTTAATAATCCTCACATCTCGTTGGCACAGAGAAATGGATTTCAGATTTTATATTTCATCGCGACAATGACCCATGTCGCACATCGTTTCTTATCAGACAGTTTCTGTAGGACAAAAAGATACTATGGGTAGGCAACCACCGCAGATTCTTCTCAAGAGGCAAGATGGTGAAGAGCAGGCAATGTTTTCAGTTAATACAAAAAATTTTAATTGGTACGAAAACACGCTTGAAAATTTAATGAAATTGTATATTATTTTTTCCAGTTTTTGGGGATTCTATATTACTTATAGCGATAAGAATATACTTCCATTAAATCTGACAAGTAGCAGCGGCGTGGCACATATTAACAAATGAACATATTATTGGAAGTGATTTGCCAGAAACAATTTAAAAGGAAATAGCTTAGCTCTGAATAGAACCGTTGTTGGTGCAAATGGAAAAAGTAAGTGAGTTAGAGAAGTAACGCACCGTGATAACTCAAAATTGCACCACTAAAGTCAAGGCTCAAATGTCAAATCTGTCAAATCCTCAAATGTAGTCATTGGTATGTGGTTTTTAATCATTTATGATGCTTCTGTAATCAGGTTCACGTCATTTACTATGCACCATTATTATCATCATCATCATATGTCAACCAGTCTTGTCCACTGCTGGACGTGGGTTTTCCTTAATTTGTTCCATCAATCCCACTATTGATCAGTTTGAGCATATACGTCCACCTTTCCGTCTGTTGTTCTAGCCAGATTGCCTGCCCAGTTCCACTCCAGAATGGCGATTCTTTCTACCACATCCTGGAGTTTCGTTCTCTGTAGTATGATGTAGTTTGAGATTTAGTCGCCTAGTGAAATGCCTAGCATGGACCGTTCCATATTACGCTGTGCACACATTGATCGTATACTTTGCCTTTTAGGCATACTGGTATTTCTGCTTTAAATATGTCTTTCAATTCCCAATCGCAGCCTATGTCAGTCTTAGTGAGTCTTAGTCGAGTAAAGTTTACTGCCCGAGCCGAAGGCGAGGGCAATAATCGCTCAAAGGATCAAGGCACTTTGGTCCCCAGGTATATACAATATTTTTTACACTCTCGGATCACAAATTATAAAATAAATCTGATTTTGTTGGTTTAAAAATTTATACGTTCGATTTGAAAAAATGGATGGCTTTGGAAATGTGAGTAACTAAGGTAATGTTGTAAATAATGTCATTTTGAAGGACCAACGTGCCACTTTTAATCCCTGAGGGATTAAATAATAAATTAATCCCTCAGGGATTAAATAATAAATTAATCCCTCAGGGATTAAATAATAAATTAATCCCTCAGGGATTAAACGTGGCACTTTGGTCCTTCAAAATGACGCCTACAGTAGGTCGTTTAGTCCCAGGAGTGCAAAATGTAATTTATGGTTTAGATGCCAAATTGCCAAAACTAGTCATTAAACATTTTAGAAACAAAACATTTTTCGTAGAACCATTTATCGTACGATTAGGGATTGTGAATAAGAAGTTCCATGTGTAGATTACCGAAAAGTCAAAACTAGGACCACCTACTAAGGCGAATCCATAAAAAGGTTCGTGATATGGATATTTCAGTAATCTAATTTAACGTCTAATGCTTCAGCTTCGAGTTAAAGTGAGTCTATAGAAGATCATGAGCCCCTATCAATAGCTTCAGTTTTATAATTTCATGTAATTTCTAAAAATAGTAGTACATATATAATAAATATAAATAAAGTTAAATATTAATTTGTACTTGCTTTAGAAATATATGCTGACACTTTTGTTACAAACGTTATATCTTTTTAATCTTTTTTTGGACTCCACGCACTTTGGTTAATATAATGATGAAATATATTCTTCTCATTTATATCGAAGAAAAATAAATAAAAGTTACGAAATTTTAACGCATCGCAGTGACATCAAATCAACCATGAGATGCAATCAAGTAAGTTGAGTGCAGCATGATGTACAAAAATAAACATCAAACCGTAATATTTCAGCTGCTGAACATCTGCTGTACCAGATTACTGCAATGTGTACAAATCTCCTATTTTTTTCGGTATAATTGAAGAATAATATAATATTCTAGCATTATTTTATTCAGAAAAATCCGCGAACTCCGAAAAAGAAAAAAAAATAGTTGCATTAAAAGAAATTTACTCTCCTTGCTCGGAGGCACTTTGAATTAAAAATAGTTTTGCTGTCAGGTTATAACGGTTTTGAACGATTTAATTGGTGTTTGAATTTTGAAAACCAGATGACAAATACCGATCCGTTTTTCATGCACCTCTCTGCATTCTGCATTTTAGTAGCTTACATTTCGAATAATAATCATTAGTAATTAATAACTTAAACAAAAAACAAATATTTATTATAAGAATGACCATTAAATGTAATAATTTTAATTTCAGAATTGTTAAGAAATAGCATGAAAATAATTGATAGAATGACGTTTTTAGAATTGCTTATTCTTTGTTTAAAAATATATTAAAATTAGAGCAGGCTTGGCATTTCATGCAACAAAAAGTAAACTGTAAACAAAAAAATGGGGTGACTTCATCAAGAGGTTTTGTTGTGTTTTGCAAGCTGCCCCAAAATAAATTATTTCTGTATGTTAATAAATACCCAAGGTAACTAAAAGTAGTGTTTCATTGAGTGATTGTGCGCTGGGCGACTTGTAAAAATTTTGCGCTTAATTTGGGCTTCCACACAGGTAAATACAAGACATCGAAGCGGTGTGTTACTTGGATATCATTCACGGAGGTCCAGCCAGTTTTATAAGTTCTTGTACAAGTGTATAAGCGAGCATCGTACGTGTAGTGCAGCGGCGTCCTAGATTTGAGGCACCCAGCTTCAGTGGAAGCAATTCAAGAAATGTCCGAGAGTTGCAGCCGATCACCAGGTAGGCCCGAACGCAGATTTGAGCCTTGCTAATTGCAGGCCTACAACTGCAAGTGGTCAGTTCCAGCGAGGGACAAGTAGCCCCATTTTCATCAGAGAATCCATCAAAAGGTCAGATTTACCCCCTAAAAGTGTTAGTTTTGTGATGGTGCTTCGTCAGCGTCCCTTTAGCGCATCACTTCAGGTTCGTAGCGTGGGTAGAAACGTTTTGTTGTAAGACGCGGAATACTTACGTTTGATAATTATCGCATAGCAACAGCGTTAATTGGGTGGACATCGAGAATTTCATTAAAATTCTGAGCTTGTTTATGTACTATGTATTACTTTAGAAGCTATGAAGCCATTTTGATTTTATGTAGGCCCCACCAGTTAAAAATTACCCACTTGTCAAGTCCCATTAGCAAAATAACTATATAAAGAGCGCTTACAATAAAATAGGACCTGACATAATTAATGAGAGCAAAAGCAAGTTAATAGCAGTTTTAATTATAAATAAATAAGTTTACAATATGCAGCACAGTTTGGTGAATTGAGTAGCCTGGCGGTGCTGTTGCCGGTCCCACGCCCGTTTAAAGGAGGAGGGTTCGTAGGTGAGGCTAGCTACCTGCCTACGGTAAAACAGGATGTTGCTCAAAGAACCAAAGATCAAACCTCGGAACCAGGACAGACCATAATGGAAGTACTAAACCATAAAATCGATATATGCGCCTTATCCGAAGCAAGAAAGAAAGGAAAAGGCACAACAAAGCAACAAAACTACATATTTGCATACAGTGGAAAGAACAAGGAAGAAAGAGCCGCCTCGGGAGTAGGAATATTGATACACGAAAAATACCAATCTAACATCTATGAGATTAAATACGTCAACGACAGAATATTAATAATAACAATAAAAATAAGCGAAGAAAAACTATACATGATATCAGTTTATACGCCAGACACCAACAAACCGCGAGAGGAAAGGGAAGATTTCTATAATAAACTACAGTCAGAAATAGACATGTTAAACAATAGCAGCAACATTTTTATCATGGGATACCTGAATAGCAGAATATAAACAGAAATAATACAAGTAGTTAATTAACGATATAACGAAGAACAAATCATTGACAGCGAAGAAACATTAATTTCAGTTCTGTGCGCACAATCAATTACGCATAAATAATACCTACTTTCCCCACAAACAACAATGTACACTTGGAACTCGAGAGATTAAGAATCTGTAGTTGATTACATAATTACAAACCGAGCAATTCGGCCAGAACAAATCGTCGCCTAACGTAGGATCAGACCATAAAATAGTGTTATGTAAAGCAAGAATAACAATACAATTATCTAAAGAAAATCACCTAAATATGTAAACAAATTTAATATCGAATCGTTAGAAAATTACAGCACTAGGCAATTATACGCAAAAAGATTGGAAAACATAATTAAAGACAACAAGATTAAAACAAATGACACAGTTAAACAAAGCTGGGAAAAAAATAATGAAGAATGTACTGATTGCAGCCGAAGAGACTTTGGCACAAAAACAAATAAATATAAATGCTGACCATAGTAAAACACCATGGTTCAACCAAGAAGTCAAAACATTAGCCGAGAAAAAGCGCCTGGCATACTTGCGATATCTCTCCAACAGAAACCAAGATGAACGCCAAAATTATATAGAGATAACAAACGAGTAAATGCGAAATAAGGCAAATCAAGAAAGATTACTGGACTGTCTTTACTAAAGATATGGAAAGCGATTTATATGGAGCACAGCGAAAGGCATGGAAAATGCTAAAAAGAAGAAAACAGAATATAACTGAATTCCAACAAATCAATGCAATTAAATCTGACCAGTGGCTAGACTATTTCAAAAAGCTTTACCTAAATAAATATAACGCAGACGAATTAGAAAATGAAGTTAAAGAAGAACCCCAAGAAGACGAAGATAAAGCCGAAGACACTATTACGTTAGAGGAACATCACGTACACGATGTCATTAGAAAACTTAAAATAGAAAGGCGCCAAACGAAGACGGGATAACCAATGAATTAATAAAGTACGGAGAAGATGCACTGGTACAAAAATCAACCAATGATTTCAAAAAATTATCACAGAAAGTAAAATACCGTCAGATTGGAAAAATAGCACTACGATTCCGATATTTAAAAAGAGCGATAAAAGAGAACCGGCGAATTATAGAAGAATAAGCCTGGTAGAATCGGTAATGAAATTGTTTACCCGCATACTTAAAGATGAAATAAATAAACATACAGCAATAAGAGAAGAACAACAAGGATTCCGGAAAAATAGATCAACTTCAGACGCTGTTGGACTCTAGTTTTAAGATTAATTAAATAAATGTATTTTTGTGCGATTAGTTTGCAATCCGCCTTGTGCATTTCGCCAAAATTATTCATAAGCACGTTCAATGGATTTCTTAAGTTTATAACTTTATTACCCTAACAGGCTATTTGCAACCACAATAAACCTTTGCCGACAGTGCGCTGGTTCGTGAGAACCGCAAGATTTTAGTTTTCCACGCCAAAGTTACCGAACGTTTCATTGGTTATTTAGACACCCCACGGGACTTGCAAATAGCCTACAAAATTTCAACTTAGATTTTAAGCAGTATCGATAGAATCGTGTTAACCATCCAAGAACGCAGACGTCACTCTTAAGTGCTATTTGTATATATTGTGTGAATATAATCTAAAACTTTAAAATCAACACTCTCTAATTTATTTAACTATACCAACATATATTGTGGTGTAAAACGCTACACTGCATCACCAATCCAGACGCCATATTTATATTGAGGCAAATAAAAGAAAAATCTTTAGAATTTCAAAAGCCTGCATTCCTTTGGTTTTATAGATTTGACTAAAGCTTTCGACAGGGTGAACCTGGAAGATATACTAACCATCCTATAAGAATTAAACATCCCAAACAAAATAATAAGCATAATCCGACAACTTAACACCCAAAACTTTACCAAGATAAAATATAGCCACCAATTAACAAAAAACATAAAGATAGGACAGGAATACGGCAAGGGGATAGCTTAAGCCCGCTAATTTTCTGCTTGTTAATGGACATAATAATAGAACAAGTGAAGGTTACAGAATGGGCGCCGAAAAAATTAAAGTAATTTGATATGAAAACGATATAGTGTTACTTGCAAAATTGAGGATGGATTACAAAGGCTGTTGAACAAATTCAACCAAGGAGGACATAAATACAACATGATAATAAATGTCGATAAAACGAAATGCCTTACTACCTCAAAAGAACCATTGCGTTGCAAATTGGAAGTAAATGGTAAAGTAACAGAACAGGTAATGACATTTCCCTATTTAGGGGTGTTAATAACTAGTTACGGAGATATACAAGGAGTAAAGAAGCAAGTGAATAAAGCAGCCGC
This sequence comes from Agriotes lineatus, assembly GCA_940337035.1. Lineage (NCBI taxonomy): Eukaryota > Metazoa > Arthropoda > Insecta > Coleoptera > Elateridae > Agriotes > Agriotes lineatus. The sequence goes on from OW679198.1 coordinate 109,353,644, forward strand.
AGTAGCAGGCGCGAGAAACACAAGTATGAATATAGAGAGCAAAACGAAAATATATAAAGCATGTGTTAGGCTGATATTAACCCACAGCATTGAAACAAGAGCGGATACACGAAAAACAAAACAGCTGTTAAGAACAAATAAAATGAAAATTTTAAGGAGTATAAGTGGAAAGAGATTAATAGATAGAATAAGAAATGAAGAAATTAGAGAAGAGTGTGAAGTAGAGGACGTAGTGAGATGGCGTGGAAGAATAAGAAAGCAATGGAGAAAACATGTTCAGAGAATGGAGGAAAATACAATCGCGAAAATATGTATGATCAACATACCTCATGGAAATAGACCAAGAAGAAGACCTCCAAAAAGGTGGAAAGAAAGTTGGACCTCTGGATCACAAGAACAGGCTTGAATATCAAAGTAAAACAGATCAATCACCTATTAAGAAGAAGAAGTAAGTAAGTAAGTTTAGAATAAAAATACTAGCGAGCAAATTACAAAATTGAGAGATAATTGAAGCAGTTTAAAATAATTAACTAAAAAAATCATTATACCCATCGCCCACAGTATTAATAATTAAAAAGTATAGCAATATACAGGGTGAGCACCTTAAAAATAAAATTCTGTTTTTTCTTTAACTCCAGAACTATTAGTTAAATAGCATGGCTCAGATTTATACCCTTAAAGAAAATCGGCATATTTTTTACCCCTCAGATAGAGGGCAAACACCTTAATAGCTATTAAGGCAACTAGTGTTTTACAGAGGATTTAAAAATCGAGGTTGATCATGTTAAAATTCGAGCGAAGCGAGAATTTTATGATCGACCGAGATTTTTAAACTGTAAAACACGAGTTGGCTTCAATATTTTTTCTACAGCCGAGGAGTTTGTTAGCTTAAATGCCCTCGAGGCTTCGCCCCTCTCCAAAGCGACCCTCGGGGCTCCACCCCTCTCCAAGGGGGCCCTCGGGACTCCGCTTTTCTCCAAGGGAGCCCTTGGGGCTCGGCCCCTCTCCAAGGGGGCCCTCAGGGCTCGGCCCCTCTCCAAGGGGCTCTTGGAACTCCACCCCTCTCCAAGGGTGCCCTCGGGGCTCCGCCCCTCTCCAAGGGGGCCCTCGGGACTTGGCCCTTCTCCAAGGGGGCCCTCAGGGCTTGGCCCCTCTCCAAGGGGGCTCTTGGAGCTCCGCCCCTCTCTAAGGGAGCTATCGGGGCTCCGCCCCTCTCCAAGGGGGCCCTCGGGACTCGGCCCTTCGCCAAGGAGGCCCTCAGGGCTCGGCCCCTCTCCAAGGGGGCTCTTGGAGCTTCACCCCTCTCCAAGGGGGCCATCGGGGCTCCGCCCTCTCCAAGGGGGCCATCGGGCTCCGCCCCTCTCCAATCGAGCACCCGGGCTCCGCATACAAATCGGTCCGATATAATAACTGTACTTTTAATCTTCACAAATAAGGTTTTATAAACTCTTAAAGTACTCCGTGCTTTAAATGGAATGGCGTGTTTTTATAGACAACATAAAGCACGCCGCATATGACCCTTGGAAACAGTTTAAAATCACGGCTGTAGAAAAAAAAAATAAGAGAAGTTCCTTGTAAAGCCCTTTAGAAATTCTTTACATTCTTTAACGGTAATATGTTTATGGATGTATGGATGGATGAAAAAAATCGAATAAAATCATATTCAACCATGCTAAGCATATAATTAATTGCAAGAGAGACTCCTAGGCAGTATTTAAAATGTTGTTTAAAAAACTAATGATTTTATAAATAATTATCAGTCTCAACATTTTGAAAAAATATATAATTAATTGAATGGATAAAATATAGCCATGCTTGATTCATTTATAATTCAATAATTACAATGCCTCATTATAACATTCGCTCATTATACAGGATGTTACAAAAATATCTGGACAGATTTTGTGTGGTTTTAGGTGGCGCTGATATAAGTAATTTGAGATGCACGTCCGCTGAAGCCGCGTTTCCGTGTTACACGGTTGTGCAGTTGCATCATCTAAGATTTCCTACTATCACCCATTAAAGTTTGTTACTCTTTTTCTTAGTAGGCAATCTTAGTAGCTGCAACTTCACAGCCGTGTAGCACGGAAACGCGGCTTCAGGGAACGTGCATCCCTTTACTCAAATTACGTATGTCAACTCCCCCTGCAACCACACAAAATCTGTCCACATCTTTTTGTTAGTGTTAGTGAGTAAAGTGAGCTCATAGTTCATCATCATAAACCATAAGCCCCATATATTAGCTTTCTAAAATGTTTCTAGCAGTTTTTCCATGATCCTTACGAGGTAGGAGGTGGTTCTTCAGACATTCTTATTCTACTTCATTTTAAAATTCTTAAAGATACACAACGGATTTAGGTACGAAAGTCTACAAAGTTCGTGAAAATGATATAATCAACATATAAAGGGATTTTAAAGAAGTGGAATGATATAACTCAAACTACCAGAAATGATAAGTGGTAAGGTAGGTGATTGGTCATTATCCTTTATCTAATAGACGTGTCTGTCTGGGACGCTGTTTTGTCTGGGACGCTGTTTCAGCAGCCAAACCGTAAGAGATAGAGAAAAAAGTTATGAAAGTTATATGTTTGAAATGATCATGTCAGGTCAGAAACCGAATTTCAGTCACGTGACATTTCCGGTTTTCGAGAAATCACGTGATTTCCGTCCGTCCGGGACGCTGGTCTGTCTGGGACGCTGTTTCAGCAGCCAAACCGTAAGAGATAGAGAAAAAGTTATAAAAGTTATATGTTTGAAATGATCATGTCAGGTCAGAAACCGAATTTCAGTCACGTGACATTTCCGGTTTTCGAGAAATCACGTGATTTCCGTCTGTCTGGGACGCTGGTCTGTCTGGGACGCTGTTTCAGCAGGCAAACCGTAAGAGATACAGAAAAAAGTTATGAAAGCTATATGTTTGGAATGGTCATGTCAGGTCAGGAACCGAATTTCAGTCACGTGACCCTTCCGGTTTTCGAGAAATCACGTGATTTCCGTCCGTCCGGGACGCTGGTCCGTTAAATGAGACATTTGTCTCACTGGACTGCTAGTAAGTTATAAGTCGTTATGCAGTTTGAAAACAAAACAGAATATCATACTAACTAAGCGTAAATAATTGAGAATTTTGATGAAGTTCCTTTAACAGCTACTATTGGTGTATTCTTTACAACAAAATATGTTTTTAAGAAAGACATTCTCATTTTCTTATTATCGCCCTTAAAAACAGTGGTGTAAGTTGTAATTTTTTTATGTTCGATCAATATAATAGGCGTTTTTTAGACCTCCTTTTCAGGCGTAAATCTAGTCGTTTTCGCCTGCTAAATGACGTCAGTAGGCGTAATAGATATTTATGCAGATTGACATGGTTAAAGACCGAGAGCCTCCGAGGTCTGTAAGTCAACCGAAGGTAAAAAACATAAATATCTCCCGTGATGCATACAATATTTTATTTACTAGCATATTAGTAAAAATAGTATGAAATTTAAGTGTCGTAAGTGTCATATGTCATATTTAAAATAAGAATCTGTAAGTGATATCAAGGATTGCCTGAATGCATGGTTGCTAAGACGTTATTTGTATGGTTACCATGGAGTAGAGGGAGAAATAATTCGAAAAAATTTTTGGGAGTTCTGAGTAGCTTTTCATATTTTGTATCTATGACGAAAATGAATAATATCATGTTACTAATAAATAATAGTATATTATGGGACAAGTGGTTGAAATTTTATCAGCCACGAGTTACATATACCATTTTTTCTACGAATTTTCACTCATTTTAACAAAGTAATGCACTTTAGAAAAAATTAAACATAAAGTGACATTTCTCTTGTCGTAAATTGAATGTCAAACAGTTTGAAATCCCGGTAGTCCGAGCATTTCAATCTCTAGTGGTTGAAATGCAACTTCAACCACCGGAATCAATGTCAAAATGACTGATTTCAATGTCATGAGTAGAAAAAATAATTTTATCCAACACCTCCATATAATAACACTATAATTATGTTGATTTTGCATAAGTAATATAATATATTACTCACTAGTGAAAGAATATTCAAAAAGTCAGTCACTAGTGAGAGAATGTAGAAAGATACCATAAATAACAAAATTAGATTTACCACTATTTATTATTCAAATTGATATTTGGAACCCCGAGAGCTTTCTTGGAGAGAGGCGGAGCCCCGAGGTCCCCCTTGGAGTGGGGCGGAGGCCCGAATGCTTTATTGGAGTGGGGCGGAGCCTTGAGGGCCCCCTTGGAGTGGGGCGGAGCCCCGAAGGCCCCTTGGAAAGGGGCGGAACCCCAAGGTCCCCATTGGAGTGGGGCGGAACCCCGAGGGTTTCCTTAGAGTGGAGCGAAGCCCCGAGGGCCCCCTTGGAGAGGGCGGAGCTCAAAGGGGTCCCTTTGAGTGGGGCGGAGTTCTGAGATCCTCCTTGCAGAGGGGCGGAGCCCCGAGAACCCCATTGGAGTGGGGTGGAGCCCGGAGGGCCCCCTTGTAATGGGGCGGAGCCCTAAGGGCCCCCTTGGAGAGGGGCGGAGCCCCGAGGGCCCCCTTCTTTGGTCAGGTGGATGGCGGGGGTGGCAGGGGCGGGGTGTGTAACAGAACGAAATGACCCAACGTAATAGGCCTAAAAATGGTGGTAAATTGAATAGGGTAGACCGCGGAATAACGCGCGCGGCCCCGTTTATTCCGCGGTCTACCCTATTCAATTTACCACCATTTTTAGGCCTATTACGTTGGGTCATTTCGTTCTGTTACACACCCCGCCCCTGCCACCCCCGCCATCCACCTGACCAAAGAAGGGGGCCCTCGGCGCTCCGCCCCTCTCCAAGGGGGCCCTTAGGGCTCCGCCCCTCTCCAAGGGGGCCATCGGGGCTTCGCCCCTCTTGAAGGAGGTCTTGGGGCTCCGCCCCATTACAAGGGGGCCCTTCGGGCTCCACCCCACTCCAATGGGGTTCTCGGGGCTCCGCCCCTCTGCAAGGAGGATCTCAGAACTCCGCCCCACTCAAAGGGACCCCTTTGAGCTCCGCCCTCTCCAAGGGGGCCCTCGGGGCTTCGCTCCACTCTAAGGAAACCCTCGGGGTTCCGCCCCACTCCAATGGGGACGTTGGGGTTCCGCCCCTTTCCAAGGGGCCTTCGGGGCTCCGCCCCTCTCCAAGGGGGCCCTCAAGGCTCCGCCCCACTCCAATAGAGCATTCGGGCCTCCGCCCCACTCCAAGGGGGACCTCGGGGCTCCGCCTCTCTCCAAGAAAGCTCTCGGGGTTCCAAATATCAATTTGAATAATAAATAGTGGTAAATCTAATTTTGTTATTTATGGTATCTTTCTACATTCTCTCACTAGTGACTGACTTTTTGAATATTCTTTCACTAGTGAGTAATCACTTATAATAATGCAGAAGACTAAAAGCTGTGTTTACACAACTAAAAGTACCACGGTTGCATTCGTTTATTTCTATTTTCGGGTTTTTGTAAACAAACTTCCCTTAACTTTTAATAGCGATATTATCACAGAAAACAATTATTTATTGTGCCTATTTTTTGTGTTTTTTAAAACTATTGACTCAGCTTCGAAGGCAAGTCCACTTTGGTTAATTTTCATATCTGCTTACTGAACGCTGCCAAGCAACCAAGCAACGAAATCCAAGCCGTACGTTTCTAGCATAGTGTAAAAGCGACGCCAACGTTTAACGTTAACGCTACATAACCTATATTTCTGCAAATTTTTATGCTTGGCCTCTTCGCCCAGTAAAATGAAACAAGCTGGTAAATCATAGCGGCAAGCAGCAAATCAAAAAACTTCATGCAGAAAAAGCCATCCATGAATGCAAGTGGGCGAAAGAAGTAACTCGTACTCGCAAGTATAGTGTGCATTGAGCATTGTTCTTTTATATTTCTCAAGTTTAACCTACAGTTAGTAATGAAGATGTTAAGAAATTCCTAGAAGATAATCGAATCACGGTGCGCTCCTGCGAATCCCTTAAACCCAAATAAGGAGCAGGTAAATCGTGCTGTTATGGCAACTTATGACCGATGTGATCAACGACAGCAGCTAAAAATGTTGTATTTTAGGTTCCGAGTTAGATATGAGCATGTCCATCGTAGAATGCCGCAAACTCGAAAATGATACTAATAAGCAAGCAAATTCTGCTGTGTGGTACCAATACAGAGCTGGTCGAATTACGGCTTCAAAATTTAAAGGCGTTCACAGAACAAAACTGGAAAAACCATCCCTGTCCTTGATACGTTCAGTATGTTATCCCTTAGCAACTCGCTTTAAGACGACGGCTACAGTTTATGGTTGTGAACATGAAAAGAAAGCCCTACAAGCTTACACTAATAAGACGGAGAAAACCCACATACATTTTGGTAGCAAACAATAGGTCTATGTCTAAACCGACAGTACCCACAGATTGGGGCATCTCCGGATGGATATGCCATCTACGAGTGCTGGTCCAAGTTCAGATGACATCCCTATGGACATGCGAGCTATAGGTGTTGGTTCAATTTCCAGTGACATTGTAATAGGCACCGATGATGAAGAGGTTTGTATTTTTGTGAATTATATGTTACAATGTTATGTACCTATTTTGATTATGGATTGCAGCTATGGTGTCACTGTAGGAAACCAGACGACGGCGAACAAATGGTAAAATGTTCTGACAGAAAATGTAGAATAAAATTGTACCATTCAGCATGCCTACAATTAAAAAAAATTCCTAAAGGAAAGTGGTTATGTGAACTCTGTAAATATAAATAGAATTATTTTGTGTAAATATTTTGATTGTTTATGTACATTAAATAGCTTCTAAATATCCTTGATACTTTATGCATTAAAATTATTTTTCTTACTTAATTTAGACATTAATTATTCTTTTATGTTGTGTAGACAGCATGTGTAATTTTATTGATTGTTAATGTAGCTTACATAGTTTCAAAATATCCTTATAGTCCAGTCACTATGTCATTTTTGCTTGAAAGTGAAGGGAAATTTGAAATTTCTTTTTTGGGGTATTGGTGAGGTCCAGCAAAGCTTAACTTCAAGTTGTCGACCAAAATTTCCTATGTGCTATTTCCGCTATCTTGATAAATAAGTGCGTTTGATTTTTTTGTGCTAAATCGGTTCCCGTTAACACTACATAAAAATAATGTAGACATCTTTGTAAGAATTTTGAATGTTCTACAATGTATGTTCTATTACTTTTTCGCGTAGGAGCAATATTTGTCGAGATATCGAACGCGAAAGGAAAGCGTGAAAGGGTCGAGATTTTTTTTCGAGCTTCTGAGCTTGTGTCTCATTTCTCTTTGTATTTAGCGAAAAGGTAGCCATTATCAAACTTGTAGAGGTTGAAAATAGCTTCAATTTGACCTGCGACTAAAATTACGACTTGTAGAGCGGGCCAAAGTTGTCAAGTTGGCGCATAATTTTTATTTCATGTATCGTACTATTACGTAGATGACAACAAATTTCATTGCATTATTGGAATCATTATATTTCATCAAGTAGATAGTATACAGCATTATATGACTGTATATTAATAATAATAAAAATAATAATAATAATAACATGTAAGGGCACATCGGTAACATACAATAGATACAGCAAGGGGCCTAATACCGAGCCCTGAACAACATCTAAGTTTATACGGACAGTGGTGGACGTTACATCATTCATTTTAACAAACAGTTTTCTGTTAGTAAGAAAAGATATCAGCCACATAAGAAGTGGGCCCCGAATGCCTAAGGAACATAACTTTTTTCTAATGCATTCCACATTCACAGTGTCGAATGCACGCGATATGTCGAAAAATTTTGATGCAACAAATTTACCGTTATCCAGTTGCTGATAGACATAGCGGAGCACGCTAAAACTAGCAGTTTCTGTAGATCTGAGCTGTCTGAAGCCGTGTTGTGTATCGGAGAACAGATTGTATAGTCAAAATTATACTCATTCGGAGTCACGTGACCTTTGTCTGTCACTGTTCATCTTTAGTAAAATAGATGAAATGGAAGAAATTTGAAAAAAAGGCATGTCGATTCATAAAATTAATTTTAAAAATTTGACGTTTCTAATCTGTCAGATTATATTTTTCGTGTAAGTTATTGAGATAAGGGTAATAAAACCTAAAATTGTCGAGCCGAAAACTGGAAATTAAAAGAAACCATCGGACATGCAGTCACAACAATTAATTTGAATATTATGCGTTGTTTTTTATGAAGAGTACAATATTAATAAAAGTAAATCAACAGTTTCACCCTCCAACGCTGTTCGCCGTGCTTCTCTTGCGTTAAATATCTCGGAAAGCACAATTTACCGAAAATATGAGCCAGAAAGTGAAGAATGCAAAAACGGAAGTCGACGAAGCAGTCAAGACACTATATATAAAATGTATGTAGCTAAAGAATTTGTAACCATAAAAAATCTAAAAAATGCTTGGTTGAAGAATCTGGAGGAGATTTTTCACATTCAGTTTCTTCCCTAAATAACGGGTGTTCATAAACAGTCGTCATCCCAGTAGGTTTTGACTTCAGAAACGTATGTCTATTAAAATTGAAAAAAAAAATGCGCTATGACAGTACTCAATGACGTTTCATGTGTTGCACGAATTAATCAAAGACATAACATTTTGTTTTTCAAAGCAACTGGGATGACGACTGTTTATGAACACCCGTTAGATTGTGCAAGGAAATAGGCTTCAAATGGCAATGTTCTATAACAGAATATGCATGCACAGAAATTAACTTAAAATTTGCTATACGCAGCAGGTTTTTTTACGACATGTTATGTTTTCTTTAACCTGTAAATTCAGTTTAATTTCATATAAGAGAATAAACCCGTAGCAATCTTGTTTTAGAAATTGGCATATGTCAGGATAACCTACAAAACGGAATGTCATTTATTTCCCTAAAATTGCATTTTTAAGAATCGATATACGTAAAATTACTAGATTATCACGTGACTCCGAATGGGTATAAATTTGACTATATTTATTCAGGAACGATACCATTCGATTTGCCACAACTTTTTCGCACACTTTGGAAAAGACACTCAGAACTGATAATTAACTAATTTTTTTAAATTTTATTTAAAAAAGTAGGCTTTTTTTAATTAATTTCGGTGTGTTAAGTGCTACTTTTTTTCAATCAGTGAAAAAAAGTGACACTTTGCTTTTAATTTAGGAATGAACGATTCTAATTGGACGTTTCCTTAGTTACCAATCGACGTTTCCTTAGTTACCAGAACTGACCAACGCACTTGACTAAAATGAAGGCAAATACAATTCTATACAAAATGGGCTTGGATTTGAATGTTTAATGAAATTTTAAAAAATCTTATAGACTCGTGTTAGCGTGCTTATTTTTCACACTTGTGAAAAAAAGTTGCACTTGTAACACTTGTGGTCTAAATAACTATTAATACTTTGGTAGATATTATTAATATTATTATTAAAGTAAAAATAATTAGATTAACTTTGTTAATAAGATTTATTTCATAATTATACAATTATAGGAGGGCATAAATTTACGAGGGCACAAGAAACTGTTAATATCTGATCTACCACAGCAACATCGTCAGTTTTCTTTTTCGCCAGGAACATGGGCATTGTTTCGTGAAGAACTGTATTTTTTTGACGAAGGACTCCAATATTGCGTTTGACGTGTATTCTGAAAAAAAGATATAGGTAGTTAAGATAATTATTGTAATAATATACTTGCACTACCTCACGCTTGCTATATTCCTGGTTGATTCTATATCCCTTGGATCGAGCTGCCGTATCCCTTTTAGAAAAGCAGGCGTAATCACTGTGGCCATATGTAGTCCTAGGGAGTCTTTTATTAAAAAGCCACGATCTGTCAATACAAAATCTCCTGGCAAGAGATTGTTTAAAATCCCACAATCCTCTGTTAGACCTTTATCGCTTATTCTGCCACCATATCCATGTGATATAAATGATATTGCTCCAGGAGGAGTGATGCCTATTAGTACCTTTACCGTATTATGTTGTTTGTACGTAGACCATGTAGTACATTGTACTTCAAGGCTACTTGATTTTTCCACTCTCATCTCAAAACAATCGATTATTACTGAAATCTTGTTGCCAAATGCTACCTTGAAGCATTCTGGCATTGATTTAATCACCTGATCTCATTCAGGCCAAATAATAAAAATTTTCATCCGATGATACATAATATTCAATGTGGTATAAAATATTCTGGAAATTGTTTGTACGCTGACGTTAAACATGTATGCCAATAAACTAAAATCTAAATTTAATCTAAGTTTTATCACCGTTATCAAAAACGTGCCTCTAAGCATGTTTTACGTACTGAATTAGGAATAAATATATATAATTAAATGTGAACTGTATATATTGTATGTATTTGGTGTAGCATTTGCCATATAGTAGACGTGTGTAAAAGAATTTTTTTTTGTAATGTCACAAATAAAGTATATCTATCTAACACGCAAAACTTTAAATGCGCGCGGGCTACAGCGTCATTCTTCCATGCTCACGTAAAACTTTTACATTCGCTGGAAAATTCTCACTTTTTTAACTTGTAGAACAATCTACTATTAATTCACTAGCGATTTAAGAAGAAAATTAACTCGCTAGCATATAAACATTATAAACAGTTACTTATGGAAACTATTATGGAGATAATAATAATAATGGCAGTTTAAAATGACAAAGAAATAATAATTAATCGAGTTATTTAACAATAACAGTAACGGCGTAACTGGAGACTTGAGTTACCACATTTATATTTTTATGACGCTCAACGCCTCAACGGCTTAAACCTGAAAAGAAACACAGATTGCAGGCAGCTGAAAATTATTTCGGTGGCGCAAATAATTCTCACATATAATCTCATAAGAGCATTAATTCTTTCCGCCATTTTTGTTACTGCGTTCCAACAACGTCGTATTAATTAGGACGCCTTCCAGAGGCGAGCGTTTCCTTTCCAAAGACTTTCCATTTGAATTTTTTTTTTTTAACTTTTCCTTACTGCCAATCTCTAGCGTGCTTTTAAAACTTTCTTTAGTTATTAAATTCGTTGTACATCTTAAATGCGGCATATGCCGCGGGTTTCAGCTAGTATATTATATTACTTACGCAAAATCAACATAATTATAGTGTTATTATATGGAGGTGTTGGATAAAATTATTTTTTCTACTCATGACATTGAAATCAGTCATTTTGACATTGATTCCGGTGGTTGAAGTTGCATTTCAACCACTAGAGATTGAAATGCTCGGACTACCGGGATTTCAAACTGTTTGACATTCAATTGACGACAAGAGAAATGTCACTTTATGTTTAATTTTTTCTAAAGTGCATTAATTTGTTAAAATGAGTGAAAATTCGTAGAAAAAATGGTATATGTAACTCGTGGCTGATAAAATTTCAACCACTTGTCCCATAATATACTATTATTTATTAGTAACATGATATTATTCATTTTCGTCATAGATACAAAATATGAAAAGCTACTCAGAACTCCCAAAAATTTTTTCGAATTATTTCTCCCTCTACTCCATGGTAACCATACAAATAACGTCTTAGCAACCATGCATTCAGGCAATCCTTGATATCACTTACAGATTCTTATTTTAAATATGACATATGACACTTACGACACTTAAATTTCATACTATTTTTACTAATATGCTAGTAAATAAAATATTGTATGCATCACGGGAGATATCTATGTTTTTTACCTTCGGTTGACTTACAGACCTCGGAGGCTCTCGGTCTTTAACCATGTCAATCTGCATAAATATCTATTACGCCTACTGACGTCATTTAGCAGGCGAAAACGACTAGATTTACGCCTGAAAAGGAGGTCTAAAAAACGCCTATTATATTGATCGAACATAAAAAAATTACAACTTACACCACTGTTTTTAAGGGCGATAATAAGAAAATGAGAATGTCTTTCTTAAAAACATATTTTGTTGTAAAGAATACACCAATAGTAGCTGTTAAAGGAACTTCATCAAAATTCTCAATTATTTACGCTTAGTTAGTATGATATTCTGTTTTGTTTTCAAACTGCATAACGACTTATAACTTACTAGCAGTCCAGTGAGACAAATGTCTCATTTAACGGACCAGCGTCCCGGACGGACGGAAATCACGTGATTTCTCGAAAACCGGAAGTGTCACGTGACTGAAATTCGGTTCCTGACCTGACATGACCATTCCAAACATATAACTTTCATAACTTTTTTCTCTATCTCTTACGGTTTGCCTGCTGAAACAGCGTCCCAGACAGACCAGCGTCCCGGACGGACGGAAATCACGTGATTTCTCAAAAACCGGAAGTGTCACGTGACTGAAATTTGGTTCCTGACCTGACATGACTATTCCAAACATATAACTTTCATTACTTTTTTTTCTATCTCTTACGGTTTGGCTGCTGAAACAGCGTCGAGGACAAAACAGCGTCCCAGACAGACGGAAATCACGTGATTTCTCGAAAACCGGAAGTGTCACGTGACTGAAATTCGGTTCCTGACCTGACATGACTATTCCAAACATATAACTTTCATAACTTTTTTTTCTATCTCTTACGGTTTGGCTGCTGAAACAGCGTCGAGGACAAAACAGCGTCCCAGACAGACGGAAATCACGTGATTTCTCGAAAACCGGAAATGTCACGTGACTGAAATTCGGTTTCTGACCTGACATGATCATTTCAAACATATAACTTTCATAACTTTTTCTCTATCTCTTACGTTTTGGCTGCTGAAACAGCGTCCCAGACAGACCAGCGTCCCGGACGGACGGAAATCACGTGATTTCTCGAAAACCGGAAATGTCACGTGACTGAAATTCGGTTTCTGACCTGACATGATCATTTCAAACATATAACTTTCATAACTTTTTTTTCTATCTCTTACGGTTTGGCTGCTGAAACAGCGTCGAGGACAAAACAGCGTCCCAGACAGACGGAAATCACGTGATTTCTCGAAAACCGGAAATGTCACGTGACTGAAATTCGGTTTCTGACCTGACATGATCATTTCAAACATATAACTTTTATAACTTTTTCTCTATCTCTTACGGTTTGGCTGCTGAAACAGCGTCCCAGACAGACCAGCGTCCCGGACGGACGGAAATCACGTGATTTCTCGAAAACCGGAAATGTCACGTGACTGAAATTCGGTTTCTGACCTGACATGATCATTTCAAACATATAACTTTAATAACTTTTTTCTCTATCTCTTACGGTTTGGCTGCTGAAACAGCGTCCCAGACAAAACAGCGTCCCAGACAGACACGTCTATTAGATAAAGGATAATGACCAATCACCTACCTTACCACTTATCATTTCTGGTAGTTTGAGTTATATCATTCCACTTCTTTAAAATCCCTTTATATGTTGATTATATCATTTTCACGAACTTTGTAGACTTTCGTACCTAAATCCGTTGTGTATCTTTAAGAATTTTAAAATGAAGTAGAATAAGAATGTCTGAAGAACCACCTCCTACCTCGTAAGGATCATGGAAAAACTGCTAGAAACATTTTAGAAAGCTAATATATGGGGCTTATGGTTTATGATGATGAACTATGAGCTCACTTTACTCACTAACACTAACAAAAAGATGTGGACAGATTTTGTGTGGTTGCAGGGGGAGTTGACATACGTAATTTGAGTAAAGGGATGCACGTTCCCTGAAGCCGCGTTTCCGTGCTACACGGCTGTGAAGTTGCAGCTACTAAGATTGCCTACTAAGAAAAAGAGTAACAAACTTTAATGGGTGATAGTAGGAAATCTTAGATGATGCAACTGCACAACCGTGTAACACGGAAACGCGGCTTCAGCGGACGTGCATCTCAAATTACTTATATCAGCGCCACCTAAAACCACACAAAATCTGTCCAGATATTTTTGTAACATCCTGTATAATGAGAGAATGTTATAATGAGGCATTGTAATCATTGAATTATAAATGAATCAAGCATGGCTATATTTTATCCATTCAATTAATTATATATTTTTTCAAAATGTTGAGACTGATAATTATTTATAAAATCATTAGTTTTTTAAACAACATTTTAAATACTGCCTAGGAGTCTCTCTTGCAATTAATTATATGCTTAGCATGGTTGAATATGATTTTATTCGATTTTTTTCATCCATCCATACATCCATAAACATATTACCGTTAAAGAATGTAAAGAATTTCTAAAGGGCTTTACAAGGAACTTCTCTTATTTTTTTTAAGGTGTTTGCCCTCTATCTGAGGGGTAAAAAATATGCCGATTTTCTTTAAGGGTATAAATCTGAGCCATGCTATTTAACTAATAGTTCTGGAGTTAAAGAAAAAACAGAATTTTATTTTTTAAGGTGCTCACCCTGTATATTGCTATACTTTTTAATTATTAATACTGTGGGCGATGGGTATAATGATTTTTTTAGTTAATTATTTTAAACTGCTTCAATTATCTCTCAATTTTGTAATTTGCTCGGCTAGTATTTTTATTCTGAACTTACTTACTTACTTCTTCTTCTTAATAGGTGATTGATCTGTTTTACTTTGATATTCAAGCCTGTTCTTGTGATCCAGAGGTCCAACTTTCTTTCCACCTTTTTGGAGGTCTTCTTCTTGGTCTATTTCCATGAGGTATGTTGATCATACATATTTTCGCGATTGTATTTTCCTCCATTCTCTGAACATGTTTTCTCCATTGCTTTCTTATTCTTCCACGCCATCTCACTACGTCCTCTACTTCACACTCTTCTCTAATTTCTTCATTTCTTAGGCGGAGCCCCGAGGTCCCCCTTGGAGTGGGGCGGAGGCCCGAATGCTCTATTGGAGTGGGGCGGAGCCTTGAGGGCGCCCTTGGAGTGGGGCGGAGCCCCGAAGGCCCCTTGGAAAGGGGCGGAACCCCAAGGTCCCCATTGGAGTGGGGCGGAACCCCGAGGGTTTCCTTAGAGTGGAGCGAAGCCCCGAGGGCCCCCTTGGAGAGGGCGGAGCTCAAAGGGGTCCCTTTGAGTGGGGCGGAGTTCTGAGATCCTCCTTGCAGAGGGGCGGAGCCCCGAGAACCCCATTGGAGTGGGGTGGAGCCCGGAGGGCCCCCTTGTAATGGGGCGGAGCCCCAAGACCTTCTTCGAGAGGGGCGAAGCCCCGAGGGCCCCCTTGGAGAGAGGCGGAGCCCTAAGGGCCCCCTTGGAGAGGGGCGGAGCCCCGAGGGCCCCCTTCTTTGGTCAGGTGGATGGCGGGGGTGGCAGGGGCGGGGTGTGTAACAGAACGAAATGACCCAACGTAATAGGCCTAAAAATGGTGGTAAATTGAATAGGGTAGACCGCGGAATAACGCGCGCGGCCCCGTTTATTTTTCAAATAAATTTTCATATACAATACCGCGAGCGGTCGACGAATTGCCGAAAATTTTTGTCAAAGTGTATGAGTGTTTATTGCTTCGATATAAATTGGTCGAGTGCTACAGCACGAGACCAATTTTGAAGCAATAAACACGAATAAACACTTTGACAAAAATTCATGCAATTCGTCGGCTGCAAGCGGCATTTGAAGGACTATTCAACGAACAAAATTGACATTTCTTAGTAATTAATCAATTTTATCACGTCTTCTTTGAAAATTAAAATCTGTTGACGTAAAATAAATTGTTTGTCAAATTTGACATTTCTAATATCATATTTGATTAATTTTACAGGAAGTTAAATAAATGTCACAGGAAGAGAAAAAAATTGTCATTAAAACTCCGCTAGCGGAATTGTTGCACAATTTTACGCTGATTGGTGGCAAATGACATAAATACTAAATTATGATTGGTGAATAGTTAACTTGAAGGGGGTGAGTTGCATAGTCAAAATAATTACCTACATGAACAACATATGGAGGTGTTGGATAAAATTTTGTATTAAACTCGTGTGGAATTACACATTAGTCACTTAAGAAAATTAACCACTCGACCTAACGGTCTCGTGGCTAATATTTCTTGCGTGACTAATGTGTAACATTCCACACTTGTCTAATAAATAACTATTATCGCCCGCTGACGTCATTTTATTTATTATTTACAAACTGTGTCTAGTAACAAATGTACTAGTCAGTTAAGATAATTGTAAAAATTGCCCTATTGTAATTTCACGTTTTATAAAATCTGAATCTGCCTTTTTAAAATTTCAATCGTACATACAGTTTTGTATGCACATCTGGCGTAACCAGCGTCTTTGGGTATTGTCGTGTTACAGCCGTCGGTGCTCCGCACCTCGTGCTATAACTTTTACGCGGCGGACCTAAAACGCTTGTTTTACGCCCTTGATACATAAATAACCTCTCGAATGCTAAGCAAACGTGTTAACCTCTACTCTGCAGAGTATGGTAATTGAGCTGTGTCGTTCCTCTTCTTTGTAGGGATGGGCGCGTGACGTGAAAACAGTCGTGTCACGTCGTGTCACGGCGTGTCACGTCGTGTCACGTCGTGAACGTGACTAATATTTGAAAATCGTGACGTGAACGTGAGTGAACGTGAGTGAAAATTTCCAAGGCGTGATTCACGTTTCACGTTAATTTCACGTTGAATATTTAGTAACGAATAAAAAACGGCAGGGTGAAGCAACTTTTAAATTCATTAAATCACGAATTCTGCCAAACAAGTTACATTATGTGGCTTTATTTTTGGACCCTAATTATAAATCCTTAAAGTTCATACCTTCACATAAAAGAGAAGATTATAATGCAAATAAAACTATAGATGATAATGATGAAATACATAGCAAACGACTCAAAACTGGTACATCAGCATCAAATTCTTATCTTTCTACACTTAGAGATAGCTCTGACGATGACACATGTAATTAGGATGATGTCGAAACAGAACTAAATTAGTATGTTAAATTAAAATTCGGAAATGTAGATGACATTTTAGGATTTTGGAAAAACAGTGTAAATACGCCACTGTTAAAAAAACTTGAGAAATTTTAAACATACCGGCAAGTTCCGCTACAAGCGAAAGGGTATTTTCTACAGCTGGGCGAATTTTAGAAGAGCGCAGGATTCGAATTACCGCAGAAAATGTTGATTACATATTATTTTTAAATCAACATTTTAATGTGTAGATGTGTAGATGAACTTATTATTCTAATCAAAGTAATGGTTTGTTTTTTATACTCGGTTAACGCTGAAAATGTTAATTACGTTTTATTATTAAACCAAAAATGTATTGTGTAGATGAACTTATTTTTAGAAAAGTACCTAATGTTTTGTTTTGTATACTCGACTACTCGACTTAACACTGAAAATGTTGATTACGTTTTCTTTTTAAACCAATTTATTGTGTACTTGTGTAGATGAACTTATTATTCTAATAAAATTAATGTTTTTTTTTTGTATACTCGCCTTAACGCTGAAAATGTTGATCCTTGTACGTAAAAGTACTTTCAAACCTACGAATTAAAAGTCTTGCTTAGCAACATATACCTTCTGTACTCATACCAATAACGGAAACGTCAATTCAAATGACAGCTTTTGATATTAAACGTAATGTCTTTGAACTTTGAAGACAGCTGCAAGAAATATATTTGCAAGAAATCAGTATTTATCCCTTGTCGAAGTTATTGTAGTCAATTTTAATTTTTTTCTTGTTATGTCAACTATTCTGATTGCAACATACCACATAAATTATGTCAGGTGCAAAACATATTTTTAGTTCTCTTTAGGGTTTTTTCATTGGTTTTAAATTTGAACATTCTGTTCTATCTGAATTTAAATTTTGAAATAAAAGCTGCGTGTCACGTCGTGAGTGGCGTGTCACGCCGTGAACGTGAGTGAACGTGAGCGTGAACGTGCGTGAACGTGACTGTTTAAAGCAAGCGTGAAACGTGCGTGACGTGAGCGAAAATTCACTCACGCGGCCATCTCTACTTCTTTGTCTTCTACTTATGTTTAGCCAAATATCTGTTTATTAGTAGTATCTTGCTGCTATTGCTGCGCAGTAAACTGTCGCTATTGCACTAAAATATTATAAAAATTTGATTTCTTTAACATATTTACATATAAAGATAGAAAGTTGCGTTATTTGAAATAATAGTCATAGTTATCTGTCTGCTTAAAAATAACTTTGGTACACCACTCTAGCAGATAACTAAAAAGACACCAACTTCATAGCCGGAGCTGGCTGTGAGTTAAACGAGGAACTCTAATATTAAAACTGTAAAAAAATATGGGCGCCAAGTTGCAAGTAACCCAAGCACTTTGCTAATCAAACAAAAAGTACACGTTGAAAAGCGCACCTAATTAATCCGTGAAACGAATGTGGACAGCGGAAAAAATAAAATTCGCAAGTATAAATAAAGTCAGTGTATAACAATAAAGAGCACTCTTTACTACATACACAAACATGCGAAACCAGATCCAATACCCCAGGAAATATTTCAATTGTAAGAGAGGGAAGCTTGAAAAGTCATAAAAGTATATAATCAAAAGTTATTAATATTTAGTATAAATAAGTAATACAGAAAATAAATGACGGTAGAACTAACAATTTGCATTACCAAGAGATCACTTGGTAAAAGCGCATAACCACGATAGCGCTATTAAAAGCTAAATTTTGGGTTCAGATTGAATTAAACCCATAACCCACAAAGGTTACGTCCTATAACCCGGAATACGCTTAGTAATTAAATAAAATCGGTTTCAATACGTTGGGTAAAGATTAGATCAATATCTTGCAAATAGGGCAACAATTAAGCTTAATTCAACCTAGTTGATCGGTCACTAAAATGAACTGAAAATCCAACCCTTAAACCTCAAAGTACATACAGGATTGCTTCACAAGATCCAAATATAAAATAACCAATTCAGGAGTTCCCTTGACATTGCAAAAATTATTGCTAGCAAACAGTGGCTGGAATACTTCAAAACAATGCAAAATAATTGCCTTACTTAAGTAAGTCCTAAATTATACTGTATTTATCTAAACACGAAGCCAATCTGGTATTTGACAAATACATTAACAATAACGCGAAACACTAACAAGTTAAAAAGATTCCCATATTGCAGGTTATGTAGAGATCCAATGTTTTAGCGCAGGGAAAGTAGAGTAGAATGAAACACATCTTTTGTAGCTGATCACCAGGTAGTAAGCAGGCGTATCAGAAGTAAAGCCCTGTCGATAAGCCTAAAAGAAGCCAGGTGTATGACCAAAGTTTCAACGGCTCTTCCACGTTACACTCTTCGACTGCCGGTAAAGTATAGTTTAGTAATGGGGCCTCCAAAGTGAACTGACATCGAACCCGTTACAGAGATGGGATCTTCAACATACAAATCGTCAAACGACAAGGGCACCTTGGCTCACACCGCAAAATATTTTCCCCGTAACTAGAAAGAGCTAAAAATGGAGAGCATAGAATCGGAAGAAATATTACAAAGGGAAGTCTACCGTTGAGCTCTTCTGCTTCTTTTTGCCAAAATCGTAACATGCTACTGTCAGGTACAAATCCAAAATATGTTTGATTTTGAGATACTCGCGAAAATATATCATGATACCGATTCAAACTAGGATGCAAGTTTAAATCCAAATAAAAATGGAACATTTGACTTCACAGACGTAGCTTACATTGCAGACCTTCCTAACTCAGCACAAAATTGCAAACGGCCAAAAAGATAAGCAGCTTGCCCAACATTTTTGGAAGTACCTTGAGAATTCAGGATAGGCAACCATAATAGCTCTGAGCGGGAAGTAAAGCATAAAATAGAGCCAAACTGGTTAGGAATAAAAATACATCGACTTATAGTTTAATTATAGTGTAGGTAATATCTTGATTTAGCAGTTATAGGGAAATTAATTACGTAAATACTTATAATTACTTTTAACCAGTAACAAATTATTCTATGACGCACGTTTCTTCTAAATTTAGAAAAGTACAAATGCGAAATTTAAATTAAAATTTAATTTTAAAAAAATACATTTCTAATAAGTTGCCGTTTAAAACTGAAGAAATTTTTTTTAATCTATAACCATTTTAAACATTATT
The DNA here is from genome assembly GCA_940337035.1 of Agriotes lineatus. NCBI lineage: Eukaryota > Metazoa > Arthropoda > Insecta > Coleoptera > Elateridae > Agriotes > Agriotes lineatus. The sequence continues at coordinate 109,373,654 of OW679198.1, forward strand.
TAGTTCTAAAAAATAAACATATCGAATCCATTTGAACTTCAATTCCAAGTCAGTCAGTTTTCATTTAAGATAATATCCTGAACAATTTGCTAATTAGATCTACATTGTAGCTAACGTAACAAAAATACTATCTTACAACTTGGCAGACAATAGGCACGCATATGTTGAAAAAGTCAACGATCTTTATTCTTTAGTGATATTGTGGTAGGTGGCTCAGTGGTAAAGCCTTCGTCCTTCGTCGGTCATCCTAGCAGGTTGCATAAAACTTAAGGAATTAGACATAGAAATAATGAGGAATAAAATAGTCATAATGAACAGCATTAAATATCTAGGCGTGAAATTTGACCGAAACATGACCATGACAAAGCACGTAGTAAACACAGCAAAAAGAAAGCAGAAAAAACAGCATATGCATTATTAAGAGTTATGCCCAGAACTTTTGGTTCCAGCTTCATGAAAAGGAAAGTACTGTATGGAGTCATAAACTCCATTATACTATACGCAGCTCCGGTGTGGCACAGAGCATTGAGGAAAAAAAGTATAAAAACATACTTACCAAAGTCCAGCGAAGAGCGCTACTAGGTGTGTGCTCAACATACCGCACTGCATCGACCATCGCACTACAAGTCATAAGTGGCATCACTCCTATTGAGATGCTGGCAGAAGAAAGAATCGAAAAGTACCAAAACGGACAAGTCACCAAAATCGAAATAAGAGAAAGAACAATCTCGAAATGGCAAGACAAATGGGAGGCAACCGAGGGAAAAGCAGCATGGACAAAAGAACTAATCCCAGTTATAGGACCATAGGTCAACAGAGAGTTTGGAGATGTAAACTATTACATCTCACAAATATTGACAGGACACGGCTGTTTTGGAGCATATTTACATAGAATAGGTAAGAAAGGAAACTGACGAATGCGATTACTGCGGAGAAAAAGATACCGTTGCGCACACAGGCTTTGCATGCCCCAGATAGGGTAATATAAAACGTGAAATAGACCTAATCTCGGGAGAGGAGATCACGCAGCACAACCTAATTCAAAAGATGCTCGAATCCAAGGAGATGAGGGATGAGATATAAAAAAGATTAAGGCAAATAATCACAGATAAAGAAAACGAAAAAGGAATACGACAGGCACAAGGAGGATAGATACAGGGAAGGAATAACGACAAGAGAACAGGGTACAAGCAAACTTGAAATACAAAGGTATACAAAGATTCCTCGAAGTAATGCAACTGCGATGCCGGGGAATCCCTCTACTATTACCAAGAAGGAGGTGGTAGTTGGTAGGAGGCCCTGCCTCTTTCTAACATACCTACTGACTTAACGCTTATCCTTGCACCCACCATCTAAGCGGGGTCGAATCCAACACAACCCCGACAGAATGGGGTGTCTTTGGAAGATTTTTCTCCTCCTTCTATAAAAAAAAGCCTTCGTCTTGCTGAGTTCAATTGTTGGCGGCGTCACTTGGTTATCAAAATCCATTGCTGCAACCACTACATAACTTCCCTATACAATGTTGACAGCAATTAAGTTTTACAGCATAATGAACTGCAATCAGGAAAAGCCGCTGCTTCAGTAGTAGAAATATTAAAAAAATACTGATTATAGTATATTTATTTAACATAATATGATTATGCACTATACAGGGTGTAGATAAAAGCGTAGTTAATAATTTGTGTACCTGTTTTACACCCCAAAATAAGTAGAAAGTGTTTTTTAAATAAACATATGGCCCAACACGCTTTAATAAGTAGCTTTGTACTTAAATTGGTAAATTATTATATTATTAAGAACTTTCAAACCAAACTGGGACATCCAAAAACTCCAATATCAGAAGAGAATATTCTAAATGCTGTAGACTCAAATCCGTCAACCAGTACCAGAGTGCTTACAAAATGTTTTACAGCATACAGTGTGGAATATTTTACATGACCAGCTTTTGCATTCATATCATCTTCAGCATATGCAAGCCTTCTGCTGAAATGATTTCCCTGTACAACTAGCATATTGGCATTAGTTTTCGCAAAAGTCAACAAATTTGGATTTTTTCCCTCAGTTCTCTCTACAAATAGAACTCGCTTTAATAAATACGGTATTATGAGCATTCACAAGAAGCACATTTGGACAAACGAAAATATTCATGCCATATTGGAATTACATCACCAACAACAGTTCAGAATCAACAAGTAAAGTCCAGGGCACTTTATTCCACAGATAGGAATATAGTTTGAGACACGGCGAGTCTGGGTCGCCAAAATACCGCTTTCCGAAACCCATTCAACCTGGCACACCATTAACGGCGTACTGGGTGATGTGGTTAGCATCACACCTTCGACGACTGTCTTACTTACCTACTTCCACAACTGTGGTTTTGGTACCCACTTTTTAAAGCGACTGGGTGTCCCCCCCCCCCCCCCGCCAGTTGCCCGATGTGGGAATTGAACCCTTTACTGTGGCACCGTAGTCGAGCTCCCTAACCGCTCGCCACGCTGGCGATCAGAAGCAACATGTGGGAGGATATTATTGGTGACAGTTTGCTGAAATTTACATTATTAGGAAATCTTGTTAATCACGAAACATGTGTTTTGTGCGATTTTTTTATAAAATCTAGGATGTCAGATAGATTGGTCGAGGAGAACCTATTCCATGGCCTCCTCGTCCTTATCCAAATCCACTTGGCTTTTACCATCTGAAATGTCCTACTTATTACACCGAAATTGTGCATACCTGCAAATACTTTGAAACCAGTTTTTGACCAACAGTCAAAATCAAAATAATTCCGGATTTTTGAGCGAGTTTCTAGTTCTGTAGTTTGTTTCTTAGGAGATATAACAATAAGGATTTCTCCTCCAGGATGCGTTTTCGATCATAATAATGCTTATAATAGTTTTTACTAAGTTTGTGGTGTAGAACATGTCCGTAAATTATTGCCTAACGTTTCCAACCACTATAGTATAACATTGCTGTTGATTTTCAAAAAAATACCTAATTATTCCAAGGTAATCCTTGCTAGGCAGTATTCATTTTATTCTAGTTATTTTAGCTAGTGTGCAGCCTTTCTTCATATTTTTGTCATCCAATAGCAAATGTAACTATGTAGATACAAACCTATATGTGATTTACAATATCTAAACTGTTTAAGATTATAACAAGATATAATTTGAACTATCGCAACCCGGTGATCGGTCATTTCAAAATATTTTCCGTAATATGCGAGAGGGAGTGTTCAAAATCGGCTGACTGCTTGTAGCAACATCAGATTCTGATATAACTATACGAAATGATTAAATTGGCCCTTGTTACCGAGAGCTCCTTCACTCGACAGCGGAACTTGCTGACCTCTTCTTGCCTCTTGTCGATGCAAGAGTGGAACCGATCGTTAGTCCACTCTGATTCTCTACGACTCCCCATAATTCCCCTAAATATCAACCTGGATAGATCCACGCCAGAAGGAAAAGAAATTTAGTCTAAAGCGAGCCAGGAATTAGAAAAAAAATGCCTCTTATAAACACTAATATATATCCTTAAATCCGTGTCCCTTATTAGAGAGAAACCCTCATAATAATAGACTGCAAGAGTCTTCTTTTTAATGGCACCGTCCACGTGGTGCTCTTATAATGATCCCGTGATTCATTAACCAGCGGGCTCATTAATGAGAGCTGAAGGGACTGAAATATGCCCCAGTCACTTTAAATATAAACTTGAGGGGGCTAGCGAGCAACACACTTAATGACTTTTAAAAGTTGCTTTTAACAAAAATTATCGTTATTTAAAGCACAAGGGAAATGGCCGCGGCCGCGTTCAGCAAAATCCGCATATCTGTGCTGTACCTAAGAAGTGTAAAACACAAACTAGAGTACGCGTGTCGAGACCGCGGTACGCTAACCATTGCCAAATTAGTTCAATAAGATGTAGTCCACGCGTCACAGTTATTATTATGAACAGATTGGGATTTGCATGTATGGAGAATACGTGTCTTCAATTGTTAAAAGATACTTTTTATTCCTGCAAATTGCGGGACGTTAGTGAGGCCAATTCCACCATTCGCCGCTTTCTTTGTGGATTTTTCCAATAATTCGAAATAGGGTTAATTATCCGCACATGTCTGCCTCTTTTTTGTCGAAGATAACAAAATGAACCCGTGTGAATATCGACGAATTTTAAATGGCAAACTTCCGACCCTTAAAAATTATGTCGGGAATAATGAACGAGAATTACAGTCATCTGGAAATGCTCTTAATTATTGTATATACCTAGTGAACAGTTAACATTAATAAAATTTCCTTCGTAACTGTTTATGAGACATGCAAGTGCTCATAAAGCGAAAGTATGTTCTTTGTCTATAGTAATACATACACAGGGTGTCTAAACATTAAACTGACAAACTTCTAGAGATGGTTACTTAGGTCGTTAAAAGGTGAGTGGTTAACAGTTTATAACTCAGTAGCGATACATTTTCGAATTTAATTATTATTTATTAACTTTTGACTGGCCAAGGTTGACGACAATGAATAACAACTAACTAATAACAATTCATTGGTTGCCACTTGAGAGTTTAGAGAAACTGCTCAAAATGTCTACGATCTACTTTATTCTAGAAGTGACAACGAAGACCGATACTTATCGAAAGCACTGTAATAGGTATTACACGTGTTAATCAATTCGAGTTACACGCGTTTTGGAGTAATTGTTAAGATGTTTCCAAAGAAAATCCCCATTCAAGAGCTTTACGCACAACTTCATCGTCAACTGAAAGTTTTGAAACTAAAAACTTTGAAAACAAGGAGAAAATGTTTACCCTGTATCTGTTGCTTCACCGTCTATCTATTATCAATTTTGGTCAAAAATAAAGACATTATTTTTCTCTAACAAATTTGAAATAAAACAAACATTTTTCTCCTCAGTTATAAATCTTCTTGATGAGTTTGACTACAGCTGTTTCATTTGGATGTAATTGTTGCGCTGCCCGTTTTTTTATGACCTGATATATATACTGCAGTCTCAGTCTTCCTTGTCGTTATCTGCCGACTGCTTCCTCTACAATAGCCTTAAAGATCCCCTCACTTCTTAGGGTAAGCCACACTACCCTGCCTCTTCTTTTTATGCTATTTATAATATGTTAGGTATACTTGAAAGACAATAGAGAGCGAAATAAATGTCTCTCTATTAAAAGGCCAAGAAATAAAAATGGAAATACGAAGTAAAATAGATAACAACTTAAGCAATATATTACACCAAGATACAAATGGCAAATGGAAGCAATTAAAAATTAATATAATGAAACCGAGCAAGAGAATACCCATCAAACTAAGTCAAAAACAAGACAAAACTGTATGATCTCTAAAATTCTACAGCCCATGAATGGCAGTCGAATTGTCAAAAATAAAAACAACAATCATGCATATAGAAATAACCAAAAACAAATTCCAATAACAAATAACGAAGGAAGAATGGTGCAAAAATAAATACAGAAAAAATAGAAGAACTACAACTAATGTACATAAAAAAGTAAAAGAATTAATGGAGACACAAAAACGAACAACCTAATGTACTAATAAATAAAGATGGAAAAATATTTATTGATATCGAAAAGGTATTGAAGGAATAGAAAACATATATCTCTGAATCATTCAGTGATGACAGAAACAAAAATAAATTAAGAAATCATTCTCAGTCTCAACATAATGGAATTGAAATAACTAAGACAGAAGTTATCCACGCTATGCTGTGTAACCTTTCCTAAAAAACCAAATGCAAGAGTATGTACAGATTATTGCACAATAAGTATCATGAGCCACACTTTAAAGATATTTTAAAAATCAAAATTAGAAGAAGATATGGACGAGATACAATTTGGATTCAGAAACGGATTAGGTACAAGAGAAGTGCTGCTCTCACTAAACATCCTCATACAATATGCTTATGATATGAAGCAGGATTATAACAAAGCTCTTGACACTGTACACCATCAGTAGCTAATTGAACTAATAAAAGAAAAAATCTAAATATAAACGACATTAATATCATTACCAATCTATTGCTATGAACAGATTTTAAGCCTTTATGATTATAATAGCATTTTTAGCAAATCAATTATCTTATAACATGTTCCAGAAAAGTGCTAGTTTAATTTTTCAAATTGTATAAAATAGCATTGGCTCTGACAATAATTTGTAAAACGATATTAAAAATAGTGTTAGTCTTGACATGAACAACAAAATGTAATCAGAGCAAGGTTGGAAATAATGTAAAACAATGTAAGATCGAAGACAAGCAATTGTGGAAAGGAAGCCAAACTGTGCACCGCTGTTAATTTTGGCTTCCCCAATAAATAATTATTAACAGGTAAATAAATACCTTTTTCCTAATTCAGTGTGTTTGAAAATTTATTCTGTATCCTTTGTCTACGCTGTAATAAGTTGCAGTAATTCGTAGCACCTCTGCAAAGTTTATAAAAAGTGTTTGCTTTGTGCATCGAGTGTTGGGTGGTTTTTTCGAGATTGTGTATGAGCTTCTATCAGTGTAATTGAAGCCCCTTTGAGCTATAGGTAAGCAGCGATGCTCGTGGAAAGCAGTTGGAGCCCTAGCTTGAGACAACGGCTGAATTGGAGGCGTTTTTCGCAGCGGTCAAGCTATAGCAGTCGTTCTGCAGGACGTTCAGCTACTTTATCTGCGAGCCAACAAAGAAAGAGGGGCCCAGGCATCGTGGAACTTGCTGGGAAATCGAGTTAAGCCCTAGTTTCCATTGGAAAAGCAACAGAAAGGTCAGAAAAGTTTATCCTAAAAAATTGAATTTTGTGAATTTCTTAGTGGTGTCGTTTTTTGCGCACTTCCGGCAGAAGCGTCCTCTGAGTGTTTTTGTCTGTAACTTGTATTTGCTGACTACAATTGCTATAATCTAGGCAAAGCTTGAATTACGTAATCATTAATATTTGTCGAATAATAGCGAACTTGTTTTGCGAATTGTGACATTGGATGCCCATATTTGAATTAAGTTCCCGTTAGTTAAATAATATCTAGTATTGTAGTTATTCCAGTACGTAAATCAGCATTATACAAAGCGTTTACAATTTTAATTTTTTTAAAGGATACTACGATAATTAGGTTAATAGCAAATTTCTTTCCTATAATTTATACAAATCAAGATAATATTTACTAAGATGTAGACTCGACCCATGTGAGATTAAAATTATTTATTTTATTAATAAACAATCCATAACAAGTTAAATACCATAACACTATATTACAGCCAGACAGCAGTCTTACAAATAGAAGGTAACTTCACTGACGAAATAAGAAGGCGAGTCAGACAAGCCTGCATGCTATCACCAATCCTCTTCAATATCTATTCCGAAAAAATAATTAATAACGCAATAAGCGAGGAAAATAGAGGAATGAATGTTAACGGAATACCGATCAAAAATACAAGCTATGCGCATGACGCAACATTAATAGCTACCAGCCTTGAAAATTTACAGATAATACGTAATAAAGTTGTAAAAGCAAGCGAAGAATATGGAATGTCTCTGAATATTAAAAAATGTAAAATCGACCAGAATATATGACTACAGAAATAAATTCAGAATCATATACCAGTATCAATATGCAAGATTCACTAATAAATATAACTTCAGAAGTAAAAAAATCTGTAAAGGGCTTTAACCGGAACGTTTCTTAACTAAACATTTTAAAAATATCAAAGAAAAGAGTAGTTAAGTTTTTAAGGTGCTCACTCTGCATCTTTTGAATCCAAAAAAATCTATTTTCATCAAGGGTAAACCTCAATTTTCGATCTAAAGCAAAAACAGACCGAATTTTATTTTTAAGGTACTCACTCTATATTTTACCGAAAGTACGTGTATATTCGCTTTCGACACAGATAGACATACATCCCCATGCAAAATATCGTCTTTCTCCAACAAGTATTTTTTAAGCTACACCGCCACAGGCAGACGGACAGACTCACAGACAGAAAGATAGACAGACGGAATTGAGGAAACATGTTTTATTGTAACTATTAAGAGCAATGCTCAAATTATAGAGGATTATTTGTAATGAGAACTTCAAGTAGACTCTAAATTATAACAACAATATCAGCATAAAAAAGAAGAAGAACAATCGGGTTTCCGAACTGTTAGATCCATCATTAATACCATCTTTTGCCTGACACAATTGATTGCGAAAAGTATTAGAGTGATCAATCAACATCTACTGTTTGCGGATCTATCAAAGGCTTACTACAATATAATACAAACATTTTGGCAAATTTTGAAACAGACATAAATTGATAATTAATAATATAAACAAGTGGATCTGCTTATCAATTTATCTACCTGTGCATTCGGAACGCTCTGAAGTTAATTGCAACTACTTAGGCCATCCAGGCCAGCTAAGACTAGCAAACTTATTACATATTTCTGTAATATAAATTAATGTAGAATTCAATGTCTCCTTGTAATTCTCAGTTACAGCAGTATAGATTAATGTAGAATTTATAATTCAATGACAGATATTGTTGTGCTAGAACTGAAACTCAAATAAGACACTTAAAAGCAAGAGGAACGCGGCAAGTCTTCTTTCACTTTTATATAAACAAGGAATTCGTGAACCGAATTCTGACTAAATTTATAATAATTTAAAAACACATATAGGTAAATTGTAATCCATATGGGCACATAGTGCCTACCGATTAACTCTAGTACTTTGATAAATGCCATACAAATCTGTATAAAGCATCAGTTTTGTCTGTTTGTTTGTTAACGGACAAGGTCTAGGCATACAGAGTACCAGGTACCTTAGACACAGACTGCCGTGGTCATATAGTCAAATAATTTTGCCGAGACTAAGGACTTCCAACCCTAGCAGGGATCTGTTACATGCTACACATCATAGTAACATGGGACGCACGGCATTACATCACTTCCGAATGAGAGTAGAGGATTTCATCAGCATTTTTTTATTTTTAAAAACTTCACCGGAACCGGGGATCGAACTCGCGACCTTAAATCAGTAGTCAGAATGCTTAACCACTGAACTACTGACCCCGGCTAGAATACATTTTAAAAATTAAATTGAAAATCAGATTTTTAAAATTGTTGATATAGAATAGCCTATTTCATTGTTATTGCTGTATATACCTCTTGTTGTCGATTGAGTACATACAAGTCAGCTTGAGTCGCTATATAGTTTTCAGATCATTTCAAAAATAAGGAAAACTTGAATGCGCATTTCAATTCAGTTATACTAGAAGAGTGCTGTTTCTCATCAAAACCGGTATTAGCTGCAATTACTCTTTTTTTCGCAGTCATATGCCGGTTGTATGGTTTTACTATTGTTACATGACGCGATATTCACAAATTCTGCTAAATTAAAGTCCCCATATTTGTTTAGAATGAATATTCATCGACTCTCTGAACTACATTTAGTAAAATTTCATTTTCTACATCACATCCGGGTGCAAGTAGTTCATCATAAAATATGGAAGCAAAAACTGTTATATTTGATGTATCTGGTGGACTAGATTTTGTCTAAATTCTCAATAGTAATATAACAAACGCGAGATATACTTACCGATTTTGCACACGCCAAGGGGCAATTAAAACTGCCCCGAGGGCTTGTACGAGGGCAGTTTTCTAAAGGCAACCAGCACGATGACTCTTGGCACGGGCAAAATTATATGTAAGTGTGTCGCCCGCATTTATATTTTGAAGATTATTACACAAAACCCATATACGAATTATGATTTAAAATTGATCTAATAATGCCAAAAAATTCAAATTGCTTGTTTCTTGCATCTCTATTTCTAATTATGACACCATCCACGGGGTCGATAATCATCCCTAGGGAGCTTATCGCTTGGTAAGCACCCCACGGGCGCTTATCAGCTAATCAGTATGGGATTGGTCGATTTTCAAACAATGCATGAATCTCATTGGATGATATCAGTCATGTGATAGTTGTGTGTAATAATCATACATAGTAAAACAGGCTACAAAAATTAAATGTTATGAACTGCTGTTAGCAAATATAAACATCTCACATATAAAAGAAATTATAAATGTAATTAATGTGCATGGTTGACTCTAATAATAGCAAACACTAAAGTTTTGCTCACTCTCTTTATCTCTTTCTTTTGCTGTATATAGTCGGGTTGTGCTGTATGCTTCTCTCTCAGCATGCTACTATCGCCATGTCATCTGCGTACAAGAGTTTTGAAATACTATTTCAATTTTTTATCTTCTTATTTTATTTTTATTGGTTCTCTCCCTACTTTCTTTAACTACCTCATCCATAATCATTTCAAATAGTATCGGGCAAAGCATGCAGCCTTAACGTAGTTTTTTCGTTGTTTCGAAATATTTTGACTCCGCTTTTTTCCTATCGCTAAAGTTTTTGTTTTCTTGTATAATACTTTTGCCTCTGTTTCCTAATGAGTTCCATATACCCCTTCCTTTTATTCTGTAGGGTGCTTTTTGCAGGTATATAAAACATATATCAGTCTCACCTTTCATAATTATTGTCTGTTCGCTAATTTGTCATAGAATGCAAACGTGGCCTTTTACTCCTCTTCCTTTTCTAAAGTACTTGACTGTCTTCTACAGTGTCTTTTAATTTTACTTTCCCTAGTTCTTACTCATACCTTTCTTGCTATACTTATTAGTGTAACCTCTCTGTAATAGTCGGATTCTTTTAGGTCATCTTCGGGGCCGGAGCGTATAGGTGTGCAGCTTCTTCACCGGACACGAGCGGTTAATCAAAGAGGCGGCATTTTGATTGATATTATATACAGTAAAACTTCTCCTCAACCGATTACTCGTTCTAAAGACTAGTCCATTAAGGGACCATACTTTCTGAGAACAGAAAATTTCTAAGGTATTTGTAATACAATGCTACTCCCGAAAATTCTGACTTAAAACGACCACTTGCAGTACCTTATATTTTTAATCTGGTAATTTTTGTGCATTGGTTAAATATCACTGCCTTTTTAGTTATTTATGGCGTGTCTTATTACAAGTGCCGGATTCTAGGTAAACTGATGCTATGTAACTACGTAAAACCAAAGCTATTGTTTTTGCTTTGAGTACTGTGGTTATACGGGGATATAAACAATAAATTTTGAGTGCAAAATCTCGTATAAATGTAATTAAAGTTAGTGAAAGAGAATTATCTCAACAAAATTCAGAAATGGCATGCAAAAGTTTTAGAAAAGCGCGGCAAATTAAAGAAGGGTTTCAAAATACAAACAAAGATTTCAGAGGAAGGTAAAATCAACCGTATAACATACAAATTGTGTAATAATTTCACATCAATTATATTTTTAATTTCATAGTACCTATTTCAAAATAGTTTCGCCAATTTTGACATAATGATCCAGTAGAACACAATAACCTTAAGAATTTTTTAGGACATTCTATTTATTTCAAATGTCTTTTACTAATTTTATACTATTTCAACATAATTTCAAGAATTCCCTAAGCTTTTAGTCATCACCAATAATTTCTTAGCATTTCAATAATTTCGTAGCATTTCATGCTCCTTTCAATAAGTATTTTACAATAATTTTGTAGTGTATTCTAAATTTTCTAGTTTTTTATAACAATTTCTTAATATTTCAGTATAGTCTTAATCATTCAGTAGTATATTTACATAACTTTCGAGCATGTCATATTCTATGATCATTTCAATAATTTAAATGCATCTCATATTAATTCTACAACTTTTCATTATTTTCATCATTCTCTTGCATTTCATGATCATTCCAATAATTTATTAGTATTTTTGTAATAATTTTTTAGTATTTTATAAATTTTCTCTCGTTTTATAATGATATTTTAACATTTCATCATAATTTTAAAATGTTGTGGTATTTAATAATAATCTCAGTAATTTATTAAATTTATTAGTATCTTTATAATTTCTTAAAATTTCAATAATATTGTAATGCCTCATAATTATTTTAGTAAATAGTTTGTAATAACTTTGTAGTGTTTTATAAATTTTGTCTCTTTTTATAATGACATTTTAAAATTTTATCATAATTTTAAAATTTTATGGTATTTAATCATAATTTCAGTAAAACCATAGCATCTCATAATTTCAATAATTCTCTTGCATTTCATGATTTTCATAATTTAGTATTTACTTTTACCGGTTCCAGTCCTTAGCCTGTTAATAATGTAGCAGTATTTCATGTGAATTTCCATATGCAGTCTTAAATGATTCGGTAGTGTTTTCTAAATTTTCTGGCATTTTGTAAAGACTTTATAACATTTTATCATAGTTTTAGTAGCTTCGTAGTATATTTACTTAACTTCCTAGCACTATTCTATGATCATTTCAATAATTTAAATGCATCTCATAAGAATCATTCTACAGTTTTTCGTGATTTTCATAGTTCTCTTGTATTTCTTGAACATTCCAATAATTTATTAGTATTTTTATAATTTGGAAGAATTTCAAGAACATTTCAATGCCTCATAACCATTTTAGTAAGTGTTTTGTAATAACTTTGTAGTATTTTATAAACTGTGTTTGATTTTTAATGTTTCATCAACATTTTAAAAATTTTGTGGTATTTAATCATAATTTCAGTAATTCCGTAGCATTTTATAATCTCAATAATTCTTTTGCATTTCATGATCATTTCAATGATTCCAAAGTACTTTTATAATTTCTTAACCTTTCAACAATGTAGCAGTATTTCATGAGCATCTTAATATGTATGTCTTTTATTTATTTATTTATTTATTTATGCAGTGGAAATGATTCTGTAGTGCATTTCATCATCTTAATAACTCTCTGCATTTCGTGATCATTTCAAGAATTTTAAAATATTTCATACTCACACTATATCATTTCATAATTTTACAACATTTAATAACTTTGTAGTATTTTATAAATTTCATATAATCATGCATAAATTCATCTCATTATTTGCAATTTAAAATCATTTTATAATCATTCTGCAGTGTTATATAATAAAACGTTGCCCTTCATGATAATTCCAAACATTTCAAACAATTTCATGATCATTTCAATCATTTAAAAGTATGAGTGTAATTTTTTAGCATTTAAATAGTTTTATATTATTTTATGTCAACCAGTAACTATTTCATAGTAATTTTGTAGTGTCTTATAAATTTGAGATAATTGTATAATGATTTCTTATTAACATTTTGCCATAATTATCCAGCTTATCCAGCTTTCCTTGAAAAGTATTGCATAATCATTTTGTCTTATCCTTGGAAAGTATGGCGTAATCATTTTGTAGTATTTTATAATAAGTTTATGGCATTTCATTGTCTTATTCCTTCAATTGCACTTCATGACCGTTTCAATAGTTTCAAAGTATTTGATAGTAATTATTAGAACATGACATTTTATTATTTTAATTAATCTCCTACATTTAATGATCATTTTAATAATTTCAAAGTGTTTTTTAATTTCTTACCATTTCAGTAATTTTTAAGTATTTCATAATAATTTAAATTTGCATTTCATCATAATTCTATAGTATTTTATAAATTTCGTGTCATTTTGTAATAATTTCTTAACATTTCACAGCCATTTCAACAATTTCCTAGTATTATCAAAAAGCCGCTAATAGATAGTGTCTATTTTAAAGATGAAGGAATCTTGCAACATAATTGCAATCTATAAAACGCCAATTTACTCATTCTGATGAATGAATGCAAATATAATATTCCCACATTGAGGCTTATAGAAAGCTCTTGTGAAAGAGTAACGATTTTTTTAAAATCGGTGTTGTCATTTTAGCTACTACCATAACCTTCAAACATCTCATAGAGATGACCGATTTTTAATACCGCAAACTGTGAGTCAACTCAATAACTTTTATTATTTCTATTTCTACTTTACTTTTCTAATGTAGCAATGGGCCCCTTTTCCCCAAACAGTAAATATATGGAGTTTTTGTAACCTGAATGTTTCATAAAGCAAACACAATAAAAAATTTAACGCATTCTGAAATACCTCTAAGTACACTAGGAGACAATACAACAACCAAGAATTATATTCAAGTCGAGTCGGCTTTGAATGGAATGGATATTTGGGTTCAATTTTTTCTGGGTAAACTATACAAGATATCAGAAGCTTATAATAAAAAAAGTTTCAGTTTCCATTAGTGCTTCGATCGATGCTTTTCAATTTTAAGTTTTTGTAAATAGGGCGAATTTATAAAAAAATTACCATTATCTCCAAAATTCCACTCCTTAATTTCAATATTTTCCACTTTTTTTCAATGCTGTTATATGTTGTCGAATCCTGGACCCCGACCAAAGCTTATAAAAAATAGAATGAAAAAACACACAAAAAATCATGAGTGTAAAAAAAGAAAATGAAAATATCTAGGACACAAACATCAACAGAATTCTTTAGGACTACAGGGAACAAAACAAAACCTGCCTTAATGATTGCCAATATTCGGTAGCTGATTGAAGCAAGAAAAAGAAAACGAATTCATTAAATTACTTAAGTAAATATATATTTCTACTAGTTTTTGTACGGTCGGAAGTTATATCCCTCTAGAGGATTTTCCTTTCTAGATGCTTCACTGTAGTATACCGTTATTTATCCGTTCTAGATTATGTGTGAATGATTGTTTATCATAAATTCTAATTTCAATAATTTTAATATTCAAACAAGCACCCTCTGTAACCTGCTTCGTCAAAGCATTCACCTTTGATCTATATCTCCTTGGTAAATAAATAGGCACCTCAATTTGAGCAGCAATAAATGATGGCGTTCGTCGAAGGCGCTCATTTGAACACAAATATAGCAAGCAAAGCTGAATTTTTAATCGATATGTGCTCCCTATTACTCGCCAATTATTAAACCTAAATGAGAGGCCCTCCGCATACGAGAGCAGTAACTTATTCTAATAAGGAACGTACTCGGCAGCGGCTGACAGTTGTGTCATTATACTTTGTGTTGTGTCGCTTCTTTCACGTGAGGACCTCATTAAAGTTGGGGCTTGAACCACTGCCGAGCTGCCCCCGTGCAGTGGCGGCGATCGCACTTAAAAACCTACCCAACTCCCCTCGAGGTTTTCACTTTCCGCAAATGAAGTTAATCAATTTCCATGCAGATGATGGATCTAGTTTTACAAGTGAAATGCTGAAATTCAGGAACGCTTTGAAGCTGTACCACCTTTGAGTGCCCTTTTGTTTTCTGGGGGTTACTCAGCTGGATTACAGGTTTTTTATGTTGGTAGAACTAATTATAAAAGTTACAAGTAAAAATAGGCTCCACAACATGGACGAATAAAGTACATTAGGAACGGTTATTTATAAAAATGATGCAATTACGAAACGACAATTTAACTTCAATTAAATGAGTTACGTCCTAAGCCGAAAACAAGAAACAACAAGAAGTTTTGAAGCGCGACGGCCGCTGTTTAACGACCATCGCCCTTGCACCTAACAACATCACTAGCAAATTCTAATTGGACAGTGCTTTGGGTTCGGTTTGCTTTTTGTCCCCGAACTCGTCTCATTATGCTGCTTTTTATCGGCGACCACAGATGTATCGGTTACCATCACTCAGTAACCGACGTATTACAGAACACCTCCTAGATATCCTTGGTTAACTAACCTGATGTAATGACACTTGGTATGCCTGTGGCAAAGATGACATGTACATATCACGATAGTTAATGGAAAACGTGTGATAAAAACTGTGACGTTTAAAATTTTTCTTGAAATATATAAATATTAACTAATAAGTTGCTTAATTGCAGTGTACATTTTTTTCCAGAGAGTTGACCGTAAGAGTTGTGATGCTTTGCATTTAGCTATAGACCTAATAGACAAATAATTATGTATGTCTAATATTTTTAAACTTCGTATTCTATTCCATGTACATTCGAAGTTTTCCTACACCATATTTGTTTGTAAATACATAGTATACCGGCAGAAACCACTACTTATTTTAAATTTGATGCATTTATTTTACTAGTGCTGTAATTAGTGCTCTATATATATACAGATTGGGCCAAAATTATATATTGTAATAGCCCCTCGCTTAAATAATAAATTGAGTTTTAAATACTATTTTATGGCAAGGCATAATACACTTTATAAATTGTATTAGATTTAATTACGAACCTGCCTGTAAAACTCAGGGCAAATTAAAAGAATGTAATAATAATTACCACTAGTAAATGGTTTACTGCTCATTCCGTATTTTATCTATTTGCAATAAACTAGGGCTTAGCTCCGATGAACATGAAACAAAATTAGGTCAGGTTGTCGGTTCATAAAATTAAGAAAAACTATAAGTCGTTGTATGCCAATTTAACTCGGATATTAGGGCAAATGCACAATTTCCATCTGATATTTAGATAAGCTCTAAATTTGACTCAATAAACAAGATGATCTGTCAGTGCAAACTAACGTAAAATTGAATTTTAAAATACCAAAATAACAATGAAGCATTAGGTAAATACGATTAATACTGTGACATAGCAACTGCTAAGCTCGTTTTGTTTCTGGTGTGGACGTCGAAACCTACTCGCGATAGTTTTTTGTTCTGCATTCGGCCAAAACTGAAAAAATGCCGCGTCATTTTGCACTTTCAAAAAACGCTATCTAAGTTTCTGGAAGATGGACGGACCTGGACAACTGGAACCTGGTGCTGAACTTCATGAGATCCAGAAATAATGGACCTACTCCAACGCTTTCCCTGTGAAATTACCTTGAGAATGGCTGCTTCGTAGGCGGGATACGTTTTCTGGGGACGCTTCGTCGATGGTAATTTTCGTGGTTGCTTCCTGCTCCAAAACTCTGTATACAGGCACTCAGGAGGAACGGCTCTACACGTTGGACATAAAATTCTTGCTGGCCGCTGCTGCTTCCTTATGAAATGAGTCCTCGAAGTTACTCGCACTTGGACGAATCTTGCTGCTGGCTAAACTGCTACTCTAGGACCTCTTAACACTTGGCCAACTATACCCAAAGATGCCCTGCACACTGGCCAATAACTTTACACACAACTGGTATTAAAACAGACTTTTATTTATAATTTAAGCAATAAAATATGGAGCTCAATCTGCCCCCAACACAAATTTTACAAGCTTGTCTGGTAATTCTCCACCAAAAGACCAATTAGGATGATAACATGTTTCACCTTATGTACTACAGTTTTGATGTCATGTCTTTGCCTAACTACTAAAATTGTCTTTTCTTGGAATAAATATCACTACACTTTGCTCTGCTTTTAAATCACTTTGGTTTATAATGCACTGATACGCTTGGAGTTCCTTTAGCGTCTCACTAATAGTCTTTCGATCGGTGGCCTTCCATTTTTCATTGCTTTATTGCAATCATTATTTTGCTAGCACTGTTTCGTTTGCTGTTTTACACTTTTAATACATAACGCTCATATTTGTTCTGTACTTAATAAATCACTCTGTATCATTTTATTCACATTATGTTTGACGTAAATAAGCTCAAATCGGTTACAAATTACATTTATCATATCTAGAGCTCTGAACGTAACCCTTCTCAAACCTGCTTTATTTGATGCTAACTTTTATTCCTAAAATTATTAGTTATTACTGCCCACATCAAGTGCACCTATTACTGTAAAGTGCTGAATATCTTGCAATACACAAAATATTTAATTCTATGCTCATCTTCACCTATTCATTTAGTTAATTAGTCAATCAGAATTGCTATGTGCAGTGAACCATTACAATATAACAGCAATGAGTTAACATAAAAAAGAAAATAGAATGCGTTGCCTGAGTGAGAAAGAGATAAATATAGAAGCAAATATTTGAGTAGGTTGACCTCATTTTAATTATGACATATGTCAATTAAACATGACTATCTCTTTCTTACTCAAGCATTCTATTTTGTTATTCATGTTATCTCATTGCTGTTATATATAATTTTGGCCCCGTCGGTATATGTATTTACTAACAGTAAAGTTGGAAGACTTATGTGCCGATAATGGTATGTCGCAAATGTAATCCCTCGTCTTCAATTATTCATTACTTCTGTAGGGGTGGTACTGGAATAACATAAATTTCAACAATACTATTTCTTTATGGCCCTCTAATATTTCTTACTTTGTTAGAGTAAACTATTTTGTATACTGGTCTAGTAGGTCTAGGCTGGCAGCACTTAGCGATGTCCTTGACTTGCGACAGTGTGACACATACTACAATCTTAGCCGATTGATGAAACACGTTGTAACAGCGGAGGTGAATTACTCTATTTTTGCACCGTTACGATTGGGTCTCGTGATAGCTTATACCAGAATTTGTGTGAGCACTGCATCCAAAGAAAAACCTCAAAATGAAATCGCCCATAACCACTAGTTTTACAGATAAGGTCTTAACATATTGTTACTTAATGTATTTCATAATTTGTAATAATAAAACTAAATTCGCTATCTTCTGGTTCGCCCTAGGCATTGCACCAATCCACAAGCGTCTAAAAACGACTAAGCCTCTGCTGTTGCCAGCAGCTGCAAAACCAAGACAGTTATTACTCTGTAAACAGGCAAAGGTTAATTGTAATACGAAATATTGGATAAGGTGGTCGATTTGCGGGTTTTATCCCCCCCCCCCCCCCCCCCCGATTAGATTAGATTAGATTTCACGACTGCCTTTTGCTGGCATGCGCACGTCAGCCCTTTGGGCTTTTTGTGTTGTCGGGAGTTTTCAAGTTAGCAGGCCGACATCAGTATCTTTTACTGGACTTGCAATGTCCCCTACTAGCTTGCGGTTGTCAATAGAGTTAAGGCTCCAATCGAGTTGGTGTCTTTTACGCTCTAATGCTGGGCATTCAAAGAGGATATGATAGGCTGTTTCATCATCCTCTTGGCATAGTCTGCAAACTGGTTCATCTCTATAGATATTGATTCTGTGCATAAATTCTCTGAATGCTCCAGTGCCTGTTAGTAGACTGACTACTTGCTTGATTCAAGTTCTGTTCAGTCTCAACAGGGTTTTGGTGGTTTGTGGATTCGGAGTTTTTAGCAATCTTTTGCAGTGTGTTGCTTGATTGTAGTTTCTCCACCTTAGTTGGTGTGCGGTATTGACCCACTCATTAATGGCTGAGCGGGCTTGGTTTTTCTGAATGCTTAGACCAGGTTCTGGACCGGTCATTGCATTACGGGCTGCTTCTTTTGCGAGCTTGTCCGCCTTTTCGTTTCCTTCAATACCTTGGTGACCTGGGATCCAGCATAATTTTACTGTATTTCCCTGGCTTAAGGTTTGAAGTTTAGATTTGCATTTCTTGACCAGTCTCAATGAAGTACTGAAAGCGTTTAGCGCTTTCAGTGCTGCCTGACTGTCTGAGAGAATGTGTATGTCTCGATTGAGCAGCTTCTTTTCTATGCTGATGTTTGCGCATACTTTAATAGCTTGTACTTCAGCCTGAAAGATGTTACAAAACTTTCCTAGACTGACTTTTTCGTTGGTTCTAGGATTGGTACTGTACACACCGGAGCCTGTACCCCCTTCAAACTTAGATCCATCAGTGTAAAAAATGATGTTCTTATTTGTTGGAGTTGGTAGTTGGTCCGGATTCCAACTTGTGTGTACAGTAAAATTCTTTTCAAAGTCATAGGCTTTGATTGTAAGATCAGAACCCATTTCTAATATTGGGTTGTTGATGTGTGACATGATCTTGCCATGTCCTAGATTATTAGCTGTGGTCATCCAGTGGCCGGTACTTTGTAATCTGTAGGCTGCCATTCTGGCTTCACCTTCCAAGAAGATGTGCAGAGGTGGCAGATTTAAAATAGCATTCAGTGCTTGTCCTGAGGTGCCTTTAAAGGCTCCAGTGATGCACCGACTAGCTAGATATTGTATTCTGCTGATTTTGTGGATCGCAGTTGCTTGTTTTATTTTGGGCCACCAGGCGATTATTCCATATGAAATTATTGGTCGAACCATGGTTTTGTACAGCCAGAGGGTCAGTTCCGGTTTGAGCCCCCACGTACTACCTATGGCTCTTTTCCCAATTACTAATGTTTGTATGTACCTGGTGATTGTTTTGTCTAAGTGGGAGTTCCAAGTTAGTTTGGAATCGATGGTTAAACCTAAGTACTTAACCTCGTTCTCCCAGTTGACATTTGTCTCAAACAGTTTTATGTTGATTCTGTTCGTGATGTTCTTTCTACGAGTGAAAGCAACGAGAGTGGCTTTGCTGGGATTAATTCTAAGATTATTCTCTAGACACGACTCTTCGGTTATCTTTAGTGCTGATTTCATTACATTGTCTACGGTTCTTTGGTATTTACCTTGAATCAGTATGACAATGTCATCAGCGTATCTTTGAGTGTAGTAGCCTTTGTTATTGAGTTGGATCAGCAGTTCATCAACTGTGAGGCACCACAGGAGTGGAGAAAGAACTCCTCCCTGTGGACATCCCCTTGTCGCCTGCACTGTCTTTTCCTTGTCAAATAACTTGACCTTTACAACTCTAGTGTTGAGCATTGCCATAGTCCATCTTGTCGTGGTGTTATCGATCTGATGATTTGTCATTGCTCTTTCAATAGAGTGGTAGGAGGTGTTGTCGAAGGCACCTTCTATGTCTAGAAATGCTCCGACTGCGTACTCCTTGTACTCCAAGGTTCTCTCAATTTTCCCCACTAGTTGGTGTAGGGCGGTTTCACATGACTTCCCTGTTTGGTAAGCATGTTGATATTTGTGAATCGGGAGTGAAGTTAGGGCTTCCTCCCTCCAGTACCTGTCTACTAATCTTTCCAACGTTTTAAGGAGGAATGACGTTAGGCTGATAGGTCTGTAAGATTTAGCTTCTGCATAGCTGCTCTTACCAGGCTTAGGGATAAACACTACTTTAGTCACTCTCCAGGCTCCCCCCCCCCCGAAGGACTATCTCATGTCCTTTATCAATTATGGCTGGTGTGCCACAGGGTCCAAATCTAAGCACATTTGCCCTATTTATTCACTGTACACATGCGATTTCCGAAAATACATATGTTAAGCACTGTAATAAGTATCACCTATGAGCTGACGATACACAACTTGACGATATAGCTCTAACTAATAATTTAATCAATTCTGATATTGATATTATTGTTAAACCGAAAAATACTGTCCAAACCATTGGTTATGGTATTTGGCCAACGTAAGGCTAGAAATATATTAGTGTGATTCTTAAAGCTGGAGATCAGATTTTGCTTGTAAAAAAAGAGCTAAAAATGTTGGCCTGATCTAAGATGAAGGTTTAAAATTCTCTCAACATATTATTTATTTATTACATAAAGCTTTATCACACCTCCAATCCATACATCTCCTTGGCGTGATTTTTTTTTCATTTAGCATCAGTAAAGAAACATTTAAAGTTGGCATTTTCAGACACCACTTTACCAGCTTTATTTACTAAAATTGAAAATTATATTCTCTCTCTTTTAGTTCTTTTCTCCTCTCTTCTTTTCAGGCTTTGTTTTGTTTTGTTTTATTTTTTCATCATTGCTCAATTTTTTGTTACGCATTACATAAATATTTTCTACCCTTTGGAAATCGACTGTGACATACTTTATTGTACGTTGTTATTTTCCTATTTTTTTATTAATTTAATATGCATGTATTATAATACAAATCGATTGCAAAAGAAAAAAACAGCAGCTATTTTTTGTTGTTACGCGCATAAAACTATGAATTATAAAAAAAAATTACTAAAAGGTAAATATAAACATATGAGAAAGTTAATTGCTTCACTTTCTTAATATCTTTAATTTGTAATACCATGTTTTTGTATTTTACAGATCGTAACGTTTTTGTGATAAAATTTTTAAAACGTTTTAAAACACTGAAGAAGACACCAGGTGTCGAAATATATGTTGAAATATTTTTAAACACTTGTTGTTTTGTTAAATTTAATATGTAACAACAACAAAAAGCTGCTGCTTTTCCCTTTGCAATCTATTTATGAAATAATCATCCAGCTACTGTGTGCCTACTAATGTATTATAATGGTTCACTGCCCATAGAAATTCTGATTGCCTAAATCACTAAATGAATAAGGTCAACATGAGCACAGAATTAAATATTTTATCTATTGCAAGATAATCAGTACTTTACATTAATAAGTGCACTTGATGTGAGCAGCAGTAACTAATAATTTGAGGGATAAAAGTTAGCATAAAATAACAGCATGAAATAAAGCAGGGTTCAGAAAGGTTACATTCAGAGTTTCAGATATGATAAATGTTCGGAAGGGCTAATGCAATTTAAGTTGTAACTGACTGATTTGGGATTAGTATTGTCAGACATGTGAATAAAATAATACAGAATGATTTGTTAAGTACAGAAAGACTATGAGCGTTATGTAGTAAAAGTGTAAGCCAGCAAAAGGCAAACCGTAAGGTAAACGAAACAGTGCTAGCAAAATAATTATTGCAAAGAGCAATGAAAATGGAAGGAAACCAATCGAAAGACAATTAGTGAGATGCTAAATGAACTCCAAGTGTATCAGTGTATTATAAACAAAAGTGATTTAAAAGCAGAGCAAGTGTTGTGACATTTATTCCAGGAAAAGACAATTTTAGTAGTTAGGCAAAACATGACATCAAAACTGTAGTCCATAAGGTTAAGCATGTTATCAATCCTAATTTCCTTTATAAAAACTGAAAATCTAGTTGCTAAGTGACATGGCAGTCTTTTGTTGATAATAACCAAACAAGCTTGTAAAAGTTGTGTTGGGGCCAAATTGAGCTCCTCAATTTATCACATAAAATTATAAATAAAAAAGTACTTAGTTATACCAATTGTGTGTAAAGTTATTAACCAGTGTGCAGGGCATCTGTGGGTATATTTTGCTAGGTGATAAAAGGTCCAAGTGAAGCAGATTAGCCAGCAGTAGAACTCGTCCAAGTGCGAGTAACTTCGGGGGCCGATTTCCTTATACAAGCAGCTTCGTCCAGCAAAAATAGTGCCTGCTGCGTGTAGAGGCGACTTTCAGGAATCCGTACGTGCAGAAATTCCAAACAAAGCATTCTCAAGTGCATAAGGCCCGTGGCATCATTGGGGAGTGTATCCAGCATCCGAGAAGCCTCCAATTAAGGTAGGATTTCACAGAAAGCCTTAGTTGCACCCTCACAACTCACGGGGTTAGTGGAGATTAGACTATATATGAGGTGGAGAGGCATATTCCAGTTATCCAGATCCGTCCAACTTCGAGAATTTTAGGTAGCGTCCTTTGAAAATGCAGGGATGAGGCAGCATTTTTTAGTTTTGGCCGGATATACAACAAAAAGCAATCGCGCGTGGATTGCGACGTCACCCTAGAAACAAAACGAGCTTAGCAGTTGCTACGTCACAGCATTAATATTTGCCTGACGCGTCTTTGCCATTTTTGGTGTTTTAAAATTCAATTTAACGCTGTTTTTGCACTAACAGATCATCGTGTTTACTGAGTCAAATTTAGAGGCTAGTTATTCGTCAGATGGCAATTGTGCATTTGCCCGAAATATTTTAGAGTATTTGTCATGCCAACTTTTTCTTAAATTTATGAAGCTACACCCTGAACCAAGTTTGTCTCATGTTCTACGGAGCTAAACCCGAATAAATTGCGGATAGATAAAATAAGAAAAGGGCAATAATAGTAATTTATTATACAAGACGATAAAGTTAAATTTTATCCACGAGTGAATCGTTTAACGTCGAGACGAAGTCGAGACGTTAATGATTCAAGAGTGGATAGAAATAACTTTATCTTCGTGTATAATACAATATTTTTTTCTATAGCAAGAACTTTAACAATTTCAAAAGAAAATAAGGACAGTCGATCACATTTCAAAATCTCAGCAGCTAGATTGGGTTGCTACGATAATACGAAGCTGTCATATTTAATTTAAACAAAAGTTAGAAAATTAAATTACTTTATCTATCCTTGATGTTAAAGTGCTACTTTATCTACCCTTGCTGTTAAAGTAAAACTTGACCTTTTGTTTTGAGTTGATAAAAGCACACTTTAACATGAGCTATAGAAAAAACCATTTATTTGTCGTAATAATTATTGCACTCTTTTAATTTGCCCTGAGTTTGACAGGCAGGTTCGTAATTGAATCTAATACAATTTTATAAAGTGTAGTTTCCCTTGCCATTAATTATTTTATTTAAAAATTATTATATATTTTATTAGTGATTCGGGACTATTACAGTATGTAGTGATGGTGCAAATATCTTGCAATAAACAACCATTATTTTTATAATTGTTATTATTTTAAAATATTTCTGTAACTTTATACGCGTATTTCGGGAAATGACTTATAGAATCGCCAGCGTCAGATTTGTCGAGATTTTTAACTTGCAGCGTGCACGATTCTTTGGGCTTTTGAATTCGTCCTCGGCCGGGCTCCAGGTATAGGATATATTTACAGGAGCTCTCAGGAAAGTTTATTGCATTTGCTGGACCTGCGCTACTGTGGGGTTTTGTTAAGGATGATTGTTATATACCAGGGGGCTGTCGTGAAAGTTTGCCGCGTTCTCTCGACTGGAGCTACAGCGGCATCAGGGAATTTCGGTAAAGTTTTCTTCATTCGCTCGATGGACGATACAGTGGAACGGAAATTCGGTGTAGGAATTTCGGGAAAGTTTTCAGCATGTACTGGCCAGACTGAATTCTTCTGGACTAGGAAAAAGTATCGGCTTGGTTAGGCGACATTTGCAAATACCAGGCTGGAGCTCCCTTATTCTAGGAAGTTCGAGCGCAGCTCCAAGTCCTCGCTCGCGGGCGCTTCAAAGCCTTCTCTGACCGGAGCTTGCGTGACTGAAACTCCCCCCCAACCAAGAAAGTCATGCGGTTCTTATTAAGGAGAAACCGCCTTGTGTAGATAAAGCATTTTACATCTTTTCCTACGACACTTTAGAAAGCAGTTAATTTCCCACAATTAAATGGGCTAGAAAATTGACAACTTCATTCTTCTCTCAAAAATCCCATGTGTTACAACGCATGTGAATTTTATGATATCGCATAGTTTATGACTATTGTTCAGCTGTAGTAAATAAATGAATACAGTTCGTTCTTTCCCTGATGCCATGTTTGTATGAAGCAATCGCGAAAATTATCTAAAATTTTGTTTGCATTTGATGTTAGTGAAAGAGAACATTCGAGACCGTTTACGTATTTTCTGCATGCGCACATGACGTCAAAGAATAACTTGATACAAGTACTGTAGTTTCCATTCAAATGTATCCATCGAAATTGAACATTTGG
This sequence comes from Agriotes lineatus, assembly GCA_940337035.1. Taxonomy (NCBI): domain Eukaryota; kingdom Metazoa; phylum Arthropoda; class Insecta; order Coleoptera; family Elateridae; genus Agriotes; species Agriotes lineatus. The sequence goes on from OW679198.1 coordinate 109,398,877, forward strand.
TGGCCTGGAGATGATTGTGATTAAAAAAAGCCGTGCAGACTAAAAAAGCGAAACTCTAGTGCGAGCGCTCTTCACTAGGATAGTCTTGGAGGTCTTGTACAGAAAGGCTCTTCAGCTACATTTACAGAAATTTGTTTAGACAGTTGAGGGTGTTGAAGCAGTAGGTCAGTGATCATTTGTTGCAAGAACATTGCCAACGGTGCTGAGGAATACAATGATGAATTATAATTTGCTGGATTTCAGATCCGGGACATGCTCAGTATGCCAGAAACTAAAATTACCGGTTCTAGTTCCAATTAGTGAATTTATATTACCGCCAAAATTAAAGCTAAATAAATTTCGAGTTGATGTAAGTGAATGGCTAGGTTTCTGAAGCCAATTTAAAGAGTTTTATGAAGATAAGGACATTAAACAGGAAGATAAGTATCAACATTTAATTTAAGCAACAGTCAATCGTGAATAGATTAAAAGGTACCCTCCTATCGCTGACAATTACCAAAAAGCCATCGAATGTTTAAAAGTCTGTTTGGGAGAAAAGAGTTCCTGGTTGAAGTCTATGCAGATAAACTGATCAAGTCAGTGATACAAAATATGTCATACTTTGCGTGACAAACCAGAATTAGACATAAGTTCTTCAAGACAATTAGAGTAACTAGTGGCAAAGTTGATGCTATGTTGTTTTCCCTTGCATGACGAAGAAGATTTTGAGGGTATTGCGAATGAGTTTGAAATTTTTCGATTTCATTTTTGAGAAAAGCAGTTTAAACGTTAACCAATTGAGTCAAATGTTAAAGTTCTTGAGATGTAAAGAAGAGCAGCAAAAAGCATATGGGAATTTTAGGAGCCCGTTGCGGATTTAGGATAGGTTAGTGCCAAAGTCACTGTCACAAATTGGGGATATTCGGTGAGTAACAAACAGCGTTTGAAGAATGTAGAAAATTAGATATCATACAAGAGAGTTCTGAGAAAAACTAGAATATTTTGGTCACTATTTAGCACATCGGACTGTATTCAAAGATCAATATACTACAACGTGCACCCTGTGTTGATGCTTCAGCTAGAACATAAAGATTCCCTTGTCACGGCGGCTGTCTGGAAAGAGGGTCATTGAATTTGTTCCATCAGTTTTGCTAATATTCCTGATATTAGTAAAGCTCTTCCACAAACTATCATAAAGAATAATAAGTGTGACTTTTAAGATTTTTGTGGTTGGGGCAAATGGTTTGTATGATTAAGCAATTGTTGAGACGTGTCTTTGGTCGAGCTTCTTTGTATTATGAAGAAATGGTGATTTTGAGTGGTGTGGAGATTGTTATCCATTTAAGACCGTTGACTTAAATATGTATCCAAAGATGGCTCAGACCACATCCGTGTTTTTTCAAGAAGTTAGAACGGTAGACCAGCAATCTT
>OW679198.1:109400386-109662297 GCA_940337035.1 Agriotes lineatus
GGCTCAGACCACATCCATGTTTTTTCAAAAAGTTAGAACGGTAGACCATTGCTACGTTAGTAGTAATCTTCCATGCCAAGAATTCTGAACGTTCGAGAATATTCAAGAGAGCTCTGCAGTTTTTAGCTTTTTCTCTTGACTGGGGAGCATGCAAGACGACATTCAAATTTCTTGCTGAACACTTTTAGTTGCTTAGTTGTTTTACAACTTCTTTAATTTATTTATCTGATTCTTAGTCATCGTCTATAGCAGTGGTATTCAAACTGTGTCAAAGTGACACAGATGAATTCATAAAATTATCGGTTCTAAATGTTTAATTTTGAAAATAAATAAATGTTTACCAGCTTCAAAGTTACCTTCTTAAAATTAGTCTTAACCTGAGTGGATCCAAAATCCATTTCAATGTGATCATAACAAAGATGGTTCCCTTAACATGGATAAAAAATTGGAAATATCTTCCAATGAAGATTTGAAAGTCATCATTAAGGAAGGCTTTTTGGCTGAGAGTTCGAAACGATTTCTCAGAATTATGTATCTGATGCTGCACTAAAGGTCGTGATGGCATTTGTATAATCTTGTATGTGTAAACATGGATTCTTATGGATTATTACAAGTAATTGATTGAAGATATAAATGTACAAATAGGTTAGAAGTAATACTTCTACACAGACCGAAATTAAGTTCTCTAGAGCCAAAAGTAATCAAATTTACAAATAAAAACCTGAATTTTCCACAGAACTTCCCTTGTAAGTACGGCACGCATCGACTGCTCTACATTGCCATCTCTTTACACATTTCTGTTCCTTCCTCCTGTAGTTGTTAGTGTTGAACGCGTAAATGTTACAGAAACGCTGTTTAAGGAAAATCGGGATATAACTCATAGAGAGATTCAACAAGAATTAACTATTGGGTTTTGGGCAGTAGATAGCATTGTTCACCAACAACTGGACTAAGACTAAAGTCGACAATTTTGAGATACTGTATTGCAGATTGGGAAATTTGCTTTAAGAAGACTACAAATGTTTATATAAGATGTGTATTTTTAATCAATTTATATATACATTTACATTTATTGATTCTGTGCGAGTAGTAGGACGTGTCAGTACAGCGCTTCTCGAAATATCTCGATTTGTTTAAAAAGTGTGTATTGCATTGTGTATATCATAAAACTAGAATCAAAGATGGACCGGTGTGATGTTTGTAAGGACAAATTACCTCCAGAAAATGACATTATTGTGTGTAAAGGTTGCAATAATCAAATGCATTATACCTGCTGTAATGTGAGAGAAACCATCTGGCGAAAATACTCGGCTGATAACAAGGCCACGTGGCGATGCTCTTCTTGCAAGTTGAAAACGGAGTCTGATATCAGACAAAGCCAAGATGCCGATATCAAAAACGAAAGTATTAACCCTAAGATGAAGTCGTAGAAAAAATCAATAGTTTTCAGAAAGCTATCGAGTTCTATTCTCGGTCCTAATGAAATCAATGCAAAAAGAAAATTAAAATATAAAAAAACGTTACGAGGAACTTTCCGTCAAATACGACAAATTGGAAAAGGAAACGCGGGAAACCAATATAAAAATAGAAGAAGATAGGCAGTATGCAAGAAACCACAATTTACAGATGGATGGAGTACCAGAAACTTCAGAAGAAGATATTATGAAAACGGTGGTACTTTTAGGGAAACATGTAGGCTGCGACGTATCTAGGAGCGACATACAAGCGGCGCACAGAGTCAAATCAAGAAATTCGACTAAAAGGTCGATTATTTTACAGTTTTCAAACAGAATTATTATGGACGATTTTTTAAGCAAATGTAAAAGCCGCAAACCAACTACTGCCTTACTCAACATCAACATGCCTACACAGCCCATCTACGTAAACGAGCACCTCACCCCCTATTATCACAACCTGTTCTACGAAGCAAAAAATGCGAAAATTGGTGATGTAAAAGTTTTTAAATTTGTCTGGTTTAAGGATGCCAAACTTTTTGTCCGCAAAACTGATACCTGCCTCTATAATCCGTGTGTTAAGTGCGGATGACATTAAATAAAGACGAAAGTGCATATAATGTAAGTCTCAATATATTTTTTACGTTTTTATGGATCAGTTTATAAAGGATTATCAAGCTTTTGAATTCAACACCTTACATGCAGCAAATGTCGATGGCTGTAAAACCATTCTGAACAACAATGAGGGTTTTACAATATTTCATAATAATATACGCAGTATAAACAAAAAATTTTACGAAATACAAATTTTGTTAAGTCAATTTGACTTCTGCTTTGATATGGTCGCGTTATCTGAGTCATGGAAAGTGTTGGATCCCTGGAATTTTAAACTTGCGGGTTATAATACACTTTATAATTATGGAGATATTAATCAGAATGACGGGATTTTCGTTTTTATTAAGGACTCCTTAAATAATCACCATGAATTAATTAATATAGGTCTGATTAAGTGCTTAAGAATTAATATAAATTTGAGCAGCCAAAATTTCTTTGTAACTGTTATACAGGGTGTTCGGATAATAGGGAACCATACATTGATGGTGAGTTCTACGCATTAAAATAATAAAAAAACTTCATATGCAGTATTGTCCGAAAATCGTTATTGGCGTAGATACCGACCCTTAAAGTTTAACTTTTGTTTTTTAATTTTTTATTTATTTTTTCTAACTGAGTAGATAACTACTTTAAACTTGGTGTACGTGCTCTTTATTGAAATGCTCACAAACAAAAAGAAAAATAATCGATAACATGTATTTTGAACTGGCAGTTAACCTAAAACCATATTTTCTTTTTAGTCATAACTTTTATATCTGAAGACATACCTCCGATCTAGATACGGCATCTTGTAGGGAATAAAAAAATCAAAATTAATGTACTCTTGTTTGGTATGCGTAACATCAACCGTTTGGTTAGAAATTCTATCTAAAGTTTTAAGGCTTTTCTTTTCAGGGTTATTATCTTTAAGGGTTGGTATCTACCCCAATAACGATTTTCGGACAATACTGCATATGAAGTTATTTTATTATTTTAATGCGTAGAACTCACCATTAATGTATGGTTCCCTATTATCCGAACACCCTGTATATAGACCGCATTCTGTAAACGTAGATGTTTTCAATGAAAGTTTACAGAAGTATTTGAAGGATTACTGTACTCATCAAGAAGATATAATTATAGAAGATATCAATATTAATATTATGCAGGAACTGCCATATGTTCAAGATTATTTAAATAATTTATATGAATCAGGTTTTTTGTCTTGTATAAACAATTAGCTGTTTCATATATTTTTGAAAACTAAAGTTGATGCCGAAAATATCATTCCTCTTATTTTAGAATCAACAATCACTGATCATTTTTCTGTTATCTTGAAAATTACTATTTCTGCAGAAATTTTACCGAAAACGAAAACGATTAAAACTAAGAAAATAAATTACAACAAATTAAAGTCTCTTTTAAGTGGCGAAAATTGGGCTGGCATGTTTATTCAAGACGATATGAATTTACTGACAACAAACTTTGTTAACAAACTTAGAAATGCTATAGATTCTGTACGGAAGCTTGGAAGCGGGACGTTCGATGTGTCAAAAGAAAGCCTTGGATAACAAAAGGTCTCATACAGTCTATCAAAAAAAGAGACCTTTTGTTTCAAAAGTATAAAAAGTATAATGATTTAGATTGCGAGAATATAAGATGTATAGAAACAAATAATTTACTTCTTAAAGCAAAAAAGAAATATTATGAAAGTAAAATTACTAATTATAAAGATACAAGGGTGGTTTGGGACACGGTAAATCAGTCACTAAACGTAAATAAAAAATCAACTGCAGTTAAGTCAATTAAGGTCAATAATAAACATATTTCTAATAAAAAAGATATTGCGAATGAATTTAATAAATATTATACGCAAATTGCAGAAAAAATGGCAAATGCAATTTTAAAGTCTAACCTTGAAATTGACAATTCTTTTTCAAAACAAAGTTGTGCCAATACAATTTTCTTACAACCAACCGAAGTTTCAGAAGTTAAAGCATGTATTGAATAAAGAAAAATAAAGCTCCAGGTTTCGATGACATTACTGCGAACACGTTACATGAAATATCGGATTTCGTAGCACCTTATTTAGTTCATATCATAAATAAAATATTCGAAACCGGAACCTGTCCAGATCAGTTTAAAATAGCAATTGTAAAGCCTCTGTATAAAACTGGTGAGAAAGAACTAACTGAAAATTATAGGCCTATATCGCTCTTATCAAATATTGCAAAAGTTTTTGAAAAAATCTTGAAGTCGAGAATCGTACATTTCATAGATAGCAATAACTTACTTTCTGACAAACAGTTTGGTTTTAGATCTAACATAAGTGCCCAAGACGCTATAGCCCAGTTAACTAAAACGATTTATAAACATGTCGATAACAGTAGGCCAACGCTAGCTGTTTTTATCGATTTGGCCAAAGCGTTTGACACTATTAGTCATAGTAAACTGTTAGAATAAATGTATAGTATGGGTATAAGGGGAATTGCAAATAATGTGATAAAATCTTACTTAGAAAATAGGAAACAGTATGTCAAAATTGAAGATACACTAAGCGATGTGCAGATTGTTAAATTTGGAGTCCCACAGGGAGCAGTATTAGGCCCAGTATTATTCATACTATACCTAAATGACCTTTTAACCAGAAATTTTCGTGAAAGCTTATTATCTTATGCTGACGACACGGTTGCTATTTATGATGCTGAAGATTAGTCGATTTTAGAAGATAAAGTTCGTTCTGATCTTATAGACAGAAAAAAATGGTTTGATCAAAACTTACTAACTATGAATCTCAGAAAGACTAGGTTTTTGCCTTTTGCTTCGTACAAAAGTCATCTACCTCATTTTGGTCAAATAAATGTACATAAATTTGACTGCACAAGACATCAATGCAGTTGTGATTTGTTCATACAAAGAGCAGAAACGATTAAATATCTAGGAATAACTTTGGATTCTAACCTAAAGTGGGAAAACCAAATTCAGCTTCTAATTAAGAAACTAAGAAGCTTTAACTACGTGTTTAGACAATTGAGGGAATTCCTACCAGTGCGAATTTTAAAACAAGTGTACAATGCTTTAGTGGAATCGCTCTTGTCATATGGCATAATAGGATGGGGAGGTGTATTAAAAACAACTCTGAAGCCTTTAGAAATTCTGCAAAAGCGAATCTTAAAGATTATTTTTCGAAAAAATGCACGTTATCGTTCCGATGACTTGTATTATGAAACACAAATATTTGATGTTCGTCAGTTGTTTTGTAAAGTTGTTTTACGTTTTTAAAAATAAAAATATTGTTAACAAATATATCTAAGATCACACATACTGCACTCGAAGTAAAGAGCATAATACTGCGAATATCCCACTAGTTAACAAATCTGCTGGTCAAAGAAGCTATGAGTTCTTGGCAATTAAAATGTATAATGCTGTACCTCAAGATATAAAAAGCATAACTTCATACAGATCATACAACCAAAGGGTAAAAGTTTGGTTGCTATCGTGTCCTAGACCATATGTGCATCAATTATTTGACTAAGTAAAATCTTTTACTATGTACTATGATTATTTTTTGTTTTCTTTGCTGGCTTTTTGCTTTATGATTATTTTTTTGTTTCTTCATTTGTACCTGGGTATTTTCATTCCTTTCTAGTGTATTTTGTTTTATGTAGATATACTTGTATTGACATAATCTTTCTGTTTATTTTATTCTTATTTGTATATTTTGCACAGGATAACTACTATATTGTTTTTGTGGGCCCACGTGCAAGTTTCCCTGGAAACTTAAGTGGGAGTATTCGGATTTATTTATTTTTATTTGTTAATTTACTATTCTTATGTGCATAGATTAATTTTGAAATAAATCATTATTATTATTATTATACATATAAGATAGGTTATGCTAGTTTCATAGTATACACCAAGCCCATAATCATTTAATTGTTACAACTACGAATAAAAAAAATGCAGTGAGCGGCAATGACTACACCTTCCCGTTGCACAGGCTGCAGTCCGCAGCAATCGCTTTCCTTTTCTCCTTTTTACGATGTTCACCCTGTATATGCTGGATTCCATTTTCATCAAAAGTAAAAACCTAAGCTAAGTGACAATTATTAGTTTTGTCGATTCCTGCGTTAAAGCAAAGTGAGACAACATTATATTTTTTTTAATGTGCTCACCCTGTAGATATTTGACCAGATCCGATGTTGTACCATGTAGACATCTAGTACGCATGCAGACGTATTTTATACTCGGAAGTGAATATGTTTAGTGTGACTTATAAGCCTGTTTTTACTTCCTTCGTGCAGGGGCAAAAACGTATTGTAATTGTGAAAAAATCACCTTTTGCGATTTCCTTAGATCTTTTAAGTTTCAGGATCCCTAGATGACGAAAACATGTTTTCTCAATTCCGTCTGCCCGTCTATATGTCCGTCTGTCTGTCAGTCTGTCTGTTTGTTTGCCTGTCTGTCTGTCTGTCGGCATTATAGCTCAAAAACCATACGTTGAAGCACGACGATACTTTACATGCGGATTAGATATCCATTGGGGTAAATACCGAATATACTTTCAGTCAAATTATATACAAGGTGAATTAAAAAACAAACTCCGTCTATTTTTGCTTCAATTCAAAAATTATTAGTTAAATAAAAGTAATATATTGTACGTAGCTCACGTGGTTACCCTTGACGAAAAGAAACATATTTTGAACCCAACAGATAAAGACTGAACACCTAAATAAATTAAAGAATTTTTTTTCTTATATATTTTCAAAAATTTTGGTTTCAAAACTTCTATTTGCTAGAGAAGTAAAGCCCTTTTTATGTCTCATTTTAATTTAGTTGTAGGTTTATATTACTTTGTCTCTACAGGGTGAGTCAATATTCACTCCCCAGCCCTCGTATATGTGTTCTACAATTAAAAATAAGACAAAAATGAAGAATACTAAAATTCCGAAAGCGAAGCCGTTTTCAGGTAAAATTGAAGTAAATATATATTTTTTAAGTTTCGTTTAATCTCACTGAATTCAAATACAAACACAACAACGTGCAACAATGTTTTTTCAACACGATGGAGCGCCTGCACATGCTATATTACAACTGCGAGATATTTTGAATCGCCGTTTTCGCAATAAATTGATTGGGAGAGGGGGTACCAATATCGTGGCCACCCCGGTCTCCCCTTAACTCCAACGTGTATTAACGAAAAATGTAACATTTTTTAGGCTTTCTTAAGGAATTAGATGTTTTGCTGATATTTATCTCGACCCAGATAGTTTATTATTTGAATTTATTGAGATTAAACAAAACTATTAAAAATTTTTTTAATTCAATTTTACTTGAAAACGGCTGCGCTTTCGAAATTTTAGTATTATTAATTTTTGTCTAATTTTTAGTTGTAGAACAGATATCCGAGGGCTGGGGATTGAATATTGACTCACCCTGTATATTTAGTGTGGTGTAACAGCGGTTTGGCAACGCTGTGTAACTGCGGGTTATCCTAAGGGACAAAGGCAGGTACCCGGACGAAGGTTTTGGGTTAGTTTTAATTCATTCGAGTTGTGCTCTTGCTAACAGTAACTTGTACCGGGTGGTCATAAATATCTGAGGTCCCGGTAGCCATGGAATTAGCTACTTATAAATGTTGGTTAGTATTATATTTCAATTACGATAAGTATTGGTACCTATGTAATGTAATAAAATGCAATAAGAGGAGGGAAATGTGCCCCGGATTCTGCAGTTTAGCCTACGACTCGATTATAAAAATCTCCTGTTCTAACTCCATTACTTATTGCAAACTGTAATAATTTTTGACAGATAGGAATTTTAGTTTTGATGACATTAATGACATTTAGTTGAGTTGGATTCATCACATTAATAAAGCGGTGTTGATTCCAAAGGCAATGTGATATCAGATATTTATGGCCACCCGGTAGTTGTATGAGATCTGTCTAAGATATATTTATTTAATAAACATATATTTCCACTACAACATCTTTAATTGGCCTTAGCTACGAGGACATAAGATCTGGCGACGAGGAACAAAAGTGAAGTTAAGACAAAAATACAGTGGAAACAATTCAAGTGAAGTGACTACCTTAAGCGTGGGTTGTGTTTTCTTTGGTCAAAAACTTTCGTGTTTCGCGTAAGGAAAAAATGGCTTATGTAATCGGAGCGATCGAGCGATTCCACCATAATAGCCACGACTGGACAGTTTACCAAGAGAGGCTGGAGCAATTTTTCGCGGCGAACGAAATAAAGGACAGTGACGGAGAAAAACGCAAAAGTGCGGTATTAATTAGTCAATTATCACCACAGACTTACAATTTATTGCGCGATCTGTGTTATCCGAAAAAGCCATGTGAAAAGACCTACGAAGAGATGTGCAAGTGCATGAGGAACCATTTCAGCCCTAAGATTTCGGTGTATATGGAAAGGGTGGAATTTTACGGGACAACACAGAAACGCGACGAAAGCATCACAGAGTGGCATGTTAGAATCAAAAATCTAGCAGTGAATTGTAAATTCCTTGGCTTGGACAAGATTCTGCGGGACAAATTTGTCACGGGGCTTCGCAAGGGGCCTATCTTGAACAAATTGTGCGAAGAAAAATACAAGGAGGACGCAACTATGATCGAAATGGTGGAGATGGCATTAAAAAAGGAGGCCAGTCTCGAAGCCAGTACGGCGGCTGCAAGTACGAGGGGAAACCAATCTGTCAACATACTTCGAGCGCAAAAAACTACGATGGCAAGGGACCAGCAACGACGGCAATAAAAGTGTCAACAAAGTAAGGCAGAATATTACGCGTGCGATCGTTGTGGTAAAGAACATCAAGTAGGGCAGTCATGTAAATTTAAAAATGCCAAATGTTATAAATGTAAAGCGATAGGTCATTTATCAGGCATGTGTAAATTTAGGGCTAAGACGAACAAAAGTGGTAGTAATCACGCCAGCAGCAGTAATTACATTGAGGTTACTGAGAGGGTAGATTTACCTTTGTTCAACATTACATCTAATAAAAGTAAGCCAATGAAGACAACAATTAAAATAGGAGATATAGTTTTAGAAATGGAAGTCGATAGTGGTGCAAGTGTGAGTGTTCTTTCAGAAGAATTGTATGGTAGTCTGTTTAGTAATTATCAGTTACAAGCTAATCACGTTGTTCTGAAAGAATACACGGGCAAAACTAGCGAGCCTCTAGGTTATTTCACAGCTGAGGTGGAGTATAATACGGAATTTAGAACTATAAATATTTATGTTGTAAAGGGGGGAGGTCCACCTTTATTGGGTAGAAATTGGTTAGAGGCATTTAGCCTGGGCTTTGGAAAAAATTCGGACATAAATAGGGTAAATTATGTTAAAAACATTAGCATTGAGCAAGTTTTAATAGAATTTGAATCTCTTTTTGACGGCAAATTAGGCACGTATAAATACGAACAGATTCACTTAGATTTAAAACCTGATGCAAAACCGATTTTTTGTAAGCCAAGATCTATTCCGTTTGCATATAAAAACAAGGTAGAGGCGGAATTAGATAGGTTAATTTCAGAAAATATAATCACGCAAATAGATAGTAACCAATGGGCGGCGCCTTTAGTGGCGGTGCTGAAATCTGACGGATCTATAAGAGTTTGCGGAGATTATGAAACGACGGTTAATAGACACTTAATAGACGTTAAGTATCCGTTACCGAAAACCGAAGAAATATTTGCAGCACCAAGAGGAGGTGAAAATTTTAGTAAAATTGATCTCACAATGGCTTATGCTCAATTCAAGCTGGACGATGAATCAGCTAGGGTTGTAGCATGAAGCACTCACAAAGGGATTTTCAAGGTAAACAGGTTACCATTTGGAATCTCCCCCGCAAGTGCGATATTTCAGAGGAAATTGGAACAGTTATTGGAAGGTATTGCTGGAGTTGCAAATATCTTGGACGACATAATAGTTACGGGAAAAGATTCAAAAACTCATTTAGAAAATTTGGCGGCAGTTTTCAAACGACTGAAAAACGCTGGTTTAAAAATTAAGCTGGAGAAATGTGAATTCTTTAAACCCGAGGTTGTCTATTTAGGACACGTCATAAGCAAACAAGGTCTTAAAACTTTGAATGACAAAGTACAAGCTATTTTGAATGCACCTAATCCAGTAAATACGACTCAGATAAAATCTTTTGCCGGGATGGTTAATTACTATGCCAAGTTCGTACCAAACTTAGCACAGATAATGACTCCATTGTATGAACTTTTAAAAAAAGACGTCAAATTTAGTTGGAATAGGAAATGTCAGGAAGCGTTTGAAATAATTAAAAAACAAATAGCATCAGATAGGATCATGGTACACTTTGACCCTGATTTACCAATAATAATAACAAGCGATGCATCAGAATCGGGAATTGTGGGAGCTTTATGCCACAAGTTTGCAGACGGGACGAAAAAACCTATAGGTTTTGTTTCGCGCACTTATTCGCCGGTTGAAAAGCTTTATTCCGTAATTGACAAGGAGGCATTAGCATTATATTACGATGTTCGAAAGTTTCAGAATTACTTGCTAAGGCAAAAATTTATTTTGAGAACGGACTATCGTCCATTAATAGCTCTATTCGGTGAGAATAAGGGAATTCCGCAAATGGCAGCGAGGAGGCTGCAGCGCTGGGAAATTTTCTTGTTGGGATTCAATTATAAAATTGAGTATATCAAAGGGTCTGAAAACGTGGTAGCAGATAGTTTTTCAAGATTGCCTTTGCAAATCACGCATGAGCAAGGTACTAACGAAGAGCTATCCTATTTAAATTTTATTGAAGGTCAAAATACGCCCATTGACAGTAAACGTATTAAAATTCAATCAAGACGCAATCCGGTTATTGCCAAGGTAATAGATTTTGTAAATAGGGGATGGCCAAGTAAAATGAGTGATCTAGAATTGAAACAGTATTTTAATAGGAGAACTGAATTATGCGAAATTCAAGGTTGTCTAATGTGGGGATTTAGAGTGATCATTCCAAAAGCACTTAGTTACTAAACGAGCTTCATTTAAGTCATCAGGGCACGGTTAGGATGAAATCGGTCGCGAGATCTTACATGTGGTGGCCCACATTAGATGAAGATATTGAAAACATAACGAAATCTTGCGCCCCATGTTTAAGAACAAGGTTAGATCCGCCAAGGGTAGCTTTAACCCCGTGGCAACTTTCATCCAGTGTAGGAAAACGTGTACATATTGACTTTTTAGATTTAAAAGGCAAAATTTACTTACCTAATAATTTTGGATAGCTTTAGTAAGTGGGTAGAAGTGCATGACATGCATAACAATGCCAACACGGCCAACACGATAAACAAACTGCGAATTACGTTTGCAAGCATGGGAATTCCTGAGTTGTTGGTATCCGACAATGGTACTCAGTTGACCAGCAAGCAGTTTAAATCATTTTTGGAGAAAAACGGTATCAAACATATTACCACTCCTACGTTTTATCCTGCGTCGAATGGAGCGGCAGAAAACGAGGATAAACGTTTAAGAACGCCTTAAAAGCAGCTTCTTTGATTCGATTAATAGAGGAGTCGAAAAGGAAACGTTGATTTTTCGGTTCCTAATAAATTACCGAAGTTCACCGCATACAACAACTCAGCAGACACCTTCGAAATTATATCAGGGGAGAGAGTTGAGGATTCGGTTACATAGCATAAAACCGAACGCACAGTAGAGTGGCGAAACGCCCGCCCGTGGGAAGGGAAGAAAGGTAAAGTTTGAATTGGGAGATAGCGTTATGGTAAGGGATTATCGGTCGGTAAACCATAAGCAGTGGACACCGGTTATAGTTAAAAAACGGTTAGGAAAGGTAACATATATCTGCAAAATAACAGAAAACGGACAGATGTGGAAAAGACACATTAATCAAATAATTAGGTACAACACGAACAAAGATCTTGGTTTACAACAATCGGAAACTAAAGAAAAGTTTAGCTTTACGCGCCGAAAAATAGGGAGGTCAGATTCTAAAAACGATTTGGTAATACCTCAAACCGGCATCGAGACCAGCGTACAGGAGGTCGCTGTCAACGAAAATATTGTAAATAATGAAACTTTTGTTATTGTTAGTCCTGTAGTGAATAACCAGCCAGGTAGTAGTAAGCGAAATAAAGAGGAAAAGGTGCAGGGGGTTCGAAGAAGCACAAGGACACGAACGGTACTTGACCGGTTTGGTGAAAATGTAGGTTTCACAAATTAGTTTAAGTTTAAATAAGCTAGGTTAAGATATGGTAACTGGAGGCGAACTTAAAGGGGAGGTGTGTGGTGTAGCAGAAGTTTGGCAAGGCTGTGTAACTGCGGGTTATCCTAAGGGACAAAGGCAGGTACCCGGACGAAGGTTTTGGGTTAGTTTTAATTCATTCGAGTTGTGCTCTTGCTAACAGTAGCTTGTATTTGTATGAGATCTGTCTAAGATATATTTATTTAATAAACATATATTTCCACTACAACATCTTTAATTCGCCTTAACCACGAGGACATAACATTTAGGCAAACTTTATACATAGGTATTAAAAAGTTACAGAAATCATATTTTTGCTTCCCTTGTCTAAAAGTCGAAGGAAGTATTGTAACCGTGAAAAAATCGCTTTCCGGCTTTTCTTCAGATCGTTACGTTTCAGTGTCTCTATATGCCGAAAAATTTCTCAATTTCTCAATTCCGTCTATATGCCTGTTGCCGATATAACTCAAAAACTATTTGTTGGAGGAAGACAATATTTTGTATGCAGATTATATGTATATTTGGCATGAAACCAAGAAAATGTTGGTCAAATATACATAAGACGAGCACCTTAAAACATTTTTTATTTTAATTTTTGCTTTAACTACCCTTGACAAAAATGTGACCCAACAGATGCAGGGTAAAGGTTGTAAAAGAGTCAAAAATGGGCAATAATAAATGCGTTCTATTTAAAGCAGTTGCAGGGAGGGGTCCTTCGTGACCAGATACAACAAGCGGATGGTTTTGAGAGCTCTTTGCTTGCGGGCTACTGCCAACTGTTGATATCTCATTCGCACAGCCGGTAATGTTTTTTTAGCAAATATTTCTTTTCGTTGTTTCAGTATTATTGGGAACGTGAAGATACCTTTAGTTATAGATTCTTCTGAGTTTTAAATTTGTTTAATATCACAACGTCCATTTGCGAGGAAAGTTCTGAGTAAAGCCCTTAACAGATTTTTTTCTTTACTTAAGCTTGTCTTATTATAAGGTGACTAAAGTTTCAATAAATGCACGGAAATGATGTGCCCTTGCACCTGCATACTGAAATCTCCAGATGCTTGAGTCACCAATGTGAGGTTAGACCGCCAAAAAATTTGAATACCACTGGTCTGTAGCAGTTTTTTGTATTATATCATTTCAATATTTTTTAATATTATTGTAATGTTTTGTAACATATTTGTCTCTACTATTTTTATCATCGTATAATTTTACAATTTATATTGGAGAAATTTGAAAAATTATCGTCGTTGCTTTCTATAAATCCAAAATTTACTTTATCCGCAAATGTCACAAAAGTGACAACTTATTTGTCTTTATTGACAAGGTAAAAGTGTATCTGCCTAAGCAGACAAAATAGCGACTTTTGCGTACTTTATCTGCCTAAGCACACAAAATGATTGCTCTCTTTCTTTCTTTCTATGTTTGTTCGCCATCTCCTCCGAAGATACTGGACCGATTAAATTGTATGATGGCTTAAAATTTTGCTAATTTTTAGAATTAGTTCGTAGGCCGGTTTTTATTTTCAAAAAAGTACGAAAAAGTTTTAATTTAAATAAACCTTTAAGCAGCGGATCGGAGCATCTGTCGCCGTGGGTTATGGTGTGACAGCTGCTGTGGCCGTGTGCTATTAGCACGGGTGATTCAGTATGTTCATATATCATTACAGTTGCGCGTTATCTGAACAACAGAGGTTGGCGCAGGGGTACAGTGCTAGCCTGAAATTTACCTGAATACGTTTGCGGATAAAATAGTATATGTTATTCGGAGTAAAAGTGACTTTATGTGGCTTAGCTGAATTATTTGCCTCACTAACGTTCGGCTAAATAAACTTCAGCTTCGCCACATAAAGTATCACTTTTACTCCTAATAACATAATCTACTATTCTCTTCTTCCATCACTTCTAGCCACTTTCAGCGATTATCAGAACTTGTACTAATAACAACAAGTAAAATATACAGGGTGTAAACGGAAATATCGCACATAGGGTAAAGGCAATGTTAAAAATTACGAATCTACTATATCTGTTGTTATATAACATAGCAACGTTGTTTGTTTTATTGTCCGCGCAACGGTTGAAAAGCTTAGGGGAAAGAGGACTGAGGGCGAATTCGTATTATACGTTTGGTAGTACTGAAGTATATTTGCAGTTTATGTCAAACTCGAGGTAAACCGGTTAAGTTTTATGTCAGTCTGTGTCAAATAACAAACAAAACAATAGAGGTGTTTCCTATAAGACTAACGACGACAACCAAGACGACGAAAGGCCTTTACACCTTTATATTTCGAAACCCCCCAAGCAAACCATTTTGCCAACAGTATTAGCTACTACCTAGTAGGTCCCCAAATATAATCCAAAAACTCTATTTTTAAACATCTTTTCATCGTCGCGTCGTATAAACGAAAGAAATAAAACTAAGTTTCAGCAGTGAACCTCGCAATTTGGATATTATAGATTGGGGTTGGATTAAAGTAAAGCAACAAGGGGGCGCTTCAAGATGCACTAGCGAAAGGGGCGCTATAATATAATTTATAATTTACAAGGGTGCTACAGGGATATTTTAGCCTACATTATTCTTTTTGTCATTCCTTGCGGAGCCTTTAAAAATTTCAATTTGGATCTTATTAAACGGCAATCTCAACAGTGTTTTAAGGAATTAAACCGTTTTCCACGTTCATCTTATATCTTACCTCTTCACGACCTGCCAAGAATGAGCGAAAAAGTAGAAGAACTCAATCAACTTGTTGTTACATCCTCGTTGCAGTGGCCTCTTTTCTTTGAGGTAGGTTAGGTATTATCAATAACCGCATAATAATTTAGAAATATGTAAAGAGCTTTACTCGGAACTTCCCTCGCAAGAGTGTCCGCGCATGCGTTGCGTAGTTGTCATCATCGCTGGCGATGATGAGGTGGGCGACGAGCGCTATATCTTTCCATCCGCGCTAGCTCCACATTTCTGTCCCTTGCGCTGACTGCGATCTACAGCAATATTTTTTTCTGTTCCTTTAAGATGCTTACCATGTAATCTGTCAAGGGTAAAAATCTTAATTTTGTGCAAATTGTTACTGTTAACTATTCTTGCATTAAAGCAAAAACAGGGATTTTTTTAATTGTTTAAGGTGCTGGCCCTGGATATATTCGATGGAAAGTATATTAGGTTTCGTGGCGGGTAGACACAATTGGTATACAAAATATCTTCTTCCTTGAACAAATAGTTTTTGAGCTAAACTGCCAACCACGGACAGGCGGAATTGAGAAAACATGTTTTATTTAATAGCAACATGATATTGTTCATTTTCGTCATAGATACAAAATATGTAAAGCTACTCATAACTGGCAAGGGATTTTTCGAATTATTTCTGCCTCAACTTCATGGTAACCATGGAACTACACATAACGTTTTAGCAACCATTCATTCAGGCAATCCTTGATATTAATTACAGATTCTTTTTTTAAATAAGACATATGACACTTACAGCATTTTGAAAATTCATACCATTTTTACTAATATGCAAGTAAATAAAATATTGTATGAACCACCTTCGGTTGACTTACAGACCTCGGACCAGAGCCCTCGATCTTTAACCATGTCAACCTCAGGGAAAAACATATTCACATCTCCCTTAATGCGTAAATATCTATTTCGTCATCTAGGGACGGGGAAAGGTGATTTTTTCCCGATTATAATGCTTTCTACGTCTTAGAAAAGAGAAGTAAAAATAGCCATGAATGCAAAACCTGTCTAGATACATGTTATACACGCCTACATGCCAACAGCAAACACTCCTGATAAAGATTCCTTATATCGGGAGTTAGAAGATCTTATGACAACAGTAGGCACTCAGCAGCTAATTAGTATCATTATAGAAGATTTTAATAAAAATATTAGATGACAAACAAATACGGAATGGTGTAGGTAAATATGTACTAAGAAATCAACATAGTAGAGAATAACGATTGATTGACTTCGCAGTGGAGAGCAATCTAACTGTCGCAAATACAGACTTAAAAAAAGTCATCCACGCCTCCTCTCAACCTGCATCTCACTAGAAAAAAAATAGAGTATTTCGGAAATAAGTAAGTATTTGTTGGCGAAAGCGTATTATCAACATCTAAACAAGACCTAGATGTGGATCAGATCACAAATTTCCCATCACCACAAAAGCTGTAGAAAACTCTAAGAACAACGGAAAAACCAATTTAGAAACGGAACGTACAGCAGGCGTAGTTATATATCAACAATTATATTCAAAAGATAAAAAGAACTTCAACAGAATATAAAAAAGCGCAAACACTGGTTCTCCGGCAAGACGCTTGAACTTATTGAACAGAAAAGGGTCCTAAAATATCTAACAACATATCAAACTGACGATAATAGTATATTATTATACGAGTGTCACAAGAAGGCCCATTGTAGTAGGCGTGGTTTTGGGGCACGACGAGCGCAGCGAGGAGTGCTCCAATGGAACAAGTGCTACAATGCCTCTTATTAAACGAGTATAATATACTATTTTATCTACTTTGAGTTGCTGATCTTATAGAAATTCTAAATTTCTGTTACTAAAAATATTGCATTGCAAGCTAGGGATTTTTGGGCGTAATGATGGTGACATTGTCAAGTGAATTTTGACAGTTGCCATCTATTGGACAAAGTATCAATTACGCTGCTCTGCCATTTGAATTAGTTTAAGTTTGGTGCACTCTTTTTGGTTGGGAGTTGTTCAAATAGTGCCTTACCTAGAACAATAATTGTGTTTAATTAATTCGTTAAAAAGGTTCTTGAGTTTAAGTTATATCTGATTTGAATAAATTTAATAAATACAGTTCAGAAATTGTGGTTATTTATTCGACATCTGACGTTTGTTGTGTTACGAGCATGTGAAAGCAAATGTCACCAATCTTATAAAACAAATAGTTACCAAAACAGTGTTATAATGGATTCCATTGTTGTTTTCGGTGTTATAATAACCATATTGTGACATCAAAGTAGATAAAAAGCTTTTTCTCTTACACAAACAGTCGAAAGGCTTTCTACCAGGCAAGGGAACAAAGCAACAAATATCAAATGCTCGACAGTTGATAGAGAAAGCAAAAAAATTCAATATTGAAACTACTTCAAGGTTTTTTGTAAAGTAAACTCGCAAAAACGTTGACAAATACTTACAGAAATGGCTCATCTAATAATATTTCTATGTCAGTTGTACTAGAAGAACGATGCCTTTATAGAAGGGAAAACATCATGCCAAAGAAATGTAAATAATAATAATAATAATTTTATTCATACAGTCGACCATTTACATAGTATAGGATATGTCAAGGTTATACAATTTAAAAATTCGATTAAAATAAAACATTAACATACATCACATACAATAAAATATATACATATATCACAGTCAATTGAACCATCACAGCTTGTCTTGGAAAAATTCTGCTAAGGAATAGTAACATTTATTTAATAATAGTGTTTTAACAGTTTTATAAAAAATTTTATCGTTACCTGCTCTAACTGACCTTGGGATCTTGTTGTACGCTTTAATCGCTAGACATTTTGGACTATGTTCATAAATTACAAGATTGTGAATAGGGATTTCAAGTAAATTATTTCGAGTGTTATATGAATGATTAGAGTTTAATAAAGACCAGTTCTTTCCCTCTGATCTAGCATATTTCAGCAATTCATAGATTAAAACAGATAGCAATGTTAAGATTTTCAGTTGCACAAAAAGTGCTTTACAATATTTCTAATTGCCCTTTTCTGCAATTTAAAGACACGAACACTTTGGGAAGAGATATCCCATGCAATCAGTCCATAGGACATTACTGAATGGAAATAAGCGTAGTAGAAGGAAAGTAATACTGGTCGGTCTACTAAGTCTCGTAATTGATACAAACAGTAGCATATAGGAGCAACCCTTCCACATACTGATTCGACGTGATTGTCCCACGAACAATTTTCTTGGATGTGAAGTCCAAGAAATTTTATCGTTTTCATTTGTTTAATTGATCCATGTAAACTTTTGATTAATACACTATTTTCATATTTTAAATTATTGCAATTAAATCTTATAACAATGGATTTATCGATTAAGTTTATTAAGTAAGAACCACCGATGAATTTCTTTCATTTGAACATTTGCATTTACAATCGCATCATTAAGATTGCAACCACTAACCAGAAGTGATGTGTCATCAGCAAACATTACGTAGTCATTAAATGAAAAGTTGTTTACGTAAATAATGTAAAGGAGCAGCCCTAAAACCGATCCTTGTGGTACGCCAATCGAGGTTTCTAGTAAAGTGGATTTAGTATTTTCAATTTCAACATAATGGGATCTGTTTTCCAGATAACTTTTAAACCAGTTTAATGGTAGGCCGCGAATTCCGTATGATTCTAGTTTGAGTGGTAGTAAAGGGTGATAAACAAGATCAAATGCCTTACTAAGGTCAATAAAAATCACCAAAGACGTTTTACGTTTATCTAAATTTTCATACAAATTATTCAAAAATTTCGTTATTGCACTAACTGTTGATAGTTTCTTACGAAATCCAAATTGGTTTTTAAAGTGCATAATGGTGTTTGACAAGGGTGCATTCCCACATCTATATTGTTTAACATCTATAGCCAATACACTATGAATTTTAATAGAAAATTGGGAAGGTATGATGTCAGTGGGCGATAAGAAGATCTAAAATATGCGTTATACTGATGCTAGCGACGAATATGACTTATAGTTAAATCCATCAAACACCACCGGTATGATCATCGACGGAGTAAAAAATGACTTCTCCCATATAGGAAATACGTCTAGATTTCAGGTAGTAGACATATTCGTTTATCTGGGATCTATAATAAACAACAAGTAGGACTCCGAAGATGCCATAAATTTCGCTTAGCGATCGCCAGAAATGTTAGAAAATTTACTAAAATATCTAAAAATACAAGAACGAAAATCATAAGAAACATAAATTGCTTCATGCCCCCATTTTCCCAATTGCGATGTAAGCACATAAAGATTGGATCTAAGACAATCAGACAAAACATAGATAGGTACTTTCGAATTGTACCGTACACCGTACCAGCGAATCAAGTTTCCAAGAAGTATATCCAAATATTTGGTAAATACTTGCATACACAGGGAAAAAAGACACTCGGTGCACTGCTGGTGGTAGAGGACAAAGTCGATGGATGGTGAAGACCCAGAGGTAGATCTCTGAAACGCGGAGTTTCAGACCGAAAGACCAAATGAATAAGATCTACATATAGCAGCACGCATGGCTAAAAACCGAAAATCTTGGCAATGTACCATGAACACACTCTTAACATAACGTCATCAATACCTTTTAAAGGTTATGAAGAGAGGAAAAGCATTAAAACCCCGCATTTGTAAAATCCAGATTGGAAAATCCCAGTGAGTTCGATGCTAGGTTTTGTAGCCGTTGGACTGCGTGGGAATCGAACCCACATTTTCTGGTCTAGAACTAGAAGATCTATCTCTCAGCCACCTCCATTGCTTGTGCAATACGTTACACTGAAGTAATTATGCGAAATAATGGTCACCATTAACTGCTATATAGTGTATTGCTTAACTAGTAGGAAAAGTGGTAAGGAAAGTGGTTGATTTTTCCTCGGCTGAAGTTTCAGCAGCAATTTCCACAGTTAGCCGAGAAGTCCACTTTTTCTACGTGTTACACATACTATTTATCTTCCCATCGAAATAAATCCAAAAATTAATAAATTTTGTTATGTCCTTGTAAGTTAGACTGAATAGCGATTGATGTTACATGTACGAAATTAAGACTTTTTTGGACGAGCTGCAGTTTATGACCAACCGAGAGCAGCGAGCGAAGCACGTAAATACTGTTTTTATCCTACACTGTATGAAAATATGCTTTATTTACTAGCAACGTGATATTGTACATTTTCGTCATAAAAACAAAATATGAAAAGCTACTCATAACTCCCAAGGGACCTGTCAAATTTTTTCTCCCTCAAACTCTTGGTAACCATGCAACTATAGGCCATGTCTTAGCAACCATACATTGAGGCAACCCTTAATGTTACTTAAATATTCTAATTTTAAATGTCATTATAACATTTCGAAATTTCATACTATTGTTACTAATATGCTAGTAAATAAAATATTGTATGCACCACGGGAGATATTCATGTTTTTTACCCTCAGTTCACTTACAGACCTCGGGCCAGAGCCCTCGGTCTGTAACACATGTCAACCTTAGGGAAAAAACATATTCATATCTCCCTTAATGCATAAATATCTATTTCGCATCTCTACAAACGCGCGAAAGTATGTGTTTGCACGGCTAGCCGCCAAAATGTTTCTCCAGATGACGTTTCGCGGCTAGGCGTGAAAATAAATGACGAGCGTCCTATTCGAGGAGGCCGTATAAAAATTTTAAACGAGCTGCTGACTAACTTTTCCGTTATTATTCTAAAGTACGTGTTAATTACTGCTGTTAAGAGCTACGTATATACGATAAATACTTGGCCTATCCACCTAGCCTAAAAGAAAACTGCATACATATTGAGATGGCAAGGTACCTACAACAATTCTGGCTTCAATATTATTAAATAAATGCTAATTAATTAAAAATCAAACATGAACAGAATTGGCACTTTATTAATCGTTACAGTAAAATTATTATAAGATTGATGGATTTATAAACCATGTATAATACGTAATTTATAATTTATTAATCAAACCAAGAATAGCAAGTGGATTCCGAAATGATATCGGTAGGGTTTCGTGTAATTTGATTCAATGTTATGATTCAAATGATAAGTACAACTATGATTTTGATAAATGCTCGGATATTTGACGTAAAGTAGGACATGCAAAAAGAGGTGGCGAAACTTCACAGAGACTAAGTTTGTATTCAGTTCAACATGCCATGCTATTATTGTTAATGAAGTTGAGGGTACATACTAATACAGTGATAAGAAGTCATGTATCATGCTTAAAAGCATAAAGCAACCTATAAGCTTCTGTGAGACAGTAAGTAATAGTGGTTAGAGCTTGCAAAAGTGTAAAAATAGGTGAAAAGTGCTGTAAATCGTACGAAAGTGAGGTTAGCGTTAACAGCCAAACTGTTGAGACTGGTTCCGTAATAGATAAATGCTGTAAATGGCTACTGTAGGCGAGGTTTTGGAACCAGTCGGCGTCCTTTTGGGAAATTGGATCCAGTCATCTTTGGGTTGAAACGGCGTTAGTTTACTGGCAGTTACCGATAAACAGGTATTTGATAACTACGTGATTGCAGAGATTTCATTATTATTTGCCTGTGAGGTAATTATTAATAGCCGGGTTTGATTAAAGTAAATTTGTATTGCAAATTTTTTGTCTTTTGTTACCATTTATTTGAGGTGAGAATGTAGAAACTCCACCCTGAGATACAACATTTCGAACCGGAAAGCTAGTTGGTGCAAAAGTATTATTATTGTGATAAATAAATAATTAAAGGGCAGAATATCTGATATATGAATAACATGTTATTCAATTCAAATGAACATTTTCGGTTATTCAGACGGATACAGTTATTTAAAATTCAGTGGCCAACGTTAAAATTATATTGATATGACAGAACAATTTATTATTTATAATACAAATAAAACATGAACAATTTTAGACCATAGCAATACATGCATGCAAAGTAGTATCATTTTATTCAACATAGTCACTTAATTATATGCACTTTACAGAACTTTCATAAAATAACTGTAAACCTTTGAAAAAAATAGTTTGATTAGTTAGAAATAAGGCCTCTACAGCAGCGATTACCATCCACTTTGACGTAAATATTCGCCCTTTCACGGCTTTCTTGCGTTATGAAAATAAGCAATAATCTAAAAGGGTCAAGTCCCAATAATTTGGGAGCAGGTGCATTATCCTGCAAAATAAACACACTTTTTAAAAGTTTTCCACTCGATGTTCCAGAATTCTGGCCTTGTTGATAAGAAAAAATAATGGGATGTTTTATCGCACATTTTTCACTGTCTCGGGTGTTTATCACACGACATTTCGGAAGTTTTCTGTCTACTCCCGTCTTCAGGTGAATGAATTCCTAGTTATTTCTGAGAAGGACTGATTTTTGTACATCATTTCAAGTGCACTGGTGCCTACCCCAGGGTTTGAACCCGAAACTACTGATCGCTGTGATTACGAGGCTGTCACTCTTATCACTAAGCCGCCAGCGGGGTCACATATATTGAGATGAAATGATACCCTTTATTGGTTGTATTTTTAATATATTTAAAATAAGGACAAAATTGTAAAAAAACACACAGTTTTTAGGTTTAATAATTTTTACCGTGCTCGAACTTTGCCTGTCAGTAAATTACTAGGCTGTTAAAATATGAAATGTACTTATTTACTGCACAAAATAAATGGTTGTATTGCCCCTCTTTATACTTTATTTAACTGCAATTATTTAAAAATGCTAGCTCTCGGTAAAAGACAAGCTCCCTCTCAGGTAGGTTCCGAAGTCGACTGTAATTTAATTTGATCTGAATTGTACCATTTCAAGCCAGTAGTTGAAATACGCGTTAGTTCAACGTCCACAATCTCTCAAATCACAAAATGGTTGTCTCGCGCAAACAGCGGTTCTTTGAAACTTTAAATACTCGTGAAAATATGAAAATTCGCAAGGTAAATTTTCGAATTATTAGCGCTTGGCGCCAAATAACAACTTTTTATTAGCAGTGACGTAGAACAGACGCCGTCTAGTTGCAATTGTTTCTATTGACTTCCTGTGGCGGCTTCGAACTTCCGTCAAACCACGGATTTTTATGACGCCTTGCTAATTAATGGAAATACGGCTTAGCTGAAGCCTTGGAAATGATCTCATATTCTTCAGTAAGGTTTTATCTTGTATGCAATTCGTTTTCCGGACGCTGACACTCACTTTTAGGCTAATTTCGTACCTTAGAACCTGGTCGAACTGAACTGATGCAGCTCCGGAGATGACACCGTTGAATTTTCTCAGCTACCACTGCTCCCCTTGCTGCCAAATCTGGTGGAGACGTTCTTACAGACCCGTACAATAGGGTGGAACGAAAATTTGGAAGTTGCAATTTTTTGTGGGGCTAGTGCAGGGAAGTTGCCTTTATATCTAAAATGAATCTACACCAACGTCTTTTTGTAATCGAATTATTTCTTGAGGTTCCATATTTTGTTTGAATATAAATTTTTTAGATGTTAATTTTTGTAAATTTGTTTTGCCATTTTTCGATTATTTTTACTACTAAACATTAAAAACTAGCCAAAAGGCATTAGTAGAAGGTAATTGAACTTAAAATTTATAGTAAAAATAAACTTATTTGTAAAACTATGTTAAATAAATAAATTAGTATATACGGTAACATAGACTATATTTTATTTTTCACATATATGATAAGTTTCACATGTTAAGTTAACAATTTGTAATCTGCCTTAGTGTTAAAGGTAGGGATAATATTTCGTGGCTCTAATTTTGATCGGATAAAACCATCTCTGGATTCCGAACCACAAACTGCAGCTGAAGCTTCCGTTACCAATTTAACAGCTCTTTCTACAGATTGTGTATGACAAGGACAATTTAACACCTCCATGTTACTATGATTTCCAGTAGCAATCATCTCTTCTAAATCTTGGTCAGAAATATATTTTAGTAAAGGAGGTGCTGTCACATTACAATCATGCCATGCAATCAATTCGGTATACTCTGTAGCAGTAAAATTGAACGGTGGTACCTTGAATGTTCGTATAGTTCTCTCTTCTATTTTATTTTTCCTGGCTTGAAGTATTCTGCGTAATCCCAATTCTCGGATATGTCTTCGATCGTCCTTGATCATGCATAACAATACATTTTCAGGGTGTCCAAAATAGCCATTCCTCTGAATAACAGTATCGACGATTTTTCTTTCCTTTTCTGGTAGATATCGTGAAAAGTTAATCATTCGCCATAGATGTTTTGAACCACTTGTGCAATATGGTTCTAATTTAATAGAGAACCAAACTGGAGCATACACTTTTTGCACAAATTTTACTAAAGTAATCAGTTGAATGCCGGGGCGTTCAGTTGCTACATACAACCTTAGCAATCGATTGGCGACTGTTAACCACCGTGCATGGGACATCTTTCCAGGCTTTCTTAAAGCTAAATCATTTGGACATTCTCCAGCAGCTACCGCTTGGCACATTTGATACAAATATTTTTGATCAGTGCTAAGATCGGTTGCCAATAATATTGGTAAATTGTTTTCTACAGCAGCAAAGTCGATCACGTTCATTTCTTCACAGTGCTGTAACATTTTTCCTATTGGGCCCAAAAATCCAGAAGGTCCAGTGGTACGTCCATCGATCTCATGTAACAGATGGCGTAGAGGCAGTTCATTAGCATGAAACATACATATTAGCCACTGTAATGGTCTGCTATACTCTTCTTCTAGCTTTCTTATAATACCTCCTTGCGTACCAGTGTTTAGTGATGTCCCATCAAAACCAATTGCAGTAATATTTGAAGTATCAATACTATTTTTCAGGACAAACGTTTTTATACTCTTTATAATATTTGCAGCAGATCCCGATCCAGGGGAAACATGTCCTATGTATTTTGATCCAGGTTCTTCGATTATTGTAATGTGTTCCTCTGTTACCAATCGGCGATAAAACTTATTTCCTTTTTTCTGTTGCAAGACAGTCTTATCTTTTCGTCCATCAAAAAATAAACTTTGGAGAGATAATGTTCCTTTATGCGTCTGCAAATCACGCCTATGGGCAGAACGATGTCTTCTCACCTTCATTCGATCAATTACTTTTGATTTATCTGATGTAGTTATAAGTCCTACATCTTTTAAAACTGCCGATGCTATAATTGCTGCCGAACGATCTGACACTCCTGTTCTATCACACGCCGATGCTAAACTTGGCAAACGAATTCTCATTTGTGAGGAACTGGTATTCTTCGATGTCGATGGTTGGTTTGGATCCATAAATAACGGAGGAGAAAAATCTTCATTCATTTTATCTACACTACTAGTAGAACTAGTGCTGGAAGAGCTGCTACGAAAACTGAAATCACAAGTAGGCAATTCTTTCACACTTGCTTTATAATTTTGTTCTCTTGCAGTTTCCTTCGCTCTTCTTTCTATATATTTTTGTAATGCAGTAGAAGATGCAATGTCGACCGATCCTATTACCATTTTGCGATCAGATCGCTGATCCTTGAGAAACATTCGCTCTTTTTCAGGAACTTTTTTTATTTTGTTACATATACACAAAGGAAAGTTGCACTTGCATGCTGCTATGTCAAATAACTTGTCGTACTCCTTTCGAAATTTGCACACATGTGCTTTGTAGGCCTCGGATGATTTTTGAGTTGCTGGGTACCGCATAAGATTTTGGTACTTTTTATAGGCATTTTTAATCAAGTCCACAATGCGTTTACGTGATAAGATTGGAATAGAAGCTTTCATCCAAACCTGTTCTACCTTTGTTGCCACAATTTTCGAAACGTCAGCGATGGGCGGATCCTTATTATTACACGATTTTAGTTCATTACGAATAAACAGAAAACATTTTACAATATCGCTATACGTTGGCAACACGCCAAGTATTTCGCACTTCAAACTACTTCGCGTTGTCATGTTATTTCTGTTCCATGCACATCACAGTTATAAATATAAGCAACAAACAATGGAACTATTGACTAAACAAGAAACAGAAGCACATTGATTATCAACGTCTGAAGGCTAACTGAAAGAAATCATCGTGACGAGCAGCTGCAGGTGTAAATTGCCAAATATGCATAATGCACCAATTTCACACTGGTTGATAATATTACAGGGAAAATGAGTGGGGCGCAAGCATTATAGCAGTATTATGATTTATAAAACCTCTATATCTTATTATTCAATGTTAAAACACCTCTGTACAGATTGTTTTTAAATCAATTAGTTACTTTTTAACACCAACGTTTTAATGTTTTCAACGTTACGTATTATGAAATTTCAAACACACTATGGAACCTCTAGATTTTTTTAAATTTCAAAATATTTTTGCACACTTGATTTTTAGCCCTAATGACACGTTTTGCTTGGTAACCATTTTAAATTTTCGAAAAAAAAATTTTTTTAGCCGTTTTCGTTCCACCCTACCGTACAATGCCTTCGACTGCTGATCTCTTGGCTCCGATACTGATCTTGGCAGTAGTCAAAGCTCGTAAATTTTTGTTGATTGGCCCCGATGTCCTCGTAGATGAGATTGTCGAATTCTTAATATTTTCGTTGCGGAACTTTATGAAAATACTCTCACATGTCACTGGCACTTGGGCAATAAAATGGTATACTTTGTATAACTTGAAAAACACGTTTATTATCAAAATTATGTATCAAATGTGGAGCACAAATCTTAACAAACTGCCAATAATTTCTATTCAATTGTTTTCTTCCCTTATTAAACAATATCGCATCTAGTTGCTAAGTAACAATATTAACGGAAGTAAGGTTTGATAAACAATGGTACAAAATGGAAGAAAATTTTATTACTTAATTAATATTTACCAATTCCTTAAATTCTAGAGTTCACCACTTCTCATTTGCTTCCTTCCTGTCCTGTTGCCTTCTTCTTTAATTGCTCTTTGCAATGTCCTGTTATTTGATTCTTGCTTACTTTACCTTTTTAGATTCCTCACAATGTTCACTTTGCTTGGCTTTATTGAAAACTACGCTTCGTTTAACATGCACATAGCAAACCTTTTTGTGTCTATTAATTTCTTTCGGTTCGGTTTCACATTATGCACAAACCTATTACTACTTTTATTTATATAAAAGTCCATTTCGACCCCTGTGAAAATAAGCTTTGCCTTTGCGTTCTTTACTCAAACTTTACTATGTCTCGCATCTCATTGTCAATGCATTTAATATTTTAATTTTAGTTTAACATTGCAGTTACATAAAACACCCCAACTCTGTGCTTATTTAATCGGTTAATTATGTTGCACTGCTAGCAGAGCCAAGTCATGGGCTTAATATCATTACAATATCTGTGTGTTACCGGTGTATGTAGCTTCTTTCAGCTACAGAACCTGTTCTTTAGTACAATTGATGCATTATCTCACTGTCTGTGGTGGTCTTCGTACCAGTCGTGTTCTGCGATCTTGGATTTGATGGTTCCACCCTTTCTAATAGCCTTGCGGTGTTCCGATAATCTCACTCGTAGAGGTCGTTGTGTTTCCCCTATGTATTGTCTTTCACACTCGCACGGTACGCTGTAGATACAGTTCTTTAAACTCTGATCTTCGTTATGAAGCATGGTATGCGTCAGGCACTTCTTATGTTAAATCTGTTTCCAATTCTTCTCAGTTTGTCAAACTCCTCGGATGTATGGTATTACGGCCGTGGCTGTCGGTTCCGTGTTCGCATATCCTGCCGGTGTTGTATTTCTGCCATCTTTTCTAGCGTTTGGTTTAGAGTTTCTTTTGGGTAGCCATTAGTTTGTAGCATTTCTGTGATTATCTCACTTTCCCGTTTAAGGTCTTCTTACTTCGAGCATCTGCTCTTTGCTCCGCTATATGGGCATCGCGCAACGTCACATTTCACGCTGTTATGGAAGTTGGAATTGTAGTGTAAGTATCTCTTCATATGGGTTGCTTTTCGATATACATTTGTTTGTACCGTGTCGCTATTCTTCTAGACTAATACATCTAAGAATGGGAGTTTGATCGGGTTTGATTATTGAGATGCTTCAGAAAGCCGTCCAGCATATCTCTTCCATGAAGCCATATTACGAACGTATTATCTACATATCGCAGCCATAGACTAGGCTTGTTGTCTATGTCCGATAAATATCTCAGAATAGACTACTGTCAAAAATGACATCATTCAGAAAACAGGAACAATAATGTTCTCCCGTGGTCGAATTTCTTTGTTATACGTGAAAACGGCAGCGAGAGCTTTTTGGGCAGATATCTTCACACTCTTTTTTCCAAATAGAACCAGCATGTTTCCGCTCTATGGGAATTTGTTTTGTCTCTGTGTTATAATAATGAATCCAAGTTTCGTCCATTGCAACAATTCCATCCAAAAAATATATCCTGCCATCTTCAACTTGGTTGCAGCTTGATGTATATGTTGTCACTCTCATTCGTTCTTGATCAGTATTTAGACATTTGAGTATCCACTTTGCTGATAATTTCCTTATGCCAATTCGTTATGAATGATGTGAAAAACACATTCATATGAGACGTTCAAACAGTGTGATGTTCGTTTTAGGCCGATTAATCCATTTTCCAAAATCAAATTGTGGACAGCATCAATGTTTTCTGTTGTTAACATCGAAATTTCCAGCTCTCTGGTCGTCTTTAACATCTTTTCTACCAACCCACTTTTTTTATAGTGGTATAGGAAGGACACTGTACTAATGTTGACAACATACCGTCGTAAATCTCTTTACAAGATAACCCTTTCAAAAGCAGATACTTGATCACTGAACGATACTCTATTTTTCCAAAAGTCAAACTTCCTTCCGCCATGGCTTCTTAGAATAACAATTCGGAAACGCCTGTATCTTTTGATTTCAAATTTTACACTTCTATTTGTAAACGAGTATACTTGTTTCCATACTAGTGGCATACGTGTTTGTTTATAATAATTCCTTATATTTCTTATGTTTACATGCATGCAAAATTGTAGTCTTTGTGCTATATAATATATTTAAATAGTCCTTTTCACTCACGGCATTTATCTGTTCTCCTGCGCAATATATTCGACATAAAAATGTTCTGTTGAATTTAAATAGCGGGTGCTTGAATAAAGATAAACAAGTAAATTCAAAGAAATTTAATTTTGAACAAAAAACATTGAATGGAACAGATAATATACTGATAAACAACCACACTAGTATTATTTACTTTCAATATCCATTTTGATTAACTCACCTTAAACAATTCAGTGGTTGTTTCGTTATGAAATCCCTGTCTGCTATTTCTATGTTCGAAATATATTTACAAGATGAAAGCACTTTATAAACAAAATTTACCTATCTGTTGCAACTTATGGGATCTTATTCAAATTAAAAATATTACACAGCTCATAAATTATAACAATTTGCATTCATGTACAAAGGTCGTGTTTATAATTTTTATTTTTTTCTTATTAAACTAACGGCGTGCTTGCTGCAAAGTGCAGTTTAGATTAACAAAACTTTCCGAGCATTTCTGCAAATGCCCTTGGTGTAACACGCGGGAGCCTTAATAAACTCAAATTAAAATTCAACGTAGAGCTTTCTGTAATGCACCAGCGACACCAGCACAATGAAATTTTTCTAAAGCACGCATTTCTAAACATACGTACTTTACATGGCAACCCTTAATAAGTTCGTTTGGTGGTCATAACATAAATTACATAAACATAAAGTAATGTAATCTTTAATTGACTAACTTAGGCTCTATAATGGGCGAAGTTTTCCTTAATTGTCCATTAATACCGCAACTATTTACTCGATTAACTATAATTAACTGATTTAGATGAAAATAGAGGGGGAACTGGAGACCCCGGAATTTTGCCCTGGAACAGCTAAAACTTTTGTCTTCAAGTATTTTATTTACAATGCGTACAGTTCCTGCTTTGGTATTATACTTGCAATTAAATTTGAGGCTGGCCTAAATCGTAAAATATCTAGCAGCCATGCCGAATTATCACGGAAAGAAAACAAGCTGCATCCTAACATTCTCCCTCCGTTCGTTTCCTGGAGTAGCATAATTTCATTTTGTAACCGGGTGGGTTTATTTTTGCAAACAGCATTTGTCATGTTATTTTTGAAAAAGAAAGGACATGGCATAATAAAAGTAAACTACATGTATTTTATCATCGCGGTTGCGAGCCGAATTTTATTTAGGTTTGGCAGCCTTAAGCAACGGTCGCTCCCTTCAGTCCAAGCACGTCTGCCAATCAATCAAGCTGTATTTTCATATCCACTAACTCGCCTTCTTCCACTCCATACCCGTTTTATTCTGATTGAAAAACAATAACGCGTTTATATTGGATCTTTTATGAATTATTTTCACAATAACGTCAATAGCTACAGCGGTAGTTTATTGATCATCTTGAAAATCTAATAATTTTGATATATTGACGATGTCAATCTTGGCACTGCGTTTAGATGAACTTCTTCGTTGGGGAGGATGAATTTGTTTGTTTCTTTGGTACCTCAAAACATTATTTAATTATAACGAGCTCGAAAATAACCTTTAACCCGATATTGAATGGTTTAACATTTAATAGCAACGTATGGCGCTGACACAATTGTGTCACAACCTTTATATTGCATCACTTTCACTTACCGACAGCCAGCCCGGGTAAAAAAATGCAAAGGTCAAACTAAGCTGGTTAGGATGCAGGTTTTCTAGAAATATATTTTTAAATGTATTAATACTTAAAACAATCACAAATAAATATTTCGTCACAGCAACAGGTGATTATGTTATTATAATCAATTTCTAGTTATTATATAAATATCGAAAATGAAGGTTCATTCTTTAAAAAACAATTTATGCAAAACGATTTCCATGGTGGTCTAATAGTGACAATATAATCCCCTCAATGTTTAGACTCTTCCGCCACAGTTGGATAAAATGGAGGAAGATAAATACTCAATGGCTAAATAATATATCCTAAGTCTGAGATTAACATTGGTAACCGATAACCAAAAACAAAACTCAATTTTGAATAATGCTAATTACCCTTTGATCAAATTGAGGTTAATGTAACAATTATTTTATCCGTAAGCAACAATATTATTGTTCCAGTCACTTAATGTTTCCCTGTATTTTAAATAAAAAAGTTACAAACGAACATGTTTTATTGTCTGTAATATAACAGTCTCCAAAAGTATGTACTAAATTGGTAAAAATATCTTAATTTTGCTAATAATACTGCAACTGTAAAAAGAAACACTTGTTAATTCGAATTATATCATTTGGAAGGAAAAAAACATGGCGGTCGATGGGATTCGAACCTGAGGAATTCGATTGCTACTGAGACGCCCTACCCGCTTGTCTACACTACAAAGGCCTATCTATCGTGTTTTCTTATCGCTGCGTTGTAAGGGACGACGTGACACGACTACCGATGCAAAGGTAACGCAACGGCACAGGCACTACATATGTCTATACAGGGATCCACCCTAGCACCCTGATTTTTATGTTATACATATCACAACTGAAAAACCTAGCTTCACCATTTAGAATAATAAACCACCATAATAAGTATGTGTACGCTTCAGCAAGACTATCTGCCTAACAAAATATAACAAAGCACTAAAAAGGGTCGAGAGTGCATCGTGGAGAAAGCAATGTGAGGAGATTGAAATCACTCCAGAATGTGCCAGACAGGATTCTTTCCAAGAAGTTTCAAGGCTCAATAAATACGTTGAAAACCACAATGGGTAAGTTTACTAGAACACGGAAGGAAACCATGACCGAACTATTTCGGGTACACTTTCCTGAATCAGTAATCATTGACCGCCCACTGTTAGATTGGAGAAGCCAGGGACTCGATGCTCCTGCAGACAGGGCAGCAAGAGAGAACTGGCAGATTGCAAAAAAGGTAATCACTTTTGCCAAGATCAAATGGGCAATAGACTCATTTGACTTATTTGCTTACATCAATATATCCACTTTAAAACACAAATAAAAACACATAAAAACACAAAGAACACAGAGAAAATCAAATGAAACACAAATCAAAGAAAACACAAATGAAACAATGAATTCAAATAAAAGCCAGGATTGGCTCCTAGTAAAATCTACGTGTAAGACAGTTGAATCCACTTGAAACACATACATCAATTCTAATACAAATGGCGTTAAAAATGATGGCCTCTAAAAGCAAGTAGAATAAATGTCTTAAAGCGTTGACCCTAAAAAATTATACTTGAAACACTGCTTTATGCCCTTAGATTCAGCACGTCTTCGATTGCATCACCAGCTTCTGGTTGGCGTGATGCTGGCGAACCCCCGATTCATAGCTTGGGCGATGCTCGTCTCAATGAAAGACACCTTTCGCTGCAGTGTAAATTAACGTCTTAAAATGAACGCTTTGAATATAACAAAATTGTCTACTCACCGGTACACCAGGAAAACGCATGTTTGCTACACTTTACAAACGTTCAACACTATTTGCACCAAACAATTAACTGCAGGCCCTTTCAGAACGCGCCTAATTAAAGTATATCCCCTGGTCGAATTCGTGTACTTACTACACTTTTCAGTCGACAGCACATTCAGCTCTTAGCAAAGGTTGCATACGACTACTGTCTTCTTTGTTAAATTTGTATGAATTTAAACTCCCTTAGTCCCGCGGACAGCGTGTTTTTCTTGCTACACTCGCGTTAAACAATACTTTACAATACATTTCCAGCGCAGGACCGGTTTGGCGAATATTTACCATTTTTTAATACGATGTTTAAGTGTAACATGTGAAAAAAATACATATAAAAAATTCAAGTTGGCTTGGTAAAGACAACTGTTACGGGCGAGGGATGTAGTAAGGTCCGTTCCAAAATACATTTTACTATCTATATTAAGTATATCATCCATCACCATATTATAGCTAGAACTGTAAATATTTTTAAATTAACAAAGTGTGTCTATTTAGTAGATAGATAATATCAAAGAATTATTTCGTTAAACTGGCTACTGGGTTTTTAATATGTTATCTGACAGGCCTTGACGTACTGTATATACATTTTATGTAAGCTTTAGCTCTTAAATTTTCCTTTAAAAGTCTATTCCATGAAGCAGAATAGAGAGAAGAAAATAGAAATTTTAAAGAGGTTTTTGAAATGTTGATATTTTTAATTTTACAATGTTTTTTCAGCTATGCTAGTTTTGCCATAAAAAACAATTTGATACGCTAAAATTCCTATTTAAACACTTACAAAAGCCGTCTGAAATTAAATTTTTTTGTATAAATTCATTAATTTCTCAAAACATTTAACCTGTAATGAGCTTGATTCGTTTACCAGAGCTTTCTTTAATACACGTTAAAGTAAAGCTGTTCTGTACTTTGTATATTGTAGTAAATAAGTTAAGAACATATTTTAAAAGCGTGTTAAATGGCACACCGGGTACGTTTATTATTAGAAAGCAAAACCGCCTAGTTTCCGCGGGTTTTCAGCGGGAAGGAGACAGTCGCGTGCAGGTTGCGACACTGCTCGAAAGTACTAACGATACGACTGACACGTAAAATTTTAAGTAAAATTGTGCTCGTACGCGGTGGCCTGTTAAAATAGTGGTCAACGCTTGGTTTTCTTGGAGCTGAGATACAGCTTCGAGAGTGTAGTGCAACCTTGGAAGCAACGCCGAGGGCCATATAATTCTTCGCAGAAGGCGACTACAGTGACGCCATTCCAGGAGTCTGCTTAGGATTAAAGTTAATCAATTCAAAGGAAGTTATTTGATCAAGATCGCGATTCAGTGGTAAATCGCTGTATATTTGAAGCACAGCACCTGATTGCGCACTATTGCATCACCGTTGAACGCAGCGTTGTGTGCGTCATCGAGTAATCGGTAGTAGTTAAAATTACGCCATTAAATGGGTAGTGGCTAGATATAAGCCGTACCGTGTTATGTAGGTAGTAATTACGCATAAGCCATACCACATTAAAGTGAACCAAGTGGAGTGTTCCGAACATATTTCGCGGACCATCTTGTCTTGATATTTTATTCTTTGTACCCTGTACAAGTTGTAACTCCGTTGTTACAATTTGCGTTCTTGAGTGAAAATGAACTATACGCGGTTATACGAATAGACTGTACTTTAGTTAGCCATAAGCAATTTGTATCGTAAATATTTTAAGGTAAAATTTCGTAGGCAAAATGGTCATATTTAAATTACAACAGGCGAATATTTAGCCGGTCTTTAGAAACTTGCCTTTTTCTGGAAAGATGGAAAAATTCAAATCTCACGAAATGGTTAAGTGTAAATTTATGCAGGGTTTACCTCGTAAGCCGAAACATTTTAGCATGGAAAACCTACAAAATTGGTCGAATTCATAGAGCTATTATGAATTGTCACGTACGTCTGTACGTGACATAAGTCCAAAATTTAGAACTACTCTGATAGGCTTATTTGGAAATTTGTGAACGCCTACCGAATTTTCTTGGTCAAACTTGACTTAGAATTTAATTAATAAGTAACGGTGTTAAACTTAAGTTGTTCTGTAAACGGCAGAAAATAAATGCAAGTATTTGTACCTAAGTGTCTTTTTAATCTCGCAACAGTAGCTTTAGTCTTCGTGTAAAAGTATGTTTTGACTAAAAGGATTGCCAGTTACCCCCACGTTAGACGAATTCGCGACAGCGTGTAGAACGTAGCCTTTAGCACGTAGCGATTTGATTAAACTATACCGTTTATTATTGACAGCGTATAGCACTTGTATATAGTGGTTTATGTTCTATTTATATATAGGTATGTATGTATATTTTTGTTTAGTGTACATAGCGTTTATGTAAACAGCATGGCTTTTATTTCTAACTTTTTTTCTATAAGCAAATTGTATGTAACCTTCTTCATACGTTTAGAAATATCTTCCAAGCACGCGCTGCTGCCACACCCTGTATTGCAGTAGCACAAAAACTCTAGAGCTCTTGTTTTTACTAATATGCTTTAGAACTACTCAAAACTTACTTAAATGTATGCCAAAACTAATATCAATTTTTAGGAATAGATCAACTTTGGCTAAACTTGAGGTCACTTTAATTTATTCATAATCCTTAACACCTTCACCATTGCTTTTTATAGCATTATTTTTGTTGAAAGATTTATCCATATTGCTCTTTCAAGTTGTACTCTACGTATACCCACCTGATATTATACAAAGATATTGCACAGGGCATGACTTATTGACTCAAATCAATTATTAAAATAAAATTTCTCTCATTTCCATAGATGTAAATGTATTTCAACAAAATATACTTACATTAGCGCAAAAGTTATGAAACAATTTCAGAATCCAACTAATATAGATTCTTTTTAATATTTTTGGTTAGCCTTCCTTAAATTTCCCTCAATATTTAAAATTTAAAAAAATAGACGTAGTTAACAGTTTTGCTGCATTAAATATAATACGTCATATCAGTTAAATTGGGTTTTAAGCTAAATAATTTGTAAAACTTCACTTATAAATAAACTGACTAACGAGATGTCATTAGTGCTTCTCAAAAAGTAAAAAATGCTTTTGTCCTGTCTTCCAGTCGACGTCCTCTTATAACTAGACGAAAATAACGCACGTACACCAAAATTTGTTCTCATGACTCTGATATTTAATGCTATGGGCTAAAGGAAACTCTTCTTTACAACTGTTTTGAAATGATTTATTAATGACACATTTTGTTTATTGATATTTCTTGATTCTCAATGATCAAAAAATTTATTGTGGTTGTAACAACAGTTTCGATAAGAAAGCTTGTTAATAGGAAGCACCAGCCGTTACTAATCAATGACTTCGTTGCTTTATATACCTAGTTCCTAAATTTCTACTAGTTACTGATTTGAAATTCTAGTATTGTAGATTTCATTTCGTAGATTACACGTCAAAAATAAATGTTTCAAAGAACTTTATTCAGAAAGATTTCTGACTGAGATATGATAAATATGAGAAAACATGATTGTTTTCTATATACAAAGTATTTTTCTAAATTAAGGGAGAAATGATTAAATGTAGCAGCAGAAACCAGGCAAAATTTGAAGGGAAAGGAAATTTACCCTCTAACTTCGAGGCCAATTCAACCTTGTATAACAAGGCCAAAATAAACATCATCGATGTTAAAGGTTGTGAAAACTAAATTTTAAATTTAAATTATTTTCCTTTACAGAGTCCATATAATAGCACACTATGAAAGTACCTTTCGAAATTGATCCATAATAAAAGTTTCATCGGAAAATCATATTGTAAAACAAACATTTCAATTATTATTTTATTCCGCCTAACATACGCAGAGCAAATTCAATGTGATTTCCATATTACCCCGAAGGATTTCTAGCAGAAATAACGATGTTTACGTACAAAACAGCTCTATTAGTCCGTATTTATTGTGTGTATAACGAGGGAGGTCCGCTGACCATCCAAGCACATGATGACCAAGTTAGTATAAGGAAAACAGGAAACAACCGGTGGGAATATAACAAATGTCAGCCCGTTCTAGAGTATTTTAAATATACAAAATTCGAAGCAAAACAAAGATCGATAAGCGCAAAAGAATTAATTTATACGCCCGAAGGCGGTTTTTTAACCCAAACTTTAATTCGGAAGGGGTTGTTAATGCAGGCGAGCGGTGGCTTTCGAGTTTTCTAGCTTCGGAAGTTTAAATAGGGCCGAGTTAATCAAAAAATAAATACCCTAAACGTGGAACTCAGGGAGCAAAAGGCTTAAGCGCTTAACGAATAAAATAAACAATAAAACACGAGTAACTCAGAGATTAGAAAACATGCTAATACGCATAGTCCACTCCACTCGTTAAAACAAAAATGTTCGCTCAGAAGTTGTTTATTTTCGGCATCCAGCGGTCAATTAAGCTGGATCCCTCCAGAACTGGAGCTTCTGCCGGCTTAAGCAAACATAACCCATGGACGGTACTCGTTACGACTACTTAAATCTCCTCTGCATTTGATAAAAGCCGGGAAAACAGTTTCACCTACACCGGATACTACTAGCAGAATTTAAGCTAATAAGGTAATACATTCGTGCACAGCCAATTAATGCTCATCAAGTATACTCATCTCCTATTACCGTTCGAGATGCTTAATAGATATTGGAATTGCAAAATCTACAAATTCTAGTAACACCCAACCTCAAGCAATTAAATTAGAATACCTTATTACATTATATTTGAAAAATGTTATGCGTTGAAGTATATTTTTTTATTTTCTACCAGTCTACCACCTACATTGAATGTTTACGAACGCAAGAATGTATCCTTACTATCTTAACTTTCTAGTGGTGTTTGTAGATCTTTGAAGATATTATCAACACATGTTGCACATGAGTTCACTTCTGACCGATTGTTGTTAGTTGGCTATGAAATATACGAAGAACTATGTTAAAAGCTAACTAATACGATGTATTTTATTCATTTTGTTTTCGTAAGTATGATGACGTTCACCACATCATACCATATTCTCCATGTGTGTTCATTATATCCCTGTTTCTATCCAAATGCCTAACCCTCATCTTTTACCTACCTACAGAGGTAGGTACCTACAGAGGTACCCGTAGATTAGCATACAGATATCCGAAATCCGTTTTGCACATAGGAAATTAATGACTGCGACAAGACATAAACAAAATGATGACAGGACAAGGACAAGGATAGAATGTAATCATGACTACGTAAATTTCTAAACTAAAATTATGTCAATGAAACAAACAAACACTTCTGTCAAATATTTTATCTGCACACTCTAAATACACGAATTGCTCCTATCAGCAATGTATTTACTATTGTTTACTATTCACATAATTATTTTAATTATTTAAACCTCCCTTAATGACAGATAAAAGCTTTAATACACCAAAAAACATGTCCTTACATAAATATTTCCTAGAGCATTTTCATTTGTTAGTAAGCAAACAAATAGTATACGGGTATACAGCCAGTGAGTGTCGGAATCGGTGATCTATTTTAAATTGTTAATAACTTTCTAACAGCTTAGCAATAATGGGCTAATGAAATACAGTATTACTCAAATGGTCTCCATTATTAACACATTGAACTATAGGTTCAGACATAGCTTGAATTTCTGCTAGGATATTTCTTTTTGAGTTCATTCAAAGTTCATGGCCTTTGTAGGTACAACATGCCCATTTAGGTATCCGCCGAGGAACAATTCTGAAGAAATGATGTCGCGTGATTTGGAAGGTCTAGTATTGCGAGAGATTAAACATTCTTGAAAATTTCATTACACAATCGTTATTTCTATAGCTGTAGATGTGTCAATCGTTAAATCGTCTTGCTGAAACCAGAAGCGTCTAAGATATTCAACCGGAAGTCAAGACAGAAAAATATTTCAAGAATTCCCGCTATTTTTAAAATGTTACTGTGACGTTTCACCCTCTTGAATTTAACTTTAGTCCTGGTAATTATTTCTGGTCATTTACGACTTTTATTAATTTTGGAAGGGCACCAACGTTTATTAAATTTTCTAACTCGGAGTAGCTCAAATCGGAGAAATGTGTACACTCAACTCAAATATCTATACTCAGTAAAACACCAAATAATTACCATAAATATATTGTAGTTAGTTTTAAATTAAATAAATTGATAATAATAAAATATCAATGTCTTTTGGGGGGTCGTGTTTCGTTAAATTTCGGGGAACGGTAACCCATCTAGCCGGTCTGCATGGAAGGCGGATGCATCTGGCATTGTCCTAAGGGTAGCAGGTATTTACGGAAGGCGGGTTCATCAGGCGATGCGGCAAGTATAGATTTTGGGGCACCTGTAGGATGTCCCCAAAGCAGGACCTAGCCGTGCCGAGTGTTGTTTACATTTTCCGGGCGGTGAATTTGTGCACCAATTAAACAGACCTAACTGATACCTGGAGTGCTAAGGGTTGATGCGGACAGAGAAATTTGACAGTTCAACGATACTGCGGTGAATTCGCCGTTTTTCAATGTCCAGGTGTATCCTCCAGGTAAGTTTGACGAATGCTGTTACAGGTTTCAAGTGACATTTTATGCGGAACGTGCAGTAGATTTCCTATGGACACCTTGGTTAATACATTTGTAAAAAGAATACATGTTGAACATTCTGATGGCGTTCGGTCGCAGGGTTCGGATTGAAATACAGGAAATGCGTATTAGAGGGGTTGCTAGCGAAGATGATAGGAGACAGGCAAACCTTATCACATACTAACATCCGTAGAGAATATAAGGAAGAAAAGCCCAAAGACTCAAGTCTCTTGAAATGGTCGAGAAACCTGCCTTTATATGTTTTGCGCCGTGTTATCAAAGTAGCCACTTCAGACATCTTTAGGTGGGAGACGGCGCGGGGGTAGACTCTTCGTATCTCTGCACATAGCTAGCACGGATTCGCTATCACTAGTTAGAGCGCTTGATAGATGCAACGTCTGATGACGCCTAAATTAGCTATGCAAAAATTACATACATTGTTTAATGTTCATTTTATACATTTCTGCAGATGCTAGCGTTACATTACTGTTACTGTTGCACAGTGTCTTCGAAAAAAAATACCATCCAATAATTCTCGAGGACGAAACAGCACACCTGACAGTAACCTTCGGAGAGTGTCTTTCATAGATTTACCAGGGATTGTCGTAGCAACAACTTTGCTCGTTAACATATCCAATTAAACAAAAATGTGCCTCATGAGTAGTATATGAATTGCATCAGAAAACTTTTTATTTTTTCAATTTCTACACTTTTTTCAATGATTTTGACATTCAAAAAATCTGGCAACATCTTCTAAATGTTATCATAAATTTGAACATTATCTAATTTTTACCAGTATTTTGAGCTTTTTTTAAAATTTATCAGTATTTTGAACTTTTTCTGAATCTGATGCAATTTTTAATTTTTTCTAAATTTTAACACTATTTTAAAAAATTTACATTTAATTTCAATATCATTTTTAAATAAACAATATATAAAATTAACACAATTTTAAATTTAATTATCTGATTCCAAGTTATCCATATTTGGATGGTATTAAATTTTAAACTAGAAATATTTGTAGGTTATTTAGTAAAATCAACTACATAAATTGGTTTTTCTAACACTTTCTAGTTACAAGGCTATTACTAGATCGATGTTAGACCTCGAATGTGGCCCATAACCCACTAGTGAGGTAAAAATCATAATCCACTGGTGAGGTAAAAACCATGTCACTCACTACCGTGTTGTTGGTATCACTGCCAAGCTGTCAAATTCGAAATTTTTAGGGTAAGGTTTGCGTCAGTCTGTGTCAAATAATAAAAAAACCTAACCTACTAACCTCGAATTTGACATAGATTGACAATACACTTCAGTAGTGCCAAACGTATAACACGAATTACAGGTGACTCCAATCATGGTGTAAAGAATACAAGGTGAAACGTTCTCGGAGATGCGCAGTCGTTCTGAAAGAAGAGGGGAGATGTCAACCAATCCCCAATGGGCCTACACAGGAAATCCATCATGGCCGCGATCATGGTGTAACCATGGCCGCGATCATGGTGTAACCATCGCTGCGATCATATATTATTGCTGGCATTGTCAGTAGATGTCAAATTCGAGGTTATCAGGTTAGATTTTTCGTCAGTCTGACACCAACTGACGCAAAACCTAACCTCAAATTTGACATCGACAGCGTCTTCAACAATAAACTTCTGTACTACCAAGCATATCATTTGTGGGCCCATGTCCTATTGGTTGAATTTGAGGTCCGCCCACATTCTGCGGAACGTTACACCTTGTATTCTTTACACCATTCCTCCAATTATACATTTATTTGATCTCTTGGTACTTTGCAATTTGTCACTATGCGTTTTCGTGGCTGTCAATACAAAATTTATGTATTTTAGGTATTTATTAAATTGTTGGACAAAATTTTGTATATCACGCTTGTGTTATTACAAATAATTCACTCGAGAAAAGACCCCTCTTGGCCTAGCGACCTCGAGTGATCAACTCTTCTCTAGTTGGTTATTTGTAATATAGCACACTTATATCATAAATAACTATTATTCTCTCTGCAAGTTTCGTTATACCTATTAGTCTGAAATACATATATTGCAACTATTGGATTATTAAAGTGTCTTTAAACATTTGTAATATCAAAATGTAACGTTTTACCTATGACATTTTTATGTTGAATACATTGCCAAGATTTAAAAAAGTACATTCTTCTTTACAACTCAATTATTCTAACGATTTTAATAATAGAATCTTTGTATTCTTCGTATTCTAATATCGAGACTCTAATAGAGAATTCAAAAATTAGAATTTTTCCATCTGTTGGTAATTCTGTAAAAGTTCCATCTGGTTTTATAGTTTTTAATTTATAAATTGCATCATTATCAGTGACTCTTGTGAAATTTATTTCAAAGCCTTCATTAAAGATTGGAATATTAACATCTTCAAAATATCCTAATTCAAGACAGATATTTTCCCCAAGGTATAACATTTTCCACCCCCACTAAATCTTGATTTTAATTTAGAAACAATGGTTGATCCATAAGCGTCAACATGATAAATGAGAATTTGTTAGATGGAACAAGTAATTCCAGAATTCCACTTTATTAATCAATTTATTATGTCTCTTGACTTAAATATAACTGAAGAAATTTGATACAAAGTTATCTATCATCTTAATATTTGTAGTTTTATCATAATCATGAACATTATCAGCGAGAACATAATTATCCAGCCATATAAAATTGAAAATTACTAATTGTGAAATTATCATTAATCATTAGTAATATCCCTAGTGCATGACAAAATGTTTATAATTAGAATCAATTTGGTATGCAAGAAGGGTATTTTGCAGATTATTTCCCGAACAAAAGTTAACAGCGTTTCTTTCCCCGCTACTTTGGTTAATTTGGCAGTGGTGTAGGTAAGGACAGTCGGAATCTCGTTAATCCATCTATGCACATTCCTAATTAGATGACGAGGCAATTTGCACTAGTGAAAATTATCGACAACTTGCACTAGTGCAAAATTATCGCATAATTGGGGTCTAATTGGATGAATCTCAGAAATTTAAAAGATTGATTGGCTTAAAGTATGTGAGGAAAACGGTCATTAAAATCGATTGGAAAGGTAAATTTAAACTTAATTTTGATGTAGGTTGAAAATTTCTAAACTCTGTTATTATCTCGCTTGAGTATTTGATTGTCATTTATTAGGAAAAAATCTTTTAGGAAATTTAAAATAGTATCGTATCTGAACCCATTACGCAAATATTTTAAGATTATCAAACATAGATGGCCAAAAATAAGATGATCATAGAAATTTTGAATTCCATCGATTATAAAAAAATAGCTTTTCCTAAATACTTAACAAGCTCTTTCGGTGAATTAACATTTCCATGTGAATCAAAATAAAATATAATGTTTTTATTTTTGAAGTAACATGTCCAATGAGATACAGTTTCATAAGAATTTTTTAAACGGATAATTTCACATTTCTTTGTATATCATTTCTTAGGTAATTCACCTTTAATAAATATTCCTCGAAAATTTTTAATTTGCATAATTTTAAAATATTTTTCTAAATCACTTCGCCTTTTTTGGTCTTTATTTCTTTTCTTTCCATCACTTGATTGTGTCTTGTTTGTTCTTCTAATTCTTTATCTTTAGCTTTTCTATTTACAACAGAATTTGCAACTGCCGCACTACCTCCAATTAAAGCACCTAAAGCTCCCAATCCTGAAAACAGTAAAGGTAAGAATCCACCACTAAGA
The DNA here is from genome assembly GCA_940337035.1 of Agriotes lineatus. Classification (NCBI taxonomy): domain Eukaryota; kingdom Metazoa; phylum Arthropoda; class Insecta; order Coleoptera; family Elateridae; genus Agriotes; species Agriotes lineatus. The sequence continues at coordinate 109,443,139 of OW679198.1, forward strand.
TTTTTCTTGAGTTGATCATAAGTGAAAGTTATCCTACATCCACATCCACAAGTGGTGCCATGAACCCGTTAATTTTCAATACCCAGGGCTGTACCCTCCATAAATTCCAGACCCAAAGCCAAACTACTGCTCATCAATGCCCAGAGCGTGTAGTGATGTTATTTCTGTTAGGGATCAAAGTTTATGGGAGATCTCAGCACCTTCCCAAATCTGCAGGTACGTTTCGCATTTTAGCACAAAGTCTAAAGTTGACAGTATTTTCATGCATTCTGTAGCATCTCAAAGAACCTCAATCTACTCACCCTGCTGGGAACATTATTTCCAGTAGGAAAAAACTCCCTGCAATTCGTCTCTAAACTAAATTTCTATGACGATGCCAATCGGAACAGCTACGTTACATATTTTGTAAAAGCTAAAAATCTCGCGAATTTAGAGTAATGCTTACATTATCTACGTTAGATGTCTTACTTATAAGAGTGTCTTTTTTAAAAATGATACCTAAATAAGGCCATATTTGCTTTGCATGAATATCTTTAATGCCAGCAACGTTCATGGGAAAACAACTTTATTATGTTAAAATTTACTTATACCACCTTTCACGTGAGGAACGATATCATAGCAATATGTGTATCTTATTATCTTGTGTAGGTAGCCTAGACCTTATTTGATATCATCAGCTTTGTTCAATTTATCAACAAATAGCGCCTATTAGCTATTAGGTTAAACATTAGTTCTACTAAATATATAAAGCAAGTAGTATTAACACAAATAAAGGTAAATTATAAGATTATAACATACCCTATGTTTAGTACAAATAATCAAAGGTTCACGATACAGTCCTGGACTTATTTTCCTTATCTTGTTTTTCAGGGCTATGCAAAAATCAAAATTAGAAACCATGAACAAGATTATTGCTAGTAATAATACCAGGATGACATCCTGTCATATTACCCTTCAAAATGCCCAGCTACTTACAGGGTATTGCTGGCGGTACTGTACAAACTCAAGTAGGTACGGTACGTTAAGGCATACAAATTTGCATATAAACGTTTTCTTTTAAATCCATCCCGGTCGAGTTCCACCCTCCTAAAGATAGTCGTTATATTAGAGTTTTTAACGGAGAAGCATTTGAATATTGAAGAATATGTAATAAGAAGCCTAATTTATTTAAAATATTTTTTAGCTGTTTTTAGTGTCTTCGTGAAGCTAATAAGTTTTATATAAAAAATCATTTGTAACAGTTGCTCAGTTCAACATATCATACGTAAAAATTTAAAAATATTCCAATCGCCAAGGGTACGGAAAAATTCTGACCCCCGCGGGATTTGAACCGAGGGCTGCTTAATGCAAGCTTGGCACTTACCCAATTGCGCCACGCGGACATTTGATTGTAATAAAACTGAATAGAAGAAATTGCATTAGCTGATAGGGTGTTAATTAAAATCTTCGAGGATGTAGAGGTAATCTGATATTTTCTTATACATTAAATATAAAAATTTCATTTTATTTAAAACCCACTATTAAGAGTCCCTGTTATCTACTCTGCCTTTGAAACAATTTTCTCTTTGATAACATTTATCTTATGGCTATAAAATGACTTATTTCTTATTAACCATATTACATGCAAATATCCCTATGTGTGTAAATGGAAATGTCGTACATAAAGAAAAAGCAATGTTAAAAATTACGAAGGACCGACTATCTGTGGTCATGCAGCATAGCAACGTTGTTTGTTTTTTTTTATGCCGACGGTTAATTAAGCTTTGTTACATGAAATACATTTGAAAAAAGTAAAACTTTTACAAATAAAGTTATTCATTTTATAAAACAGTTGTTCAGAAGTAGTAATATTTTAAACATAAATTCGGCTGCCATGTTAACAAAATACTCATATTCGGGTCAAAATTAGAGCTGATCCTTCCTAATTTTTAACATTGTTTTTCCCCTATGTACGATATTTCCATTTCACCTTTGTAAGGGAAGATAGAGGGTCGGCCTTACCTTTTGGCGAAAGTTATATTGGTCATTTTGCCGGCTGGTAACTATCGGCCTAGTTGGGCTAGCTCGCCGCGAGGGTCGCAGGGTTCCAGCTATGCTGAAAGAGAATACAAAAAAAAAAGAAAGGAGTGGGCGCCAGGTCCTAGACTCAGATCCAATTCCTTGTGCCGGACCTTACACAAGGTCGAAGATAAAAACCAGCAAGTCAAAATAAATAAGCAAATCAACAACCAATGAATAGAGCACAGCTTTATTTTAAATATTGGTGGGTACTATAGTGCAAGGCTAACATATATATATATATATATATATATATATATATATATATATAAATCACAGCAGGCAGTAGGCAAAATTAGTTACAAGTAGCAAAGGCGATACTTGGCAATAAGTATGAACCTTTGTATATTTCTAGCAACAATAAAGAAAACACACAGTATGCGACATGCAATAATAAATATAAATACAAATATAAATATAAATATCGAGCAAGCAGTAGCCCACGAGCAGCAATAACTATGACCTGTGAATGGGCTAACACATTAAAACATTGCGCGGTTAAAAACGGAGCGTAGCGAGTATTAAATTACAAAAAAAAATTAATCCCTGTGAGGCAGGATATAGCAGCGCCAGGTTATGCAAGCGCTCAGCTGATGCGAAACCCCGAATATCAGCTCAGAAAGACTATAAAGTAATTATTCCAAAATTTCTAATGTCAAAACTACCAGGCTATATGGCCATATAAAAGCAGGGTAGATTTTTCAGTGGAAATACATCAGGTACATAAATGAACACTAAAGCAATCGCTTGAATAAACCTTCGGCAAACTTGTACCTACGTAGAGACTCGCAAATAAAGTACAATAACGCGGAATTGACAATTATTCTACCGGCGGCTGGCCTTATGACGCAATCGCTACTAACCCGAGATTAATCAGTCATGAACTGAAACTGCAGAAGCAATCGACTACCGATGTCGCTACTCTAGCCACTATCAACATCGAAACAACGCGGCGAACGTCAGACGGCTGACAGCAAATGGCGACGAAATTAAATATAAATATCTGTGTATTAAACAAACCGCAGGCAACGAGCCGTAAGTACAACCCTAAATCTGAAGTAATTAAACGAAAGATCTAACATACGATTTGCAGGGGAGCTCGATGGGGCGCGGCGGCCGGCGAAAGTGGATATAAATATCTGTATATTAAACAAACCGCAGAGCTGCCTTCACAAAGTCGGGTAAGCTCGATTAATGATTCGATAAAGCTCACTCAAATGCACAAAATGGATGCTCGAAATTTGCAAAAGCCCTATTATAATAACGCATCAGATCTATACAAAGGCATGCACTAACATCTAAATAAACAAAGCATTGGTATGCCAAAAATTATCGCACATGTCCAAGCTATTAACGAGACGAGATACTATTAACTAACTATAAAATACACCAGGCGCAAATAGCTATATCAGTTTCTTGCCTGTAGTAAAAACATGTCGGCTCCTGACCTTTGGCTTGCGGGGCCCGAAGACGGCAGAAGCAATGAGGGTTCCGGCAGACACGGCGGGAGGCCCAGCGGACCGAGGAATCGGTGATTGTGTCGCAGGTGAGTGCAGTGCTACACCCTCTAGCGTACCTCCCAGGAGATTGCAGAGCTCCTTGACAACTCGGTAATTTCAGGAGCCCAAATCGACGGTTTGGATGCCCGCAGGGTGCAGCCGAACAAGGAGTGCTAAGCCTCTTCAGGGAGGAGTTCAACCTCTCGCAGGAAGCGTCCAAACTCTCCCAAGATCGTAGCCGACAGGAAATGCATCCAGCAGGAAGTGAATGGCATCTGACAGTAAATCCAATCCTACAGTAAATGGCTATAACGCACAACGCCCAAATAAGTCCCAAATAAGAAGAAACTGGCCTTATCTTACCTCACGCTGGAATTGAGCCAGAAGAAAGGGCAGAAACAATGCTGGCCTCAAACGAATCCGCAGTTGCGAAGGAACGTCTTAAGGGCACAAGTGCTTTTTCAGATCCTCCGAAAAATCAAAACGGAGCTGAGCTATACTAATTAGCTCAAAAATTTAAGCACACGGCCGAGGCACTAGCAGCCTGCACCAAGTTTAAAATGGGAAAGAACTAAAAAATTCCACCAGCTACCAGTTATCAAAACTTTCCAAAATTTTTGGGCCAGAAGATGAAAAAAAACAGCCTGAAAAATTTGACTGCAAGAAGTGATATCCTTTATCTAGCAACAAATAGAATAGTGCAGAATAATTTGCAACAAGGGTTGCCTAAGCGCCATATACAAATATCTGTAGGAATATGACCAAAATAAATTTAATTAGTAGAATATGGGTAATTATTCGAAGAGTTGCTTACCAAACTGCTTGATAATTATAGGAAAATAATTAAAAATAAGATACAGCTAATTATACCCAGTTTAAAGCATGCAAAAATTGACAAAAGCCAACCATAAATATTCAAGTTCAAAAAATTCAGCTAGCGAAAGTTCAATACTACGGGGGACACTCCAAAAGTATCGTAACACCTTATATATTGCTATGATACACTATATGTGAATTTTGGATAAATTTAGAATCTATAAAAGAAATTTGGAATATCAATACGATCTATTTTAACCAATTCAAAAAGTAGAGGATGTTTATTAAATAATTCTAATTTGGAATAAATTCTTAAGGAAATGATAACTATTGAACGTTTTACATGTGTTTTGAATCTAGAAAGTTAATAGACAGTAGTATCAATCATGACAGATGCAGATTCTAAAAAGAATATAATTTAAAGTAGGTAAGGATCAAATGATATTATAATATAGAAGGCATTAAGAATCGAATATGGTAGTTAAGTAAAATTTGTTCTGATTATTGGAACAACAACTTTAAAAAAATGTAATTTGAAAATTTTGGGCTGATTAAAAATATAGAAATTTACCCTGTTTTGAATGTATTTGGTATGGAAAAGTTATAAAATAGAGATACAAGAAGAATAATTAAGCAAGAAGAATTATAGATTTGGATGGAAATAGTTTTATTTATAATAATACAAGTGCCAAGGAAATACATTAGTTTGAGTATTTCTGATTGCTGAGTTCGTGGAGACATTCTTGAGACGAGAGGATCCATTCAGGGAAGATAGTGGAGTCAGGACAACATCTGAGTTGGACTGTATCTGTGACAGCTAACTTGCCAGAGAGCTGTTTGAAGGCAGGTGATTCTGGGAGGTAGCAGGTACACGAACAGAGTAGGACGTGGTCTGTCCAGGTAGCTGCCGGGAGTTGGAGTGTTGACAGCTGATGGTCAGTGGAAGTTTGCTGGCGGTATTCGTGAGTGAAGCATTGGAGCAGAACTAGAAAGAGCTGCTTACTTCGGGGAATTTCTATCTTGGAGGTAATATAAGAGTTGTAGAAGGTGGGTAGTAATCTTGCTCCATCAACGCTAAAGAAAATGAAAGACAATTTTAAAAAGTGCAAGTAATCATAAACAATTACTTACTGTGTCATATAAAGTTAATAATAGAAAAATAGCATTGAGCATTTGTCATATTTGATATGAGATTGGTTGTTGACGTTTGAATTGACATAAGAGGTGACAATTCATTTCAATGCACAATTGAGAAACATTTGAAAATCAAATTTACATAACTAAGTGACTAGATATTCGAACCCAAAGCCCTGAAAGAGTTTCAAGAGTTATCATTTGTATAAATTGAAATTTTTGAAAATAAAAAAGGCATAATTAATTCAAAATAGAGTAGCCAGTGTAGATTTAAATAGGCGTCGTCACGTAGAGCCTTAAAAATGTAAACGTGTGCTGTGTCTACGTCTCCACGTGCGTCTCTGCCTACATTTCTGCGTCACCTTTTCATCGGCAACGATCGGACGCACTCCGTCTGCGACCGGCCGTGGTCTCGCTTCTCCTCTATAACGCAGCGACAAGCAAGCATGATGCGTAGGCTTTTTAGATAAGTGTTAAAGCGTATAAATCCCTCCGACTGCAATTTTTTCGTTGCAAATTAATGTACTTCGCATTTCTAAGTGTTTCTTTTTGCTGTTTCACTATTATTAACAATTATTTTTACCTATTTTCAAGGCTAAAGATATCAAAACATTTTCTTCTGTAACATTTTTACTTACAGTTCGATATTTTAAAACTACAAAAACGATTTTAATTGTAATAACGCCGCCTATGCGGTGGGCTCAAAAGTTAATATTATTTTTAATCGTTATCGTTAATGTACTGCATCACAATTCCATTGGATGAAATTGGATTTCATACGTCCATATTAGTTTTTTATAAGTTTGTGTAGTATAATTTTGCTTTTTAAAGACTTTATTAAGTAACGAGTAGATTTTCTTAACTCTAACTTTCTTGACAGTTTTCAACGATTATCTTAACGTAATCTCTGAAACCTTTTTGTGGCGTGATATGGCCATTCATGCTCTTTATTGGTTGTTTCGCTAGCCTGCAAAATTAAAAATAAGAAAAACAAATGTGTCAATTTTTACTATTTTTAATTTTGCAGGATGGCGAAATACCCAATAAAGTGCATGCACGTTCACCTTTTGTCCAAGTTCATGCCCAGGTATCTTTTCTTCTTGGGCTGAGGTATTTCGATGTTGTTTATTGTTACAGGTGGACACTGCTGACGATGTAGATTTAAGATTACTTACACAGCTCCTTTCATTAATTCTGATCTTTGTAACCAGTAGAATATTACGTTTATTATATATTCTTGTAAATATTGAGTAGCTGTTTCTGGGCTCAGGCCACACGCAAAAGTGGCTGTGTCGTCCGCTAAGGTTCCTATTGTAGTATTAGGTGTTAACGATTAGTCTGTAATATAAATAACATCAAGGATTTGGCATGCACACTAATACAAGATCTTAAAAACAAAGAACGAACCATTTAAGTATCATCTAAGGGACTAAAGATACCTCGAGAATTAGTTTCACCAATATGTTACCTTTACCTCTGAAATGGCAATACAAATAGCGGCACCTTCAGAATATATGTACTTTCCATACCGAAGAGATCAATCCCCAGATATCTTGGACATAGTACTACATAAAAACCTCTCTATTCCAATTAACCAAATGGTTCTGACAGAACTCGACTCAGATCATCTGCCAGTGATCGTAACACTTAGTCTCTCTATGCAACTATACCCGAGGATGCCACGACTAATTAATGGCCCAATCGACTGGAATATTTTCCAAAAAACGATAAATAATCTTCTTACATGCCCAACCAGTCTGAACTCGAACGCGGTGATAGACAATGCTATTGAAACCTTCAATCAGAGTGTCACTAAAGCAATTCATAGTGCTACTACTACTACCAATCGGCCACGCAGGTACCCACATTACTTAACCCCGCCACCAGTTATACTCAACCAAATTAAAGAAAAACACAGATGCAGAAGATTATGGCAACGCACCGGGACCCGGCAATCAAAATTCGACTTAACCAACTAGTAAGAAATGTCAAAGAAAACCTAGATAAGCACAGGTACGAAACATACAACTATTACGTAGAAAACCTCGACCCAGGGGACCCTAACATGTGGCGCGCCACCAAAAAACTTCTCCGACAACCACAGATCACTCCAGCGCTTAGACAGGGCAACAGTGTATACACAGAAGATCAGGAAAAAAGCGAAGTGTTCGCCGACCATCTAGAACAAGTATTCACTCCCACTTATGAGCAAAATAATATAGATCATATAGAGCAAATACAAATGGAAGTCAAAAATAATCTCCCTAACAATACAACACCAATGGAACCAGTCGCGCCATCAGAAATTAAACGGTATATTAAAAAATTAAAAACCAAAAAAGCACCAGGAAAAGATACAATATCTAATATTGTACTTAAAAATCTTCCATCAAAATCAATAGCCTTCTTAACCGCTATATTTAATGCATGTTTAAGAAGAAACTATTTCCCAAATGCTTGGAAACAGGCACATATATTAATGCTTCCTAAACCCGGCAAGAAGCACAGCGATCCAACCTCGTACAGACCAATCAGTTTGTTATCCTCCCTATCAAAACTACTCGAATGAGTCATACACCATCGTCTTTCTACCTACCTCGATAATCACAATGTAATACCACAATTTCAATTCGGTTTTCGAAGCGCTCACTCCACTAACCATCAGCTACTAAGACTCACAGAGATCATTGAAAGAGGCTTTGAAAGCAAAAAGCATACCCTCATAGCTTTTATCGATGTTGCACAAGCCTTCGACCGAGTTTGGTGGGACGGGCTACTATACAAAATGCTACAAATAGATGTCCCCTCATACCTGCTCCAAATTACGCAGTCATTCCTTTCAGATCGAAGTTTCCAAGTAAGAGTAGGCGCGTACTTATCATCAATCAGACAAATAAAATCAGGAGTACCGCAAGGATCGATACTAGGGCCTATACTGTTCAACATATTTATGTCGGACGCGCCAACAATACTCAATGTAGACCTTGCGATGTACGCAGATGATACTGCGATAGTAACACAAAATGAAAACATACATCTTGCAGCACAGAACCTTCAACAAGGTGTTGATCAATTAAACAGTTGGTTCACGAGTTGGTGCATTAGAATAAATGCCAATAAATGAGAATGTAAAATCTGTACCCTACGAAGACCGACAGATCCCACCAATATAATAATAAACAACACCTCAATTGTATGGAATCCAAAAGACAGCGCTATTAAATATCTTGGATTATACCTTGACCGCAGATTAAGTTGGAGTTTCCATATCAATAAAAAACTCACCGAATCATATTCAAGACTTGGTATGCTGTACCCAATTTTAAATAAAAAATCACCCCTAAAGAAAAATGCGGAATATTAATCTACACTGCAATAATCAGACCGATAATCACCTATGGCTGCAGCGTATGGAGCACAACCTCCAGAACAAACATGAATAAGATTCAAGTTCTACAAAATAAAATACTTCGTATTATAACAGGCGCAGACTGGTTTGTAAGAAACCATCAATTACATAGGGAAACGGGAGTTCTCACCATACAAGAATTTATAACCAACACTACCAAAAAATTCTACAATAACATCAATCAATGCAGCGGGGCAAATTTCTATCTTCTTCTTCTTATAGTCCTTCTCCTATCGGAGGTTGGCTATCATCATTGATATACATATTTTGTTGACGGCGGCTCGGAATAATTCGGTGCTGCTGCAATTAAACCAATCTCGTAGATTTTTCAGCCATGATATCTTCCGCCTGCCAACATTCCTTTTTCCTTTTATTTTTCCTTGAATTATGAGTTGGAGCAGTGCATATTTGGAATTTCTCATTATATGACCCAAATACTCAATTTTTCGTTTTTTGATCGTGTATATAACCTCACATTCTTTATTCATCTTCTGAAGAACCTCTATATTACTGATTCTATCGACCCAAGCTATACGCCACATTCTCCGGTAGCACCACATTTCAAATGCTTGTATTTTATCCAAATGTTTTTTCTTAAGTGTCCAAGTTTCTACACCATAGAGTAAGATGGAAAACACGTAGCATCAAAGCATGCGCATCCGAAGTTCAATGTTGATGTTCCGACTACAAAGTACTTTCTTCAATTTTACAAACGAGGATCTGGCCGTTTCTATTCGGGCTCTTATTTCCGTTGTTTGATTTCCTGTTTGGTCTAACCAAGTTCCAAGGTATTTGTAGGTCTGTACTCTTTCTATAATAGCGTTTGCGATTCTTAAATTTCCTTGATTCTGTGGGGACTTTGTAATTACCATCCATTTGGTCTTATTGAGATTTATTGTCAATCCGTAATCATTGCAGCTGTCATTCAATTTTTCAAGCAAGTGTTGTAAGTCTATGAGGTTTTTTGTTAGCAGAATTGTGTCATCTGCGTATCTCACATTATTGACTGTTTCACCGTTTATGACAATTCCCGCTAATTCTTCATCCATAGCTTCTCTAAAGATGGCTTCGCTGTACAAGTTAAATAGAAGCGGAGACAAAACACATCCCTGTCTCACTCCACGACGTATCTCGATTTCTTCAGTCGTTTCTCTTTTTACTTTTATATTGGCAGTCTGTCCCCAATATAAGTTACTAATTATTCTAACATCCCTCATGTCGATGTTCTTCATAAGGAGAAGCTGTTGTAATTTTCCATGTCTTACCTTATCGAATGCCTTTTGGAAGTCGATGAAGCATGCATACACATCTTGGTTCATATCTAAACAGCGTTGGCAAAGTACATTTACCCCAAAGAGAGCCTCTCTTGTTCCAAGGCCTGTCCGGAAACCAAATTGGGTATTGCTTATATCTTCTTCCAGCTTTTTGTATATTCTCTTGTGAATAATCTTTAAGAACAATTTTAATTTATGACTCATGAGTGCAATTGTTCGATAGTCTTCGCATTCTTTTGCATTAGCTTTCTTGGGGGTACAAACGTAGACAGCAGCCATTGTTTAGGAATTCGTCCAGTGTCATAAACATTGTTGAAAAGGTCTAGGAGAATATCAATTAGTTCATCATCAAAGAGTTTAATGAGTTCTACTGGTATCTCATCAGGGCCAGCAGTTTTACCCGGTTTCATGTTCTCTAAGGCATGCATTAGTTCTGGTTTCAATATTTTTAGATTTTCAGTGTCTACTTCAAGAACAGTATTTGGTGTTCTTTCGTCATTAAATAGTTCTTGGACGTAGGTCTTCCATCTCTCCAGTTGATCTTTTATATCCACTAAAATATGACCATTGGAATCTTTGATCACAATGTTGTCGTTCTTACTTTTCTTTTTGTACCCTGTTATTTCTTTGATCTTCTTATGCATGTGAAAGTTGTCATATTTTCTCTCTAATAATTCTATTTCTTGACATTGTTCAGAAAGATGTTCTTCTTTTGCCATTCTAATTTTTCTTTGTATTAATTTATGTAGCTTCCTATATTCTGCCACATTACTTTTATTCTTTCGTCTCTCCCCCATGAGATCTAAAATCTCCTCTGTTATCCATGGTTTTTTCTTTATTCTTGTACTTATTAGGTGTTCTTTGGCTGCAGTTGACAACACTTTTTGTATCTGGTTCCATTTACCATCAACACTAATTTCGTCTTTTTGTAACTTAATAGATTTTATTTCTTCATTTATTGTATGTTGTACTGCATCATGTAATTTGGGATCTTTTAAAAGCCTTGTATCTATATAGTTGTTATGACGTCTTACTATCTTCTTCATTTTCACATTAATTTTCGCTATTACAGGATTATGATCACTGTGGATATCGGCTCCAGGATATGTTTTTGCTGACTTAATAGCATTTTTATATCGTTTATTGATTAGTATGTAATCAATCTGGTTTCTTACTATTTTTCCTGGTTTATCCGCTGGAGATTTCCATGTGTACAGTCTACGAGCCGGAAGTTTAAAAAGTGTATTTGCAACCACAAGGTCTTTGTCTTGGCAGAACTGTATCAAGCGATCTCCTCTATCATTTCGTTCACCTAGACCAAACTCTCCAGTACAACCTTCAGTTTTGGTATTTCCAACTTTTGCATTTAAATCTCCCATTACTATTGTAATATCTCGGTGTCTGATGTTTCTGAAGATCTCTTCTAACTGTGCATAGAATCCTTCGATTTCTTCCTCTCCCTTATCCGCAGTTGGCGCATAGGTCTGTATAATATTCATTTTTCCTGTATTTGTTTTCAGTTGTAGCATCATAACTCTGTCTGAGTAAGGTGTGAAGTTTATAACTGACGCTGACATTTTCTTATTCAAAAGCACTCCGACTCCATATCTATGTTCAGGGTCGTTGTTGCCTGAATAATACATTGTCCCATTGTTTGTTGTACATATACCATTTCCTGGCCATCTAACATCACTTAACCCCAGTATGTTTATCTTTAATCTTTCCATTTCTAGTTCAATATTGTGCAGTTTACCTGGTGCAAATAAACTGTTTGGGTTCCATGTTCCAATTCTCATATTATTCGTCGATAGTTTCATAACTTTGCTCATAACTGTCCCCCCCCCCCCGGAGATCCGATTGGGGAACCTACTCCGGAATATTTAGTTCTGAACTCTGTCATGATGATAGTTTTTACTATGGATATCCATGTGGACCTTTAATGCAGTGGTTTCCACTTGCCTTCTGCATCCTTATGCCGTTGACTATTCGATATAGTTCATCCGCCTTAAGGGGCCGGTTTCTCAACCCCAGGGCAAAAGAGTGCCCTACTTCTGCTGGTTCCTCCACCCGAAGCTGTTGACCACACACAAGGATGACCGCTTATACCGACAGTCATTTCGGTTATAGTCATTTCTAGGTTAGGATAGGGAAAGGTTAAAAGTATATATGGGCGAGTAGGGAGTTAGGTTGGGACATGATTTCCCTTCCGGGACTGAGAGGAAATCAAGAGCTCACGTGGGAAGGGTTGCTATGTTCCTGAAGTAGGTCTGTCCTTTACCGGGATCATTTGGGCTCAAAATCAATTCACAAACGATTAAAACGAAAGCTCCCAGTAGACTTATTGATAAGTGATAGTGAATAAAACAACAAATTAATAAAGTGCACAGTTTAATCCCCAATCTAGCGTACGTAGTTCCTCAACATAACTTAACAATAAAAATTAGTGAGAGGTGTAATTAGAAACTCATTAGTGCTGTATCAAGTGACAAATTTACAAGTTAACAATACCATGTATAGCAAATATTGCTGATCTTGTACAAAACAATGAAAAAAAAAATGTTACCAAATAGGAGGATGGGCCAGATCGCCGGATCTGAACTAGAACATTCCCGAGTTTTTGTGCAATTTCTTGCAGATATTTTTACATCACACAGCAATTATATAAACGAAGAAGTTGAAAAATATACGCACCGCTTCAGCTTCAGCTGTCACTTTCTATCGATTTGTCTCACCCGGAGAGATAATAAAAGCGATCACATACCTAATTTGCTGTAAAACAGCTGGTTACGATCTTAAACCGGATAAAATTTTAGAAGAGCTAAACTCATCTAAGTGCGCAGATTATCATGATCCCGAAACAATGTTTCCCATACTACTAGTTAATTAATCAAATCGAATATATATGTGACCTTATTTTCAAACTAAATTCGCCAACGAGGTATCTATACTAAATGTCAAATAAGCATGCAGTACTTGGAACTAAATAGTAATCATAACTATGGCCATGATTGATCAAAACAAAGTAACCATCTAAAAATTAATTATTTTTAAAAATTGTCAATTTGACATTAAGTATGAATTCTAAAAATTAAAATAAAGCCCTGTTACAACACGAAAACGTCGTTACAACATGAATTTGACATCCAAAATATTCGTTAGTTGTCCGATAAAATGACAAATCGGAAAATTCTCGGAACCGTTGCCCCAACTATGTTAGGATGGGTTTACAAAAATTGCCGATTAAGTCTCAGATGGAGAAAAGGAGGTTCCTTACAACCTTAAGTAAATTGACGACCCGGTAAACGAAATAAAGATGTTAATTGCCAGACGCCACCACTTTTAGATCAGTAAATAGGCTCACTTAAAAGTGGAAATAGTGAACGGACCTTAAAAGATGTTTGCAGTGCTTGAGCAACGGTCCACGTACAGCTGCGTTGAACTTACCTTGCTTGAATTTTCCTACAGCTGTCTGAACTTTTTTGCAGAGGAAACACATCACAAAACACACATGCAAACGTCATAAATCTACTAACGACATTACATGAAATATTCAATAACGGTTAATGTTGCTCATTCCGCAACATTTATGCTAAATACAGACGGTAAACTTAACATTAAACGATCTAACTGACTCAAAAACAATAACAACTTTAATTACACAATTATTAAACTACTTCCAAACAATAAATCTTAAAGATAAACAATCACATCTGACTCAATGGCGGTAAGTACTATTCAAAATCTTAATTTTAAATGACAACAACTACGTTACGTAAGAATGGCGACACTTCGACATATAAATAACCACATCATTGCACAGTGTGCGCTTTAAAGTTACTACAAAAGACACAGTACCTTGTACGGGTCAGCTGGCTTTAATTATAAGGTCCAATGATGCGACACGTCGTGCTCAAGCGACTGCCCCAAAATTCTTGAAGAACTGCGAGAAATGGCTTAGGGTGCCACCTGTCGAGCGGGTCTAGACAATGTTAAATCTCCAAAAGGTAGAACGAATAACGTAGTCAACAGGTAAGATTGCGGAACGGTATAAGCCCCAAAGGCGTCAATTGAAGAACAGAAATGTCCGGGTTACGTCATTATTGCACCATATGAAGTAACTACATTCGCGCCCAAAAACCAGGCGCCTCGGCAAATAGGTCCATGCCTGTACGAAACGGCCGACGCTTTAGAGCCAAAAGCAATTAAGATTGAAACGTCATTCATGCGTCAAGCAAATATATCTAAATTTAAATCGACGTTCATAAAATGAGCCGGGAGACGCTAGTAATTGAAATGAACGGGGTTAAGTTTTAAAACATAGCTAAACTATCAATTTGGGCCTAGTTTAAAACGGGAAAGGTATTTGTATTTGAAATACAAAAGCGAAAAATACGGAAAAGCTCTAGATTCAAAAATTGTCCTTACAACCCAATACTGGACAAAAACGCTGGTTTACAACATTAGTTGAATTATATGGGACCAAATTATTGGAAAGCCGAACCGTCAAACAAACTTATATTTTCCTAGTGTAAAACTGAATTTTGAGTTTAGAGGGTCACCTACTGCATTCTTATTTGAAAATTAGTATAGCTTGAAACAAATCTATACTGGGTTGCCACAAGAAAGTGTGTGTTGTTCCATTCTACATATCATTTACTCTGCAGCTTACAAACATGTCCTTAAAGTTTTGGCCTTATATATTTTGTGCAACGTTTTATTTCCGAAGCAATAGAAGTGGCTACGAATAAAAAGTAAATTCCCAAATCAATAACAAAATTGGAGATCATTTAGCTTATTGACATAATACTGGGTTAAGTATAGATCCAATTCTCTTATATTAATAATAAGTGCAATATCAAAAGCTTTTGACATTTCACTGCTAACTCTTCGACATTTGAGCATTTTTATGTCTTTATTCTCACTGTAAAATAACAAGTATATTTCGTATAAATTTTAATTATAATATAAATACTAATAATAAGATAAGATCAAAGCTAATCTCAAAGCAGATCTGACAAGGAAAATATCATTAGCATGGTCGGCATTCGGAAAACTATACTAACATCGAACCCACCAAACACCTTGATAGCCCGTACATTTGACCAGCGTATACTTCCTGTTCTCACGTACGGGTCAGAAACATCGGCAATACATAGAGAAATTATTCAAAAGTTTCAAGTCGTCAGAGGTCTATGAAGAGACGAATGTTGGGCGCGAGTCTCCGCGACCATGTACGAAAGAGATACGTAGACGATCTAAAGTAACTTATGTGGCAACAAGAATATGTAAATAAAATTGGGGTTTGGCTGGCCACCTTACCAGAAGGACGGACAATTGCTGGACTCGCCGAATTACAGAGTGGGGACTATCCAATGACCGAGATGGACCGACGATATGAAAAAATTGGGGAAAACAGGCTCAAGATAGAAAAAAATGGAACAGAGACGAACAAGCATATACACAAAGATGGATACAAAACTAGGAGAGGCAGAATCCGACTATGGAGTGATTGCTGAGAATAATGATGACTAATAATAGTACACAAATACATGTCATCAAACACAAATATCAATTTAATAAATATTTCTAAACGCTGTACTGCCTATACTGGCTAGTTTAATTTAATTTAGATGATTGCTACAAATTGCCAGATTGATACTAGCTTCAGGCAGCAGCTCAGATTGCCAAAGGTATCATTCCTGCACTCAAGTTTTATAACACAGTAAAGCACTCAGAATAACTTTATAAACGTATAATTTCGTTAGCTATCAAAACATAAAAGTATATTTAATTCATAGGACAAAATAAACTGTAATAATGTTCATAATAAAAATAAATCTAGTACTCTTCGGCTAAGGTAGCAGTCCGTTGTCTCAAGGCGATGCTAGTGATTATTGGGCCACCCTAGATTCAGAGTCGGCGTAGCGTCGTGGCGTACGTTCGAACTACTCGCATAAAATTTGACAGATTAGTGACCGCCGCGTGTACGGCTACAGTGCATGAACAAATTCAATATATTTACTTCCAAAATGAAGACAGAATTATAATATGCAAAGTCTGTACCTGTACTTCAAGCGACGGCTACGAGGTTATTCTTGTATACATTTGCGGGCAACTTCGATAGTGGCCTTCCGGAGCTTTTGGAAAGGCTGCGGAGTCCAGGTAAGCGACTTTACGAGCGCCGGCTTTGCTCCGATGTGGACTTTCGTTTGAGGATAGCTACAAGTTAATCCTTAAGATGCGAGCTTTGCGCTTGTGTTATGTCGTTAGCGATGCAAGTAGTGGTTTTAATAACGTAGGCACAGGTGTATCGGCTCGGGAAATTCACTGAAGAGCACTAAAGCGCCCTCCGAGCCAATGGGACTTAGGAAATTATTTATTTGTCAGTAGTTTAATCGAAGAGCACTAAAGCGCCCTTCTGACGAACAAAGCTAGCGGGTTATTAGGCAGGAGTCCTGTCGAAGAGCACTAAAGCGCTCTTCTAACGAACAGAAGTAAGTGAGGAGAAGGTCCAGGGAAATTCTGTCTTAAAATGGCTCTGCTTCCTCTTTATATAGCCCTAGCTGGCGTAATCAGCGGATTAATCCAGTTTCTTGGAGAGGGAGACTTTTCCATCGAGTGCGCGTCGGTGTACCTGCGTCGGTCCTCGGTGTAGTCGCGTATCGCCGTTCGCGCGTCCAAGGATGATACGCTCCGATTTCTAACGTGCTTCAAGCCATGGGAGAATGCGTAAATTAATTTTTAATTAACCAAAATTGCGTTCGCGCTGGGCGAAACGTTACAAGTACAGGAATTGCATTTTTCTCACATCTCCTTTTTGATATGGTTTCTTCAGATCCATCTGCTGCAAAAATGGCATTCATGATCCAGTTTGATGGAAAAATATGGTACTTAGTTTTGAAAATGTCTGTGCAGTGCTGTTTGTAAATACACGTTAAACTGTTTCATATCAAACAAAACTTTAAAATAGTAATGTAGGATAATAGCTATTTATGTATCAAAAGCGCAAACCAGGTGTTTTTGGCCCTTGGCATTAATTTTATAAGACGAGGTGCGGAGCACCGAAGGCTGTAACACGACAAGGGCCAAAAATGCTGGTTACGCTTGATTCTAGAGTACTGTAAATTATAATTAATAATATAGATGACAGACAAATTAACCATCAAAATTCATAAAATTCATCCGCTCGCATCGCTGCGCTTGCTCGTAAATTAAACGTTTACACTGGTGCCATTTCTCTAGTATTTGTTTTTATTTTATACAAGCTTTATCAGACGTATTGGAAAAATTGGTGTATTGTAAAGTAGTGTTTTGTGAGCTTGTCTCTACTCATCGCTTTTAAGTTTTCTATGACCGAGATTTAAAACTAGAAGGTATAATTCTCTCTATCTCTGTCTATATTATATTCAGATGATTCCAGCTGCCAACACATGTTAGTTGGTAGGTGAAGGTAGGGTGCTTTGATGTCAATATGACATATTTGTCCTTCTGACGTATATACCTTGGCGTAACTTGGTTAATTTAACTTCAAAGTAAAATGTAGCGCATAACAAATGTTTTCTTTAATATAATACAGTGCCTTCAAAACTGATCGAACGTTTTTGAATGGTCATGGTTATACAACGTATGGATAATATGTTGGTGGCACTGTAAGTCTATGTCAAATTCGAAGTTAGCAGGTTAGGCTTTGCATCAGTTTTGACACAGACTGAACCTAACCTGATAACCTGTCAAACGGAGTGGGTGTAAAGAAATCGGGGTGGGGTGTTCCGTTTACAAAAGAGTTTCTGATAATCTTCAAAAATTCACCCAACATAATCAAATCCACTTTAGTTCAGCGCAGATTAGATTGATATCGTTGACTAATAACATACAGCTTATTTTTCAGAATTCTTAAAAACATCGCTGCTATAATTTTTTTAGCGTGGCATTTTGTCTTTAAATCGCCAGTGCAGCTCAGTGGCCAGCGCATTGGACTGCGGTGCGGAAGTCTAGAGTTCAAATCTCAGAATCGATGCCTGGCCTACCCAGTCGCTTTAAATAATTGGGGACCTGCGTTTGAAAGAACAAGGGGTAATAATGCGGTTGTCTAATGCGTGATGTTCACCACATCACCACGTGTCATGAATTTGACACGCGACAGCCGGGTGCGAGAGCGAGGATACGGAAGCTCTGACCTTCCGCCTTGCGGGCCAAGCTCCTTCATGGGGTATTAGTGCCTCACCATTATAATTTGCCTTTAGTTTTCTAAACATCTAAACTGCTGGTCAAATAATATCGTAAAAAAAATACAAAGTGTCCCAATTAATAAAAATTAAGCTTGTATGGTGCCTCCCACTCAAGTTTGCTTTTTGTACATCTTTAGTACTAAAGACATAATAAAGCTTACCTTTACAGCGACACCCTGTATATAATAATAATGACAATTAAATATTGTTTTCGAATAAAAGTGCTAATTAGTTAGTTAGCGCTGTTATCTTACATCTTATCATTTTAAAGGATTTCCTCTCCAACTATTCTTATTTTCTAAATATGTTTCTAGACGAAAATAAAATTCCCGGAAACAAGTAACTGTATCTCCAGCAAAGTTAATTGATAGTTCCAAAAATCCAAACATTAAACCGTATGCGACAGTTAATTGCCTGCCTTTACAATTTATTTGGTTGATTAGCTAAAGCTACCAAGCCATTAAAAACTGATTAAATAAAGACATTAAATTATGACAGTTACGATTTCCAGAACGTCATTTCTTAATTAGTCCAGTTTTCGTCTAAGCACATGAATATTTTGTTACTAAATATTAAATTAATTAATGAGCAGTCGGTATACATTTAAAACCGTAAAAGCGATTACCAACGAACATAGTGGTTCATCAGCTAGCTAAAGGTAACCATTACACACAGTTTAATGTTGCACTACAGTTATGGCTTATAGAAGCTTCTTTTATTAATAATTTCATTAAAATATTTCGGAAAACATTTATTCAACAAGGCATAATGAGTTTATCAATTGGAGTCAACGTTGAGGTGAAACGCAAGCTTACTAATATTGTTTAATTTCCCTAACCAAAAGTTATTCACTGACGAAGGTGCAAGATATTCTCTTTTATTGCTGCAATAAAAAAATGTAATCAACGTTTAATACGATATACAAGAAATAGTAAAAAAGATGTAAAAGTAATAAAAATAGTCCTAAATTGGATATGCGAGTTGAATTATTTACTAACCTAGTTACAAAAACCAATACTCTTTTTTAAGTTGTAAGCTATTTAAAAGGTAAGATTACCCATACTATACCATTTTTCTAATTTCTTTTTTTTTTCAAGTACTAACACGACCACATGGCGCGACCACATGGTAACAATCACGTAGTAACTTACTGCAATAATAGTTATAGGCTCAAAGGCTGCGTGTGTGGCAAATGCAAATGTTAAAGGAAATCTCAATTTCTTTTTTCTTTTCTAATCTTTCATTTTGTTGTTTTCAGTTGTGTTTCCTGTTTGTTTTGGCATTCATTTCTTTCTTGGACATCTTCTTATACCTATTGTTTCTCTTGCGATCTTTTTGATAATATCGTTATATTTGTTCTGTAGTTGTTCCATATTTATCTTGCTTATATCTTTTATTTACTCGTACTTCGCTTGTAATTTTCAACAGAAGTTTTTTTGCTAGTTGGTATCATATTCAACCCACTTCATGTTATATTTCTCTTGATTTGGTTTTTTTTCCTGCCTTCAATCTGATCTGAAGTGCCATTCTCACCAATGCATGGTCGAATCCGACATCTGCACCTCTGATTGCTCCAACATCCAAAAGGCTATCGTCTAGTTGGTTTTTCGTCCTAACATCAGGTGATATTCAGGTTATTTTATGAATTTAGCTTGCCCATTACCTCTTTTCTGTCTTTATTATTAGTTACTGTTTTGGCATTTAAATCCCCCATAACCAATTTTACACCATTTTCATAGTTCTTATCCAGTTCATCCAAGGCAGCTAATCGTAAAAGTTCCCCTTATTTTGTAGTTCATCAGTATGGGTTGATAAATAGACTGTTTGTGCACGCATATAGACTAACGTTTCGCAAGCAGAGTCAAAGTTGCTCAGAACAAAAGGACAAATATGCCGAAGTATTCTTGTTCACAAGGTACTCTGATAACACGGGCCAAATCATAGGTGGCTTGCAAGAGTTCACGAGCCACTAAAGAACATAACCGTTACACAAACCCATGCTTGAGTTCACAAGGTGTTTATCTACAAAGACGTCGCGGTCTAAGCCGAAATTTAATTCTAATATTGACAACAATATGATTGTTAATTTCATATCTTGTAGTTATTTATCTTTAAATTGATAATAAACAAACTTCGACTATTTGCGCTACTCCTAACGCCCCTTTTACTAATTTTTAAAATACAAAAACAAACAAGTTCAGAGTTGTAAAAAATAAAAATTGAATTTTGACTGCTTATGCTTTGATTCTAATATTTACTTTTCGAAATATGATTGGTTAGTTATGTACCTAATACAGGGTGTTAGGGAAGTCGACCGAAAAATTTCTAGGGCTGAATTCTTGACCCAAAATATGATGATTTAACTCAACTTCCCTATATACAAAGTTGCTTAGTTTAGCCGCTAGAGGGCTTTAAAAAGTATTAGCTTTTTTTTAAATGTTTTAACCCCCTGTATAATCAGTACCAATTTTTTTCTGGATAGTTACTTTAATTTAGAAGATATTCCCTCTCTTACAAAATTTTCGTTGGGTAAACGGTTTAGCCACAAAAACATATTTTCTAAATCCCTACAAGCCTAGTGTTAAGTTACAATTACAGATTCAGGCTTGTAGGGATTTAGAAAATATTTTCTGTGGCTAAACCGTTTGCCCAACTAAAATTTTGTAAGAGAGAAAATAGCTTCTAAATTAAAGTAACTATCCAGAAAAAAATTGGTAGTGATCATACTGGGGGTTAAAAAAATATGGATGGATAATTAAGTGTGAAAAAGTTTTTAAACACCCTTTTATTTTCCGAAATTAGGGTTTATTCCACAAAAAAGCTGTAGTTTGCTGGTAAAAACGCATGGCCAAAAAATGAATAAAATCTATGAAAGATTTTTTGACTTATTTGAAAAAATTCAAAAAAAGCTAATCATTTTTAAAGCCCTCTAGCAGCTAAACTAAGCAACTTTGTATATAGGTAGGTTGAGTTAAATCATAATATTTGGGGCAAAGATTCAGTCCTAGAAATGTTTGGGTCGACTTCCCTAACACCCTGTATACTAGGAAAAATGTAAACCCATCACAGTTTTGGCGACTAAATTTTTTGGATAGTCGTTATTCTTAAATACATAAACAACTGCTCCTATTGTTTTGCATACAAGTAATAACGACTAATAGGTGGAGTATTTAGTAAATCTTGCAGTAAATTAAATAAAAGTACTATTAAGTTGTACTGGTGTATAACTAATTATTTTAGTACTAAAGCTACCACTACTACTACTACTACGACTACTACTACCTACTGCTAAAGCACTAGTCAAAATTTTTCAACCAGAAAATCAATTTTCTGTTCATATTTCCTTTTCAGAAATTAAAGTATTGAAAGTTGACGAACTGACTAAATATGAAAAATAACATTTATTGATTATGTTTACTTCTATTTGAGTTATCCAGTTTGTTCTATAAATAAAAACACCGTGTCCTTTAAAAGTCGCCTCTTCCTCTGACCTGGATGAGATGCGTCAAATGACCGTGAAATTATATTTATAAATAAATTTGTTTCAAATTATCATTGACTGTAATTTAAATTTCTGTAGCAGCTTTATTGTATTAATACTAAACTTGCTTACCTTTATGGTCCTCTGAGTACAATATACATAATTTTAAATTTCTTTTATAAATTGTTAAAACTTGTCAACAATAATAATATATTTCGGACAGTAGGTTGTAGCAATTCCTTAAGTACCACTTTTTCTGTCGAAACATTAGCAGCTACCAAAATGTTAACAAGTCATTTGTGAAAAAAATCAAAGAATTAATACAAAATTCACTTTTGCATTTTTAAGACATTGTTACAATTGTGAATTACGGATACAGAAACAATGCAATATAACTCACACTTGCCTAAAATTGTATATACATCACAAATAGCCATCATTCTATTTTTGAGGTTTACCGTTCGACTAGCAAATTTCCATTGCAATTTCATTAAAGCGTACACAGCTGATTATGAAACGCTAGCCGATACGTAGAGTGACAAACCCGTGAGTGTTTGCTTTAAAGCAAAATTATACTGCGCGGAATAATGAAAAAAATTAATTTTTCAATTAAAAGAGCACTTCCAAAGTGTACTTTGTTAATGAAACTTTTCAATATCAGGTTCGGCTAATTACTGTTAGGTGGCCCGTGGCCAAAGGGAGTGAGGGAAGGGCTCCTATAAAAAATTAATTTAGACCCGGTAAAAAGTTGATTAGTTTTGCACCGTTCATTTTATGCAGACCTTTAAAATCGCAATTTTCGTGACACGTTTAAAATGTGTTGTTCGCTATAGCGACTTCAAAGCTTTGTTCTAGGAATTTTATGCGTTTCGCTAAAAGCTATTATACGCTGCTCCGCAACTAGATTTTAATAAACACATTGGGCAGTTTGAGTGGCCTCTGAAATGGAACATTTCGGTGTACGACTGTGTTCCAAAATTAGCAGGGGAAGAAATGCAAGAATTGTCAAGAGAAATTTATAAATCCACTAAAACGGGCATCATTAGCGCTCGCAAATCCAGTTACACCTGTTCTTTATTAACGCGACATGTATGAGAAAAGGAAACAAAAACGCCCAGTTGAATTATTTTTGTACCAGGGCATTAAAATAACAAGTAAAGTTAATTAACCTAATGAAACAAGCGCAGAGATCTTAATACAGTAATTTCAATTAACGGCGTTGCAACGCAGTCGCCATTGTGCTTTGTTCATTATAATAAACAACCCTTAGCTCAAATCTGACATTGTGAGTCCACATTGTTGCCGTGGAAGTGAAGTGGGAAAGGCTTGAGGCCCTCCTTTATTTGTGGTTATTGCCACACCAGTGCCAGAGATTTTATTAAATTAAAGTAATGCGCTACGTAATCAAACTTTCCCTAGCAAAAGAGCTCAGTTTACTCCAATTTTCAAGTTAATGTAATGAAAAAAGCAGCAAGTCATTTTGTGAAGCACAATTGCTCATGTACATAGTACAACCCCTAACATTAACTTTTACATGGGATACAAAATATCTAACAAACATATTAATTACATTTTTCTTCAACCGTCTTCAGTCATTACTTTCAATACCAAAATCTGTCATTGCAGTTGACGTTTCTCTTACTGATACTAAAAGTAGATGCTGCTAGGCAACACCTTTGGTTCCTAGGATTAAAAGTACCTTTACTTCTTCTGAACTAAAAGTAAGTCCTACTTGGTCGGCTATGGATGCAGTTGTCCTAATGCCTTTTAAAGGAGAAATGTCAAAAGCAGTCAAAATATTTAGTTACAACAAAAAATAGTATGTATTATTTGTATTAAAAGTGGCTTTGTTTGACTCGCAATTTTTGAGTTCGCTCGGTTAAGCTGCGCTTCGCCTTACAAATGCAAACATAATTGCCCGTCAAACAAAGCGCCATTTTTGCTACTATGAAATGTAACACTAGCCAACTGCTATTTTTGATATTAAAAACTAAATAAAATGCGACTGGTTTTATTTAAAGTTGTGATGTATAAATTATATCTAACAATATCGCCAAACAATAAGGCATGTTACTTATACGTGAGTGGTATTCATTTAAGTACAATACTCTGGTGCAGTTACATTACTACAAACCATATAAAATAATTAACCATAAAACTCCACTTCATTACAGATCATCAAAAATTAAACTTAAATTTTAATACAACAATAAATAAATGGTGGCATATTGTTTAATGAAACAGTTACAGTAGACACTATGCGAAACATAAGGGTCTAGGAGTTCATACTGACAAAATTCTAATGAGTACCTAGTCTAGATAGTCAACGTAAATACACCTTTCGGACTTCGCATGGAATTATGAGGATCTCCTAGGATGTTGTTTACATATGCCTACCATCAGTTCGTGTAAGAGCAATTATTATTTTCATGGAAGATTTCACATGCATCTCAATGGTCGGTTCGGAATGCATGTCATGAGGCGGTTTCTTAGATTCTAATTATTGTTATTCTGCAATTATGAATATATTCAAATACTGTATTATTATGTAAACGTCTGCAGATGACATGGTTGTTTTACGAGAAACACAAAAAGTCTTGCAACACAACATACACGCAATAAAAAAGTAACTAGAAGAAAAAAGATTAAACAAAAACGTATAGAAAACTAAAATAATGATAATCGGAAACAACGAACGTTAGAACACTATCATATATAAGGCAACTCGTGTCTTCTTGATTATCAAATAATCATTTCTGTTGACACGAGATATAGTGTTTCGCAATCAAGCAAGTTTGAAGGACGAGTGTGATTGCCTAAAACAATATATCGAGTGGAAACAGAAATGAATTGATAATTAAGAAGACATGAGTTGCATTCGGTTAGATTAGATCATGAGTCAATAAACAACGTTTGAACAGTTTATTTATAAATATTAAAAGTACAGTTAGTGTGGTCGCTATGACGATTGTACTTTCAGCAGATAACACGATGTTTGTGAAGGTATTTGACTATCAGTTATTAGTCAAGAAGGTATATGATTATCACCGTTGCTATGTACATTATCAACAAAAGAAAATTTCGTAAATGAGCGAATTATAACAATGGATATGGAATTCCGCGAAAAAGAAACGTTTACATTGTTAATTTTTTACGGACCCAACCAAGATGCAAGCTTAGAGGAAAAGGACAAGTTCTACCAGAAGCTACAAGAAGAAATAGACAAAACAGACAACACAATAATCATCATGGGAGACTTAAACGGATGGGTAGGGAACAAGAATGAGGGAATAGAAGGAAGCCTTGGAAAACAAGGAGAAGAAGAGAAAAACTCAAATGGAGAGAGAATAATAGAATTATGTATGGAAAACGAATTAGTTATAGCAAATACGAAGTTCATGCATAAGCCCATACACAAAATAACAAGAGAAGAACCAAACAAAGGACAAAGGTCAATAATAGATTATTTCCTGATTAATAGGGACAAACTGAAAGACGTAAAAGACGTTAGAGTAAGAAGAGGGCCCGAAATTGGAAGTGACCACTACCTACTAACTATGGAATTACGAGATAATAAAAGAAAACAGAAAGAGTTTAAAGAAAAGTTGTTAATGAGAAAATTAAAAATCATAGACTGAAAGAGGAAAGGGTGAGAAATCATTTCCAAAGGATAATAGAAGAAAATTTCCAACGGGAACCGATAAAAGAGAGTATCGAACAAAAATGGGAACAATTTAAAGGAATCATAATAAGAGCCGCAGAGCAGTGTTGTGGAAAGACAAGGATCGGCAAAGGAAACCAAAAGAGAACACCATGGTGGACAGAAGAAGTTAAAAGGGCAGTTAAAGAAAAGAAAATAAAATGGACAACGTATCTACAAAACAAAACACCCGAAAGTTATGAAGAATATAAGAAGAAGAGAGAACAGGTTAAAATAATGGTTAGAACAGCAAAACAACAGGCATGGGCTGAGTTCGGGAACAAAATGAAAGATGCATACAAAGAAAACCAAAAACTATTTTATGGGGTCCTAAAAAATGTAAGAACAAAGAAAGATATTAATCTAGGATACATACGAGATAAAGAGGGGAAAATTCTGAGTGAACATAAAGAAATAATGGAAAGGTGGAGTCAATATTTCCGATCACTACTAGAGGAAGAAGAAGAACAGAAAACAGTGGCAAGTAATCGTAAGAACCAGCTGCCTGTACCAGATAATCAAATAGAATCTATCACTGAGAAGGAATTAGAAATGGCAATAAGAAGACTTAAGTTAGGCAAAGCAGCAGGCAGCGATAATATAACACCGGAAATGGTAAAATATATGGGCGAAGTAGGAAAAATAAAGCTACTTGAAATATTCAATACAGCACTAAGGCAAGGCACGGCACCACTAGATTGGCAAACAGGCATCATAAACCCTATATTCAAAAAATGCGACTCTAAGGACTGCAATAATTATAGAGGGATTACTTTAATTAGTGTACCAGGGAAAATATACGCCCGAATTATAGAGAACAGAATAAGGCAACAAATAGAAAATACACTAGAAGATACACAATGTGGATTCCGACCTAATAGAAGTACACAGGATCAGATATTTATAATAAGGCAAATGACAGAGAAAGCAATTAGGACGATGCAACAAATACATTTATGTTTTATTGATCTAGAAAAGGCCTTTGATCGATTTAAAAGAGATAACGTTTGGGAAAGCCTAGAAAAAAGAGGAGTATAGGAGAGCAACATAACGGCTATAAAGAGTCTATATAAAAATAACAATAACTATGTACGAATGAAACATGCAACGTCAAACCCTTTCACAATAAAAAATGGCTTACGTCAAAGATGCATCCTGAGTCCACTTCTCTTCTCAATAGTTTTAGACGATGCAATAAAGGAATGTAAAAAAGAGACCAAAGAATATATAGTGGGAAACTGGAAAATGGAGAAAATAGGAATTAGTGAGATAGCATACGCAGATGATATGGTAATATTCGGGAAAAATGAAAAAGACCTCCAGCATAATTTGGACATATATAACAAGGCATTAAAACAGAAAAATATGAGGATCAATAAAAATAAAACAAAAACAATGGTCATAGATGTGGAAGAAAGAAAGCACAATATATATATAGAAGGAATTAAAATCGAACAGGTCACCAACTTCAGATACTTGGGAACAAACATAAATTGCCAAGGACAACTAACGGAAGAGATCAGTGAAAGAATAGGTGCTACCGGAAGACTTTTTAACGCGATAAAAACAAAATTCCTAAACAAAAAAGAGATTCCAAAACAGATAAAAACTGAAGTATACAAAAAGATTGCCGTTCCTATACTAACATATGCAAGTGTCTCCTGGTCAACAACAACGAGAATCCAAAGTAGATTAAACAGCATAGAATTGAGATTTCTTAGGAAAATTGAGGGAAAGACAAAATTCGACAGAATCAGAAATGAAACATACAGGCAAAACTTAAATGTAAGACCCATAAACGAAATAGTACAAGAAAACCAGCTGAGATGGAGGGGACATGTGCACAAGATGGAGGAATATAGAACAACAAGGAAAATATACGAAGCAAGGGTTACAAACAGAAAAAGAGGCAGACCAAGAAAGACATGGAAAGAAGAAACAGAAAAAGCAGCTGAAGCAAGAGGAGTCCTAGTGAGCCATATAGAAAAGAAAGCAAAAGATAGAAAATTATGGAGGGAGATATGCAGAAGAAAACCAACATGAATAAACCCACAGCCTTACACCCCAAGGTAAAAAAGGCTTGCGATTAAGTAAGTAAGTAAGTAAGCTATGTACATTATCAAAAGTTAGTACATGAGTAACTATTCATTTTTACCGTTTTTCATTGGTTGATGTTATAGGGGGAGGTATAATATATAGCTATACACCAATTCAACTGCTGCAGAATTCTAAATACCTGGGAAGATATATAGAGGCGAATGAAGGTATGTAAGAGGAAATAAATTAAAGAATAGGTTCCCCTAGAAGACTGTTCAATGCCCTAAAACTGAATTAAAAAAAGGAAGGTGTCACAAAGAATCAATTTAGTTGTATGGGTTTTTTTTTTAATTTGTTTATTGGAGGAAACACAGATACAGACATTTTTTAACAAAACAAAATTATATGGCAATAGAACTTGCCTGCATCCTAAAGCATTCCTCACTAATATAAAAATACTAAATTAACTTAATCTAAGTTCACAACATAGTTGTTAGACAATGTAAATCAGGAAATGTTTCATAAAATAGGTGATTCATGTAATAGTTAACCTAACTTTATTTTTGAATGTATGCTGAGAGTGAAAAAATATGTCCAGGACATTCATGTTCTCGTTATACAAATGGCACATTCTTCTGATAGGATCTCTAATGCCAGCATTCGTGCGTGGCTGACTAAGATGGAACAAGCTCATGAGTCGCGTATTTCGTGAGGGCAGTCTCAGTTCTAGCAGTTGCAGTAAACATGGTAAATCAATGAGGTTATTACATATCTTATAGAGGGTCATTAAATCAAGCTGCAGACGTCGATCAGAAAGGATAGGTAATTTGTAGTCAACTAGCATTTGTGTATAAGAACGTTTAGCATCACTCATCCTGTGGCTTAGCCGACGTAAAAACTTTTCTGGATGCTTTCAATACTTGCACTATGTACCTCAAATAGAGGATTCCGTACATTGGTGCAATACTCTAATTGGGAACGTACCAGCGTGAAATAAAGAAATAAAAACGATTGAGGTTTTCGAAATGGTCGACTGGTTCGAAATACGAATCCTAGCATGGAATGAATATGCTTTGTTGGCAATATTTTCGATCAAAGTGAAGCTTCGAGTCAAAGAGAATACCTAAGTCTCTTATTCTGTCTACACGCTCGAGGTAATAGTGACCAACTTGGTAATTATGGTCAATAATTTTAATGTTTTTAGTTAAAGTAATTTGTTTACATTTACTGTAACTAAGGAAGATTTTATTTTGGGTACAGAATGTATAAAACCTCTTCAAATCACGCTGGATTTGTAGACAGTCGTTGAGACACCGAACAGTGGCACAGAATTTTATATCATCAGCATATAAAAGGAAAGAACAGTGTTCGAAGCATTTGACTACGTCATTGATAAATAATGTGAACAGGAGTGGGCCGAGAATGGAGCCTTGGGGCACACCTGAGGTTACCGCTTCTCAGTTCGAAATGCGTCCACAAACGGACTTGTCTATTTTTTAAATACGAAACAAACCATCTCAGTAAGTTACCTCAAATTCCATTAAAAATAATCTTTTTTATTAAAATGAGGTGTCAAAGGCCTTTTTAAAATCACAGTAAATTGCGTCTACTTGATAGCAAATTACTAGTGGAAGATTTACCTTTAACAAAGCCGTGCTGCTGTTCAATAATTTGCGATGATAAAGCAGGATATATACAGTCATGAACCAGCCTCTCCAGAAGTTTAGGTAGGCTAGATAAAATAGAAATTGGCCTGTAGTTTTCAACTTTATGACGGGAGTCGCCTTTGTGCACTGGGACGATGTAGGCCAATATCCACGTATCAGGAAAGGTGCCTTCCTCTAAACACCTATTAAAAATTAAAGTGAGTGGAGTGTACAGGGAAGAAGCAGTCTGTCTAAGAAAGTAAGGAGGGATTCGGTCTGGTCCTGCACCTTATATCTAGTGACTTTAATCCCTTTAGGACTTCTAGTTCATCTAAAACAATTTGATAAATGGACGCCAAGCCAGAATCTTGTGCTCCCTGTAAGAGCTCATCGAGATTGAAAGAGTAGTCTATAGAGGATTGTTCAAATGTGCATTTGAAGAAGGTAGAAAACATGTTACATATGTCTTGTGCATCATTGGATTTACGCTAAGCGAACGACATAACACTGGGATATCCATCAGAAGATTTCAGTGATGACACGTAAGACCAAAAGCTTTTAATGTTTGATTCCGTAGATGTTTCTACAGTGTCGAAGAATGACCTGTGACATTTTCGTGCTAATTTTTTAAATTGAGAGCGTAAAAATGAATAATCCCTATAGTCCGAAAGATTCTTGTAGATCTTCCATTTTAACCGCCGCTTGCTTTTCTTCCTAGATAACTTAATCAATTCGGGAGTATACCACACAGGGAATTTTTCGTTTCTGCAGGACTGCAATGGCACATGTCTGTCAACTATATCGTAGATGTGGGCATAAAAATTACACAATGCTTCATCCGTTGAGAGGTCTGTAAATTCGCTTTCCCAGTCTATGCAATTAATTTCGACATTGATAGCATTGTAGTCACCCTTTCTGAAGTTTGGTATCCGGGGTTCTTTATTTTTTAATTTGGTTGGAGGCACAATTAAGAGATCCAGCGCTAAAGCAGGGTAGTGTCTGTCCTCAGGAGGAAGAGGGCACTACTGCGCACAACACTAACATCGCGATTGCAGAAAACGAGATCGAGATATTTGCCATTTTGGTTTTGTATACAGCTATACTGATGTAAATTTATATACGACATAGTTTGCAATAAAGCACTAGAGCAACCTGCATTCGAAGATGAACTAATGTTAGCGTTGCCCTGAATGCATCCACAAGGGAAGGTCCAAGAGATATTGGGTAAGTTAAAATCACCTAATAAACATATAATGCTAGCATCTTTAGTTAAGACTTGCTCGAGATTCTTTAGAAATAATTCGTAAGTACCTATCTGTGAACCAGGGGGTATGTAAGCAGCACATATAACAACGTTTAGAGAATTCGTTGGTATACTGATAAATATTTCCTCAACCTGTGCATTCTCCCAGCCGCTTTGGCGAGTCGCTAAGAGTTCTTTGCGTACTGCTACCAGCACTCCACCTCCATCCATTTTACAAGTAAGCACACGATCTCTATCTCGTCTGAATACCGTATATCGAGCATCTATGAATTCTGCCTCATTCACACTTGCTACAAGCCATGTTTCAACGAAAACAATCACATCATAAGTATTTGCTAATATGTTCATAAGAAGCTCCTGAGTTTTTGCCCTAAAACCACCACAGTTTTGATAGTAAACGGATAAGGATGATGAAGTCATTTTGAAAATAAAAATAAGAATATTGATGGAAAAGTATGTTTAGCTACCATCAGCTTATTGCGAGTGCAGCATGCAATGAGAAGGAAAAACAATATAATTTTGATTATCATAAAGTAAGGGATATACTTTAACTTATTATAACTTTTTAACAAATCAAGCTAACAACAAAAAGTAAACTAAATCTAATTGCTTAAGGAATGGGATTTTATTGTATCTATGGAAAACAAAAGCGTTGTCATGACAATTGTTGATACGAGTGTCAAAACAAAATCATTCAATTTGGAGTTTATTTTCAAATTAAAACTCAAATAAACGTAAAGTTCTAACGACTCAAACTGTAATAGCATGGATCTGCAAACAAGAATTGGTTTAGTTCAGTGTTATTATGAATGCGACAGAAATTATACCCCTGGATTACGAAGATTTCGCACGAGAATGAGTTTGAGAGCGTACCGCAATTTGATACAAAAATTTGAAAGGTTCGGTAATTGACCTTCCGAGATCAGGAAGACCAAGGATTAGTGATGTCCAAGTTGCAGAAGTTCTTCATAAAGATCAGGACATAGCCAGAGGTAATCTACTAGCAATCAGCAGTGCAAATGCGATATCCAAGCGATTGCAAAGGCCGTACACCACGGTTTGGAAAATTTTACGCAAAATTTTGAAAGATCAAAATGGAGGTCATATTGAACATTTGTGTTAACTGGGTTTGGGCATACAAAATCCCATTATTTAAACAATTAAATATCGTTTAGTTGTTGTTATTAACTTAATTTGTTAAAAAGTTATAATAAGTTAAAATATATCCCTTACTTTATGATAACCTTGTATATATACCAACATCAACATATGCATGTGTCACTATCATACAGCACTCACAGATACGTTGGTTCGGTCATGTAACAAGAATGGAAAAAGCAAGGCTTCGAGGTGAAACCACCAGGTAATAGAGACTGCGGGAAGCCAAAGAAAACATGGATCCAGGGAATAAAATAAATAATCGAAGGAAATGGAATGGAGTGGGAAAAGGCTAAAACATCAACCAGGGGTACCTTATCTTGGAAAAATGTATGGAGACACCACGGAAAGCGACAATAATACTCACAACCTCTACCTATAGCGAATATAGGTTATGTATGTATGTATGTATGTATGTATGTATGTATGCATGTATTATTATGTAATCTCTAATCAATCTAGTACAAAATCGGATCATCAAACTGATATATAGGAGCTTCAAAACCGCGATGTTCGTAGAAGTTGCTGGATTTTTAATATAGCGATACCAAAATCTAGTAGAAAACAAAAACGCGAGTAAATGTCCATTAAAAACAAAATTTGGAAAAACTTACACAACCATAGAAAATTGTATAGCTTAAACAGTAAATAAATCGATAAAAAATCACAAATCCGGGAAATAAATTCGCTAATTGATACCAACATTCATAGTCAAGTCGAAAATATATTGAACAAACTCAAAGCCAATAAAACCCTTGGATCAGATAATACAATCACCGAAATCATGAAAAATAGAGGCGAGGAACTCCAACTAGAATCTACAATAGCAAATTAAATAAACGCATAGAAAGTATGCTTGAAGACTATTAAAATGGATTTGGAAAAAAATATCCACAATCAACTGTACACATATGCTTAAGCTTAGAAGAATAATAGAATACTCCAAGAATATAACGTGAAGAGCAACTATGTATTTATTAATTTCCCAGATAGACCTTCAACAGTGTAAGAGTAGGGCGAAGCTAATAGATTTTTATTTGTGAACATTTACAGCGTTCTTAAATAATAAAGCTGATGTAAAGGACCAACCTTAACTTATCTCTAAACGCTTAAGACTAAATTCTTTAAAATCTAAAGTTGGCGTTCTTGAGCTGAATTGCGTCGATATTAACGTGCTGATTTAGTCTTGCCTCGTGTTTGGCTGTGTATTTCGCTGATCACAGTTGCGTATGCTTACTACGATGCATTCAAAATGTTACGTAGCACTTTATTTTAAAGTTATTGTATATTACTAATGTGGTACGGTTTGGTACAACCACAGAGTTGTATGCCATACACCCAGGCTTGTTTCAAGATCTCATTATAAATAAATATAAAAACTCCAGTGTATTGACAGTTGAGAATTGCGCCCCAATAGCTTCGGATTGGTAGATACATTTGGAAGAAAAAACAATTTATTATGAGATGCTTATTGAACTGAATATATAGCATGACTAGAAAAGATAAAACTGAATTTACATATAACAATTCAAAATTAAAAGCGCTTGCAAGTTCGGTGGTCGTCGACAATTATCGGCGGGGATGCCCTGAAACTTCTCGGAAAGGTCACATTAACTTCGTCTTGGGGTTTCTAGTCTAAAAAGCGGCGGTTCTGAGGATGGTGACAATGTACTGTTGGTCCTGTTGAATCGTTCGTTGTGCGAATCAACCTCGTAAATCAAAAAGTCTGCGATCCAAAGGGGGGGGGGGCGATGTTGGCTAAGTCGCAAACCTCAGCAGAGAGATGAAACCAAATCAAGCGCAGCATCTTCTTGGCGATAACCCTCTCCTTTGTCCTTATATTCTCTATGCTGGAGTGGGGTAGATGGGGTAGAGCGCTAAAATATATAAAACTGTAGCCAATAACGGGTTGAATAAATGCTTCATGGGTGGAGATCCGGGTGTGGGGATGACAACCTCCAAAACTGCCTTGGGTACGGAAAGAATAACACTCCTTCTCTACACCGAGTCGAGGTATCTTTGGAGTTCTGGGACTCAGTCTAATCTATAGTTCCAGAGTATCAGGACCACGTTGTTGGGGTCCAATATGGGTTTCTTATAGCAATGGGGAATTTTTGAACACGATGGCTTGGGTTTTGTTGAGTTTCATTTTTCAACGTTGAATCCAGCGTTCTAGTCCCAGAAGTGAAGCGGTTAGAAAAATGGAGGTGTGAACAGTAGTCATGGCTATGACCCAGAGGTCGGTGTTATCTGCATATTGAAAGAACTGAACTCTTGCATTGAGTATTAATTTGTTTTGAGCCTTGCCTCCCTTGGCCACGGCTCACTATCGCAAGAAAGACCGCACCGAGAAATTCTTTGCAGGTGTCAATCTCGAAGGTAGAGCGTTTCTTTGGCAAAATCTAAATCACGTCACGCACGGGAAAATCATATTCGAAAACAAACTGCCCCCATGAATTATTTAATAACGTAATGGAAAATGAAATGGTACGTTACAAAGTTACTTAATTTAAAATTATGTTCATGTTGTTTACAATTTCGTTTATTATTCGTCTTGATTCCTTAATAGCAGCTTTGAAGCAAGCAAAACTACTCCACAGGCATAATTTCTTGCAAAAGAAAAAAGCAAGAAAATTTCGTATGTTTAGTAAATCTGGACACACACTACATATTCTCTTCTTCTCTTCCTCCTCCTTCTTCTTTTTCTTCTTCTTCTTCTTCTTCTTTAATATACGGTTATATTTTTGTTCCATACCAGGAAATCTTTCCATCTCTTCTTCGCTCTTCCAGGTGATCGTCTTCCTTTGGACGACAAGTCTCTGACTTTACAATTCGGTGGTCTGGCATTCTACTTGTATGAGCATTCCATGCATTTCTTCTTCTTTGTACTAATTATCTAATCTTTTGAATGCCACAGTATATTTTCAAAACACCTTAATAGAGGTTTATGTGCTTTTCTAGCTTCAACAGGAATTGATTCCTATTGGTCTTTGGAAACTCTCCGAACAGATATGGCGATAAAGCTTATCCATGTATAATTTTTCATTTTTAATTTTAAATCTCATCGAAATATTATTACTTATAACGCTTTGTCGCAGATGTATCAAGTGACATAACTCCATATGATCGTGTCAACATATGGTACCAACTGCTACCATAGACTTGTAAGTCACTACTTTGGGGAATATTAACTTGAGTGAACCACACGTCTCTTTCTTGTCTTCCAATATTACCTGCCCTTACAGCCTTCGGAAACTATGTAATATAAAAGATGCGTTAGAAGGAATTTTAAACACTTTCAGACATGTATTAAAGATGGATGTAGTTAACGTAAAAAAGTATATGCAGAGACATAAAAAAATATTTAAGATTACGTGACCACATCATATAGGCAATTCATTTAACAGTGTAGGCAATACGGAGCGACTGAATCCGCAATGACATGTAAGGCAGAAATGTAACTTTTAGGGCATCGTGTGCTAGGGCATAGAAAAAAAATTAGGACCAATTAGAATAAATACCGAAAGGTTAACAAAAGTGGGATAGGTTTATTAAAAACCTAACGTACGAGAAAGAAAAATAAGAAAAAGATGCAGATGTTACAGAAGTATTGCGTTATAAGAACTTTTATGTTTTATGACCCTTAAACATAAAGTATAAAGTCTAACATACGACAATAGACGTTACACCTGAATAAACTACATTAAAAACCAATATTCTGTTATTACTATCCATTGCAAATTAATCCCTAGAGCTGTAATGAAATGTGATTTATAGCGGCCAGAAATGACTAATTAATGCAACAGCATAGCGCTGAATAATATCGGTGCATCAACAGCAGTAACAAATGGTTTTGTGCAACAAAAGCGAAATTGCGTAACGGTACGCCACTGGCAAGAAAGGCTGAAAGCCAACTTATTATACTGAGAATTTTTCCGCGACCTAATGAAGCATTCAACGCACACTTGTGTTTGAACTAGCAGATTAGTTAAATATTGGGATGTTTGTTATTCCGGAATTTGTGCTCGTTTGAGACCTGCCTTGAGTGTATAAATATTATTTCAGTAACAAGTTAATTGGATACATTTTAATTAGTTCGAATAATTAGGAACTTTAAATAAAGGATGAAAGAAAAGCCCGTACAATTGCGGCGCACGTAAATTAGAGCTACTCCAAAATTTACAAGTTCCATTATAGCCACATTAATTTAAATTAATCTTCTTAAGTGTGCGTTATTTGCACAACGTATCTATTGAGCGCAGTCGCCATTAAAATTACAGAGCCAAGGGTAGGCATCAAATCGAGACACAATGTGGAAACTGATTAGGGAAAATATGTCAGAATTGAAAATGTGGTTCATCTCATAGAGCAAAAGCACTCTGCGAAATTATCTCATCCCGGAGTCCCGGAGCCCTGAAGTCTGTCCGACACAACTCTTCCGAACCGGGCCAATCACAGTAATGACACATTCTGCCACCTACATCCGCACTTACTGCAATAACTGCTTGTATTCAATGAAAACTTCGCTCGAGATCCTCAGAACCAGCAGCGCCATTAAACGTGTTTACTGAAAACTTCGAAATTATTTTTAATGAAGCGGACACGGCCGCTGTTTTCCAACATCGCGAGTCCTTAAAACAGAAAGTACGCCCCTGAATATTTTATCTAAATTACGTAGTTACTCTCACTGATAAGGTCACGTTACATTTACAGCTAAGAACGGTCGCAAACTTCTCCATTACTTTATTGATATGTGAAAGTTTATTAAGAACTGCCTCTAAGGTAAAACACGTGTTTCATTTCATAAGCAAGTAGCTTTTAGCTAAAGTAGGTACCTTCATTAATTAACAAGTTTTGATTAATTGAACTTAGGCTTAAGGTATACCTTTATATTAGAAATATTGTGCGTTGGGAATCTATATATTATTAAGGGACTGAGGCAAGTTGCGAACTAAAATCTTGAGAAGGTTAAGTGGAGGTTAACCCTATTTCAAAAGTGCCCCATGATAAGAGCTTTGCTACCGTATTTAAGCCATAGAGAATGATGGTTACCAAGGCGCTGGTAGCGTAAGTGCTAGATGCTTTATATCTGCTGAGATGTATCCTTTACACCCCCAGTTCCAGTACATTTTGTCCTGTTAATTATTTACAAGCAGTATACAAAACTCCGAATTCTAAAATAAAATTATTCGGTTTTACCCCTGTTCAACTTTAGAGTACATTCCGTAACAGTGTAAAGGTACATATTTTGAAAATTTACATTATGTTAACAGAACAAAATGTTGATAATAAAACAACATAGAAGAAGCGAACTGAAAATCGGGAACGCGTTTTTAAACCCGTTGCGCAACAACAACAAAAAATACTTTTCATTATGGGATTAAGGATATTAAATGATCAATGTATAGAATTAAGAAATTATAAATATGTCATCCAAAAGTCCTGATGGACTGAGAAAATAGAAGAAGAAATAAAAATAAAAATGAGGCGTACTTGGAGTGTTCAAAAGACACTCTTCAAGTTCAAAACTAACAACCTATGGCACCAAAGGTGTACAACTGTACACGATCGAAATTGTTCAGATACCTTAAAATTTATTCGCACTACACATTTTTTTTTAAAATATCATTCCATATTAGCCCAATAACAGTATGAGAAGATTGCTATAAAGAGCATTAACAGAAAATAGACACCAGCTTAACCTTGAAACTCCAACTTGTACAGTCTGTTATTGAACGCCAACTTGCAATTGATTATGGAACTAACACGATTTCGGACTGGCAAAATTCTTCCTGTCTTGATTATTTAATCACTGAAGACCAAAATCTTCTCTCAAACGTAAAATATCATCTGATCATTCTGTTACAGCAGCAAAATTGCTGCTATTGGTCAATACCTATTCAAAGTAAAAACATTTGAAGGTTAATCAAAGTAACTGATTACAAAAAATTGCTTAACCTAACCTATTTATCAATGTAGACGGAAATGCTTTAGGTCTACAACAAGACATCGACTTATGTAGAATAGATTTAAGAATGTATTGAATAAAAGCGTAGAACAGTCATCAACAAACAGCCTCACGGCATGGATAACTGGAGTGTTTATGCGTCGTTCTACGATGAAAAGAAATTTGTGGAGAAAATACAGAAGAACAGGATTAGATGTTGATTTTAATATATCTCAATGTTTTTCAAATGAACTTTGTAAAGACCTTGTCGTAGCTAGTGCTGAGTTCGAAAATAAATGTGTCACAAAATATCCACTTTTCTGCGTAAAACGATGAAAAAGATTATTATCAGTCATCTTGGCATTTTTCTGGCTGTTCAGAATTATACCAGATTCTGACCACTGGACTTATGAACTTGATTAGAAAACTCCGGTGATTTCATATATTTCAATTTTTCTAAAGCTTTCGATGCAGAACCCAAACGCACTGTTACAGTCACTGTGGCTGTAAAAGGAGAAAAACAAATGCAACCGACTTCTCAGTCGGAGCTGGTCGTGAGTAAAACAAAAGCCTCTAATCTTTAGCGGAAAAGACAATATGGGCTCCAACTAACAAGTTACCCAGCACTTTGCTAATCAAAAGGTACACTACAGAAGGCGCTACTAACCAGACCTGAAAATTAAAGGTAAAGGCAAAGGCACAAATCAGATACGCAGGCAAAGATGTCAAGGCAGTTTGATATCAGTACATATACAAATATACAAAGTAAACACATGGCAAACCAGTTCCAAAGGATCACAGTTCATATCACAGTAGGTATAATAATCTCACCAACATATTTACACATGAACTAAATAATTAAAGCGTGAATGAACGAATGTTTACTGTAAATCATGAAACTACACACTGACTGTCAAAAATGGCATTACCAGAGAACTCCAAGGTAAAGCATATGACGGCGGCAAAGTTACTAATAGTTAAATTATGATTAAAAGTTGAATATAACCCTAAATCCACAAAAGAAAGAATTATTCGGATATCATCTTTAATTAGCAGCAAGCTCCTACAGTCCCAAGATCTTGGTTAGCAGTAGGGCATGATACAACCCGCAATACGTTTAGTAAATAATTAATATGTATCATCAGTTTCAATGCGTCACGCAAGTCGAATACAATTAAAGCATATCTTGCAAATACGGAACTAACGTGAGTAATTCAACCCTGTTAAACGGTCATTAACATGACGTGATTATCCAATTCTTAAATTCAACAAACAGCTTGCAACATTGCTTCACAATATCCTAAATTACAAATAATATTAACGTGAATGCTACTGGGGACACATCCACTACCACAAGTTACTTTGACAGATGGACTGTAAACAGCTAGGTTCCAGAATAAATTTATCAACAAGTATCTTAAATAACTGGTAAAATCTACTAGGTAAGTACCATGGTTATGCTACATTCATATCGTTAGGAAGTTCATCTAATGTTTGCCAAATAAATATAAGACAACACAATGCACAAACATATTCAAAAGCGAATTCCGTCACTACAGGTTATGCGAGACCAATTCTAACGCAGGCAGAGTAAAATACTAAATTAAAAAGACTTCTCGTAGCTCACAGGCTTACAGGAAAACCTTTCGATAAGCCTCGAAGAAGCTAGGTGATTATTCCAATATCGGGCAGCGATACTGCTCAGCGTTCGTCGACAAAGGTATGATATGATTACGACGCTGCGGCTTCACATGTTACTACGAACCTGTTGCAGGAATGGAGCTCTCACGGTCGGAATAACTAGGCGGGACGAACTTGCATAAGCTCAAGAAGGAACTGCGTTGGCAAATCCAAAGAGCTGCGGAATTCAGCCGTACGAGAAGGAAGAGCTACAATTACATGCAACACAATGGAATCCTACGCATGAAGTACAAACAAAGTTAGGCATACCGTTAAGATGTGCAGTCCCGAGCTTTGCCAAAATGGACATGTGCTCTGCAGGTAAAATCCAGAAAATCTGATCCTAAGAAATCACCAAAATACCTCCTCCAGGGATATCCTTCATGCTCCCCGAGGGACAGAAATACCAAAACGTGAATTCTCAACTCAGGATGGTAGCGAAAATCCCAAATACAAAAATGGCACATTTGATTTCAAAATCTCATTCGTTTCGCCATCCTAACTACAGCAGCACAGAATAGCAAATGGCCGAAATAAGATAAGAAGCCAAAATTCGAAAATAGGGGGAATATACAACCAGACTAACCCCGATGCATCAAGAGAGGCCTAACCTAACGCAAATTAATTAAGAATATAAATGCCTGGAAATCCGAAGCTTGTAGTAGCAGATAATATTTAGATTTATCGAAAATAGGGCAAATAATTACATAAATAATTATAAGTGACTTTTGAACCGTAACAGCACACTAGTAGCTTCAACGTCCTGGTATAGAACACTTTTGCATTTATGATTGTGTATTCGACAGAAGCTACTCGTCGAAATAGGTTGTACTTACTCTAAAAAGTATTCCATGCTTTTTGGTATTCCCCAAGATTGAGTACTCGGCCTACTCTCTTTCTATTATATTTTTTAGGCGATCATTACAAAAATGGCGATTCTATGGCCCCTTTTGCGGCCGTAAAATTTACTTTTTTGTACACATCTGTCAAATGTTACTTTTTTGTACACATCTGTCAAACTCTACTTTTTTGCAACTGATCTGTCAGAAACTACTTCATGAACACTTTTTACCTACCTATATAAGCAGTTTGATAAACTCTTTATATTTTTCATTAAATCTGTCGGTTGCTACACGAATGCTGCCGTGCACCCGTGGTTGCATAATATGCCTAACTACAATCAGCTGATGAAATCTAAATCGACGGCCATCCAGATGGCGTTTGGTCATCGGCTGTCAACGCAAAATAAAATACTTGTATTTAAATAATTTTATTCAAAATTTACAACGCAACTACCTAAATCTAAGCTATTAATATCTACTACATCACTCTTTCAACTTGTCACCACTGTTGTTAATATTGATAGTAAACGTGCAGTTAGTGCAATTTGAAAAGTGGAGCCCACTGGAAGAGCTTGAATTGTGAATATTGTCAACAAGAATCCCATTTTCTGTGGTCGTAGTGGTGATGCTAGTGGGAAAATAAGACGTTGAACGACCAGTGGTGTTAGTAGGAACATAACAAGTCGAAGGGCCATCCCTGCCTGTCAAAATTTTGTTCGAAGTTTCCATTTTGCTGGACATGGAATCTTCTATATAGCCTTCAGCCACAGTCGAAGATTTCCATCCCCCAAGGCGCTTCAACATGAGGATATCAACTCCAGCTTCAACCAGTAGTGAGGATGAACTTTTTCGAAAAGAATGACCTGTGCAACTACTAGCGTTTGGTAATTGCAAATATTGTGCAATTAACGATGGTATCTTCCCAAATGTATGCACTCCGATCACCTGCGTTGAGCATTTTCCGTTGCGGTAATTTATGAAAAACGTCTTATGTTGTGTGTGTGTTGGTCGTAGAGCTAAATACTTTCTGAAAAGCTGTAAAACCTGTACAGCTTCCAGAATTTCATCAGTGACGGTAAATATTCTTTTTTTGCCGGTGTTTGTTTGCGGGATAGTGATCACTAACATGTTCCCCTTGTCTTCAATATCACATATCGACATTTTTCGTAATTCTTCACGCCTGCATGCTCCAGTTAGTCCAATTATCATACAAACCTACACACACAAGGTAAGCAAAGCCAAATCATGATGTAAAAAACCTAATCATACCTTCCACATTAAATAAGTCTCATCAGGAGCTTCCAGCAAAAATTTGTTAATATCATCTCTAGTAAATACGGAGGATTTTTTGGCCAGGTAACCTCTATTTTGTTGTTTTAAAAATGCGACTACTTTTGTAAATTTACTGATGTCAATGTCGTTTTTAATAATTACTGTTGCCTTTACCATTGAATACAGAGACCATAAAGTTGAGGCTTTGCATGATTTGGCCTTTTCAGAAAAAAACGCTAAAAAAACATTTTCGGTCCAGTGTTTTATGTTCTTTGCCCTGCACCACTCAACAAAATTTTCGTATTGTTTCAGATAAATTTGCTGGGATTTTGCAGGGAGCAAACTTAGGGTCGCAACACTTGCAGCTTCCAGAATTTCATCGGGGGTGTCTGAACTATCGCTATCACCCATTTTAAAAGGCACAAAACACACGCGATGAAGCTTAATATTAAATTTGACAGGAGATGCTTTTATTTTTAGTTGTCTAAATGCTTTTGTTTTTAGTTGTCTAAGGTAACTATGTTTTTCAAGAAAATGTTCAGAAAAAATATAATTTTGTGACCAAATGTTTGAATTCTGTTGTGATGATCGCCTAAAAAATGTCGTGTGCACCTCGGCCAAAAGTGCTTTTTTGGCCTCATCTGAATTGCAGCCTCGGCTAACGCCTCGGCCGCAAACAACAGATTCGGCCAAAAAAGATCACTTTTACGGCCTTGATACACAATATACTATTCTCGACCTGGACGCTCTTATTACTTCTCGATACTTTTTTATGCGGATGACTGCAAACAAAGAACCTAGTTCCAAATATGTTGTTCTACTGGAAGATTTAAGAAAAGTGTCTTCTATATGTTGGATCCAAAATATCCTTATTTTCGGCATGGGTACAAACCTAAACTATGTGGAAAATACGGCTTTTGTTTAACTAATATTTCTGGTGTAAAACAAATATTATCAGAATTTTATTTTTTTAAAGTGCTCGCCCTGTATAATTGGTCTGATCCATGGTTCGTTCGCCTTAACCTTAAAAAATCTAATTTGTGCATAGGCTCAAACAATCCTTTCGACTATCTAGTTGAATAGATAGATAGTCTTAGTGTTGGCTCCCAGGTTGATTTAGGTGTATAGATTTGAGTTGGTCTTCACATATACCTACAGTTGTCACAAAAGCTAATTCTCTTACTTATATGCTATAGGTATTATGCTTTTCAGAATATTGACAGAAATGTCTTCACCACGCTCTTCTTTTTTATGAAATATTAGTTCCTAGGAATGTACCTACTGAAAATTGCAACCTAAAGTGATCACAGCAAATAATTTCTAGATTTCTCTAACACTAAGTAAAATATGATCACAGATAGTTACAGACGCTACAGTAAAAAATTGCCGCCAAGCTTTTACATGACCCTAGCAGTGGTGGTTCACTACCTTATTTCACTGGAATCAATTACAAACAGTACATACCAAGACCACAATAAAGAATAAAGGCCGCGGCTCTCAGGCGTCACGTCAGCACACAAAGGCTGGCCATCCGTAGTAATTTAGAGTTAAATCGCATAGGCACATAATGTTTACGTGTGTTTATAACTTAAAACATCAGCTTTTTTGTAGAAATTAGCTTACCAGTCGTGAACTGAGCTTTTTTCAAGTTTCAAAGCAGAAACCTTCCTTTTCAATACGTAGCATAATATCAATGTCAAAGTAGGTAACTTTCCAATCTAGATATAAAATACAAAACTCCAAATTTGGTTCATT
This sequence comes from Agriotes lineatus, assembly GCA_940337035.1. Taxonomy (NCBI): domain Eukaryota; kingdom Metazoa; phylum Arthropoda; class Insecta; order Coleoptera; family Elateridae; genus Agriotes; species Agriotes lineatus. Next base: position 109,486,339 of record OW679198.1, read on the forward strand.
TAGTTTTTAACGTACTTAATTTTCTATCCTTATCGTCTTGCTCAATCTTTTTAGTTAAAGTATTGAGCATAGAACTAATATTTGCTATTTTTTCCTTGATATGGTAATAGTACCCAAGAAAATGAACTAAGTAACCTTCGTGCTGGGTACCAATAATTTAAAAAGTAATTTATTAGTTTTATTTTAAATCAAATTACCGAAATGCAACACCTCTGTAAAAAACACTAACGAAGGCACTACATGACTCTATTAAAAAACCTCAATTTTAATTGATAATTGCAAGTAGCTACGATTTATACGTACACAGCTCACACGACGGCCTTACTAATCACCTTCTTTAGCTGACATCACGAACCCGTTACATCAGAGAGCTGATTCCTGTGTTCTTTAGGTGGTATTGCATAAACACGCTTTTTCCAGACGGCGGGAAGCATTATCTTCAAAAAGTTTAGGTAAGTTTCAGTTCTAAGAAGGAAGATTTATTACAGAATTTGTAGAGAGGCCATGAATCACATGTATTTTGTAAATTCATTCAGACAAGAAAAGCGGCAAACATTTTCAGTTTAGGGGCGGTAAATAGCTAAACCCATATCTGCTGAAGCTACAGTCTCAGCACCCCATGCCAATTTGTTCAAGAACAAGTACGATCTACAAGACTTAACAACAAACTGAAAATTGTGTCAAAATCAATGCATCTTACTGAGTTATATGGCCTTTTCCCGTAGATAATTGTGAAATAACTGGTGCATTTTGTATATGAAAGGTGATCAGTGTTGGTTTTGCTTTTCGATTTTGTTTCTTTTTTTAATAAAGTTCACACAAACATTTAATTTGACTATTTTTCGTGGAGAAAAAGCATGTAACGAGAATAGAGCTACATATAATATTTATAGCCTTCCTCAAACTTTATGGTAACAGTCCAAATAGTAAACTCCAGGATATTCTGAAAGAAACATGAATTAACCAAACACTACAAAAATTGTACAAAGGTTCGATAACAAACACAAGTATAAGACAAAATACCTCGCATGTATTTAAATGTACTAAAATGTCAGACCAAGGGTATTGTATATCTAAGCATTATTCAAAATATACGTAGAAAAGGTGTTAACAGGTTGGAATACAAACTGCCAAGGCATGAGAATAGAAATGGAGAATCATAATTTGCTGAGGAACAGCTATTAATTGCTCCAAAAGAGAATTATTTATATTTTAAAAACTATAATAAGTCCTTCTCTTCGATCCTTAATACTTTTGAAGGGTATGTGTCATCGAGTTTATAGATTTAGGACTATTTGCCTCCTATGATATCAATCTCGGGCTGTCCTTTTTGGCTCATGGAAGCATCAGATTTCCTTGCCACGTACCTAAGGTATACTAAGTAAAGCTAGCTGATTAATTGGAATAGTCTGTTTTTAATTTAATGTTCTTCAATAATAGAGGCATTTGTACGGTGCGTGGTCCATGGTATGCAGATTATTCTTCTGCGCCACATTTCAAATCAACAACCACAATACTCCACGTGCCTGAGACATTAGCTGCAATTGGAAAGATCAGAGTATATCAAGCTTAGTTTGGTGTTTACAGTAACGCTTCTAAATTTTGACTTATCTTGTCATGCACATTCTGGCGATTGCTAGTCATCTTCCAATTTTACATTCAGATTCTCCTTTGTTCAGAATCGTTCATAGGTGGTTTTCAATTCTATCCACAACCGTAAATCCGGCCACGTTGTGTACTTATCGCCGTTTATTTCAATTACATATAGACGGCTATGTTCCGTAAGTCGGATCATAATGACATCCATATGTGCTTTATAGCAGCAACAAGAATCAATGTGTCATCAGCATACGCCAAGTACCTACCACCATCCAGCATCAGTCCTCATGGTATACTTAGTGTAGATACTAAATAAAATTGGGGACATAATGCATGTCTGACGTATCACTGCTAGATACTCAATAGTCCTGACTGCGTGTTGTATTAGTGCATAGAGGATATTTTCATCTCATATAGCTGTTAGTTAACTTTATTGGGTGTTTTTATTTCTTCTAATATTTGCCATTTGGACCATTGGACCCCAAGCATTTTGCTGTAATTTTTCCAACCGAGCCAGACTAATCATCTCATATAATATCTCATATAATCCGTAGAGATTGAAAAATAAATGTAATTAATTCGTTGGCAGAACAACTGAAAATTTTTAACTAATAGAAGATAATAAGAGCATTGAACCCTGCAAAGCCATGGAAAAATACTCCTCAATAAAATATAGAATAGTTCAAGAATTAACATCAATCAAAAGACTATACGAAATCTAGTAGCGTGCATATAAAAAGCATTGCAATACGAATTATAGAGTTTAACATAAAAATAAAAAAAGGGGTGACTCAGGAGATGCATAACGAATACACTACGAAAATAAGCCAGAATGTAAAGATGAGGTAGTCACAAAGAAATAAGATGAACTACAAATGTCCCTAAAATTATGATTAACTCAAGGAAAATGGACAACAGATATGGCCAGGTAACCAGAAAGAATGAAAACAAGCTATTCAAAAATGGTAATCGACTCGTCGCCATTTGCAAAAATTTTAGGTATTTATCCATTATCTCTAAACTACATCAGTAAATATTTATATTACTAGTATTATTTCATATGCAATCATTTTATCTTGCTATTTCACGGCATGAATCGACAAAATTTACAGTCTATATAAATCCATCGACATGATGTTTTCCCAGATTTTATAGCTTATCGACGATAAGAATTATTAGGAAATATAAAAGACAGCCGCAACCACCAAATCTCCGAAATTCCTTGAAAATAGAGGATGCGAGCCACTGACGATTTTAAAATGGTAGTTGTTCGTTTAAACAAAAGAAAACAGATAAGCTGCTTTACCACCACAGTGGAACAAAATAACCTAGGAAATCTGACCGCAAAATAAGTTCTAAAGCTGCCGTGCTAAGACTCACGGTGGCGATGAGATAAATTCGCGAAGTAGGTAGACAATAGGCCAAAATCAAATGCAAAACGGCTAAAAAGCCAAGACTACGAGATATTACCCACAGATTCGACTAAATACGTCAAACAATGCAATAGCAGGAATGAACTATCAACTATCAACAACAGTCACACCCGCGGGGACACAAGACACAACCTTTTTACAATCTGCTACAACCTTCCAAACTTGCTAAAAAATTGCTGAAAGCAAACCTTCAAAACATCAAAGCAGATACGCCGGTTACCAAACAGGTGAGTACGTAAATTACTAAAGCTAGTTAATCGAAATATTACTTTCAGAGGGGCTAACAAAATCAGAATATACCACATAACTGGCGGAGGAAGGCTGCTAGAATTCAAACCAAGCTTATGACTGCACCTAAACTTAAACGTTAACGGTAACAGATAAAACCATCCATATCATTTTAAATTTACCTAGCAATTAATTAGACTTTAGAGAGAATTACAGGTGAGATAAGTCTATGTCAAATAACAAACAAAACCTAACCTACTAATCTCGAATTTTACATAGACTGACAGTGCCACCAACAATACACTTCAATACTGCCAAACCTATAACACGAATTCCATGTGTTATTTGATGACTTGGTACTTTAGCTGACTCCCAATTAATTTGTCACTTTGAGTGTACGCAGTTGCCAATGCCAAATTCATGGTTTTTATATATTTATGGGATTGTTGAATAAAATGTAAAACGTCTGTGCTATTACACAGTTGTATCTAGTATACCTCTTATTTTCTCTATAGAATAACTCAGACTTCTTATATTTAGAAGCTATAGACCCTACATTACAGGCTACAGTTGAACCAAGTTACCATGGTTCGTTAAAAAACTGATATCGCATTTTTTGTTAGACTGTAAAAGTAATAAGGAGTAACAAAATGAAACAAACAATTGTAACAGTATAGGTACTATAACGCAGTTTTAACTTTCTTAAATATTGTGTTTTAAATTACTTTCGTTGTGGCTTTCACACAAAAGTTTGGCCTTTTCATGAAATGTTGCATTAATCTGATTCTTTATCGATTCCCATTATTTCTAGTAACATGTTCTTTATATCTTGAATTTTACGACGTCGATCGTTATACTAGGTTCCAAGTCCGGGATGTGAAAGAGGGAAGGTTACTGGACTAGGCTAGCAACCTACCCGGGGTAAACCCATAAACAGATGTATATAATTTCTCTAGAAGCAACAAATATGCCTCGGACATAGGACAGGCTATAGTGATGGCGACCATAGCGCGAAAAGAAAAAGATTAAATGGAAACTAAACTCCCTACGAAAAGCGTGCTGGAATGTAACCACATGCAACCAGAAAAACCAGGAAATTATACTTGAAATTAATCAAAACAAGATAGATACATGTGCATTTTCAGAAACAAAATGAAAGAAGAATCTGATAACTTATATAACCTACTACAAACTGCCTACGATAATACAACACAAAGAGACAAAGTGATTATGATGGGACACCTTAATACAAGAATTGCCAAATAAATAATAAACGGTATTAAACAACGTTTTAATGAGGAAGCCATTAACGAGAATGGAGAAGTCCTAACCGAATTGTGTGCTAACAGCGAATTGCGAATTAATAACACGTTTCCCCCCTAAGAAACAACACAAGTACACATGGCACAAGGCTCAAGGAAACAAATCGATAATAGATTACATTATTTCCAAGAGAGAGGGCTTTAACCTGCCCATATATTAGATGCAAGAGCCCTAGTTCTCCCAATATAGGCTCGTAGATATGATACTCGCTAAGATACGCATAACAACAACTATAAACAAAAAATCACCACGAAAAGTAATAGAAATATTTAACATTGAATATTTTACACATGGAAGTCATCGCACACTATAAGTATGAAGAGATATTAAAACAACACATAACTGACAACCCCATTTTTCAGGAAGATGAATGGAACATATGCAGCTGAAACATCTTCAACTTAAACCTAATAACAACAGCAAAAAAGCACTGGATCTTTGAAAAATAAGTATCAACGCAAACTATAATAAAACTTCATGGTTCACAGAAGAGGTAAAAGTACTAGTATCAGAAAAACGTAAAACTTTTCCACAATAATGAAGCAGAAAAACAGTAGAAGCATACAATAGATACGTACTGACACGAAATAGAGTAAACGTCCAAATAACAGAACTAAAAAGACTATACTTGAGAAAATTTACCGTGGATATCGAACTTGACATGTATGGAACCCAATAGAGAGTAGGGAACATGTTGAGAGCAAGAAAGAAACCTAAAACCGAATACATACAAATAGGTACAGTAACGGTGCGACAATGGACGTCATACCTCTATAAGCTATACGTAGAATAATTAGGAAAACGACACCGACTTAGAAGTGGTAGTAGTAGCTGAAAACATATATCTGGATGACGAGGCGGGTTTTACTGCCGAAACAGTACAAAAATCTGTAATGAAATTAAAGAACAGAAAGGCACCTGAGGTCTATAATATCATCAACGAACTCCTTAAATATGCATGTGTTCCATTTATAACAGAAATAACAAAGCTCTTCCAATGGATATTGGATAGTTCTACTGCACCAAGCGAATGGAAATTGAGTATAGCAATACCAATTATGAAGAAATGAGACAAAAGTGGCCCTTCTAATTGTAGAACTATAAAATTATTGACTGCAGAAACAAAATTATTTCTAAATACCATTGGACCTAAAATCTCGGAGAAGATCCAAATTAGCGAGGAACAACAGGGGTTCTGGAAGAACAGATCGACTACAGACGCGATTTTCATAACACTAGAGATAATGCAGAAGGCATTAGAATTTTGCAGACCAGCTTACATATGTTTTATAGACATGACAAAGGCGTTTGGCCGCGTAATAGCCAAACCAATTATTGAAATATTACAATAAAAGCAAATACCCTTAAATGTTGTCAAGATAATAAAGGAGTTAAATTCCAACAATACAATCAAGTTAAAATTGAAAGGGGGATTATTAGCGGAAGAAATAACAGTGAACACGGGAAAACGCCAAGGCGTAGCCTAAGCCCGCTCCTATTTAGCTTAGTAATGGGTAAGATCATCGAACGAGTAAGATTAGTCCGAAACAGATATAGAACAGATAGGAGTGAAGTCAACATACCGCAGGGTTATTGGTATTAACTCAACTAACTGCAATATTATATAAAGAATTGGGGATGTAGAATAAAACACAATTGTATGTTTCAAATTATAAAACAATTCTCCTTCTCCTCATTAGCTGCAAGAACGGCTGTGGGCAATGACGATTTCCTAGTGATCATGCAAGCTTCAGGCAAGAAGCGGTTTGGAATGATCGATATCGTTGAACCAGTGTCAACAACGACTTTTATCTTGTTTCCCAGGTCAAACCATGAGGTGATGCCATTCAATAGCATGGACAATCTTTCAAATGACGTTCCAGCATAAGCTTGAACTAAGAGTTTTTTATCTTTGTGTATGGGAAATGCGGGGTTGATCGACAATTAGATCACGTACCTTGCTCAATGCAGTAGGGGGTAAATAAAGAAAAATGATATTTAATGGTTCTTCTTATGACTCAATTTGACCCTGAGCAAAGTATCTTTCCGCCAAAGTGAAATACAGTTCGATGTTGTTCGCCTGAAATTCAGGAAATGCATGACGGTTAATTCGCGTTAATATTATTAAACCAATACTTATCTTGAAGGTCACTGTAAACTCGAAAAGGAACGTTTAGACGAGCACCATTTGGCGCGCATTATTAGGCGCGAGCTTTTAGGCGCGAAGCCTTTAGACGCGGGCGCTATTAGGCGCCGGAACTTTAGGCGCGGGGACAGTTAGGTGCGATGTGAACACGTTTCCGCATGGTTTGAACATATACTGTATTGCCTAACTGTAAATAGTTATATAACTACCTCTTTCATAACAAACGTAGAAGCGAGTTATTTATGTTAACTACTCGCAGAATGTGATCGGTTTCTTTAAGTCGGAACATTTTTGACGACTAAAAGATCCATTTTGCACATGTTGCAATTTTCGTGTAAAAACTGAGATTTTGAGTATTATATTGACATTTCTAAATGATTAATGTTATTATCTTAAACTTTCCTAAAGATCAGCTGTACCGTTGTATTAGTAGGTTATCAAATCTATAGTCAACGGCAAGAAACTGGCCACCAAAACAATATGTAAATCTTTAAAGATTTACAACTTTTGAATGAAGAGTCCTATCTTTAAAAACTTGTCATTAAATGATTGCTCTGATATTTGCGTAAAACACTGCTTATATATCATATATAAATTTTTGACAAAAGATTGTTATTTTGCAAAACGCGTCTTGCTTAAATTTTGGAATGGCACATGGCGAAAAGAGAACATTTGGAACCAGAAGATGCTTCTTCAATAAGTTGTAGCATACAGGGTGTTCAAAACTTGAATTTGTTGCTTTTTTAAGATAGAAATAGCTAAAAAACTGTAATAAGCATTTTGCATTTTATTCACAAAAAACAGACCAGCCATCATCAAATTTGTTTATACCAAAATAAATGTTATTTTCGCATATAATCTCATAAGAGCATTACTTCTTTCCGGTTTTTTTACTGCGTTCCAACAACGTCGTATTGACGCGAGGGCAAATTAGGACGTTGTTGGAATGCACGAAAAGTAATTTCCGGGTATGAATTAATGCTCGAATGCCGATTCGGTAAGAAAATAGTAACGACACAAACCCCCACAGTTAGGTTTGTCTACCTACAAAAAATTTCCAAGAAATTTTGATGTTGTCTTGGCTAAGGCTCGTGAAGTAATTTTTCTACTGGTCAATAATGAGTGTCGTACGATTTTCATAGTAATTAGCTAAATACCTGAATTTACAACTGACAGAAAATTCAAGCGGCAAGCAGCAATCTGCATATATAGATTTGATAAGAAGCACACATTCCCTTTACGAAAATTTAAGTAAATGACATTTAGCGTGCAGGACTTTCAAAATGTATTTTTTTTTAATTTCAGATTTTACTCAAAAAATACAAAAACTAGTGTTGTAACACGTGCAAAATGGCATTTTTTTACTCCTAGAAAACTTTCAGACTCCTAAAAAACATCATATTTTGCAATTATCTACACAAGTAACCAGTATCTACGTCTGTTTAGAAAAGAGGTTAGTTACATAACTTATTTCAGCTAGTTAATAAATCACATATCGAGAATAATGTGAATTTCCTTCATGTAGCGCCTAACTGTTCCTGCACATAAAAGTTCGCGCCTAAACGTACACGCGTCTAATAGCGACCGCGTCTAAAGCGCTCGCGCCTAGAAGTGCGCGCCTAAAGATGCGCGCTTAAAGAATGGCGCCTAAACGTCCTAGACCACTGCAAACTGGCCCCCTGAGTGGCAAAACAGACGGACGTAATATCCAAACGGTTCGCGTAGGGTTGACGCGGGGTCACCATCATATAGGGTTATTGGTTATATTAACTCAACTAACTGCAATTATTTATATAAGAAATGGTGGATGTAGAATAAAATACAATTGTATGCTTCAAACTATAAAAAAATCTCCTTGATCAGAATTCTTGAAACCTAGTGATATGTAACTAGGTTACATGTATATGTATAGCTATGGTTTTAAGCCCTAACAATCAGCTCTGGTAGCATTGCCAAATTAATGGACATTTCATGAAAGCTCAGAGTGAGATATTTTATATAACTGCAAAGCTAATATTTGAATTTGCCAGAATGAATACATTTGTAATGAGATGCCAGTAATTGTAGAATAATTAATTAATGAACGCAGTAAGCAAAGCTCATTTCGCACAGGGATCCAAATTGGATGCAAGTTCAGTTAATTGATTAGGTTTGTGCTAAAGTAAATGCCAAGCCGAATGAAATTTAATAATTACAAGATGAATCGCAAACGCAAAGGAATCTAGCGTGGAATTCAGTCACAGTTTAATAGTGAAATCCAGTCAGGGTTGTATAAGAAAGGTAATTGAAATATAAATAAGCTTATACACATGCAACGAGCGGATAAAAAAGAAAGCATTAAAGCATTTGAAGGAAACCGTAAAAATCAAAAGACAAGGGTGACAGAAATTGCAGAAAATGAGACAGCATATGAACTTAAAAATGTGTCAAAAGAAAACAGGGAATTCAAGAGGAAGCCAGTGCAGGAAACGCGCGAATTAAATACTTTAGTCAGTGCAGTGACATGTGAACATTTAAACACAAATTGAAAAGACGTGCACTGACAAATAACACGCAAAATTAGTAAAAATGTGGACAATTATTTTAGAATTAATATTAGTGTACATAATCCTAGTTTTAAGTAGAATTATTGTTAAAAGTCAGTATTTTGAACCATGTTAATATTCGTAATTAATTTGAAAGTAACTAACTTTGTTTATAAAAAATTAATGAAGGTTGACAGATGAATAAATTATTTTAATGACAGCCAGTTTTTGTGTCTCCAAATAAATTAAGTTTTTACATAGAAACCTATCGAATTTAATAATAAAAAGTACACCATTGTGTTGATAAAATACCCGGGTACAAGTGAAAGTGGGGGTTTCAACTTCCCTCATTTGAAAATATTTTTCCACCGTTGATCTCTCCGAGAGCTTCGCCATAACCATCCCAGCTTACGATCTTGAGCCACAGAGGTTCCAGAGCCCGGGGTTTCAACTGCCGCACGTCCGTTCAGCGAATAGGAGTCCTGCACGTCAATCCCAGCACCCCAGGAGAAGATCCGGCCACTTGAGTTCATCGGAGGAGCTTGCAGCAGACTGCAGAAATCGCAGGTTAGTTTTATAAGAAAATATTGGCGCTGGAAGCCTGAAACTTACCATAAAGCAAGAGTACGACCTGATGAAGCCAATCCCATGCATATTAAACATCTATTAAAAGCCATAGAGCCGGAAATTGCAATAATCAAAGTTAAGGTTATGTTTTTCCAAAAACTGACGCTATAAAAACAAATGAAATAGCGTGCCTGCAAGAGCTGAAACAAAAGACAAATTAATGCCGAGAAAACAGCCTAATTCAAATTACCGATAGAACTTTGATCGATTTCACGATATTTATCAGTCAATAGACGCAATCTTGCAAACGGTGTCCATCTTGGTTCACACTTGACCTAATTTCAGAATTTCGTTTGTGCGCTTTTAAGCTAATGTAGAGAACAGATCCGTACTTAAATAATTTTAATAAATCATGCATTCAGGGTGGACCTAACCGAGATGAGTCTCTGCTTTATCAATTTGAGCTAGCGTTTTTATTTGATTAGTTGCAGATAATCAATTTACAAGTCACTTTTAATCAACCTAAGATTTGATAACACGAATTCAAAATATATTTGCGCGGTACCCGTATTAAGATATTACAATACTAATTAATTAGATAGTACCATTCCAGTATATCACTAGATAATTATAATACTATGCTACCCTGATGACGCAGAAAAATCTCCAGAAAACGTCGTACTGCAAAGACTGGTATACGCATTCCAATTAGAAGCAGAAAACTACAACATGAAAATCTCAGGCGAAACAGTATTTATAAGTTATAGCAAGAGAACCTAAAATATGTAAACTGGTGGTGACTAACAAAACAATAGAACATGATGTAATGTCATTCAAGTACTAGTTATGGAGAACTAACAAAGAAAGTGGGAGATCAAATTAACAAAGCTACAACAGTAGCTGACTGCTTGAGAGATGAGAGAACATCAGAAATGGACGTGCTAAGGGGTATAGCGAGAAATACGTTAATTTATAGGGTAAGAAGCGATGCTATACGCCATGAATGTAAGACAGAAGACATCGTAAGATGGATCGGACACAGACGGCGGGGATGGAATGAGCACGTAAATGGGATGAACATCGCTAGGCTGGCACGCATAACACAAGACGGAAAATGATATAGGTGAAGGCCAAGAAGAAATCCTCTAAAGAACTGAAAAGACTCTGGCAATCAATATTGTAGGAATAAAAGAGAAAACCTTGGATATAACAAGCCTAAAAGCTGATTCAATAAGAGAAAGAAGAGGAATATTGTTATGAGGCAGTAAATAAAAACGCAACTTTTGTCAAAAGACCGTGATGAACTATAGCTAAACGTAATTTCAAGAATATTTTCTGCTGATGATCTATTAGAAACAGTACAATTCGTGATACAGTCAAGCGTATACTGTGCATCCTGTTCCTGCGCCATTGTTAACAATTCTCCTTATAATAAATAATAATGGCCAACTTCCGGCTATAGATACAAAATTTACTTACGAGGTTTGTACTTCATTTGTTACGTCTACGAATTTCAGTTTTCTTGCATTCAAGAAAAGGTTAACCGCATTGCACTGAACGATGCCTCAACATCAAATTGTCTCAAAATGGCATATGAGGCTTACCAATAGATAAACAAACTCAGCACGCTTGCGTACAATTGTGACCGCAGCTCTGCGGTAACAATATTTACTAGCGGAACCTACTTTATGAATACGCCTCGTATATGCTTTAATAACCTGTGTGAATCCAAAAGAAATGTTATTATGCTTCCCTATAACAATTTTAATAACCACACAAACGCAACTATGTAATGCAGTTTATGTCCATCATTTCGTGACTAAAATTTGCGGTAATTTCAGCCACCGACATATAAATTTATTGGAGATAGCTTGATACTAAAACAGAAACTATGGATTAGAAAAGATTTAAAATATATAAGCTACATTTTTGCGGGGTACGTAAGCAAGGTTATAGTTTCAGAAGCAAATTTGAGACTTGTGCCATTACTGACCTGCAACACATTAACATTTCAGTGATATTCGTCGAGCACTTCGTTATACACATTACACATAGTATTTATTTACACAAATGACACGACCTGTACCTGACTAGAAGTTTATCTTAAAGAATGCTCTAACACATTAATAATAACTTTTTATTCTAAGTTTTATATTAAATTTTAGGCTCAAATTGTTTGCAGTTATGTGCATTGATTTAAATTTAAAAATATATAATGTGCAATTATCTTCCATTATTAGGATAAAAAAGTAAAACGCCAATGTATTGTAATTCTAGTTAAGTAGAAATATATTTTTGTACGTATGCATTCGTGAATAAAAAAATTAAAACATTTTATCTTACAGTAGCAGCTATTACCATACATTATACAACTGTTTTCGGTGACTAAAATGAAGTTTTATTCACTAGTGAGTATAAAATATTTTTATACTCACTAGTGAGTAAAACTTAATTTTAGTCACTGAAAACAGTTGTATAATGTATTTTATACTCACTAGTGAATAAAACTTCATTTTAGTCACAGAAATCAGTTGTATAATGTATGGTAATAGGTGCTACTGTAACTATCTATTGTCTGTTTTGCGACATATTCTGACGACTCAAACTGTTTAGGCATACGAATTGCTACTGTATGATAAAACGTCGTATATCACACATGAGCGAAATGCCATTATAAGCTCGTGAGAAATTGTATCGCTCGTGCTGGGGCACTCGCGATTCAAAATTGTCACTTCACTCGCAAATAATGATGCATTTCTCTCACTTATAATATAATCTACTATTATTTTCAAACGTCATAAAAGTGACAACTTATATGACTTGATTGACAAGGTAAATGCGTTACCTTTATGCATAGCCATACAAGTGATTACGTTTATGCCAGCGGAGTAGTAAAAGTACTTCAAAACTTGGTTATCTTTAAAATATCTTTGACATGGGCTTCTTAGTTGTCAGGGTCTGACGTAGACGTTAGTTCTCGTAAATACGTAATTTTTATATACATTTTTTATTTTTATTAGTTTGGGCGTTTGAAAATAAAATAGCATATATGTTATTCGAAGTAAAAGTGACTTTGTGTGCCTCGCCTGTACTTGTCTGACACGCTACGCTCGTCAGTCAAACACGTCCGATCTCGCCATACAAACTATCACATTTACTCCTAGTAACATTATATTATTGTTACTAAATAGTATAGGATACGTATATGACACGCGTTTTAAGCCCCACGAGTTACTAAAGATGCTTTACGCATGTGTATCCCACAATATTTTATCTACGATAGAATCTAGAAAACACAGTAAATATCAAAAATATATATTTAAATGTAAATTAGGATTACTAGCAACCGGTCGTAATTTTGCGTGGTTAAAAACTTTTAAAACACGTTGCTACTGACGACGTGAATTAATGAAAACATGTTATTAAACCGTCGTTTTACAAACTTAAAACTGCCAACTAAAAATCCAATTTCACACATTGTTGTAGATAAAACCATTTTTAGTGCAGTATTCTATTAATTCGTAAAATAAGACTTTCAACTCCTAGTAGGTAGACAACCGTTGTTACAAATGTTTGGAGAGTTGTAGAATTGATAGCCACTAGCTGGCGTTCGGTAAATTGTATTTGTTTCCGGTAAAATTTGGTCGAAGCGATGACAGGTATGTAGAACTTGCTGCTCGATTCTTCTAAGTTCATCGCACTAAGTGCGCACTGTTTCGCCTTATATGTGTGGACAGCTCGACCTACTCGTATATTGAGATGAGAATCCCCTAGAAGCAGTTGTACAATTCGAAAATCTTCCAAAGCCGTTTCGTGTAGTTCCAACCTAAAAGCACATAGCAAGTGCTATCTACTGCATTCCTGTCTTTGTTAATATCATACGTGTCCACTATTTGAAGGTTTGAGTGTACGAAATTGCACAAGTGGCGCTACATTTTGGTTCAAGTAATAAAATTAATTGATTTATTAGGCTTTACCGTTTAGATATAACTGTAATTTATATATGCAGACAATGTTCTCTAGCTAGCTGTTGCTGATGGAAGTTTTAGGAATAAGCTAATAGTGTATTTATGTGATTTTCAGAGCTGAGTAACTATTGAAATAATTTTTTCAGGCGTTCCCAAGTTTAGCTAGCTAGTTTAAAAATTACTACGCCTGTGGTTCATAAGCGAAAATACAGGCGCCTGAATGCTAAGCAATTCGTGGTATATTACAAAATTATTTGGGAAGTTGTATTGGGATCATATTCATTCAGCAAGCGGGTTTATTATCCAAATTTATCGAGTTTCAATATTGGTTTAGAACATAGTACATTAAGAGCATAATTTGCCAGCAAAGTTAGTGTATTGGGGATTTATTGGAGGTAAGCCACGTAACTACCGATTTATGATAAACATACGAGTTTTGTATGACTTATTGAAACCATTTTTCGGCTTCGCTCGAATGTTTTCTCCATATACCAATTACTTCAGGACTAGCCTGTATATTGTTTTCGAATAATAATCAAATTGTATTTCGAATTATTTCAATTTATTAGTTCGCTCATTTCGTACCGATTCTGGAAAGCCCCAAAAACATTTGCTGGCTTATCTCAAATGCCCAGCTTGCAGCTGTTCTCATTTCGATTGTCCGAACGCAGAGGCATTATATTTTCGTTCCTCAAACATGCCACTTGCTAGCGAGGATTTTCTTCGTGCTAATTACGCCACGACGATTGTGTTTGAAAGCTGAAAGTTGAATTCAGGTACGATGGGTTTTTCTTTCGGTTATCGTCATATTAGTTGCGTTTCTTTAGCTTCTACCAGGAATGATTTTCGCCTGGAACTCACAAGTTTTCACCAGGAACTACTTTTTATCCGGAAATCTTCTCCTGGAAATTTTACCTGGAAGTAACCAGTTTCGCCTGATAATTTTACACTTGGAGGCCAGCTTTCCGTCACAATTTTCAGCGGCCGTCAGCTAACTTCAGCGTTGATACTGCAATCTGGTCTGCCTTTGGTCAAGCCGCCTAATCGCGTTAAGAATAATTCTGCCAACTCACCTGTGTAGCAACCCCTCGACTGCACTGCCACTTAAGAAGTACAGGACGCCAGGGGTTAGTGCTTTCGGTTGTTAATACAGCTACGTTAATTGTGAACAGTTGCCGTGCTCTTCAAGCATACCCGAGCTGGTTATCCAGTACTTCAATTTGTTTCCCATTGAGTAGAACATTTACTGTTATTTAATTAAAGATAGCTTTGAAATTTTATGTGCACTTTACGCCTTTTTTGTGAAAGGAGCACCCACATTTTTTTTTCTTACAACAGCCTAGACAGAAAGGTTTTTAATAAATGACAGCGATATGCATATCGCTTCATTTACTTTGCTATTTCAATTAACTTAACGAGCCACAAAGGGGTTATTTGTATTAACACGTGTGGCAACCTTTATTTTGTTTGCTTGTATTATTGCAAATTGTAAATAAATTCCATATTGCGAAAATCAGAGTTATTGACTGCAAGATTATTTAATATTTAATAAACTCTGATTACTTGTAGTTCATTTATTTTTAATCGAAACCATCTGGTTTCTGGCGCCCAACAATATTTTTTGAAGACTTTACAGGGGTGTATAGCTGGTGATTTGAACCCACGACCATATCGCCGATTGAGTTACCTCAGCAATCGTGGTAAGTGTACGAAATTTTTCAGAGCTTCCGTGTTGTACGCCCAGCAAGTAGGTTGATCTGCGGTTTTGGCTACCATCGTTAATGATTTAACTAATGAACTGCAGGTCAGATTCTTTGTTGTGTCATTATAAAGTGTGTTCTTGTGATATAAATGTTTGATATTTAGTGATTAAAAAACTACTTAGTTGTTGTTGAAGGTTCGTATAAGCCAGTAATTACAATTTATTATTTACCCCTGATTATTAACTATCTTTGAATGTTTTGTCACTATACGATCTTACGTAGACTTGGGTTTCATTGTTATATTTTCTTTTATTTGCGATTTGAGTCACTTAGTCGTTTGTTATATAAAGAAGTCTTTGGGAACCTTGCCAATTGGAACCACTTGGCGCCCTATAATTTAGTTCTACTTCTTTTCGAAGGTAAATCCACCTCGACTGTATCCTAGTTAGTCGGTAGCATGTTTCTGTTCCATTAGCGGCAAAAATTAAAGTAACTACTCTGTTTGCAAAATTTAATTCGGCTATATGATACTACTTATTATTTCTTTGTGTCGTAACTTTTTGTGTTTCTTGGCTTATTTGTCTTTGAATACAGTTTGATTATATTATTTTACTTCTCGCCCAAAGCAACGGTTTGAATTTGCTAGATATATATGCATTAACATTTTTATTGCGTTTTCTCATTGTATATGGTTTTAAAGTGAATTAAACTGTAAAAACAAAATTAACTTGATTATTTTGGAAAATAAAAAATAAAGTTCACTGCTATTACCACATATTGCCTCACATTCATTGAAACTATTATTAAAAGTCAATTGCAAATCATATAATTATTATACTCAGTTGAAGTGTCGTAACAACTCCAACATGTAGATTGCAATATTGAATATAAAGCTAATATTTTCTTAGCATAACTGCCTCATATTTGTTTTGAAAATCTACTCGTATCCTAGCAAGCATGCAGATATCCGGGTAGCAAATATTTTAAATATTTGCTTAAAATACTATAATCGTAACAAAAACATCCAGTATTACAACTACAAATAATATAAACATAAACAATGGACCTTTATATGTATCCAACTGTCAGTATTCATATTTCCAGCACTAAATAGTTATTTTTGACTCTAGATTGCGAAATGCTACTTTTCCATTTGAAAATGCAAAAGAATTTCCCAATCGAGCATCAAACAACTTTTTTTGAAAACTGCACAGCTCCACATTAGCAGAAACTCGAAGAAAATTTTGTCTACATTGCGACCTCTTCTTTAATAAAAAATTTCTGAATGTAAAAGTCTTTTTTGTTCTAGATTGTAAAAGACTTTTACCTCCAGTGAACAAAAACCAGTCACTTTGACAACCGACTTAGGTCAGAAATAGTATATTGCATACCGAGGTAGGAAGTGTTTCATTCCTGTCGAGAGATGAAGTAGTTAACCGAGACGCGCAGGTTAACTTTATCTCGAGACAGGAATGAAACTTTTCACCGTGGTATGTATACTATTTTATTTGCAATCATCTAATTTTAAAAATAACTAGAATTGAATTCTGAATAATAGATATCGTGATGTAGCAAATATTTTTGTTACCATGAAAACAACCCACTCAATATTTTTGTTACCATGAAAACAACCCAGTCTTCAGATATGTAATATTTTTCGAGGTATGTAATAATTTCCAGGCTAGTTTCAGTAATCATCTAGTTCCCAGCTGTTGACATGTCATGAAATTGACACATTACAAGGTGATTACGAATATAGTATATTATGATACTAGTGTATAAGTACGCCTTTAAAGCACGTGCGACGAGTTTAAGAGCACGACGCGGTAGCGGAGTGCTTTTAACGTCGCTAGTGCTTTAATGGCACTTGTACACGTGTAGCATAAGCTATTTTTCCACGATCGTAACAGAAATATAAAAACTTAGTTCGGTGACACTTTTTCTGTCACATTGTGTTAGATATTCTAAGTTATGTTGACAGTCAAACTTACGGCAAAGCGTGTTTTAATTTGGTATTAAAAAACGCCTCTAATGGCAACGTGCGAATAAGGCGTATTTCGGGCGCTAATATTACAAGTGCTACAAACGTCGCTTTTGACACTAGAAACAGTGGAAAAAGTTGTCATTTTGACACGATCGTAGAAAAAACACTTTTACATCCAGTGAACAAAAAGCAGTCACTTTGCAAACCGATTTAGGTCTGTATTCTCAACATTTTTTATCAGTTTTCGAAAAAATATATTTCACTGCAAATTCCACAGCAAGAATGATTTCCGCACAAAGATATGACTATAAATACACTTTGTCTGTTTCAAGATACTCCTTAATTTAGGTTTTTGGAAAAATAAAAACGTATCTCAAATAGATAAATACTTAATTCATCAATTTTATTTCATTTTAAATTTAATAGCAAAAAATTACCTCTGAAGGTTGTCCGTTTAAGCGTGTAAGAGCAAGTTCCTTTACAACTATTTGGCAGATGGACATGGCTGCCACGTTTGTTAATTCACGCTCTTTGTATCAGAAAAAGTTAAAATAGTATGTAACCCAAGCTTCAAACATGGATTGTGTTTTAAAAACATTGTCAACAAGTGGCGTCAAGCTAAAAACTAAATCTAAAATAAACACAATCGATAAAAGCTAATCAAACCAGCTAATATCGAGTAAAATTGATGATTAATGCGGAAGGCAGTCATACGTGGCGTTAGCCGTCGTTATGAACATCCGATTGTTAATATCTCCTTTAGACTTAAACTTCATACATAGAGCCACAAGGCATATAAAACTACAAAATAATATTATTTACTGCTGTAATACTTTGTTTTCCCTTTCTTACAAAATTATAATTGATCATTACTGCTTCAAACGTGAAATAATTAATTAAATCTACGAAAAAAATTAGTCTTCTTACAACTAACATTTTTATCATGTAATATGCTACTTACTCAGTTAACAACTTGAAGCCTTACACCAATTACTTAAACATTAAAATATAAATTTTGCACATAGATACAGTATTATACAGCACCAGTTGCCACGCCTTCAATGCAAACTATATTTTAAATTTTGGAAGAAAAAGATTTTGCAGTTAGGTTATGCTAGTTAATAATTGTTTCAAAAACTTACGTATTCTACTTGTTTACAATTAACTAAGAGGTATTGAAAAGTGTTTCGTTAGAAATTACAATTCAAACAAAAAATATAACAGTGTGCAACATAGATGAAATGCAATAATAAATTTAGCTTAGGACCAACGTCGCCTGTGCATGGTCTGTGCTGCAAAGCATGCACTTCTCGAATCTGTCGTTTGTTCGCTTAAAACATTAGGTATTATGATAATTCTCATCAAAATTGTTATATTTGTATAACTAATTATTTAATTTTTGAAAGATTTTTGTACCTACTTGACCAGAATTATACTTTTCAAGAAAAAAAAAACCTTACATGTTTGCAACCGCTATGGAAAAAAAATCTGGTGTGATACACTCACACAACTTCCTTTTACAGTGATGTTATAATCAGCCAAAAATTTTATTTTTAATTTTTAAGCGTTTGTCAAAATTTTTCAAAAATTGCAAATTCTACAGAGCTGTACAAAATGGAGAGTTAGTTGAGAAGACAAATTTTCTCTAAAATTTTAAACCGAATTCACAATTTCAATAATATACCGAGTCCTCTATTTTTTCCGTCGCATCTAGATACTACACAAAAATTATGTATGGCGTTTCAACGTCATAGTAGCGACAGTAATGGTGGTTCCTCTGATGTTTTCATCGCTAGATTGAGTGGCTTTGAACCTGGCCGCCATGTTGTAAGCTGAAAATCCCCCAAAATTTAAATATCCGACTGTGAACGTTGATATTTCCTATAAATCTACATGACGCCTTTAATTAACCCTATTTATAAGGTGTGTTTCACTTCAGATGGAGATACTTGAATAAATTGCTTATTGTTAATGGAAGCTGCCTAGATGTCGACGTAAGAATTGCATTATTTTCTTGTACTGCCCAGACGAATTGTCTCAGCAACACTTTGCAGCACAATACGAACGGGCACTCATCGCAAAATTCCAAATTTTACACAATGCACACGTCGCGGTTCTTCAACTGTCAATAGCTGGACAGGAAAACACTATCTTGTTAGTCGAAAGTCGGTCATGCGCGCCTCAAAACAGGCCCCTGAAAAACGGCAGTGTCGCTACTATTATTTCTCATACTATGCCAATACCACCTAAAAAACACACTTCTCAGTTTGTTTTTTTTTAAAGTGACGAGCTCGTGACCGTGACGTCAGCTAAAGAATGCCAGTTATGGCCGCCGACGTCAACTATGAATACCAATATTAGCTGCATTTTGATTGCAATTAACAATTATAATTAAGATTTTCTAATGGACAACTTGTTATTCTATTTAAGCGCGGCCGTTCGCTGACTATACTTCTAAACAATACGCAAAAAGGTATCTGGCCGGCACGCGACTAGCTCAAGCCGAAGAAGGCGTGCGGTAAATTAATTTAGGATAGAAAGCCGGGGCGCCAGCGAACCTCAAAGACATCCAGGTACCTCGACACTCTTACAGACGATTCGCAATCTGGGTTACTATAACTAACAGAACTATAGCTGCAAAAGGCTCAAACTTGGCAAAAACTAAATAAAACACCAGCAGGTTACAGTTATCACTGTTTACTCATATTCATCACAGTTATCTGGTTCATTTCAATTACATAGTAAGTACTGAGTACTATAAACCAGGCTTTGTCAGCCAGCAGCGGGATGCTGTCCCAATATTCAATTACACATTAAAAATACATAAATGGTACACACATTTATCTTGGCATTACATTCGGCTAGTGTGCGGCTTGACCCAGCGGATACCTAGGTTGTCGAACGGAGACCCGGGGCCTGGTAGAAGTTCGCACAACGGCTCAACACAGCCACAGGGGCTTTATGGATGCGCCCAGCATTTGGTGTGCTCTCGATTATGACAACGGAAACCCTGCTCTCGGCACCAGCGGTTACAGTCCCAAAATTATGAGGATACCAGGACTAGCCAAAAGGGGCCTCGCAAGAGGACGCCGAAGAGTATTTCCTAGCAGCGGCCAAGTCCCAAAATTGCCGTTAGTGGGTCCGACACGTCACGCTATTAACAAGATCAAACCCTAAGCTGAGCTCCAAAATACCAACAAAGATCCGGCACGTGGAGACCGCCCCCGCCTCCAAAGTGTCTCGCTAGTACGCAAACCCCAGGTCCAAAAAGTCCTGGCAGAAGTTTTCCTGTCTACAGGCTGACCTAAGAGACGCCCTCCACCGGGCCACGCACTTTACCTGTATTATTCAATTATTTTTATAACACTGTAAATATTAATTGTAGATAAACAAATGCATAAACATGATCTATCTACAGGAGCTCAAATCGTCATCTGTCGTTGACACCCTACCCTGAGCTAGTTTGGTAATGGCTCTAAAAGAGCCATTCTTAACCGCGGTCACGACTCCCGCAAGCGAGAGCGTCTCCGTATTGTGTTAATTGCCTAACCAACGTAAAGCCTCTCTCTCGTAGACGTCTCCGTATTGTGTTAACATTTTCATGAAGAAGAAATTATATAGACTATAATGGAGCTGGTTTTGAAATTTCTCACAGAGAAGGTGTTGGATCCCTCTAATTATTTTGAAATTACACTAAAATATTGTTTTTCTTCAAACGTCAGTATTGATAATTGATAATGCTAAACTGTCACTTCATTGCCATGGCAGATAGAGTTTTTTTTCGGATTTTGGTCACTACGTTGTATATAATTTGTTATAACCTTTTGAAGAAAAATGCTATATGTTATTCGGAGCAAAAGTATTTTTATGTGGCTCGGCTGTGCCGAGCTTACTAGGCAGATACACCGTCCAGCCAAGTCACATAAAGTATAACTTTTGCTCCTAATAACATAATATACTATATACTAAATAAATAATAATGTATTGAGCAAAAGAGATAAGGGTAGAAAACTTAGTAAGTTAACAAATAAATAAACCAAATTTGGAGTTTTAGCCGTCGATGCTGAATTTCCATTGCAGCTCCTATTTTTTTTTTATTAAGATTTGATTGCATATCTTCCACTTTTCTGCTTTGTAAAGAGACCGCTAAAACGTTTGTATGTACACTTTAGCTCTAGGATTAATAGGGAAGCGAATATTTTAGCATTAAGAATTTAACGTGGGATTTCCTATGTTGTCCAGGCAGCCTACAAACATTGTACAGAGGAGGTAGATCATTTAGATCTAGACGATCTAGTAAATGATTTCATAGGTGCTTTACGGACTTTCCTAAAAAAATTTTTTGTTTATTTTTTATATTCATCTATATTCCTAATTTCTGTTTCTATGTTATTTTCTGAAAATTATTTTGTTCATTCGTTATAGTTTGTTTAGCCATGCATATTCTTTGCGTATGTGATACCCTGATAACCTAATAATAAATAACTGCTTATTATTAAACTACATTTATTGTGGTACAATGTTTTTTTTATAAAATAATAATATAGACTAAAATTTACTATTATAGCATTCAGCTGAAAATTGATAATCAATAATTTAGAAATATTATGACTTATTAATGGATCAAGTTATACGAGAAGTATACATATTTTGAAAATACCGGGATGTCAAAAATTATCTTGGTCAAGCTTGGTGATGATTTTAAAATAATATGTCGGAGCTAGTTGGTGACACTGTAAGTCTATATAAAATTCCACGTTACCAGGTTAAGTTTTGCGTCAGCTTTGGCACTGAATGACGCAAAACCTAACCTGCTAACATCGAATATGACATAGACTTACAGTGTTACCAACTAGCTCCGACATATTATTTTAAAATCATGACAACCCTTGACTAAGGTAATTTTTGACATCCCGGTATAATGCTCCCTACAGTCAAAAAACGCTCTTTTACGCGCCTAAATCTAGTTGTTTACTGATACCCAAACAGCTTAGGAACTTTGTTGGTATAGCTTTTATTTAATGTGGAGAAATATATTGCTATGGACACATTTTAAGCATTTATGATTATAATACGAATTAATAACATTTCAAGCATATCAAATATTATATTATAAAATATTCCAGAAATGTGCTTGTTTAATTTAAGCAAATTGTATAAAATGTCATTGGCCTTGATAATAATTTGTAAAACAATATTAAAAATGCCTTTATTTGAACTAAATGTAATCAGACCAGGCTTGGAAATAATATAAAACAATGTAGAATCGAAAAAAGCAAACAATTGGCGAAAAGAAGCCAAGCCGTGAAGTGGTGTTAATTTTGGCATCCCCAATAAATAATTATTAATACGTAAATAACTACCCTTTTCCCAATTCAGTGTGTTTTAAAATTAATTCCATATCCTTTGGGTTCACTGTAGTGGGTTACAGTAATTCGTAGCACCTTTGCAGAAGTTTAAAAAAGTGTTTAATTTGTGCATCGAGTATTGGCTGGTTTTTCCGATATTGTGTACCAGGTTCGGATAATGTAATTGGAGCCTTGTGAGCTAGAGCTGGCAGCTACCTTCGTGGGAAGCAGTTGGAGCCCAAGGTGTGAGGCAACAGTTGCATTGGAAGCGTTTCTTGCATCGATTGAGCTGCAGGGGACGTTTTGCAAGCGACAGCGGCTTGTATCGGCAGGCCAACAAAGAAAGAGGGGCCCAGGCGTAGTGGGACTTGCTGGGGCTCGAGTTAAGCCCCAGTTTCTATTGAAAAAGCAACCGAAAGGTCAGGCCAACCTAAAAGATTAAATTTAGCGAGTTTCAAGGGTGGCGTCAGTTTTTATATGCACGTTTATTGACTTACTGGAATTGTTATCACCTAGGCGACGCTTTAATTATGTAATCACAGATAATTGTCGAATAAGAGCAAACTTGTTTTGCGAATTGTGAGGTTATATCGTCATATTTGAGTTAAGTTTCCATTAGTTAAATCTTCTTCTTTTTCTTCTTTCAGCCTTTGTTCGTCCACTGCTGGACATAGGTCTATTCCAATTACTTTCACAAGTTTTTATTTCTGACAATGGTCATCCACTGGCTGCCTATGACACTCTTTGCATCATCAATCCATCTTTTTAAGGGTCTTCCCACACTCCTCTTAGTTAATCGTGATCTCCAAGTCAATAGTATTTGTATCCACTTTCCAGAGTCATATCTTGCTGCGTGACCGACCCATTGCCACTTCACTCTAGCTACGCATTCCACCACGTTCGTTATCCCGGTTCTAGTTCGAATGTCATCATTTCGGACTCAGTCCTTTCGGGTTATTTATATCATAGCTCGTTCTATCGCTCTTTGTGTTACACTTAACTGTTACATGGTTTGTCTTGCCATAGTCATTGTTTCTAACCCATATGTGGTTACTGGCAGTATGCAACTATCGTATATATTGCGTTTTAGGTTCATGGGCATATCTTTATCTCGTCGTATAAAGCTCCATTTTCCAAAAGCTTACGATGTCAAATAGATTCTTCGTTTGATTTCAGCTATTTGATTGTCTTTACATAACTTTATATATGACCAATATATACGTAGTTATCGACTGTTTCTAGAGGAACGTCGTCGAGAGTGATATTATTTCGTTAGTTGCTCATTATTTTAGTTTTATTTAAGTTTATTCTGAGACCCACTTTTTGTGATTGTTGGTTTAGTTCTTTCACCATAGTATTCAATTCGTCTATATTAGTGCTGATCAAGACTACATCGTGTGCAAATCTCAAGTGATTTAGATGAACTTTTTTCGTCCCAATCCAGTTGCTTGAATATACGTTTTCTACACCAGCGTAAACAGCTTAGGTGATACTGTGTCACCCTGCTGGAAGCCTTTTGCGAGACTTATCTTCTCAGTTGTTAGGTTGACGTCTATTTGAATGTAAAAGGTGGCTTGTTCGTAGATATTTTTAATGAGGGAGATGTACTTTAGTCCACTCTAGCGTCTTCCGTCGCTGCAAGGAGTGCCCGAATTACTATGCTATCGAAAGCCTTGTGATAATCTATAAATTGAAAGTGTATTGGAATGTTATACTCCGTTGTTTTTTTCTATCAAAGCTATAAGTGGTCAGCAATGCTGAAACCCCTACGAAAACTCGCCTGTTCCACTGGTTGCTAAGAGTCTGGTTTTACATTAGTCAACAGCTTATATAAATGCGAGAATTGACACAACAAAGGAGCTGACCTGCGGTTAATTAATTAAAATAATTAACGGTGATAGCAAAAGACCGCAGATCAACCTGCTTGCTACGCTTACTACACGGGAAATACAAGAATTTCCCGACACTTACCGCGTAAGCCGAACTAGCTCAATTACGGAGGTTTTGGATCGTAGATTCTTTATCAGCTGTACTAACCTGTGAATAGCTCCAAAGACAAAAAACAAATGGGCGCCAGAAACCAAATGGTTTCGATTAAAAATATATGAACTACAAGTAATCAGAGTTTATTAAATATTAAATAATCTTGCTTTCAATAACTGTGATTTACGCAATATGAAGTTTATTCAAAATTTGCAATAATACAAGCAAACAAACTAAAGGTTGCCGCACGCGTTAATACAAATAACCCCTTTGTGGGTCTTTAAATTAATTGAAATAGCAAGGTAAATCCAGTGATATGCATATCGCTGTCATTTATAAAAAAACCTTTTTGTCTAGACTGTTGTAAGCAAGAAACGTGGGTGCTCCTTTCACAAAAAAGGCATAAAGTGCACATAAAAATTCAAAGCTATCTTTAATTAAATAACAGTGAATGTTCTACTCAATGCCAAACACATTGAAGTACTGGTATAACCAGCCCGGGTTTAACAACCGAAAGCATTAACCTCTGGCGTCCTGTACTTCTTAAGTAGTAGTGGAGTCCAGGGGTTGCTACACAGGATTATTCTTTACGCGATGCGGCAGCTTGACCTAAAGCAGACCACATTGCAGCATCGCCGCTGAAGGTAGCTGACGGCCGTTTAAAATTGTGACGGGAAGCTGGCCTCCAAGTGTAAAATTATCAGGTGAAAATGATTACTCCCAGTTAACATTTCCAGGAGATTTCCGGATAAAAAATAATTCTTGGTGAAAACTTATGAGTTCCAGGCGAAAATAATTCCTGGCAAAACTTGTGAGTTCCAGGCGAAAATAATACCTGGTAAAAGCTAAAGAAATGCAATTAATATGAGGATAACAGAAAGAAAAACCCATCGTACCTGAATCAAATTATCAGCTCTTGGAAACAAAATGCTTGTAAAAATTGGTTGAGCGCACGTACTTTTGACTTATTTAAAAATCAAACCTCGACCGCGCGAAACTCGTCGGCCGGGGTTAGAAAACAAGTGCGGGGCCCGAAACGTTTGCTTCAAGAGGAAAGTTTGCATTCCTACGGCCAGCGATAATAGATAGAGCGGATCAAAAGTGCACCATGCTAACGATAGCAACACAGTACAGGTACAAAATTCGCTGAATTGGAAAATTTAAGAATTCGAAATACGAGGGATTATAATTCAAATAAAAATATACAGGTTAGGTCTGAAATAATTTGGTAAATGGCGAAACAATTAAGCGGAGCCAAAAAATTGTAAGCTCATCGGTCGGTAGTTTTCAATATTACTACTATTTCATTTTTGAGTATTAATGCAACCTCTGTGTTCCTTCACATATCTGGCATTTGCCTTTTGATAAGCACTCATTTAACAGTAATTACAGGACCCTCTCCGGGGGGTTTCCACCAGTTTTTAACATCTCTGGCATTATTCGGTCTTTGCCAGGAGCCTTTGCGTTCCGCATTTGCTTAAGAGTATGTTTTAATTCCTCTATAGTTATTTCCCGCATTTTCTCTGAACCGACATTTAGAATTGTCTAGGTAGCATTGTTTGTTTTTGATATTAATGCTTTATAATACAATTGTTGATAGAATGTTTGAATTTCGTTGACTATTCAACTCACTTGTCATCTATCAAAAACTGACCAATAAAAAAACAAGATTTGACGTCTTTGAGCCAATATAAATGAACTATATTGACAATTTTCACTAGTGAAAATAATCGACAATTTTCACTAGTGGTATAGTGAATATTTTTTGACAATTTTCACTAGTGAAAATAATCGACAATTTTCACTAGTGGTAAAGTGAATATTTTAAACAAATGTTATTTTTATTAGAAAAAGTCAATATTAGTTTTCTGTTACTATAGAAATTGCGTAGTTTGTTGCTAGATTTATTGAAAACTAATTTGAAAAAGTAGTTTGGTTCATTGAATAGTCTCTCGAATGCCATTCTTAGTCAAAGTTAAGTAGAATATTTTTGCGGTGGTATCACTACTCATGTCCATTGCGCTTAGGAACCTAAGCGCAATGGACATTCGTAATACCACAGCAAAAATATTCACTTATAATACCATGAGTAGTCAAAGTTATGTCGAATATTTTTGCTGTGGCATCACGAATGTCCATTGCACTTAGGTTCGATTAGGACGAGTGCGCTAGCACGACTCCTAATCCTAAGCGCAATGGACATGAGTAGTGATACCACCGCAAAAATATTCTACTTAACTTTGACTAAGAATGGCATTCGAGGGACTATTCAATGAAAACCAAACTACTTTTTCAAATTAGTTTTCAGTAAATCTAGCAACAAACTACTCAATTTTTATAGTAACAGAACACTAATATTGACTTTTTCTAATAAAAATCACATTTGCTTAAAATATTCACTATACCACTAGTGAAAATTGTCGATTATTTTCACTAGTGAAAATTGTCAATTAAGTTCATTTTTATTGGCTCAAAGACGTCGAATCTTGTATTTTTATTGGACAGTTTTTGATAGCTGACGAATGAGTTGAATAGACGACATAACTTTGACTACTCATGGCATTATAAGTAACAATTTTGCTTTTTCTCCTATTTCGTTTCCTTGCTGGTCTTTTATTTTTTCTATTTTCGGTTTTTTTAGTCATATTTGATTTGACCATTAGTTAATTAATATCCAGTATTGTAGCGATCCCAGTAGTTAAATCAGCATTATACAAAGTGTTTTCAATTAATTTATTAAAAAAAGATAACACGATAATTAATTCGATAGAAAATGTGTTTCCTATAATACAAATCAAAACAATACTTGCTAGGATGTAAAGACCAGACCAATATGGATATGATATTAAGGGGTCATTTTATCTATTTTAAATGATAATATCCACAAGTATAAGCCATAGTAATGTATAGGTGAGTGGATAAGTTAAAACCCTTGTAAAGGTATTACTTTGAATATGGGAAAGAGTGAAATTTAATTAGCCAGTGAGGTTACTTATTCTAAATGCATTTTTTCGAATTCCCTTTAGCAGAAAACTACAATAATTAGCTTCTCTTTGAGAACGTCAAAAACACTGTAACAAAGTGAAAATTAAGTTTAAATAATAATAATAATTTTAAAATGTTTCCTTTTATTGAGAAATCAATTGCAAAAATCTAATTGATTAAACAAAGTTCTGTATAATTTATTTATTTATTTATTTATTTTAGTACTCAGCAAACAGCCGTTAGGCCAATTACAGGCGTCGCTGTACATTTTATGGAGACTTCTAACCCCTCTAACGACTGTCATGATGTTATTATGACATCCGGGACCAACTATTTGCGTGGCAGCCGTACCACGAGGCGTCGAGAGATGCAGCCGTGGAACTCCCATCCAAGTTCTGACCAGAAAGAGCGTTGTTTAACTCTACTGATCGAACGTTAACGCTTGTTCAAGCTACACCACGCGGAACCCGCAATTGTATATTGTAGTACTTTTAAAATCTAATCATTTTTGTTCGACTTGCTAGCCATATACAAGGTGAGTCGGGAGGAACGGACCCAACTCCAGAAGTGTATTATACCTATACGTGAAAATAATGTAAAAAAACTCAAATGCTGTTATCCGATTTTCATTTGGTTTCAAGTTCTAGCGTTACAAAAAACAACTTTTTATGGAGAACTTAACTGAATTTTTGTAAAAAATCGACAGTTTTGTTAATTTAAGACGTAATCATTTGCAAGCAATCGAAAAATGGACCATTTATTACAAAAGCTAAAATAAAAATAACACGTATGGGATTTTTTATGACGCTGTATATTGAAAACAAATAAAAATCGGATAACAACATTTGAGTTTTTTACATTATTGTCACGTGCATAATACACTCCTGACTCACCCTGTATATTTCGCGGTTCAAAAAATATTGGAAACCGCTGACGTGAATATAAATATTATCAATAAAAATATAAAACAATGTTGGTAAATAACTTTTTATTTTGCACCTACGCCACTGAGGTCGAGTAAAAACTCGTTTCTAAAACTGTTCTTGTTACAAAGTTTGAACGCAGGGGTATCGATTAATTATTCAAAAGTACTAGTGTCTGATAAGCCAAATTATGGTTTCTAATTCATTAGGGAGACATCAGTAACGGGCAGATTTACAATCCAGGTAATGGAATTACAGTTGTACAAATGTCATTACATAAGTGTAACCGCGCTGACTATTAGCTAATAAAATCGATCCCGGGGTTGTAATCTTCCTAAAACCCGGCCGAGTAATGGAATGTTGGCTGAGGTGGCTGGGGGGATTGATTTCAGTCCAATTCCAATCTTCTTTTCGACTGTTCTTGTTTGTTAATAAGCTAAAGTGTTTTGACATAAAATATGCCGTTAATTTTTTCTGGTAATTGGAAAGGCCACGCTCGCGAAATTTATGTTCGAATTAAGGACTAGGGAGAAAAATGGCCCTTGTCTATCCCAAATAAATATAAGCATATTTAATAGCTCTCGCCCCTGTTTGCGGAAAGTAGTTTTCCAAATTTATACCATTATCTACGTCACGTTTCCGAGTGGAACTTAATATAAAGCACTTAAATAATGCCGGGTCCTAAGAAAAGCTCTCGCATTTAAAATTTTACCGCAGAAACTAGTGTTTAAAAGAAGGAGCGCGTTATTTCAAATTAGTTAAATTAGAAGCCACTTCAATAGAATTAGCTCCATGGTTCTTGAAGGAAATTGAAGTTTATTTAAAAACGAGGGCTTGAACCTCTCAGTTACTCAATCTACTTCAATTTTTTAATTGCAGCTCCACGCACACTAACTAACGCGAAAATGACTGTGTTTTGTATTTAATTATACTGAAATTAACACAACGCCGGAATGTTAAAGAAAATTACTTTTGCTTTTAAATGAAAAGGCCAGCCAGGGGTTAGCTCGGTATTGCTGCAAGACAGGGGAACGCGCAGGGGTGGACTTTAATTTTTAATCAGTTTCTGACTTATTTTGGTTAAAATGCGCAGTTTTTCTCGTTTCGAACTTCGAAAATCGACATCACGTAAATAAAGCAGCAGCTTCAACTCCATTTGTGCTTCGGCAATTAACAAATTGAATATTTTAGTTAATTATTGTAAATGATGTGTGAACTCTAGAGAATTCTGCGTCCTTTGATGCAACATTTTTAAACATCACGTTTGAAGGCCCCCGAGTGCTCTACAGTTTTTAATTACTTAAAAATCCAGCCGAATGCGCGGGATGAACTTTTCATCCTGGAACAGAAATTAGTAGAATCAGTTAGTTTATTGTAAAATGAAAACCAAATAAACGATTTTAGTATTTGAACTTTTGCCAGGTGTTAATGATGGTTTAATATGAAGTACCGAAGGACGTAACTGTAACCAATTTAAGTGTTAAAAGCGTTCGATTTGATTTTATATCGCATATATTCAATTAGACTCGATTGAGATTTCCCCTGAATACGTTTCTGCAAAACGGCTACTGGCGCGAAGCCGGGCAAATGCAATTTCTTCAACTAATTGGAAAGTCAAAACTCTACTATTTTACACGTAATACCCTTGTCGACATGGACTGCTCTATGAGAACTCATTAATGATAAATCACTACTTTGTATTTTAATCATATTGGAAGCAAATTCATTTCCTTCCTTTTGTATTTAGGGAGGCCACTGGTCGTAGCACAACACGGTGACGTCATGCATTTTTATGAAAGGTTTGCCCGACGCACTTTAATCCGCAACACTGCGTAATATCGAAACCTAAGGTTTGGGGAATTAACGCGTTTCGCAAGTTTCCCAGAAAAGCGAAAGGTGCATTTCCGAGATGAAAATGCCTAGGTATAACGGCATAAAGAGGTATTTTGTGGACGGTAAGCTCGACACGATCGGATTGTGACACGATTATCCTGCGCACGAGCGCTCGTTACTTACGCTAATTGATTTACCAGCTATCTGTCATTTCAGTAATGCGTGTTCCATTTGCCAGATGTACTTTCGAACAATTTCGAACATTTTTAATCTAATAATGAAATCGTCAATTAGCCGTCTATGATAAATAACCGGCGAACACAGGGCGTAACTGATTTCAATTACGGAAAATTGAAATTATAATTGAAATAGTTTTGTTCTCGGATTAATTAATTAAACATCAGGAAAACAGCACGTTTCCAGGGACTTCAATTATATTTTTAATCCAATTAATGTGCTCAGAAACAACTCGGACATACAAATAAATTTGAAACTAATTTTTGAATTATTTAATTAATGTTATGCCCACCGATGCTGCTGGGGCTGTTTCCACTTTGTTTTAAATCTGGTAGGGTGCTCGAAACATTCCCATCAGGATGTCAGGTTAATTAAAAAAGTACGCAAGACTTACATTTCATTTTATTTTGTATTTCTAGAGTTCCTGCCTTATTCGGTCTAAAAAATAAATTATTAATTACGAAATCCACATCTGCACGTTGTATTTAATTAATTACTGAACCATTGGTGAATTGGCTCCGAGCCATCTCTCTGCTAAAACCCCTTGTAAATAACTTAAAAAAGGCAAACATAGAAATTCAAAATTATCATCAGTTAACCATCTAGTATCACATACAGTAATTATTATTAAATTTTCTAAAAAATTAAATAAGATTGTTTTTAATTATTAATATAATTACATAATTTATTGTACATTAATATAGCACACTCAAGTTCTTAAGACATGCAATAACCTGCGCCGTTACTTCATGAGATTTCTTTGGGTTTTCGCCGAACTAACAAATAGTTTTTTCTCAAAAATTGTAGTAATTAGACGTTCTAGCGTGAGTAAATACCCAAAGAAACTACATGAATAGTAAAAAGCCACAAAGAGGTTTCCGAAACCGTTAACTTTGTTGCGTTTGAAACTTTCAACTGATTTTCAAGTGCATTATAAAAATATTCTGTCTCAACACCACTAATAGTCCAGAAATTATATTATTTAGTGTCAAAAACCGCAATAGAAGTAGCATTCTACATAGGTATGTTATGCAGAAAATTATGTCTACATTAATCATAGTTGAAAAAAATACAACTACCTTGAAACAATGGCGGAAAATAGGTTTACAATTGTGTTTGATAAAATGAGACAAGTAAATAACTAAATCGTATTTCATTGTGTTCAAACGTATCAAAATCTATTTAAAAAAATTAAAACCGTAACGGATGATGATCTTGAATTATGTTATCTTGTAAATACGTTGGTTGTATAGCCGCATGCTCCAAGGACTGGTGCAATAGTCAATAGAGTTAAGCAACGTTTGCAGCCAGCGTGCCTCGGAGAGCACGTTAAGCCGTCAGTGCCGTTTGTCATTTCGGTGACAGTTGTTAGGTTACGTTAGAGGCGCTCGCGCAATCTGAAAACTGTGACACCAGGCTTCCTACCACAAGCCATACGATACACGCACACACAGCTGAAAATTCTATAAGATATAATTATTCAACAATTACTCTGAAAAGCAATCAACTTACCTGGCAATACCTTAAGTAAGCATTTTCTGAAGTCTAACTAAATAAAGCTTACCAAAGTCAATTGCAATCTAAAAAATTCAATGATGAGAATACAAAGACATACTAACAAATACCTGAAAGATTAAATAAATGTATGTAATTACAGACAGAGCCGGACTGGGTGTTTGAAACGGCACGGGCGAGTGACACCAAACCGACCTCTTTTACAAAATGCGCCTTTTTATAAGGCAAGCAAACTCAATTATTAAATATAAAAACCTATATTTGTTTTCAGAAAAATAATTATGTTTTAAAAAAATCATTCAGATAATACGAAAAATTAGAAAAACTTAAAAAAATATTTTTAAGAATTGTATGCGGCAATTTCGAAATATGTTTTCGCTTATTAAATAAAATTAGCATATCAATTGCAAAGGTCAGTGAAAGGATAGAATTTATTAAGCAATGTAAACACTTACAGTTAATTTCAAAACTTCTTCAAAAAAACTGTAATAATATTCAATTTATAAACTTTAAAAATTGCAAAAAATTCAGAAACATTGATCTTAATTTTAGAAAACAAACACTATCTTTAATTTTAAATGAAGCTTACTGTAACAAAAATTTCTTAACACAAAAAGTACCTACTTAATTGTAAAAAATTTCTTGAAACAAAAATAAATCCCCCATAACTTAATAATCTATCGTTTCTCATAGAACGTTATTAAACACCAAAAATAGAAATAATTTAAAGGCAAAATACGTAAAAAAATAAACATTTAAAAAAAACAACAACACAATATCAATGGAAACCAAAATAAATTTGCTAAAATTAACAATATGCAAAAACCACAAACATGAATAACAATTTAACTAATACAATATTACCACAATATGTAGAAGATGTTTTGAAACTGGAACCAAACTTTAACATATATAATCCTACAAATATAATTCCAAACGAGAATATCATAGTAAATTTTGAAAATGCAATTAGTAATTTAATTTCAGACAATCAAATTAAAATAAGAGCTTCTCTTTGTAATATTTTAACTAATCACCAAAACAAAACCAATAAAAATTTATTAAATTCAAAAGAAAACATACAAAACAACAATTTTCTGCATAAATTAAACATCACTAAAAAATTTTTGAAGCAAAACGATGACATTTTAGTCACTAATGCCGACAAAACACAAACCACTGTTATAATAAATAATAAAATGATGAATCTTTTAAATGACAAAAATACGTATTGTAGAGTTGAAAAAGATCCAACAAATAAAATTCAAAACTTTAACAACAAACATTAAAAAATTGGAAAGATAACAATTACATAAATGATACTACTTACAAAAAACTAATAACACATGATGGACCATGATGAATACCAAAAATGTATCGCTTGCCTAAATTACACAAAAAGTACAACCCTTTACGACCTATTGTCACATCATACATGAGCCCATTATATAAATTGTCAAAGCATTTATCAAACATTTTAATTAATATCACTCAAAAAAGCCAGTACCGTGTAAAAAATTCATGGACTTTTAAAACATTTATCCATACCATTTCACTAACTAAAAATCAAATTGTATTCTCTTTAGATGTTTCGCTTTATACTAATATAAATTCTAATTTTTTCTCTTTCAATAATCAAATATATAAACAACATGTTGGTGTCGCAATGGGACAACCCCTATCAAGCACAATAGCTGACTTAGTTTTATAAAAATTGAATCTGAAATTTGAAATACTGTAAATATTACTTTCTATAAACGATGTGTCGATGATATTATAATTAGTACAAATAAAAACAACATAAATAATATATATAAAACTTTTAATAACTACCACCCAAGATTACAATTCACAGTTGAAAATGAAAAAAAACAATTCTATAAATTTTCTTGACTTAACATTAATAAAAACTGATTCTGGTATGATTGAAACTGGTTTAGAAAAGAAATTAAAACGGATAGATATTTACACTATAATTCTCAAACTTCAGTAAAATATAAAATAAGCGCAATCAACAGTTTATCAGATCGTGCAATTTTACTTTCTACTAATAAATACCATAGTGAAAATATTAAAAAAATTAAAAACATATTAATAAATAAAAATTACCACACAGATTTTATAAATTCAAAAATTAAAAAGAGAATTGATAAATTTAAATACAAAAACACAAACAATAAAAACGTTTCCAATGATTTCTACCCTAATTGCTTAGTGCAAGATTTTAACAACTATCAATTTTTAGAAAATTCAAATTACATATCTATTCCATACATACCCAAATTGTCAGAACAGTTAAGTAAACTTTAAAAAAATTATAACATTAATCTGTCTTTTAAAAATATCAATACCATTGATAAACTGTTCTTTAATAATTTAAAAGATAAAACTGAAATTTCATCAGAATCAAATATCGCCTATCAAATCAATTGCAACGATTGTGGTGCTGATTATATTGGTCAAACGAAACAGTATCTAAGGAAAAGAATATCACAACACGTTTAGGTAAACGAATTGTTTATGAAATCATTGCAATAAAACAAAATTCCAAATCAATTAATTATAAAACAAATATATAAAACCTACATTATATTTATTATAATCTTCTCTAAATTAAAAACTTTAACCTATTTGTTAATATTTTTTGCTTTTTAACTTCATTTGTATTTCTGTCATCAGTTTTAATTTTTACAAATAAATCAAAATATTAGTTTGGTCCATTTGAAAAAATTTTCATATATTAAAATTTTGAACCAACGGGATCCATCCTTTTAGATAACCCACATCAAATTTGTTAATTGTCGTGACCAGGCATAAATAATTTTGTTTCTGCATAATATGTGCTATTTAAACCAAACTTTACGGAGTGTTAATTCCCCCCTTTTATAAATGTTAATTTCAATGTGTGTTTAGTCTAATTTTTAACTTTTCCAAGATAAGAATTTGTTATCAAAAAACCACATGCTTAATAAGTTTTCTAACCTATTTCTCTCACTTCCAGGATGCTGTTACCTAATATAATCTTCTTAATATGAATATTTAAAGATGAATCTGAAGAAGTTTACTATGCAAAAGAAACGTACGTAATTAAAGTTAAAAAACCTTGGATGTTTTATTAAGAACATTTTGGCTGCTTTTATTTTTCCTATCAACACATATAAAAAATATTAGTGTAAATTCGTATCGCACATTGGTGTAACTATGTATAAGGGAAGAAAGAATAAATGTCGTATTAAGATTAAGGTAGAATATCAAATTAACAGTAACTTTTTCACGCTTATACACGTCTCTTTTGGAAAACATTAACATGAAAGCTACCAAATTCCCTTGAGACAAATAGCTTCTTGCTCTATTTATAAATAAAAGTTAATTTAGAAAAGGATCTTTCATGTGCAACTTGTGAAATAGAGAGTGTTAATAATTGTTTTTTATCTATTAAGGGCATAATCGTGATTATGCACATGGTACATACGTTTTATTTTATATTGGTTCTCAAAATGGACAAAAATCAAAGATTTAGTATTTGAGCTACAGATTACTGAGTCGTGGTTGTACCGGCGCTGTACATTTTTGGTATGCTATGCAGATTGTTGGTGTTGGTGTACTACATTGTTGGTATTTGTTATACTACTTAGCAACTTTATAGGCCATCGGGCTATAAAAACCATATTACGCCCGCTATTGAGGTCCAATAAACAAGCTTATGGTTCCAAAATGAACTAAGTACCTTATTTTTTGCAATCGTTTTCTTTTCAGTTGTCATTATCAATGTCAAAAGGGCATGGTTTTTTCACTAGTGAAAAATCTACCACAGGCGTAACACGGGATTTATGGCCCGCGCCGTGAAAACAAGGGCAATAAACGCTGAAACCAGATTTATAATTTTGCCAACTAACGATGTCATTGCTTATCAAACAGACTAACAAGACACTGACCGGGTTGTAAAGTACTTCTGCAATCCTGTACAAATATGTCAACTATTTAGTTGTCATTATTAATGTAAAAATTACATACTTTTTTATTACTGAAAAAAGGTTACGTTTTTTAACGTTGCCATTGCTAAAAATGTTGTGTTTATTAGAGAATTGTAAAACATCTTGTATGCGACGCATTGCTAAATTTGTATTTTTTTCAATCGTCGTATTTTACAACAAATATAACTCATAAAAAACACCCACATTTCGCAACTTGTTTCACAATTAGCTATTACGACACATGTGTCTCTTAGCGGGCCATAAAGTAGGTACTCTATTTTCCAGTGATCTATTATTTGTTAGTTATATCTGTGATACAAGGTATACAATTACTTGATGTTTATACCCCTCGGACAAAACCGTAAAGTAACATAGTACCCCCTCAGATATAGGGTATACGAATTTCGCCCGGTAGTACATAAAGTTAGTTCTGTAACGATGATTTAAAAAATTACTTTGTCAACATAACCTAGAATACATAAAAATTTGTTTAGTGCAGATTTGCAGAAAATATTGTATGCCACAAGTTGCAAAAATCAGTGGTGTTTCCACCCCATTGACAACATTTACTACACGTGAAAATAAACAGTCTCATTTTGCAAGTTGTTCATAAATACATATTTTACCATTTTCCTGTAGTAAAATGTCAACTTGTTAGTTGCCATTGTTAATGTCAATATGACATACACTTTTTCACGTTTTGCCATAAATTTATATGTTAACATAATCTATTTAAATAATATAACATATCTAAAACTATGTATGCCATACGTTGCAAAAGTTAGTATTTTTTCACTCCTCGTAATTGTCCAATGAGCAAAGCGACTTGTGAAAAAACCCTCATTTTGAAACTTTCATTCGTAAATAACTAATATGCTTTTTATAGATCAGGGTACACTTCAGCATATAAATTATATTCCTTCAGAACGTAGTAGCAACAAACAATACATTTTTTGCAGAAGTTGATATCAACAGTAAGGTTTTCTGCTTCATAATCACCTTGTTCAATTTGTTCTTTGGTAACGGCGATGCAACTTATTCCACTTGGAATCAACATTTAAAAATTCCATTTGTAGATTATCTTGCGTCAGTTTAGGATAAAACTTGGATAGCTTTTTGTAGAAAATAAAGAGGTTTGGAAGGAAAGAGAAACTTGGCGGGTAAAAGCATTCAAAGTCCTGAAATGCACATTTTTATCCTTAGATATGCTGACAACTTTATGCATAGTCACATTAAAAATTTATATTCTCAATTCATTATTTATAGCTGGATTTTGTGGTGCTTCGCCATCGCAACTTTCGTCGTGAAATCTTTTTTTCTTTCGTATTCTCTGGACACGCATCTCTTTCTTAACAACTTAATGGAATTTATTTTTCAAAGAATTGCTTATTTACTTTATTTAACTTTTCAGTCTCTTCAGCAATTTTATGAAATTTTCGGTAAACTTTCTTTAGGGAGAGTAATGTGTCCTCGACCACATAGTATTCTTGCAAGAAATCCATACCTGATATTTGCAGATACTTTGAGGGAGGAGAAGTAAGCATACAAATTCTTCTGAACAACATTGTGAAAATAATTGTCTCATACTTCAAGAAATTGTAACATATTAATATGTGGACATGATTATCCAGCAGAACACAGCCCCCCAAAACCACCAGGTCATCGGGCTGGAGCCCGATTGCCCGGCCCTCCAGTCCCACTCTTATTATAGATTATATGTATATTTACTGAGAAAGATAAAAGAGAACTGATCACCAAAAAGGTTGGAGAATTATAATAAAAACTACGAAAACAATTTGTGGAAACTCCAAAATCAACAATAATTAAAATAAGCATATTGGAGGAACGAGAAGTAAAAAGATAAATTAAACCGAAGAAAAGCAAACGGAAAGACTATCTAAGAAAGAAAACTGACGATTTGTATAGAGATCAGAAGGACCAAAAAAACAAAAACTAAACAATTAGTAGAAGAAAAATAATGGAACCATTTTGTTCATAAACTGAATGCTAGTACTACCCTACCAAGTACTTGAAATCCTGAGAATGGTGAAAAAACCAGTATCTAAACACATCAAGAGTAAGGAAGGAAAACTTATCACCGAAGAAACAAAAGTGCTCCAAGGATGTGGAATATTTTCAAAATATTCTCACACTAAAGGAAACAGGCCAGATGACAGGAGAAGGAGAAGTTGATGTAACGGAAATTGCAGAAAAAACCAAAGATGGAGCAGAATTGAGACGGAAATTACAAAAATATGGGGAAACAAGGCGCAAAATTGCTGTAGTAGACCATACGACCATTACATAAAAAAGAAAATAAATTTAACTGCCAAAGTTACCGAGATATATAACCTGCTCAGAACTGCGATAAGGTTTACAAGCGAATTCTGGAGCAAAAGCTAAGGAAGAAAATATAACCACAACTAATCAGCTCAGAGAGCGGTTTCAGAAAGAATAAAGTAGCCTACGTGACGTTACTCAATTAGAAATACCATTCGACCTCATACCGAGACACTGACAAAAAGAGGAGTAAAAAATGAGTTGATAGAAATTTAAAATGCATCCAGAAACAACGGAAACTACGTACGGCGGAAACATGCCCGATCTAAAGAATTTACTTCATACGCTGGATTAAGACAGGGTGGAGTGAGTACTTGGTCCAATACTCTTAATTATTGTTTTGGAAGATGCCATAAAGGCATGCAGGCCAAAAATTACTACTCGAAACACAAGATACAGAAACATGAAAAGAATAAGTGTCACAGAATGCGCATTTATACGTGGGGTAGTAATATTTACTCCAAAATAAAAAGAAATGCCCAGAATCTGGAGATCTGGAAAGAAATCTTAAAGAACTATATAAAAATCCAAAGTTAAGGTAATATCAAAAGAGGAAGTAGAGGCAAATATAAAAATTAACAACATAGACCACGTTGACGAATTTTAAATAGGTAAGAAATTGCCAACAATTTCAATTGCGGTATGAAAATATTATACCTACAATGAAATTTTATACTAAGTACTGAAAAAATTGCAAGCCGCAAGCTCCAAACGCGATAAATATCAAAATAGCTGATAGATTAGAGTTGCACAAGACTAAATGTTTTGAAACAATATTGTTTGACAACAATTTTAGTTCGCTGCTACTGTTTGAATTAAAGGAACGAAGGAAATTAATTGTAGTAAAACTATAAAAGCAAAGAAAGTCGAATTTTAGCTGCAGCGTGGGTGAATGAAATTGTATACTTTAAACCGATACAACATTTGTTTAGAAACATATTTAAGAATCGTATTTGCATTAACCAGTGGGACTATCATTCTTATTTGCTACCAAATGAGAAATAATCATCTATAAAAGGTATGGTTTATTATGTAAACTATTTGTACATGCCAAGAATAACATTGAAAAATAGAAACACAACACTGAAAATCTCATTTCCACCATGGTGTACAATAGAGTACCTTTTTTTTCTTGCTCTAATAATTCTATCCAGATCTAACAAGGTACAGATTAGTCACCATTTCTTGTTCTTTCTTTCTTCTTCTTCAATCACCCCGGTAACTCTCTTGAATCCAAATTCTGCTCGGTTGCTCGCTTTTCCATCGATTTTAAGGTCCCCATTCGTAGATTCTTTTTGACCACCTTTCTTCTCTCATGCGGTTTGGATGACTATACCAACACAGTCATTTCGTGTTAACCGTGATCATTATCATACTACCTTGAAGTTGCAGGGTTTCTTCATTTCTTGTGATGTGTTCTATTCTGGTTACTCCACTTTTTCTACGTCAAGCACTAATACATATCTTTTTCTCCATCTTTAATCGCCCATATTTCACATGCATAAGTGCTGATGCTCTGAGTATCGGTCTTGTAAATTGTGCATTTAGATTTCCTCCGGATTTTATCAATTGACAGGAAAGAATTCATCTTACCATGATATATTTTATTACATATATGGTATATGCATTTCCTGTAAAAATAACACCCAGGTATTTAAAAGTGTTGGCGTGATTTATTTTTTCGTTTTCTAATTCTAGTTCTGTTCCGGGTCTACTGACTGGTAGATGCTCAATTTTTTCTATTTAATTTCGAGGTTCCAATTGGAGTTTTCTTCGTTCGTTAACTGTCTGTCGACAAATAAAAGAGTTGTAAGTGTTTTGTTTTCTATTGTAGCTCTCATTTTCTTCATCAAGTGCTTATCACTTGATTTGAATACACCTTTAAACTCTTGGAGCTATACATCATCATCGATGCAACACTTTCAACATCGTCAGTTTTTCTCTATCCAATACTAGATGTGAGCCTTCCCTAACGTTTTTCATCCTATTCTATTTGTCGCTCTAGTTGTCTAGTTTATCCCCGCTACTTTAGTGATTTTATCACGCCATCTTGTTGCCGGTCTTTCTCTTCCTCTTTTGTAAGTTCTTGGTCTCCAACCAATAGCTTTCTTCGTCCATCTGTCGTCCTATCTTCTCACGATGTGGCCAGCCCAATTCCATTTAAGTTGCATTGCTGTTCATGTTCTCATAGATTCTTTCCTATCGTTATTGTTTGGCTTAGGTATCTACTAGTCCAACACTTTCGTTATTTATTTTGTATGGTTATTAGCCATTTGTCAGCGTTTAAAATGCTTGTCATTATTTTTGTTTTATAGGTGCTGATTTTTAGATAAATCTGAAAAAGACACAACTTAACCAATGGGATATTGTCATAAATTTGTCAGAAGTCCACAACGGTTGGGTGGTGTGTCAATCCATATGCTACACGTTTTTTGTCAAATGTTTCGAAGTTAAAATGCTGACTGAATCGGACAGTTCTGAAGGAAATTTGCTGTTCTACGTTTTTCAGTGCATTTTCTAATCTTCTGAAATAATTCCACCATACGCCTTTCCAATGAACTCAAAACGCTAATAACACGGTAATTTGTTGTAGTGTAAGCCATATTTTATTCCTGTGATACTTCTTTCCTTCTTACCCATCTTGTGCTGCTTTAGTCAGTTCAATTTTTCATTGCTGGTACTGTATTCTCATAATAATGCTAGAGTTTTGAAATAACACCGATCAGTTGAAATACTTCAGCTATGTTTGATTCTAACACATAACGATGTCAAAGAATTTATATTTTAAGAAATACGATTGGGAACCGCTACCACACATATTTATCTTCAAAAAGCAAATGTTATGGCCTATACGTTCACCATATGTCTGCTTGACCTAAGGTTCGAATACAGCTTTTCGAAAATATCGTCAATTATTAATTACATATTTCATAAATTGCAGAACCTTTACGACAATATATTACTAGTAAAGGGAGTACCTACTTTATGAGAAGAAGTAAAGCTCGATCGCTATTGGAATTACTTTTCATTTGATTAATTATACAAAATTTTATCGGCTATAACCCATCAGTCACCTCTTATTTGAACCAGAAATTTAACATAATGCAGATTTTTATAGTCACGATTGCCACAGAAAAACTTCGTTGCATGACTATTTATTATCTATCCTCCAATCAGTCAGCTATCATAATTGATTTCTCTCCGCTTGACACAATACCTGTTTGGAGTCGTCGAACAATGTAAAGTACTCTATGTTATATTCATACCTGCTTTCCTCATTACATGAATTGCTCAATAATAGAGTAATTTGGCTGGAATCTAAACTGATAATCGCTGATAATTTATTCGACACAAGACATATCTCTATACCTGAAAACGTACTGCATCGAATAATAGTCTTCCGGATGACATATTTGTTAGCTTTTCCGTGACTTACGTCTTTATATCAAAATTTGTATATAAGAGGAGGTGTTCAAAACTAACCAGACTGGTAGAACGAAGGATGATTTTTCATATCACACTTTTGGTTTATCGTATATTGGTCACACTAACATGCCCACTTTTATACACACATAAGAAAAGTACATTCAAAAAGCACAAACATTGAACTCGAAACGCCCTTTTCCTTCATAAAATGAGAAAGAAGCTGCTGGTTTAATCACGTGAATATAAAAATGAATCACAAATAGTCCAACTCGAGGTTTGCCTTCCACTTACTCACAGCCCACACAGTCGTTTATAATAAAATCAAACTCTGACTATCTTAATAAATAGTTGTTAATAGATGCAGTTCTAATTACAGCAAAATCTCTGTTGTCATATGGTCCGCGATGCTTCTTGAATTTATGATTTGCGTAGTTCCTTGCATTGCTTCTTGCACTCGTTCAAGACGCACTTCGCAACACAAATTGTATAATTATATAACGAGGTTGTTTTACTAAAGGATATGAAAGTTTTGTTTGATATAAGATGTGACTGGAGTAGCCAGGCCTAACTACCCCTTAGACAATTGTAGCCTGTGTCTGGTCACAAATGAATACACCTCAGAGTTTAAAAGTATATTTACATATTAAAAAATTACAAGTCCTTATATATAATTGAATGTGTGTCATGGTTGCTGTTTTGTACTAATAACCTAGTATTAGTATAGGCACAAAACACGACGTTTACATAAAAATACTTTGCCGGTCATCAATGTGTGTGAAATCTGACCTAGTAATAGTATTATAATGCCGCAGTCTGCATAAAGCTTCCTTATAGTATTGCAACGTGACCCAGTAAACCGACACTAAAACTGAGCCTTGCATACAAACAGTTTAATTGGCACATGTCGTAAACTAGTTTTTATATTCTAATTGAATGCACTTTTGTGTCCGCAT
This sequence comes from Agriotes lineatus, assembly GCA_940337035.1. Lineage (NCBI taxonomy): Eukaryota > Metazoa > Arthropoda > Insecta > Coleoptera > Elateridae > Agriotes > Agriotes lineatus. The sequence continues at coordinate 109,529,332 of OW679198.1, forward strand.
AATTTCACTTAATTGTTTTATCTCATGTGCAAACACTAGCTTGAACACATATCCTTAACCGAATGTAGAATTTTTACACAAGTAGCTGTATACAGCTCCCGCATCGTAACCTTAGAAATTTCAAGCAGCCAGCTCTCGGGTGCAATCGCATCATATCGTACACTTCGGCTGCTTCCAAGATCACTCACTATTCGCTGGTGCGTCACTGCTGTACATTCACCCTAAAAAGCTGACGTCAAAGAAGTTTACACTTGACCCTTGCATCTTTTAACTCTACTATTTTTATATAGGCTTGTTTCCTGCAAATAATGTTGGTCCAATTGTTTTATTTGTAAGAACTATTATAGATTAAATTATTTATAAAGTATATTAAAAATAAGCGCTTTCGAAGATACGTACTTGTAACTCGGAGTGTACGCTACCCCTACACTGTATCGTATTGATGCGCAGAGTGAAACTTTTTCTAAGGTTACGATGCGGGAGCTGTAGTAACAGACACATTAAAGGTAGAGATTTAAAAATATTTGCTTTTGTATGTTATCGCCCAAATAAAGATGGCAAAGTAAAAAATCGGTATTGAAATAAGTTTCAGAAAGAATAAGCAAGCAGCGTCAATAAAACCATTCTAATTAGTGATGTAAACAAAGAGTTGGAGTACATTATAGAAAATGGAAGGGTGTAATAGGAAGGTTTGAAAAGGAAGCGATGAGCAATAATCGAAAGAAGATGACTTAATTTTGTGCAGATAATAGTAAAAGTACAAAGTAGAGGTAAAAATCCATTATTGATTATGTCCTAGGGACGCAAGAAACTCTAAAAGAAGTAAAAGTTGGAAGAATCCCGGACAAGTAGATATCTAGCATGACCGTGCCAATTTTTAAGAAGGGCGACAAAAAAGCTATAAAACTATCGCGACATTGTTCTACCAAGCTCAGTGAATAAAGTGATTATTAAAATTATACTCGAAAAAATTAAGCCCACTTATCATAATCAGCGATGAACAACAAGGCTTCAAAAAGAACCGCTCAACAGTGGACGCCATATTTGCAATGAGACAGCTGATAGAAAAATCTATCGAGTTCAATAAGCTCGCCTACCTTCGTTTGGTTGATCTGACAAAGGCATTCGTCAAGTTAGAGAAAAATGTGCCAGCAGCGTTGATAAAATTAATAAAATATTTTTTCTACTCATGACATTGAAATCAGTCATTTTGACATTGATTCCGGTGGTTGAAGTTGCATTTCAACCACAAGAGATTGAAATGCTCGGACTACCGGGATTTCAAACTGTTTGGCATTCAATTGATGACAAGAGAAATGTCACTTTATGTTTAATTTTCTCTAAAGTGCATTAATTTGTTAAAATGAGTGAAAATTCGTAGAAAAAATAGTATATGTAACTCGTGGCTGATAAAATTTCAATGTCTCGAGTTACTTTTTTCAACTCGCTTCGCTCGTTGAAAAAAACCACTCTCAACGTTGAAATTTTATTTCAACCACTTGTCCCATAATATACTATTTTCTACTCATGACATTGAAATCAGTCATTTTGACATTGATTCCGGTGGTTGAAATTGCATTTCAACCACTAGAGATTGAAATGCTCTGACTACCGGGATTTAAAACTGTTTGACATTCAATTGGTGACAAGAGAAATGTCACTTTATGTTTAATCTTTTCTCAAGTGCATTATCTTGTTAAAATAAGTGAAAATTGGTAGAAAAAAAAATAGTATATGTAACTCGTGGCTGATAAAATTTCAACCACTTGTTCCATAATATACTATAAATTTCGACATGAAAACAAATATTAAAATAGGGGAAGACTTCACAGAAAATATGAGTATACGCAAGGCTAATAAACGAGAATACTTAAGTACACAACAGGAACAAAATACCTGATGCATAAAGTCAAGATCAAAGGTTAACTACTAGCAGCAAAGGGAGACCTGGAAAGAATTTGGCGGAAAACTGGAAGAAAACGGCAAGATCAACCTGCAACTATTCTACAAGTGCATACAAAACTTAGAAACGGAAACCAAACTGTGAGGCAAATAAAGGATAGGTAAATACGGTCAAATTGTGAGTTCAGAAAATAATATAATAAAGACATGAAAAGAGTATTTTGAAAATGCTTTAAATCCTATAAGAGTAAACTACCGGAACATAGATAGTGTTTAGATATGGCTAGTACACAAAACCAAACTATAAAGGACGAGTTCAGCATAACAACGAATCAAATAAGAAAAAAAAAGCTTTAAAGTTCCCTAAGCGTCCTGGCTGTGAGGAAATAACTCCAGAAATGTTAACATTTCTTAGTGACGAGGGTTTGGGGGAGTTGCTAGAAATATATAACTTAGCCTGGAAACTAAAAGAGCTACCTCAGGATTCGTTTAACTTGATTATACTGTGGTGCATTTGTAACCACGATGACGTATCACTGTGATATTAGGATATAGACACGACTTTACGACAACACTGGACTGCACTTATCACAGGCCTTAGTTGCGTTGGGAAGCAGCAATATTCTTTTATATCGTATAGCTTATCGTAGATAGCCTGGTGTGTCAAGATTTACAGGTTGCGCCTCTGACGTAACCTAACGACTATCACCGAAATTACAACGGGAACTGACGGCTTAACGTGCGCTCTGAGGCAGCGTTATTAAAGTCCACAGTCAGTTCGCTCGCTTAATTGCTTCAACTATTAAAATACAAGTATCCTTATCAATCTCTTCACAATTTACTACTCAATAGATAAACACAACTTTTAAATGCGACGCGCCTTACTGCTTAGCTGATTAACACAGTGACTCAAAAGATGCAACTAAACAAAATACAAATAAAAACATCAAATCTCGAGGGTACCATTTCAAACTGTCTTTTTGGACATAATACAACACATCATCGCTAAACGTCGACCAAAGCATAACACATATATCCTACATTTATTACACAATTACAGTAAAATCAAAATAAAAACAGCATGCAGTGAAGTTAAGCAAAAGTTGGTTGCTAATCAAATAAACCTTTCTTAGTTTAAACAGACACTGGAATATTCAATAAACACCTTACAATCTAAGTTGCAGCTGAATGCCTGTACTCAAACGAGGTTGCCTTAATAGGGAATGATCTACGAAAAGGGGTTGATGCAATTCCAGCTCTGCGCCGTTGTGGACACACGGTGCAGACAAGGCTTTGGTTAAATAAAAGTGTACGGTTAGATCCGCTTAAGCGATGGCAAGAAACACACACATGTGCTTCCTTTCATTGACAGGAAAATGTTTCGAAGTTTCAAAATCCGGAATCAATCTGGCAATAACTGGAAAAGTGCCACGGTAGGACATGACAATACCTTTTCCACACAGTAGTTGGTAGGAAATTTTGCACAACTTAAATTCTTGGGCTTTGACGATCATAGCCGCCAGGGCGGGTAAAAAGCCACAGCTATGGATTGCTTCAATTGTCGGTGCTTACTGACTCGTTAGCGATAAAAATTAAGCGGAAAGTCATATCTCCCACCCCTGACAGCATCTTGAGCGTCTCTAACCATTTCACTTTAAAAATAACCTGTCCTTTGTTTCTTCTTTAGAGTGGAAAGTTTTTAGGGCAACTGCCAACAACGGCTGCAAAAGCTCGTGACGCTGAAACGGCAAAACACGTCACTCATTTTCATTTCGCTGGCGAATTTTTTTGGTAAATATTCTTGAATAGACAACAATTGGGCGCCAACGAGTATCGGATTACAGTCTAGATGCCGCCGAAAACACGTGAAGCGCAATTATTAAACGATGAGTTTCAAAATGGTACCGATCTCTGTTAGCCAGTGACAGAACTTAACTAAGGGCAACATGCGCTAAGCGAAATCTTTAAATTAGGGGCCGCTTACGTAGGACCCTTCAAAGTAATTATGAGAACACGGAAGAGTTGTAGTTCGTAGTTTTATAAATCGACTGAATTCAGAGAAACACATTACAATGTGGACAGTTTTGCAGCCAGGTACAGTCGTGTTCATTAAAGTATTGTACAGAATTTGTGCTTTTTTAATATGATTTCATTAAACAAAGTTAAGAAAGGTGTTGCATATACAAATATTTTGAAGGTTTACATCCACGTCTACCTAGTTAATGATACAGTGTGAGCCTTTGTTGATGAAAAACGCAACTACCAATAAACTTATAACTGTTTCTGTACAACGGATTTTTGAACACGACTGTACAACTCTTCGTTTTACTTCCTTTTGTTTTATAAGAATTATATATAATTTTCCTCTTTACCAATACCTTTTTATTTAACGGAAAGAGCTATTTGGTATCTTCGAATGTTTTTACACCATATATATGTAACTACGACAACGTATCGCTGTGGTGTAGATATTTTCCAGCTGTTTTCTCTACGAGTACCTTTTCCTTAACGAATAAGACTAAGTGGTGAGTCAGAGTGTTTGGACAGCACACATATGTAACCACAACAACGTTATCACTGTGGTTACTAATATTTTCATAAATAAGTAGTTTGAATTCACATCGAAATATAAATAGACGTGTTCAATAAAACGCTTCTCAAATGCATAAGATTTTCTGGTTTCTACATAAAAGCAACCTTACGACAATGCTATGTTAATTATAAAGGGGTTTCAAACTCAATCTTGTGGCATACCACATACTATACTTATTGAGGCACAACTCAGTTTCAGAAAATGATACAGCTCGCAAGATTACATTTCCATTGCAACTAATAATCGCAAAAAGCATTAGCGAAAAACAAAATATGTACATATGCTTTATAGATATGAAAAAAGGCTACGGCAGCATAAAAAGCGAATTTATAGGAACCAGGAACATGTGCAACCAAGGGCTCAAAAGTTAACTATTATAGACAATTAGAAGTTTATATGAAAACACGAAAACGGATTAGAACAGGAAACCGGTTATTAAGAGCATTTATAACGGAAGAAGTTAGACAGGGAGAAGTACTGGGCCCGCTGATATTTATAATAAAATGAAATTATGAGAGAAACATTACCGTTATGAGAACATACAACGTTGGATAGTATCGCCTACAACCAGTACGCTTCGAACTGTTCGTTTCCACAGAAGAGAAAAAAAAACTACAAATAAACTTAGAAAGATGGACCGAAGAAGTAAAAAAAAATGTTTTTTATTATTATTATAGAAAAACCACTTCGTCAGTGGTTTCTAGGGAAGACAAGTACATAAATATACAACGGGAAAGAAAAACTATCTCATAAGGATAAGTACAAATATCTAGTACCTATAATTAACATTCGTATTGCATAAGAAATAGGACAAAATCGATTTAAAGAACTATCGACCAATTTCGTTATAATAACAATTATACAAACCCTCTATAATAGTATATTACATACCGGGGTGGGAAGTGTTTCATTACTGTCGAGAGATTCGGTAGTTTACCGAGACGCGTAGCGTCGAGGTTAACTTTATCTCGAGACAGGGATGAAACTTTCCACCGTGGTAGGTATACTATTTTATTTGCAATCATCTAATTTTAAAAATAACTACAATTCAATTCTGAATAATAGATATTTTGATGTAGCTAATATTTTTGTTACCATGAAAACAACCCACTCAATGTTTTGTTACCATGGAAACACCCCACTCTTCAGGTATGTAATATTTTTCGGGGTATGTAATAATTTCCTGGCTAGTTTCAAATAATCATCCAGTTTTCAGCTGTTGTCATGTCATGAAATTGACACATTACAATGTGATTGCGAATAAAAATAATTACAAACCGCCTAAGCAATAAACTGCACGGTTAGCAATCAGCTAAACAAGCAGGCTTCCGCAAAGGCTGCAACACACCAGATCACCCACTACCGGTCAAAACACTCATAGAAAAATCCTACAAATATCACCTCCCTCTCTTCTTAACATTATCAGATTATGAAAAAGTGTTTGATACCGTCGAACTCATGGAAGCTTCACAAAAACAGGTCAAATAATCAAAATCTATAAGAAAGCCAAAATGCAGAGGTCGTCAGAAGGATTAGACTGGCGTGGGCAGGCTTTTTCAGAAATTGCCATACATGCTAAGAAATAATAAAATACAACAGCATATAAACTATAGAGAGTCGAGTATTCGACCAGTGCATATTGCCGATTTTGACCTACGGTTGCCAAACCTGAACGGAAGCTAACATCGACAAACTTAGAAAGACGTAGAGAGCAATGGAGCGATGTATGCTGAATATAAAACTAATGGATAAAGACACAAATATCTGGATGAAGCAGAAAACAAAAGTAAAAGATGCTGCTGAACATGCTACAAAATTAAAATGGAGCTTTTCTGATCACAACTCAAGGTAAAAAAAACTGTGAAACAAAGTTGTACAGCAATGGAAAACTTAGCTAGGCAAGCACCAACGAGAGAACCATAAATGAGATGGAAAAATTACCTAGTTAGATAGACAGGCTTCTGTTGGATGAGAAAAGCTCAAAATCGAGAAATATGGTGGAAGTTGGGAGAGGCTTATGTTCAAAGATAGACGACATAAAAATTTACAAGAAAAAGAAGAAGAAGAAGGGTACTTTGAAAAAATGAACTCAACAATAGAATACCATCGGTAGAAAAATTATTTAATGCCCTTTACAAATCATTCTAGTCTCATACAGAGATCTCTAAGAATACCAAAATGACAATAATCAACGGTTACGAAAATTGGGTATTAACAGAAGTGCAGGAGAACAAACTTCAAGCTAGGAAAGTGTAGTATTTGAAACGTACTCTGGAGGTAAACAAAAACTGAAACGATTATATAACGGGATAAAAACTCCTTAACGACCAACCAAACATGGCACACCGATAGACGCGCCAGTTTGTAACGGTACGACACGATATTTACGACAAGCCAAACAAAGCTACACGACTAGCGCGTAAGCTAACTTAAAATCGGGAATTTATTACATAGGACCGCTGTCTCAGCCCGTTAAAAAAGAGTGCCAACTAACTTCAGTAGAGTGAAAGGTGGTCCAACACGAGATCGCACAAGGCAACGGCATAATAAACGAAAAGCAGATCTTAAATGCAAGAGCGCCACTACGATTCCTACAAAAGAAAAATATACACGGGTGAACCCACCGAGGAAAAGTGGAAGCAGAATAAATTCACCTTTCAACTATAACATTGGCAATGTCCTGGTCAGCGAGCCACGTACAACACCATCGGACCTACCTTTCAAATAACTTACTTGAACAGCTGGCCAAGCTCCTTTTACAACTGTAAAGTTCATACAAATATCGCATGCACAATATAATAAGAAAACCACAGTTAAAAACATGAAATGTATTAGTCTTAATCTATTAAATGGGCGGTAAACTTCACAAATACAGGAATGACTTGTGGGTGGTATTAACATGGAACTTTCCAAAGCATTGACTCAATTTACAGCAAATAAACGGCTGTAATCAACTAAAGGTGGCACAAATGCGACACATACTTCAAATTCTACGACAGAAAGTTGAATAGGATAATGAAATTTGATGGTAATGAACTAAACTGACAAATAAACGCTATTAAGGGTTCAGCAAACGTAAAGATATAAACAGCACCTGTTACAACGACGGCGACGTCACGAAAATTGTCTGACACTTCGGTAAGACATTCGGTACACTTGAAATTCACACTGTAAGCTACTTCAACTTTGCAATGCCTTTAAGAAGCTTGGCTTAGCGGCAAATTGTTGTCCTATGCTGCTGCAACGGCTGCTGTTCCAGATACTACGATAAACACATAAGGAGACTGCAGCAAATCAACGGTAATCTGCTGGCGGAGCGAAACCATGGGAATTATCCTCTAACGAGACGTAATCGAAGCTCGGAAAAAAACTTGCGGTACGCCCACATACTGAATGAACAAACCGTTAGGTGTTAATTAGCACAATAAAAAAACGTCAAAACCCCCGGCCACGCATGCCCTAAGGCAGCGAGGGCGGGAAGAACGACTTCAAAATCACTTGTTGTTGCCAAACACGCCCGGTGAATTCTGTCTCGAAAAACGAGTGACGGGGCTAAACCTCAAACTCGCTCTCTCTAACGCATAGCAACTGTCCTCTATTCTGGCTATAATATGTACAAGAATTTACGTCGCCAGACAGGTCGAAAAGAAACACGTGCGCGCCAATAGTCCTGAAGCCGATCGATAACACAGAATGAGTGCGTTTAAAACCGTTGACTGCAAGCAAATAATTCGAGGTACCCATATACAGGCGGAATCGTAATTCGGAACCGATAAAATAACGCTAAATTAACCGTAGGCTCCTAACAATTAAAAATGTGCTTACAATTAGAAATTTGGAAATTAGGAAACAATTACAAGTAACAAGTAGCAAGGATAGACAATAACAAGCAAGTGAAAAAAATAAGGCAAGTGAAAACGCAGGGGAAAAACAGACCAACAACCACGTGGAAAAAAAGTGTAACGAAACAAGACTTGGGAAGATGCGATACCACTGGATGGGAACAGGCAGCAGCGGCCCAGTTTTATAACTTGCAGGTGATAATTAAGTAACCTCGACACCTTCGTGTACGAAGGGGGCCGATTGTATATCTATGCTTTAAATTATTTCATAATTTTTCCCAGTAATAATTGTATAGTCCCGATATTTTTCTGTATTCTTGTATTTTCTATAATATCACAAGGCTCCCTTAGTATCTCCATTTTTTTTGTCTTCGAGAAGAACGGATTGTGTTTCTTAAAAGCAACACTAATTTTGATTGAAATCGAGAAAAAATATTTGAATACAGTAAAGTGGTATTCGGTCACGTTCAGCTATTAGCGAATACTTATCAACAGTATGTTAAGTGCAGAGTGACTTGCCGATAAAACTGGCTATAGGGAGACACGACCGATTGTTGCGACGAAAATAAGCACGACACCGTAGGTGGAATTCCCATTTTCAGGAGCACTAAGCGAGACTACTTCCCCAGCCAGTATTATCGATGCAAAGTAACTATGCACGTAATACATTTTGCGTGACTATTGCAGAAGTACACCTAAAAAACTATGACAATTTACTGTCAATGCCATAAAATGATTTTTGGTAAATGATAACATGAAATTTAACAACATGGGATTGATCTAAAATTTGAAATTTGATTTGTTTAATTGGTTGAATCGCCTCATTTGACATACGCATGCAATTAGTTTCTACTGACGTTGACGATTGTTCGGTAACATCTTTCAATTCCACAGCTACTTTAGTGTTTATTTCATTTAATTGAACAACGATAATACGAAAGTTGAAATATCGAATCGAACATAATCCGAATAACAACATGAAAACAACATGTTTGGTTGTTTGTTTGTTTGGTAATGGACAAGGTCTAGGCATGCAGAGTACCAGGTACCTTAGACACCGACTGCTTTGGTCATCGTAGATATTATTGGATTACTTACATGCAATTGGTGCATATATTCATTAGATAGTAAAATTAAATAATTTCATCTACTTTGATGTCACAATATGGTTATTGTAACACCGGAGTCCATTACAGCACTTTTTTACATTGTTATTTTCATATGAAAAACATTGAAACAGCCTACTTTGTTTTAAACAACTGACAGATTGTCACATGTGTGAAATGTCATCGTGCCCCAAACCCACTCGTGTTACTATAATCCTTGTTACGACTTGCGTTCTTGTGTGAAAATAAACTATAAGCGGTTGTACGAATAGACTGTACTGTAGTTATCCATAACGTAAATATTTTTAAGATAGAGTTTTTGTAGGCAAATTTATTATATAAAAGTTACAACAGGCGGCTGTAAGCCGGTATTTAAAACGTTCCTTTCTCTGGGAAGATGGAAGTATTTGAATCTCACGGAAGCACAAGGGTAAATGTAGGCAGGGTTTACCTCGTGGGCCGAAAAATTGGGCGAAGCTAGATTATTAGTACGTGATCAGAAGAGCAACAATTGTTACTCAGCCATAAAACTTATACTAAAAATACGTGCCGTTTAGAGCAACTTCCTTTAGTAGAGTTGTAAACTTTATTAGAGATCATTTGAGAGGTATTGACCGCTTGACAAATTTTGGCTTATCAGAAATTTTGAGAACGCCTACCGAGTTTTCTTAGTCAAACTGAACTGAGAATTTAGTAGTTACTAAGTAACCTTATAAGACTTATGTTGTTCTGTAAACGGCAGAAAAAATGCAATCATGGGTACCTAAGTGTTCTTATTAATCTCGCAACAGTAGCATTGGTCTTCGTGTACAAGTGTATTTTGACTAAAATGATTGTCTTTAGATGTATTCGCAACATTCTCCTATAGTAGTATAATTATATACTAATATAATCAACCCAGATGCCAGCGCATAAAGCACCAGCCTCTACACCGCAAGGTAAATGAGGTTACAGATTATACATACATAATCAACAGTAATGTATTAAGTTCACAGTGACTTGCCCATAATACTGACTATAGAGATGCACGACTGCTTGTTGTGATGAAAATAGGCACGACACCGTTGTTGGAGTGCCTATTTTCAGGAACAGTAAGGAAGAGTGCATACCCAGCCAGTATTATCGATGCAAAGGAACTATGCACGAAGTACATTTTGCGTGACTATTGGAGAAGTAAACCGAAAAACATATGACAACTTCTGTGAATGTCAGTATACGATTTTTGGTAAATGATAACACAAAATTCATAAGTGTAAGTAACGGTTACGGATTAGTTTAAAATGTGAAGTTTAATTTGTTTTATTGGTCAAATCGCGTCATTTGACATACGCATGCAATAGTCATCTTAATACTAAGAAACTATTTTAATAGATGTGATGTGAGATGCTACAAGAAACAAAAACTGTTAATAAACCCATGTCTTATTTCCAACCGTTATCTAGTTACAGAGCATTTCTTTGTTTTTATCATCGTTCTGTTAAATCAAGTCATGTAGGAAATAAGTCAAACACACGCTAATTTGTTGTGACCGAAGGTGTTTCAAGCTCGTGTGGCTGTGGTAGAATATCGGAGATGACTTGATTTAACAGAACAATGATAAAAACATTGAATCCTCTGTGACTAACATTTTTGCTTCTAAAGCATTCCACATCACACCCTAAGTTTGGACCATACCTTTTGAACCATACTGTATTTTTTGCTTAAATTTATTTTTTATGACAATGCTATACAATTAATTTGAATTATATTTTATGTCTAATGTAGGTATACCAATGAGGTGGCACAGAAAAGCGCTGACGATTAATTAGGTGGAGACGACAACAAAAAAGAAATATTGAGAACGTACGAAAAAAGAGAAAATTTGTAAGAAACATCCAATAAAGAGAAATCGGTCTGACGTCCCCTTAATTTCTTGCACCTTTTAGGAAGTATCTCAGAGAACGTAACTCGTAAATTGATAGAATCAGGTTAGTATGCTGAAGGAGGTTGGAAGTTGTTAAAGGGGTGAAAGGTTGGGGGGGTGATTTGTGAACGGAGCAGCCAGACCTAACTACATCTTAAGAATTTTGCAGCTTATGTCAATTCATAGATGAACACAACTCAGTGTTTGAGATTATATTCCAAATTAAGTATCATACACTAGCTATAAATACAAAATATTGGTGTGATGTTTGGCTTATTCTAGTCGAATTGACGATCTAGTAAATTACTTGGTTTTATTGTGAGACCTACGTCTGAAAATATCTTTATTATTAAACAATAAGAAGGGGGGGGGGGGCAGTTTAACTCAGTAAAGTGACACCAGTGATGTTGCTTGCAATAGCGCAAATTCTGAACTACATTTAAAGTGCAATCATTTCCTTAAAACTGATAAAATTGTCCAGTTTTATGATCGAACGTTAGTTTGAACAAAATCCAACCATAAAACATATTCTAAAAAACAATGGAGTGGTAAAGATTCAACATGTCACAAACAGAGACAGATATATACAATAATTATTTACAGCTAGAAAACATAAGAATAATACAATATTAAGTCACAGCAATTTGACGATCTAGATTACATATCTAAAAATTAAAATAAGGTTGTTCCGATAATCAATCAACGTTTCATTTTAGACATTTAGATACTAATAATTATTTTTATAAACGTATTGCCTCATCTTGCATTAAAAACAATCATTCCATTTTATGGCTTTAATAACTAAGCTTTATAGCAGATTAACAGTACAAACGCAATTACACTTTTATATCCTATCTTAGGCAGCAAATGGGCCAATAAATTATGAACAAAAGCGCAATTAGTGCGAATATATCAGTGGGCGAATTCAGCAGGGGGTATTCAACCAGTTATTTTTAAACGATGCACAAAAACTGCTCCTTATTTAGAAGTTTAGTATTAATAAAGTTGAATAAGCTGGCATTCGCGAAGTGCATAAAAGACAGCCTATCATCGGGACATATATTTGGATTTAATTAAGAAACACCAGCCACTAATTAGTGCTTTCTGCATAAAAACATTTGGCAGCGTGATTGCTTATAGTCCCATTCCATTCTTAATTTGTCACAACATGAATCTTTTAATTGCTTTAGATATAACTGTAATGGTGATATAACCGCGGGGTGTATTGCCAATTTATCTTCATGCACCTTTTTGTAATTGTCTGAAATGGTACTCCGTAAAGGTTATTTAAAGTAGGCAGTTTAAAGATGCAATTATATTAACATGTAGCTTATAATACAACCAAATATGGAAAAACACGTTTAATTTATTATTTGCCACTTTCGTGAAAGCAAACGTATTAAAAAATTCAAAAGAAGTGATGGCATCTCACAGCAGTGTAGCAATATTTAATGATACTTAAAAAGCAGGACCAGCTTTACATTCGAAATTGCTTTTAAAAAGTGGACGAGGGTAAATTGAATTACACACAATTTGCCGGACTAAAAGTAGGTTATCTGACAACAATTAAAGATTAACGTTTTTAATTCCTTTGGAATGACACAGCTTTGTTAAATCGTAGGAGGTGAATGTTGAATCACAAAACATTTGCCAGCTAAATGAAAATTAACTGATGTTATCATCAAAACATTACTAACCTAGTAACTGATTACTGACAATTGCATCAGAATGTAACAATAAATTCTGACAGATATTTGTATAATTTATATAACGTTAGTAATTCTTAATGAAATGTAAGCTAGAAATGCTCTGTTCTTGTACGTTATTAATTATTTTAGTTGAAGCACAAATTCCAGTATATTATATGATTTTAAACATGGCAGTCGTAGTTAAAGTAAACACGTAATTACCCCTTTAATTATGAAGTAAGAACATGGTTCATTGTTTGTTATATTGTCCGTAGGGGCAATTGTTGGCATATTGGATAATTTCATCGACAATGTTTGCTAACTCGTATTCAATTTTATTCTACATTAAACACTCAATTTGCTTTTCGTAGAGAAATATTTACAAGTTCGAAATATTTACACTGTTCTTCGCCACAGAATTTGATAACCAAATCCGAAAAGAAATAAATATAACATTTAATACTAATATCAAACATCTAAAACTACAAATCAAGATGTCAAGATGATATTAACTATATAAGGAAATTGATATACAAATTTCATTCGATAATTTACAGGGTTGTTGAGCTCTTTTTGTAAAACTCTGTTGATAACAAAATAAACCTATCAAAACTTATGTCTATAAACAGGGAAGAAATAAAGCCCTGCAATGACGGCATTTAGTCAAATTTAGGGCATAATTTTGTATCGAAAGTAAGATTTATGAGATTCTTCTTAATAATAAGCAATTAACTCATAGTAATTTAAGATAAGCACACACGTCTCACATAATAAAGGGCGGTTTGAGACATTTTCATGGTTTCCGAAAAAAATAGGGTTACGTTCAGCAACACCAAACTAGAACACTCTTTAGAATCCCATTTTTCTCTACACATAGAGCCAACAAAACACTTAGGGCTACATCTTAGTTCTAGTGAGTACAGAATAAGACAGTTTTGTGCAATACACAGTGCGGTTATGATAAAACTGAACATGCAGTGTAATTACTGTTAATAAGTGTGCAACACAGGGCCAAAATACCAGAACTGATACACTCGAAGCACTGGAAAGCGAATGGGTCCGTCGCTGTACGCTGGAGGCTGCTATCAGAGCTGACCCGAGTCAATTGGAGGCCGAGATCACCGACATTTAAAGAGTAGAGCTAAAAAGCATGTTGTGAGTTCGAGATCGAGGAGGCCTGCAAGCACAGAAAATTGAGTACTGTACACATGAAAGCTACGAGTTTACGTGCCAGTAAAGTTAGAGCTGTTACAAGCCAAATTAGGCAACGAATATAATCCATGGAAAAGCCTGTGCAAGCTATAAATCAGACACATACTTGAACGAGATGTTTATGGCCATTTTTGAAGCCATCATCCACTTGCAGAGCAGTTGGACTCAGTAATTTCAGGCGAGAGCGCAGGGTGCACAGATCTTCGTAAATAAAATTGCCTCCAAGTAGATAACACTCACACAAGTGCAGTAGGGCGTGAGAACACTTTTTTGACTTTGGAGTGGGGCGTAGCCCTATTCGTGCTAAAAACATTTCAACATGATGAGTACAGACAGTTACGAAATTAGGTATATGTGTGCTCCAAAACGCGATTAAGACAATGCTGTAGTTAGTTTTACGTTTGCACCTAACATTTTTGTGTAAATAATTGATGCATCTTTTCAAAAGAACGACAGTCTTTTGTTCATTAAATTTTGAGCGTCAGTTAACAATTTTGAAAAACTTACGTCAATTTAGAGCAATACATGGCGTTAGCATCTTTTATTTGTCGGAGGCTATAAATTGAAGTCGCGCTGAATTTTCGAGGACTTCGCCAATTTAATTCGACGGGAATACCACTTCGGAGGACCGTCGATTTTTAGATTAAATTATTTGTGGGAGTTGGAAAAAGTTAATAATTAAAACAAGGATTTCTCGTTTCGACACTCCTCTAATTTTATTAATGTCCTTCCATGAACCCACGAAACAGAACTGATATAATTTGTTAAATTTTGTTTTGAACTCTAAGTTGCTTATGCGTAACATGAGAGTCTCATCAAGTTTCTTTCTTGTAAAAACTTAGCTATGAGTGCCCATGCTAAATCATTTATTCGTGCTTAAGGCAGTCATCAAAATAAATTCTGAGGGATAAAGTATATCTGTTATTAGCAAGTCAAATAATTAGTTTTCAATTTTTAATTAGGTGCATCGTAGCAAGAGAGGATATCACAGCAATATATAACGCTATTTTAAAGACCTACAAAATATTTAATTAGGAATCTATAGCATCAGTACTTTAATTCTGCCAAAACCGCTTTGCACTATTGTTGATCTTAACCGAATAATACACAGTAAATAAAAATAAATACTTTTTGGTAATAAAGCAAAAACTTTAGGATTTGAATCTAAATTGTGGTAAGACTTAAAACACTGCACATTCCCTTAAAATTGACCTTTTATCTTTTACCGTTTACGAGATCCCTATGCCTACGCTCGACACTGTATAATAGCCGACGATTTTTCGTTAGATGACATCAGACGTAAATGTTGATTTAATGTTAATCAAATTAATGTTATATAAACACGTTGCATTAACCATTATAACCTGGTTCGTCATTTCACGCTGCCACTTATTATTTATTAGCATATAATTTAGTTTCGAAACATCATATTAATGGACACATAATTACAACACCTTAGTAGCTAGAAGGGTAAATAATAAATATAAATAAGCATAAATCTGAGCCAAAAAATCAATGACTCTAAAGAATGGAATAGATAATGGAAACATCAACAAATACATATTTTCAGATTTTGCAAAACTTTAATTACAAAATTTACAATTACAATACTATAGTTAGTTAGTGTTATTTTTGGGGAGACTCTAGCGAGTCTAGCAAGTAGGCCTTTATAGGCCCTTTTTGCCAACCCCATGAACAAGGTCTAGGCATGCAGAGTACCAGGTACCTTTGTCCTACTTAGAATTTTGCCGAGACTAAGGAGTTCCAACATTAGCAAGGGATCTTTTACATGCTACACATCGTAGTAACATGGGACCCACGGCTTTACATCACTTCCGAATGATGGCATTCTGTAGAGGTTTTCATCCGCATTTTTTTATTTTTAAAAACCTCACCGGAATCGGGGATCGAACTCCCGACCCTTAGATCAGTAGCCAGAATGCTTACCACTGAGCTATGGAGCCCGGCTACAATACTATAAGTATTTACAGTTAATACAGAGTCTTGTAGTGTTATTTGTAGCGTAGTAATTTAGTAAAGTATCGTATTAGCAGACAGTAATGTGATTTTTCTACTACGAGAACATTGTAGTAAATGGAATATTTAGTCTTAAAAATCGTATATTGTGAATATTACCATAACTGTTTGTTAGTTTAATAATAGCTAAAATGATGCGATCCTTAGAAAACTATATTTTATATGCTTTTTGCCAATTGAGTATATTAAACTTTTTCCAACTAGGAACTAACTTGAAAAATATTTTGGGTAAAATATACTTCAACATATTCATTTCTTGTGCTGTAGGCTAATTGTATCACATAATATGCATGTTTTGATATTTAAATAAGAAAATCGATATTAATAATGTATAAATAAAAAAATGTTCTCTCTAAGCGTAATATAAAAGTTCCAAAAACCAGCATACGTATACCAGGGTGAAAGTATGACATAAAGTTCATTATATTTCATATGTTCATTCTTGCGAAAAGTGTTGAAACAAGTTCTAAACGTTGCTCATTTTGATGATGTAAAGTAACCCATTGGATGACGTGACCAGCAGTAACACCACTGATATTTTATTTAAATAGCAAACGTCATTTCCTTCTACCCTTAAGTTTTTTACATCAAAAACTTAAAAACGATTTCATTCTGAAATAAGTGTAACTTCAATCCAGGAAGTTTCATGTATACCAAAAATTGAAGTAAATTGAAGCAAAATCGTTTAATATTACAAAATAGATGATTACAAATTTCATAAACCTGCCGAGTTGATTAAAGCAGCATTTTAACTGTTGAGGTACTGCAATTATATGTCCTTTAATGTGGTGCCTTTTATTTTTTAGTGACTATTAGTACAATTAATTTTATAAGATTGCCTTTTTTGAGACCATTATAGTGGAAAAAGAAACCCTGCTGCTTTTATTATTTATGGTTACAAGTTAAAGCAGTTGAGTCGTTGGTAAAGAGAAGTAAGAAGCACTTAATCACTGGAAGAAAACTTAAACTGTTTCGCAATAAGCCTAACATTAATTTTAAAATCAAAATCTAACCCAATAACCACGCATATGTTGAGTAAATGCTGTTGATCTTACATCAACCGACGCAAATACCTTGGTTATAGTAACAGGATAAAAACAGGTAACTTGTAAACGGTGAAGGCAGAAACAAGGTCAAATTAGAGGAAATGTGCAGTAGATTCAGCTCTCAAATTGTTTTTGTTTTATTTTCTTCACAGGCTAGAAACACTAAGATTTTTAGTTTTCATGTATTGTATATAATTCAGCTGTTTTGAGAGAATGAGAAAATGCTTTGCCGTCCTCTATTCTCTTATTACCTCTCATTCCGTATCTTGTCGTAAAGCAGTTTGGAGAGTTTCGTCCCGATTGGAATAAAATTTTGATTTTTTAGTCGATTTAGTCGAGTGTGCTGGGATTGTTTCTGGAAATGGAGAAAATTGAACACCGGGCAGTGACTAAATTCTCGAGTAGGAAAGGTGTTCATTTTACTAAAATTACTAAAGTAACTAAAGGTTGAATATAATTCACCGGGATGCTTCGCTAATAGAATCGTATCATCAGTCAATAGGTAAATGAGTATAACGTGATAGAGAGAGAGCATCGAAAACGATGGAAGGAGTTGAAGACCTACAGCTGCACAGAAATTGTTACAAATGTGGAAAAGTCGGCGATTGAAGATAGAGGAACGGCTGTTAAAACAGTAGCAAGACTGTAAATATTGACCAGAAATCGATTATATGAATACTGCATAAAATTTTTCATCTCAATATATAAATGATTGGTACTCGTACCTTGAATGTTGCAGGAGCTTGTGAACTTTTGTTGTGAGATTTTGGCTCGTGTCGATGCAGATTCTGGCAACTTTTTAGAAACAATCGTCACTATAACGAAACATGGATCCACCACTATGGACCTGTCGCCAAACAAGTTAGCATGGAGTGGCAGCAGTCCAACTCGCCACCTACAAATAAATTCAGAAAGACACCCTCGGCAGACAAAGTGAGCTCTCGGATTTCTGGAATTCTCGCGGCGTCTTGCTTGTCGACTATCTCGCACCATCAACGGCATGGAATTAAGCTACAGCAGCTAAAGTATGAAAAAACGTTAAGCACGTCCCCGAGGTTACCAAACACATATTAGGTACTGTGATCTTTTGATCACACTGTAGGACCAAATAAAGACGACTGCGAAAATGAGTGCTCCTATAGCACGACAATTCGTCATCTGACAAATGGCAGTTGCAGCGACATCAAAACCTGCTAAACTAAGCTTCGAAATCCATCCACACCCAGCCCTCGGATTTTCTTTCTGTTAGAAAGATGGAAAGCTCACTTCACGGTTAAGTGGTCAAAGTACAATCTTCTATAAAGAGGAATTATAAAGTCGAAGCATTGGTTGGACCAAGTACGTCGTTTTAGTAAAAGACTAAATATGGAAGACCTAAGATATGTTTAAAATTTAATAATTAAACCATTAGTAGTTCTGGAACACGGCAAAAAATATCCCTCTCTCGTATCAACAATAGCACCACGCACTTTTTAACATTATTACACAGATTTCAAATAAAATATTGTATATTAATTTTCTTAAACTAAAAACTTTAAGAAAGGTAAGATCGGTGTTCAATCAACATTTCTAGGAAGACGAAAAGTGGCACTGGGTGGCAAGAAAAGGCAAATTGGTGTAAAACAAAGTAAAAAAATGTTTAGAGCTCCGCAAACACTTTCGACGTATGTTAATAACATTGTTGAGTTAGATTGTAATAACTCTCGAAAATAGCAGATTTACCAATTAAGTAAGTACTTCTGTTTTCGTTCGTTTCCTCAAATTGTAGTTCCTCGAACATATCTCAATATTTACGAGTATTACTTTCATCTATTGTTTATTTTGTATTCGTGTAATGAATAGTTTTAAAATAAGTAGGTGTCTACTTATGTTCTTTTCAATTAGTAAATTCTGAAAAAGTATTTGCGCTTAAAAAATGTTGTATACTTACTCTAGAAACTTAAAACATAAATCGTAAATAGATTTTTTAATTACTTTGCTTGTGAGTTTCTAAAGAGATAAATTAACATTACAAAACTAATTTTTCAATAGTTTTCATATAAATTAAAATTTAATACCGAAGCATCTAATACAATTTGCAACTGCCAAGTTATGTTACAGACGAGTGAGGCAGAACATAGCTGAAACCTCTGCAACATTCGCGCGTCTGATCGCATAATTTCAAAAATTATGAAAAGGTGGATGTGTCTCTAACATTGAAATATGCGAACGGGACCAAAAGGCAACTTGAGTGCGGGCTTCTGCCAAGAGTTGAAGAAATCGCTTTCGCAGGCGTTCAAATCCCACCACCTGCAATGTTTTTTTTTATTTGAAAATGTATGTAACTTGCACTAGCAAGTGTTTATTTTTATAGTATTAGTATTATTAGGAACGGTAAGATATTTTTTACCACTACTTTCATTTGTTTTCTCAATTTTTTGAGTGTCACAACTTCCACTTGCTAGAAAAATTCAAGTTACGCCTTTTATATATTTTTCTTCAGACACGTATTCATAAAAAAATATACTAAACCAATGTTTACAAGTGTATTCATATAAAAGTATAAATCATAGTCTACTTTTCTACGTTATGAGTTTTAAAATTGAAAAAGTTTCTTATCTACGTATTAACGTATTATAAGTCGTCATCATAGCCCATATTTTTCTGTTTTATACTGAAAACAAAAAAGACTAATTTGATATTTCTAAATTTTTTTAAATGTTTATTATAATCGTGAATAACATATTGTACTTTTGAAGAGTTGAAGGAAATTTGAAAGAAATATATAATGTTTTCCTATAAGAGTTTGTCTAGGTGTAATACATAAACCATACAGAGAACACATATTGCTTGGAAAGTGTTGTATTACTTTAAATGTTTGATACGTTGGAAGTGAATATCCTCCTAACTATGGCACTGACACTCAATAATGTAAAACTAGCGCAAAGTTACAACGTTAGAATCTCTAGATCACGTAATCCCTCAATGATGCCGCCATTCTATGTATATGCTATCCACAAGTTTATTATGCTCTCTATAACTACATCAATATCGTATTTGTCACACATACATACATACATGTATTTTTAGCACTTTGGTAATTTTAAACTTTGTTTTTAAAATTAGTATGTAAATTTTAGTTACCTCAAACTCCAGCCCTTATTTTTTGTAATCCTGTGTCGTAATGCATTAGCCATAATTTTTTTTCTGAACTATATCGATATGAATTTATCCCCAAAATCAAAGGCTATGTAGAGTTTCCTGCATAGTTAATAGAGCTGGTTCGAGCGTACCCTAAACTTAAGACACAAGTAAATAGAATAAAGATAATGTTTCTAATTACTATTCACACTACCATTCACATCGATATCAACACCCTAGTTATTTAAAAATCACACTGATCCTTAAATGACACATTTTATTGAAAGATGTAATTAATTTCTTTATTATGGAATTCAGAGTGGGCGGTGGTTTGAGATTATTGAGAGTGCTTCCTGCACATCTTACTAAAGGCGTGTAATAAAGTCGCTGGATTTTTTTTCTGTGAATAATTATGCAATATAATCTCTTCATAACTAGTTAATGTAATGTCCAATATTTTCTTAGATATCTTATATAACAGCATAATAGCCATAATTTTTCTAAAATCTTCAAATATCGCAACGCTACGAGAGTATACTTGAGGGCCCGCCAACTAGACTAAGTGAAGATGGCGTGCAGTTCTTTATGTT
This sequence comes from Agriotes lineatus, assembly GCA_940337035.1. Classification (NCBI taxonomy): domain Eukaryota; kingdom Metazoa; phylum Arthropoda; class Insecta; order Coleoptera; family Elateridae; genus Agriotes; species Agriotes lineatus. Next base: position 109,550,371 of record OW679198.1, read on the forward strand.
AGCGCCAACAAATCTTTAATTACAACAAATATACACAGATAGATTGAGAACTTATAAACTCAAATAATCGCAGCAGGCAGTACAATTTCTGAAATAAAAAGGTACCATTAACGAAATCAGACAATTGGATTTATTATGCAAACGCTGAATATAATAGCCAGTCCAACAGGTCTTAAAGGCGTTTCTTACGCAAAAAGTGCACCCCCAACAAACATTTTATACTAGTAACGAACACAATTCAATTTGTAATTAAAGGTTAACCAAGTAAAATGTAAATTACAGACTAAGGATAGTATTAATTTCTCTACATGAATGCACCTAGAGCTTGCAGTATGAGCATCATTAACCCAATGTTCCTTAGGTTATAAGTCACTTATCTGTGAGATCGGGTTCTGCAGTGGTTGATTAAATAACCTAAAACCTGACTCTTACAGCTATGCTGCCGCAGGTTGACGGTTCTAGCAGAAATCACCACCGGATCACCCAGGCGATGTGACCCAAAATCAAATTACGCTCCCAGAAGCAGGAAGGAATGCCCGCCTTCTAAAAGTAGGCAGAGTCGATGGAGTTTCAAAACTCCCGGTAAGGCTAGAAATGCCGGGTGCAATCAGCTGAATGCACTACGTTACCAAAATCGAAAATTAAGTAATCACTCACCCCGAATTATAGGATTTTATGGCCCGGACGGCTAACAACTTGTAATGAATGATTGGTCTAAAAAAGTGGCCTTATGTGTCCCAAAATACATGTCCCAAGCCCAGAATCCGGCGAACTTATCATAGCACCATTGCACAAAAAATGAAGCATACATCAGTGTGACTACTTCCGAGTCATACAAAAAAAAAGACTAGGATTAGACACCAAATCGAGAAAGACTTGCAGGAGGAGCAAGCAGCATCCTTTATCTAATAGACTTGTCTGTCCGTCCGTCCGTCCTTCCGGGACGCTGTTTCAGCAGCCAAACCGTAAGAGATAGAGAAAAAAGTTATGAAAGTTATATGTTTGGAATGGTCATGTCAGCTCAGGAACCGAATTTCAGTCACGTGACACTTCCGGTTTTCGAGAAATCACGTGATTTCCGTCCGTCCGGGACGCTGTTTCAGCGTTCTATTTGAAAAACGGTCTTTTTTGTTTTATTAAATGAGACATTTGTCTCATTGGTTGCTAGTATAGCAATAATAGGCCTACGCAAGTCATATGTTATTAAATCAGCAGCAGAAACCAATTAGAGGAAGGAAAATCAATCCATCTGGCATTTATAGACCTACACGCAGCTTTTGATACTGTACATAGACCGACCTTATGGAAAACCATGTAAGTAGCAAAAATACTGAATAAGTTAATACAGATCACACAAAAATATAAAATAGACCAATAGGAATAGCGAGAATAAAAGGCACGGAATCTAAAGGCTTCCATAAGAAAAAGGGGATGAAGCAAGGTGAAACTCTTATTACCTTGCTATTATTATAATAATTATGTACCAAATTATTTAAAAAAACAATAAGAGGGAGGACACTTAACACAAAATTGAAGTACTGACAAATGAAATAAGTGAGGTTCCAAAGTCTTGTGTTTGCAAATGGCATAGTGCTGATAATGGACAATGCAGTTGACACAACAAAGTGCAGGAATAAAAATTAATACAAATAAATTTTAAAAAGCCACCAACGATGAGAAAGACATACATATAACGTGTGGTCAAAACTGACTCGAGCTGGTAAACTTTTATGAATGCTTGAGAGTCATGATCAGCAATGATGGAACTATGGAAAAATACATAAAGAACGGAACATAGCAAGCAACAAAGGCTTTCCATTAGGTTAATACAACATTAATAAATAAATAAGAACTCGGAATTAGGGATGGGCGCGTGACGTGAAAACAGTCGGGTCACGACGGGTCACGGCGGGTCCCGTCGTGAACGTGAGTAATATTTGAAAATCGGGCCGTGACGTGAGTGAAAATTTCCAAAGCGTGATTCACATTTCACGTTCATTTCACGTTAAATATTTAGTAACGAATAAAAGACTACAGGGTGCACCCTGCAGTCTTTTATTCGCTCCCCCGCTGCCCGACATGTGGAAGATCTAGAGCTGGAGCGAGAAATCATTGTTCTTCTGTGTGGCAGCCTGCAGCGACGGAGCTTCGCACTTGTGTTGTATTGTAAATTTTGTGTCTACAGTCAATCGCGTGGCTGCGTCTATATGCGACCAAGTAGAACTTACTTTTAGTGTCTCCGATGTAAAAATACTTTTAAACCTATGAATTAAAAGTGTTGCTTAGCAACATATATTTTCTTGTACTCGGTATCAATAAGAGAAACGTCAATTCCAACGACAGCTTTTGGTATTAAAAGTAATGTCTTTGAAGACCGTTGCAAGAAACGTTTTTGAGAGAAGTCAGTATTTATCCCTTGTTGTAAGCTCTTGTAGTCAAGTTTTAATTATTTATTTTTGTGTCTACTATTCTGATTGCAACATCACGTAAATTATTTCACGTGCAAAACATATTTAATTTTAAAGTTGTTAGTTCTGTTGCTGGTCCTTTATTGGTTTTAAATTTAAACATTCTGTTCTAGCTGAATTTGAATTTTCAAGTAAAAGCTGCGGGTCACGTCGTGAGTGGCGTGTCACGCCGTAAACGTGAGTTAACGTAAGCGTAAGCGTAAGCGTGAGTGTTTAAAGCAAGCGTGAAACGTGCGTGACGTGAGTGGGTATCCACTCACGTGCCTGTCTCTACTCGGAATGGAAACCAAGCTGCACTTAATGTAAATCACTCTGAGCACAAAATTTGACATATGCAAGACAAACACACAAGCAAAATTGCAACTAAAAGAATCATATACATACGAAGAATTGTAGGTAGATTAAGAAGTGACAGAATCACAAATGTAGTAACTAGGGTGGAGCAAGGGGTAGAACCACTAGTAAATACTATTGAAGAAAAACAGTTTCAATGATATTAGTATGTGGTCCCAATGAAAGAAAACTGATAATGGATGTGAGAAGAGAATGAAGGGGAGCACGAGAGACCCAGGACCACGAGGATAGACACCATCAAGAATATGGCACAACAGGGAAAAAAATAGTGAGGATGTAAAGAAGCTGGGGCTAAATAGATGAGAATACCAGAAATGAATCGAAGAGCCGACACCTTAAGGCTTAGGGTTAGGGTATAAAAGATTTACCAAAACAAAAGAATTAGACGAAAAATCAGTGTTGTAAATATAAAAAAATTAACAGTAGACAATTATATCAGTAAAAACATATTTACAAAGAAAGAAAATTCAGTTTCTGAAAAAATATTTAAAATATGAATGAATGACTTTTTTTCGTTCTTGCTCTTCCTATATTAGGCAGTGGCTTGTTTAATTCCAAAAAGTGGTAGATCTATGTTGAGGATGAGTTTCCTTGATAAAGGTTAATGAATACAACACGTGCTTGTGTGGTAGCCGGAGAGCGTCTGCTTCTTTTGCTTCTTCTTATAAGCCTTGTTGCGCCTAATATTGAGCATAGACCTTTCATTGTTTCCAGTTCTTTCTGTCTTATGCATTTCTTATCTATCCCAGCTCTACCACTCTTCTTATGTCATCGTACCACCTTGTTTTTGGCCGCCCTCTTCCTCTTCTGCCCTCCCACGGTCTCCATAGCAAAATCCTGCAATTCCATCGGTCATCTTCCATACGCGCTACATGCCCAACAAAGTCGCATTTTAGGTTGGCCATTCCCTGTATGATGTCAGTTACCTTTGTTCTTTGTCTGATCCGATCATTGCTTTTCGTTTATTAATGATATTCCTATCATAGATCTCTCTATCGCCCATTTTGTGTAATGTTTAAATTATTTACTATTTGCCTGGTGTAGGTCCATGACTGTAATCCAAATGTCAGCACAGGCAGCACGTACTGGTAAAAAGCTTTCGTTCTGATCTATTAACTATTTTTTTTATATTTTTGAGGATATGTGCCAGTTTACCAAATGCCTTCTATTTCTATGCCTAGGTTTGCCTTTTCTATTTCTATGGTTTGACCAAGATATACGTATTCTTTGATATTTTCTATTTCCAGTTAGATGTCTAGCACATGGACTCATTATTTTCATCGTGTTAAATTTATTTTTACTCCTATGTGTTTCTGATTCTCTTTTTAATTTTATTACTATTGTTGTGACATTTTCTTTATTGTCTGCAACAAGAACTATACCGTCGGCAAACCTAAGATGGTTGAATCTTTCACCGTTGATGTTAATTCCCACTTTTCTTCATTCCAGTTTCTTGAAAACTCCTTCCAGGGCCACGGTAAAAAATGTGGGTGATATTGTGCCCCCTATCTAATTCCTCCTTTAATATATCTGTTTTGTGTCTTAGTGTAGTCTAATTGTTGAGTTTTCTGGAAATCGTACGATATTTAAAATCCCTCTGTAGTCACTGTAAATCGCACCCAGTTTTACAGCCTGAGTGCCGAGCGTATTGCTCGCTTTGCTATCCGCTCTCTACGAAAAAAAAATTATTTCTTTAAGAGACTTGGTTGTATAAAAATGGTTAGCGAATACTCATGTGAGTTCATGTTACATAAGGAAACGAAGACCAAGCAGAATTGCATTACATACTAGCTGCATAAAGGTTATCACAAAACATGAAAATCGAAATTTTAAAGAACTGGATGGCAAATAAATTTCTTTTTGAGTTGAATGCAATGATGGGGGTAGCGGTAAAAATACAAATACAAAAAGAAAACAACTTTGGAATGTGATAAGATCAGTCTTGGCCAATCAAACGTAAACAAGAAATTATGTTATGGGTCTTTTAGTAAACATATACGGGCCCGGTGTACTTAGATTACCCCCAAACCATTGACAATACAATCTTATTAAAATGGTATGGATACTTCGTAAGACATTCATGCCTTCTTGAAATCCAGTGTCATGAATTTATAACAGAAAGCATTTTCTTAATTTAATTGGTAAGTGTATGTGCCAAAACAACATTAATAATTGCAAAAACTGATTAAGAATTACTGGATAAAATATGGGTGCGTGACTGCGCGGGAGGCTTACTAGAGTTCCCAATAAAAACACTTGTAAGATGGCAGAATCGTTTATTACATTATTATAGTGCTGTTCCTACTCACCGAAAGTTGGGCTCTAACTCATCCCGTCTATAAAATACACAGTTAGTTATATAACCAAAGGGGCGACCGTCCTTTTCTAGAATCGCAGTTCTGTCACGGCAGGGCGTTAGAACCGTGATATACCGTTAGGAATCAAGCACAGTTGAACAACAACAACAAGCTGATTCTGAATTATTCTGAAATATGGAATCAGATACTGAATGCAACTAATTTTAATGCAAACTGACAATATAATGAATTATGTAATCAGCGACTTCTGAGATTGGACCGTGTCATTATTGAGACTGAAGAACTCAACGTTTCGCCAAGAGGTAAGCAAGAGATCACTGTAACTCAACATGTAAACCACGCCAAAGACCAGACTCTTCTTGGCGAAACGTTTTTAGGACATTTCTAGTTTATACGAACGTACGGTTAATTGGCGTTATTTCTGAAATCACGACCCCACTTGTATATGGGTTTTTCGAATTATTCCGCCTGAATTTAAGCATCCCGAATTATTCGCTTACAGTCGACGGTCTGAAATGCACTCATTCTGTATATTTGTTTATATCCGTTGGAGCGCTAAGTTTATCCGTTGTTGGAAATATCGATCCGTCTGCAAGGTGCCTTTCCTGCGTGTCTCTGGCATGAATTTAAGAGACAGCTGCCATGTGTGCAAGAGAGCGAGTTTCAGTTCTGCTCCCACGACTTTATGGATCGCGTGGCCGGCGCTACATTTTTAGCCAGAATCGAACCGGACGTTATTATTATAGTTGAATCTTGCCTTTATTACCGCTATTTGATTATTTTTTACTGTTCATATCGTTTTCCAGAGTGAATGTCAAGTTTACCGAATCATTTCAATAGATTTAAGACGTTGCACAATTTACCGAACTGCCGTATACTAACACATTTCATATTTACCTGTGACTTTTTCTATATATTCAAGTATTTTGTCAATACATGTCATGTTAATTTAACTTTGTTTTTCTTTGTTATTGTGCATACGATTTGCGTATTATATTCTACAGTTGTAAGAGGAGTTTGGCCAGCTGATCAAGTGAATTTTCAAAAAGTAGGTTCGATGGTGCTGAACCGGCTCGCTGACCAGAATACTGCCAAGCTTAAAGTTGAAAGGTGAATTCATATGCTTCCAATGTTCCTCAGTGGGTTCACCTGTGCATATTTTTCTCGTGATGGAATTGTGGTGGCACCTATGGTTTTAGATCTGTTTACCGTTTATTAGGCCGTTGCCCTTGTGATATCTGGTGTTGGACCACCCCTCGCTCCACTGAAGCCTAGTCGGCAACTCTTGTTATGGGCTGGGCAGCGGTCCTATGTGAGTTACATTCCCGATTTTGTGAGTTATTGTACGCGCTAGCCGTCTAGTTTTATCGTGGCTTTTCGTAAATACGTTCTAGCCTATAACACGTTGAGTTCCTCAATCTCAATAATGACACAACCCAATCCCGAAGTCGTTCGATACATAATAACAATGGTCGTGAGAGCCTTCCAAATCAAAATAATGAATAATAAGTAAATAATGTTATACAGATCAAACGGCATGTAAAATGTAAGTATTCAACTAGTGGTAATTTATATGTAACATTAATTTATCGCCGTCTTTAGTGTTCTTCGAGTAGTAGAAAAAGTACTTAGGTTAAAATGACCTGCAAATTATAATTACTTTTTTATTTTGTCACCTCATCTGTGAATGTTGAGTTAAGAATTGAAATTTTGTAGAAACAGATTTTAAAAAACTTTACTTTGAAATGTTGTTTGTTGTCGAAATGTTGTTCAATTTTGATCAGCATGCGTTAAGGATGTTCAGCCATCACAAATTCACAAGGAATGGTGTCTAAAATTTAAGAATGGAAAAGAGCAGACTATGGATGAGTCGCGACCAGATGCACCATGTACTACATCACCTGAAAACAAAATGGCATGTGTGGCCTGACTAGACAAAATCGTCGAATTCCAATTGGAGAAATGGAAAGTTTTAGAACATCCACCCAACAGCCCAGATTTATTGTCTTTCAATTTCCATATTTTTGGACTGTCGAAAAAGAGGTTAAAATGTAGGCATTTGGAATCCGAAGCAGAAGCACAAAACGATGTGAAAGAAAGCTTCAAAGGTATACGTTAGTTGATGAAACAATTGAGTAGGTGCCTTACCTGTGGCTGTCATTATTTGTAACTATATTGTTGAATAATTTTTTATGAACCAAAGATGGGTTTGAACATACCTCTTATATCAAATCAATAACCCTTGAAATACATTTTTGTTCAGTTTTATTATAAAAATATCCAATCAGAATTTACCACACAGGGCCGGCGGTTGACGTGGGTAGCATGGGTAGTACTAAAAAAATATCCATGTGGGTAATTACCCACTCGAAGATATCCGTGTGGGTAGTTACCCACTCGAAATTTTCGAACAAAACCTAAAATTTGAAATTGGGGATGGGTCCTTTCTCAGGGAAAATGAATATTATATGAAAATTGTTCCCGAATTCGTGCGTTTTCTGATATTAATAATAACAGTACCGAGATTTTCTTGTTCTAATGAAAGAAGTTTTTCCGGTTTGCGTCGAATAAACAATTATTTAAGATCGGCTATGACACAGAATCGGCTAAACCACGTTGCTATTTTGCATTCCTACCCGGATTCAGTTGATGTGCTCGATTTAGAAACTTTAATGGATGAATTTATGGTTCATAATGGAAAACGAACGTCTTGTTTCGCCCTACGAAAATGATGTATTATTTGTATCTTTAAACGAAAGCAAATAAATTGAACTTTGTGACATCTCAAAGTATATTTTTATCAATTTTTTATAATAACCCTGTATCCCTCATCCCTTCAAATGAGTGTATTGTAAAAAAATACTTGAACCCCCCCCCCCACCTTACTACCCACTCGGGCTAAAAATGTGACGCCGGCCCTGTTACCGCACACCACTAAAATAATATCAAATCACTGCCTGCTTAAGATGAGACAGTGTAAGCCCTTTATCAATGCATTGGCACCAGTAGCGTCGCTAGGGGGTAAGCCGGGTGGGCCATGGTCCACCTAACATTGACTTTGCCTACCCGCTGGCACACTCTATCGCAGTCCGGGTTAAATTAATTTTAAAATACGTTAAATAATCAACATTGCCAAATATAAATAATTTAGAAAATTACAAACGGAATTATTAACACACTAGATGATTTATCGAAATCATTTTATAATTTAAATTAAAAAAAGACATTCTGAAAACTGAGCAAATACTAATTGTTTCTGGTATTTTATTATCAAGGGTCAATAGACGAGTGACTTTTATATTTTGTGTATGCAAGAGCACTGTGTTTGGTCATATAATAGATATTTATGCATTAAGGGAGATATGAATGTTTTTTCCCTGAGGGTGACATGCGTTACAGAGCGAGGGTAAAGAACATGAATATCTCCCGTGGTGCATACAATATTTTATTTACTAGCATATTAGTAAAAATAGTATGGAATTTCAAAATGTCATAATAACATTTAAAATTAAAATATGTAGGTAACATCAAGGATTGTCTCAATGTATGGTTGTTAAGACGTTGCCTATAGTTGCATGGTTACCATGAGTTTGAGGGAGAAACAATTTGAAAAATCCCTTGGGAGTTATGAGTAGCCTTTCATATTTTGTATCTATAACGAAAATGTACAATATCATGTTGCTAGTAAATAATAGAGATTTATGCATTAAGGGAGATATGAATTTCTTTTTCCCTAAGGTTGACATGTGTTACAGGCCGAAGGCTCTGGCCGGAGGTCTGCAAGTCAACCGAAGGTAAAAAACATGAATATCTCCCGTGGTGCATACAATATTTGATTTACTAGCATAAGAATAGTATAAAATTTCAAAATGTCATAATGACATTTCAAATTAGAATATGTAAGTAACATCAAGGATTGCCTCACGGTATGGTTGCTAAGACGTTATTTGTAGTTGCATGGTTACCATGAGTTTGAGGGAGAAATAATTTGACACTGCTTGGGAGTTATGAGTAGCTTTTCATATTTTGTTTCTATGACGAAAATGTACAATATCATGTTGCTAGTAAATAAACATATTTTCTCCCTACTAGAAAAGCTGTAGATTTTTATTCAGGTTGCAATATAAACATTAAATATCTAACGTATATAAAAACTCAGAAACAAAATTATCCAAACAAGACAGTAGTTCAACTAAAAGAAATTTGTTTTACCAGCTGAACAACCCAAATTCACGACTTTTTAGCAATTAAAAAAATCTGTAAAAGGCTTTACCCAGAAGTTCCCTCGTCTACATTGTGACAATATATAATTTTAAAAATCAAATTAAGTTAGCAATAAAAATATCTTCAAGTTTCTAATAAATTATATAAATTTTCAAATAAAAAAAACGTTACCGGTCGGTGGTCGAATTCGAACGGCAGGCGGACCGCGTGTGCAGCCCACAACGTTTTGTGGGATTTGTAAAGGACTGGGTAATTTCTACCTGCGCCACGAAGCACCGACCTCTCGTATTCCTGCGTCGCAGCTATATTTAGTAACACGCTAATTTGTGCCTCGTTTTTGTATCGTCAAACAGTTATTCTGTATCTATTGGCTCCAATTTTTAGTAAGAATAAAGCCTGCACTATGTACAAATTATTACTGGTATCTATTACTAAGTTGAAAGAAAAATAAACAAAATTTATTTTTTTAAGATGCTCACACTGTATATGTTATCTGAAATTTTCCCGGTTTCATTCCAGGTATACCGGGTGACAATGAGACCAGGGCCATATCCCTATCTCCTTTACTTATGGATGAATTTGGATGAAATTTGAAACAAGGATACTAGACATAATTTTGGATTGAGACACAAATGTAATCAAAATGATCGACTTCCGGTTTCACCGGAAATAACACTAACTTTGATTTTTTAAATAAATCACTCTATATAATTATGTTTTTCGGAATCTGCGACTCAAATTACATACCACAGTGTTGCCAAATTTGTTTAGATATTATTACTTATTACACAAAAATATAAAAACATTATTTATTTTTTAATTTCAGATAAAGATACAGTAGTGGATGATGTATAATGTATATCGTTAGATTGGTAATTAAATTTTCTATCTAATGGCAAGATGGCCCTTAGTAGGTGCCATTTAAAAAAAGTGAATTTTTCTTAAAAAAACGAGTTTAACAAATTGTTTTCTTTTATTAAGGGTTTGTTATTGACCTTATTAATAAAATAGCTATTATTAAAAGTTGCTAGAGTAAATTAGAATAGATTTTTTCAAATCAGTGCCTTATATTGTAAAAAATAAAATTTGAAAAAATATTTCTTTGTTTGAACAAATGAAAATTTGGCAAGACTATTGTATGTAATTTGACTGGTAGATTACGGAAAACAAAATATATAAAATGATCCATTTAAAAAATCAAAGTTGGTGTCATTTCCGCTGAAACCAGAAGTCGGCCATTTTGACCATATCTATTGGTCCATCAAAAATTATGTCTAGTATCTTGGTATAAAATTTTATCCAAATCTATTCATAAATAAATAAGATATAAGCATTGGCCCTGGTCACATTGTCACCCGGTATATATAATGTGTATGCAAAATATCGTTTTCCTCCGACAAATATTTTTTGAGATATACCGCCGACAGACAGACAGACAGACAGATCGACAGACAGGCAGACAGACGGAATTGAGAAAACCTGTTTTTCGTCATCTAGGGACCCTGAAACGTGAAGATCTGAAGAAATATCGGAAGGTGATTTGTTAGTGATTACAATACTTCCTTCGCCTTTCAGACGAGGAAAGTAAAAAGCATTGGAAGCCTTTTATTGCAAAATGTTTCTAACGAAAATGAAATGTGCTCAAATAAGACCGATGCTCGAGGATTGCTGTCACAAATAATTTTTATTATATTTCGCACATATTTTGCACATGTTTTATGATAAAATTCAGATTTCGTAGCTAAAACAGATGTTATTTAATGTCAAAAGAATAGGCTGACAGTGTGCATTATACTTCAACTTTTTCATAGAAGTTCGTGAAAAAGTCACATACTGGCAACAGAGGAGTTTTACACTCACAAAAGCGTCAAATTGTGTTTAATGCATTTGATTAGATGCGACCAATTTTCGCCACGAAATCTGAATTTTACTCTATTCTCTTGAGATTTCGTGGAATCAGTGATACGTACCAAAATAAAAATTCTGACGTATTGCATCCAGTTTTTCTTATAAAAAGTAAGGTACAATTTTCATTAGTAAGTGAAAAATCCTATTATTTTAACCAGTTTTATGAAGCAGCTGTTAAAGCACCGAATTCATGAGATAGAGCAATAAATGAAACTAATAAACGTGTAAAAAAGTTTTAAAAAATGCAAAAATTTGTTATTACTGATTATTTAAAATTGAAAGCCATAGGAACAAATTTTTAAAAAATCAGTCAATATTCAGTTATATTTTTTCTATAATTGATAACTTTAAATTAGCTAAATTAAATGATCTAAAACATTTGGAATCTAAATCTAAAATATTACCAAGTACTATAGAAAATACAATGTGTAGAATAAAATTAAAAGTAGAAAACATAATTCAGCTCGTGGTTATGGCGAAAAAATATAAATTGGCGTTTTCCGAAACTTCTGAATTAATCTTAATAAGTTTAAAAATATATATAAGAAATACAATGCCTTACGAATGTTTTTTTAGCAATAACAAGTAGCATATAATATTTCTTTGGAAGAACTAGTGGAAGTAGTTGCCACGAAGCATCCGAGAGAATTGTTGTTACAATGTTGGATAAAAATATTAAGATCAGCTAGCAAAACCCAAAATATCAGCATTGAAATTAGTTTTCAATATCCTAACTATTCTTAAATATAAGCCTTTATATTATGTTTAATTGATACCTATGTCTTAGTTCTATGTCCACAAGCTACCAAATCGAAGGCTCTACATATGGAAATCCCCACAGGACAACGATAAAAGAATAATCAGAAACCAGATAGAGTACACCTTGATAAATGAAACTGCATCAAGTCAGTCAAAGCTTAACCGGGTGCGGATGCACCCTCAGATCATAATCCCATAATAGCTCAAATACACATCAACCTCAAAAGAATAACCAAAAAAAAGGTGAGAGCCAGATAAACGTAGATCACCTAGAGCAGTGGTCGCCAACCTCTTCAATGTGTTGAGCTACTTGTTAATTTTGGAATAAACAGCGAGCTACCCACACGGAAGCCACGTAACGCAACGTAAATGAAATAATCCACAGTTAATTTATCATTATATGTATTTATTTTACTATTTATTTAACTGGTAATACATAATACATAGGTACTAATAATAACTACATTCCTACCTACCAAACGAAGTTGTTTGAAAAATAAACACAAACTTTTATCCAGCCACAACGGCATGTCACGTAAGATTTAAAAATAGTTAATAATAACAACAAAAAAGTAACGCACTATCATGAACATAAACATTGAAAAATAAAAAAGCGCGTTCAATGAGAAGGCTGACACTCAGACTCATCGATAATTTTTTTAATGTTTGCAGTATAATTTGATACAGCCATTCGAATACAATTATCCAAATGTTCATCTGTAAGTCGATTGCGATATTTGTTCTTAATAAACTTCATATTGGAAAAAGAAGATTCACACAAATAGGTTGGACTGAATAATGCTTTCACTTTCAAGGCAACACGGCATAGAACTGAATATTTGTCTTTACTTACAATAGGCCAGATACATTTGGTACTTGAGACTAACGATTTTAAGGCTAAATCATTTTGAAAATCAATTACTTCCATTTCTGTTGCAGCGATGTCTTCGCCAAAGTTCTGCATAACACAAGTTGCAAACTGTTGGATATCAATTTCCATAAAGGGTGAAACAACAAACTGCGCTACTAAAGCCATTTCGTTGAAATCCTTAAAACGATTTTTGAAGTTATTCTTCAGGGTAGAAACTATTTCTACATGATATTTGCTGTCATAGGGTTCTAATGGATTTTGAGATATTTTTTCTGAAAGAATAGGAAAATGCTTGGCATCGCTGTTAATTAGGTTTTGTTCCCAAAACTCCAGCTTTTTGATAAATGCTTTTATATCAGAAATCATTTCTGCTAGTTCTTTGTCTCTCCCCTGAAGCTGCAAATTAAGTTCGTTTAATTTCTCGGTAATGTCCACGAGAAAACCAAAATCTCTAAGCCAGATTGAATTTTCTAGTTCCGGAGTCGGTTCATCGCGTTTTTTGAAAAATTGAACTATGCCAGATAGGACATCATTAAAACGTTTCAGCACCCGTCCTCTACTTCACCATCGGACTTCAGAGTGAAGGAGTAGGTCCCCGTATTGACAGTCAACTTCATCGGCCAAGGTTTTGAATAATCTTCTTTGTAACGCTTGAGCTCTAATCTTGTTCACAATTTTTACCACCAGTTTCATAACGTTGTTTAGTTTCAGGAAATTTCCACATAATGCTTCCTGATGGATAATGCAGTGGTAAGAGAGAAATTGCGGAAAAGTTTCATCTTTACGACATAACGCCACCAGACCCTTATCAAAACCCACCATAGCTGGAGCGCCATCGGTTGTCAAGCCTACCATTTTCGATATTGGAATTTTCTCGGAAGAAATAATATTTTTTAAATGAGAAAACAACTCCTGTCCAGTAGTGTGTCCTTTCAGTGGAATAAACTTCAAAAGATCTTCTTTAATCGTAAAATCACTAAAAACCATCCTGACGAACACGGCCATCTGGACAGTGTCAACGACATCTGTTGATTCATCCAGTTGAAGTGAAAAATGTGTGTTATCTAAGTCAGTTCTTAACTGTAAAAAAATATCATTGCTCATTACTTCTACACGTCTCATCACTGTATTAGCAGAAAGTTGCATAGATTTTATAGCTGAAACTATCTCGTCTTTGTTTCTAAAGTTGGCAAATAACGAGTCAGCAGCTTCTAAAAACGCCTGTTTTATCATTTCCCCGTCTTCATAAGGTTTCTTTTTTTGTGCAATTATCTGGGACACACGGTACGATGCTTCAGTTGCAGCCTTATTTTTGTCGATTGTTCTTAAAAATATTGATTGTTGTCCAATTAACTGCTTTTTTAACTGTTTCAGTTTCTCCTTTCTGGCGGCAGAATGTAGTGGGAATGATTTTTCAAAATTAGAATGTACAGTTTTATGATGTCTCTCAATATTTCCTTTTTTAGCAACGGAGACCGAAGTATTACATAACAAACACACATTTTTATCTTTAACTTCTGTAAAAAAGTATTGTTCTTCCCATTCCGAATGAAAGTGGTATGTCTTTACCTTCTTACATCTGCTTGCCATAATATTATTTTTTGTTGTTCACTACTAACCCAACCGCTGGACGTTGGTTACGCGTTCAGTTTTAAACTAAGCGCAATGTCGCCGCGCCGTGCGTATTTATCCCGTTCAAAGCAATCCAGATCGTTCTCGAACACTAACGCACTGGTCCGGCTGGTCGGTTCTAGCCGATTCTAGCCGATTCTAGCTTGATGGCGTCAGCGGCAGATCGCTCGCCGCAACGTTGCCGCTGTTTATGTTTAATATTATGACAATTAGATTTTTTTGTGGAATTTTAGGAAGCTTCTCTGATTTTGTATTTTCGTTGTGAGAGCTACCAGAATTGCCCCCGCGAGCTAACGGTAGCTCGCGATCGACAGGTTGGCGACCACTGACCTAGAGAATTAAGATGTGCGGTATGAGTTACAAGTGAAAATCAACAAGAATTTGAAAAACCTTGAAACCGGGAGGAAAACCGAAACTGCAAAAATGTAAATGAAAAGTGGTGCGATTTCAAATCAGCCCTAATGGAACAAACGAGTGTCATCTTGAAGAAAGAAAAACCCACAAGAAGACAAGAAGAGTGAATAAGTGACGAAATCCTTAGGCTCATAGATAAGAAGAGAAATTTTAAAAGTAAAAGTGAGCAACAATATATAGAAACGCAACGACTAATTCGCAGGAAGATCAGAATAGCAAAGGAAGACTACTATAGGAGAAAGTGTGAAGAAATTGAAGAACTAAAGGCAAAACACGACAGCTTTAACGTATATAAAAAAAGTTATGGAACTCGCAGCCACCCGAAAATATAGACAACCCAACATATTACACGACATTAACGGAATAATTGAACAAAAACTAGAAATATGGAAGAGTTACATTGAACAACTTTTAGGGATGAAAGACTGAAAACTAACCTTGAACATATAGAAGGAGATTTGGGCCCTGACATAAATAAAGAATAAATGTTATACGCACTGAAGATACCTAAAAATAGTAAGACGCCTGAACCAGACCAACTGCCAGCAAACATTTTTACATTAATAGAGGAAGACTAGATCCACATTGTGATAGAACTGTTCAATGCCATATATAGAACAGGAATTATACCAAATAAATGACTGCTATCAACATTTATAACTCTCCCAAAAAAGACGAATGCCAGAAGTTGTTCCAACTACCGTATAAGTTTAATGGCTCATACATTAAAAGCATTCTTGAAGGTGTTCATAACAGAATCTACAAGAAACTAGAAAAAGATATTAATGGCACGCAACTTGGATTCCGAATCGGTCTCGGAACAAAGGAAGAATTGTTTGCACTCAATGTCATTTCGCAAAGATGCCGAGACATAAACCAGGACATATACGCATGCTTCGTAGATTACAACCAGGCCTTCGATAAAGTCAGCCACGACTAACTCATAGAACTATTACTGAGAAAAAAAGTTAAATCTGAGAGACATCAGAGTAATATCAAATCTATATTATGACCAGAAGGTAATCATACGAGTTGAAGATATGATATCCGAAGAAGTTGAAATAAGAAGAGGAGTACGCCAAGGGTTTATTCTTTCATCGATTCTCTTCAATGTGTACTCAGAAGATAATAAGTAAAGCACCCGATGACTCGAAGTCCGAAGGTATCAAAATTAACGGCATCACAATAAATAATCTAGGGTATGCCGACGATACGGTGCTCTTAGCAGAAACACTCACACACTTACAAGCGCTAATTAATAGAACTGCCGAAATAAATGAAGAATATGGGCCAGCGCTAAATATAAACAAGATATAGGGTTTTCCAATAGCGGCGTCAGAACTTTAAAAACTAATTGTAGTCATCTTAGATTGGTTGAGCTTTCCATTTTTTGATAGTTGTGTTCAGTCAACTTTGACAAATCATCAGGGATCATTAAATCTTTTAACACTGTATAGAAACAGTTCGTATTTATTATCAAAATTTCTGTTTCTGTTCGAGCAACGTTCGGCGCTCTACGTGAAGTTTAGGGTCTGTCAGACCACAACTTGCCGAATTTTGCGTAAAGACCAAGATTTAATTCATCCAATAACTGAAGCTAAATTTCCATTTGCAGAGTTGACAGTTCGCTGATTGGACTCTGGAGCAGTTAGAAATCGATCCCCAATTTGGAAAAAAAAGTCATATCTAGCGATTAGGTCTATTTTGGTTAAATGAATTCGTCAAAAAGTATATGTTGTTGAAGTCGTATAGCGTTCCACGATGATTTGTCAAAGTGCAATCAGTTTTTAAAGTTCTGACGCCGTTATTGGAAAACCCTATATATGCTGATACCAAAATCAACTGAAGATAATCGCAATGTATTGCAAAGGAACCCCTATCTGGTGCTTGTTTGTAATTATTTATTTATTTTAGTATAAAAATAATATAAGTTAAAATTACGGGCAAAGATCCTAGTACACACAATTCTCGGTTTATATTTTTATACTGTGCTCAACATTTACCTGTCAGTAAATTAAAACTGGTTAAAATGAACTGTAATAATTAACTGTACAAATAAAATGGTTGAATTATTTAACTGCAGTACCAATTACGCTAGCTCTCAGCAAACACAAAACTTCTTATCTCATGGGATGGGCTCATAAACGAACTATATTCTCAAACTTTAGGTTATTTGTCTCAATGTAGCTCGTTTGTTCGTTATTAGTAGATAAAATTCACAATTTCGTAAATTTACAGATGAACACAAAATGTTTTTTGCGTACAGCGTGAAATTGAACGTTTAAAATCGTGAAATACAGTGAAAACGCATCAGGTAAATTATTTGAATATTCCCGCTTGGCAACTATTAAAACATCGCCTTCATTGTTTCTCAAGATGACGTCAAACTCGCCTTTATTGTTAATCTCAGGATGACGTAGAATGCAGGCCTCTTCGTCAAGGTTTAATCCTTGATTTAAATCGTTTTCCCAAACGCAGACACTCAATTTTTAGATCTATCCTACCTCGTGAAGTTCGCTTCGTTGCTACCTTCGGAGCTGGTCGTAGTGACGCTGCTGGAATATCTCAGGTTGTAGCTGCTTCCCTGCCCGCCAATTTTGATTCGGACGTTCTTGCACTCTCAACTGATGTCCTGGACTGCTAACCTCTGGCTTCCGATAGTAATTTCCGTCGTAGTCAAAGATCATAATTTTCAGTTGGACGGCTACCGAATCCTCGGAGATGAGATTTGTAAAAATGTAAATTTTTCGTTGTAGAAACTGCTGCAAACGTTAGCACAGGTACACTACCACATTGGCAATCAAATGGACCACCTTTTATATTATAAAATGCTCATTTATTATTATAAAACATTAATTAAATGTGGAGCACAAATTCGACAACCTTTCAAATTAATTTTATTTCATTTATCTTTTTGTTTATGACAAAAAAGCATCATGATGCTAAGATACGGTGTTATTCTGCTATTAATTGGAAATTAGGTTTGATACTATTTACCACAAATGGAGTAAAGTTTGATTACATAACTTACTATCTTTTTGCTTATAATTGATATTGTTCTATAGCGTTGCATTCACAAACGTTTTTAATTTCACTGCTCTGCTTTTGCACTGTGTTTTTAATTATTAAAGCAATGATTTTTGAGTTCCGCACTTTTTACGTCGCTTGCTTCTTTTCTATTGCCTCCATTCAGGATTACTCTTTGCAATTTTCTAGATTTTCCTTAATCTTGCTTTACCCTTCAGCTTGCTCACAATTTTCACAGTCCTTTGCTTTTATTGATAACTACGCTCTTTTTATGCACGTAACAACCTTTTTGTGTCAATTACTTTTGTTTGGTCTGGCTTTACATGTGCACAAACCTATAATTTTAATTATATTACTTTATTGACAAGCCAAATTTAAACCCTCTGAAATATTCTTTGCCTGTGCGTGCCTTTATCCGACTAATTACTGTTTCTAGCGTCTCATAATTAATGCATTTAATATTTTTATTTTTGTTTAAAATTGCAATTATATAAAATATCCTAACTCTGTGCTTTATTGATTTGGTTGAATATTTTGTACTGCAAACAAAGCCAAGTTGTGGGCTTATACCATTTCACGATTTCCCCAATTTTTGAGAATTAAAATTACTACGCATGAGTGTTATTTCTTAGCATACGTTGATTTGCTTGCGTTGTCATTTTAGTTATCACAAATTTTATTGCATGACTCAAATCTCTCTTTTAATCAGCCCAATCTGGCATTTAACTTATTTCAACATTCAGTTCAATAACAAATCCTATCTAATTCCTATTCTATCTAAACTAACCTATCCTAACAAGAGTGTCCCAACATTTGTTTGAAACTAACCTAACCTATTCTTCCTACTTCAGGTCATTATACAGAGGAAATCAAAGAGAAGAGATCCATAGGAATAAGACGTAACTCATGGTTGAAGAACCTCAGGGAGTGGTTTGGGTGTACCAATAACCAACTGCTCAGATCAGCAGCATCAAAAATAAAAACCGCCTTCGTGATTGCCAACCTCCGGATCGGAGATGGCACTTGAAGAAGAAGAATGTCCTAATTTAAAAAAAATACTAACCCTAACATAATGTCGGCCCACCTTCAGAATACCATTCCCAGTACTGGCCCACCATAACAAGAAGTCTAGCGACACCACTGATTCATAATAGTTGTATGCAGTCACAATGCGCATAATCTATTGAAAGAAATATCCAATTAATACAACTCATGAAAACTTATGGCAAAAGAAACTTATTTTTGAAGATTCGCTGAAACCATCGAACCCACTCAAAAGCTTTTCAATTCTTTGCAATAATATTCCACACAAACTGACGAAGCAAAGCTTGATATATTTTGTAGTTCTTATATTATCATGTTTACATCCGTCCGACGTGAGATACTGGACTTTTCTTAATTTGTCAGATTGCTTCTAACGTCAACACTCATAATGTCTTCAACAAAATTATGTAGTTTGATGACATCTTAGGGTTGGTCGCGACTGATTGAGAGGTTGCGACAAAAATTTTAAATTTGTTTAAAATTGTCAATGTCGAAAGCAATAACAGAGAAATGTATATGGAATCGTCTTCTACTTCATCTAAAATGTCATAAAAAGCTTTGCCAGATATTGATATGAATGCATAGCAATCGTGAGTGTGAATGAGGCTTCATTAATTTCAGAAATGCAGAATTACATTAAAAATCTATTTCTCAGCTTATTTTCCTTATAAAATTAGAATTGTAGTATCTAAATTGCATCCTAATTATCAAATGCTCAGTTTAGCAATGCGCATTTTAGTCTGAAATGGTTAAGTTTTTTTCATGTAATATCTACGGATTTGCTGTTCAAAATAATACCGGTGCTTAAATACTACAAAATGATAGATGTTCGTTCGTATACGGATTTATAATTAATACTGCATTGTGTCGGTGCGGGGGTGCCTGAATGCAGCCTTATTAATAATGCGCTTGGAACAAGTCATACACAAAATAACTATAAGTACAGTACAGTCACTGTTAGATTATTACTGCATTCATTAGAGTTTGCTAATTACTCCTTGCTTTAATGAATAAGCTCTAATGAACCACTTTCTGTTAATTAAAGGGAGCGCCCGAGACACTGGCAACTACATGAAAGTTGGCAGAAAAGTGCGGAAAGCGGGAGCGAGAGCGAAGATATCGAACCGTCATAACTCAGTTGCACTTTATTTATTATTTTTGTGGGAAATGGAGAATTTTACTGTATTAAGTTTGCGCCACGTCCTGCTTGTCGAGCTCTAATTTAATTCAAGGCGAGGGATTACTAAGCTGTGTGTATTATCGTAATTGGTGGAGTTGGCCAACTTTTTACATATTTTTGTAACGGCAGCGCGACTCGGACTTTTTCCTACTAAACCCACTGATTTAATACGCGAAATTACTCGAAGCGAATTGATGTAGGACCGTTTAGCAATGCACGCCTGAGTGACGTGTAATTTGGCCGCGTAATAAGATTTGGAAAAATCGCTCCGGTTAAGCAAATTACGGAATTTGCACGTGCATTCCTAAGCTTCATGACGAATTGCGCACAGCTCCAGCTATTGTTGGAACATAAATGTTCATTATTATATTGGATGCGTTGCAGCCGAGCGCATTGATTCGTTTCCACAGACGGGGATGCAATTAAGCTCCACTTACCATACATTTTCAAATTGCCAATTTGTGTACATCGCTATCGTTAGTAGTCCGACCATCGACTATTGTGCGCATTGAAAATGATGCAGACTTTTGTTTTGTTTATTTTCCATTTTTGAAATGGGACCCTTCGGCCTCCGCCGCGTTTTTAAATTCGCCGCCATTAGCGCGCGAGACACGCCAAAAACATCTTCGGAATCCCGAATCTAATTTAAATCAAATCCCGGTGCCGGCCGTAACTATTAAAGAAACTTTCGGACAATGGGGCTCTGCGGCACAAAGAGAAGTGTCATTGCCGTGGAGACGAAAATAATGTTAATTAAATTAATTTGAAATCTAGTTAAAAGTGCACATTATAAAAAGTGCCACGTCAAGATTCATTATGTGATGTCGGTGTGACAAGCCCCTAATGAGGGCTCTTGGCGGGTTTTACAACGCTAATTAAGAGAATATGATACTCGTGCTGGTTTTTCGGACAACGACAGCTTTAAACTAAACCACATGTGACGTCTATGACGTCTTTTCATACAGAAAATCGTGATAATGATGAAGAATAGCCCGCGTTCATTTAGATTTTTAATTTTTAAAAATAGTGCCGCCCGTCAGTTATGAAATTTAACTTTGCACTGCCGCTGCACTAATTAATGCGTTGTATGAAGCAAGTAGCACATGAGGTATCATTATTATGTCACAAGTTGAAAAAGTATTATCCAAAAACCTTGAGAGCATGTGCAAAACTTCAATATTCAATTCTTTATTAATTAAAGAAAATATGTATATGTGGTTTAAATTATTTTTATTTTTGAAAGACATTGCTTCACCTTCGATTACGATCGATTATTCTGCGTTGGAAAATTCTTTTAGTTTTACTTTTACATGTAATACCATAATTAAACAAAACTTTTTTGCATACGTGAAGGTTAGCGTTTGGCTCATGCTGAAAGAATAGGGACATATTGATATATTAAAACCTTATTATCAAGCTACAGGCGTCGTGCTGACATAAACAAGACTTCGTTTGAAAGCCAAATGTTGACTGGTTATCGTCTGCGATAAACTATTATAAAAGGCAAAACGAATCGCTTCCGTTGTAGAATTATAGTTAAAAAATATCTACAATTTTGTAGCCACATACCATTTGTATTTCTGCAGCTCAATGGCAAAATTTACTTGAGCATAATACATAACAGAAACTGTAAACCAAAGAAGATACGGTTTTTGATGTTTCATTGAGCTATTTCTGATGAATACTTTGTTACGTCACTTTCATCGTAAATAGGAGAGAAGCAAAGGTAGCCGACTTTTCAGCAGGAGCTGATCGTGGGTCAAACAACTGACTGTAATCTTAAGCTGAAAAAGAAATATGGGTGCCAAGTAGCAGCTAACCCAGCACTTTGCTAATCCAATAAAAGGTACAAGGCGAAAAATGCTACTAACCAATTTCTGAAAAAGAGAGGCAAGGGTACAAATAAAAGTCGCAGGTATAGATAACGAAACAGTATAATTTAAATTAGTCAAAAGAGTACTCGATAGTGAATACACAAAAACACGGCAAACCAGATCAAAATTTCACAGTAGCATATAAGAATCGTTGTAAAAGTCTTAAAAGCCAATAATCAAATTATGAATGTTTAGTATAAATAAGTAGAATAAAAAAATACAAATTGACTGTAAAATTAGCAATTTACATTACGGGTAAGTTACTCGGTAAATGCGCGGTTTCGTATTAAATTTGACCCTAAATCTTCAAATGTAAGAACATTCAGATGTTATCAATAATTAATAGAATGGTCCTACAGATCCCAAGATCCTGATATAGAGTAGGATATTAGACGAGGTTGTGCTGAAAAGTGCCAGGCTTTGGTGCTAATCGAGTAAGTGAGGCCCATGTAAACAATACTGCAGCATATTTAACTATTCAGTAGCGCGCATGCACAGTAACAGAATCGTACGTACGAGAGTTTTCATTCTACGCATTAACAAAGCAGACATAGCGGTGTCTACACCGATGTTCGACAAAGGGAATAACGCGGAGTGATGAAATTCCTGTTCCTACAGGGGAAAGGAGCAAAGGAAGTGCATGAAGAGATGCTTGAAATGTTGAAGGATAACTGTCCCAGTTATTCGTCAGTAAAAAGTGGATATCGATGTTCAGGGCTAGTCATTTCGAAGCAACAGACGAAGCACGGCCAGGACGACCGATTTCTGCAATCTACCCGGGAAACATCGACGCTGTTCACAACCTGATTTTGCAAGACCTGCGCATTTCAGCTAAACTGATAGTGAAGATACTGTACATTTCCCGTAAAAGAGTTTACCATATCATACACGATATTTTGGACATGCGCAAGCCGTCAGCAAAATGGATCCCCAAATGCCCGAATGCTG
Source organism: Agriotes lineatus (assembly GCA_940337035.1). Classification (NCBI taxonomy): domain Eukaryota; kingdom Metazoa; phylum Arthropoda; class Insecta; order Coleoptera; family Elateridae; genus Agriotes; species Agriotes lineatus. The sequence continues at coordinate 109,573,392 of OW679198.1, forward strand.
ATCAAAAACGCAACCGAGTTCATGCTTCACATGCCATTCGCGAGCTGTTTAAAGCAGGAACCGAGGGCTTTTTAGCCCGTTTAGTGAATATGGATGAAACGTGGCTACATCATTACGATGAAACTAAACAACAGTCGATGGAGTGGCGTCACAAAGGTTTTCCGAGGCTACAGAAGTTCAAGATCCAGAAGTTGGAGTGTTGGCGTCAAATTTTTTGGGATAAGGATGGTGTTATCCTCATCAATTATTTGCCAAAGGGGTGTACGATCAACGCCCAATACTACATGTCTCTCTTGGACAAATTCAAGGAGGCGTTGAAGCAGAAACGCCTAGGAAAGTTGACCTGGAGTGTCTTGTTTTTGCAGGACAATGCATCTGCCCATACCGCTCACCACACCCTGACAAAAATCGACCGCTTCGAATTGTTCAACCACCCGCCCTACTCCCCAGATCAGCCCCTTCGGATTACCACCTCTTCCCACAACTGATGAAACACCTGAAGGGTACCAAATTTGGCTCCAATGAGGAAGTCATCGCAGCTACGGAGGCGTTTTTGGAGGGGCAACCGCTGCACTTCTATTTGGAGAGGTTAAGAAAACTAGAGAAGCGTTTTGCTAAATGTGTTAGCTTGAGGGGGAGTTAGTTGAATAAAATGTGTTTCACATTTCGCTAGCACGTTTATTTCTACGTAAAGCCAGGATCACATCCTCGTATAACATGGAATATGCTTAGTAAATATTTAAAATACTAGTCGATTTCAATACGTTGGGTAGAGCGAATTAAGTAACGCAATACCTTGCAAGTAGGGAAATGATTGCGTTTCATTTAAACAAATTATTCAATCAATAACATGAAGTGAATATCCAAATCTTTAAATGCCAAACTGTATGCAAAATAAAGACCAAAATTAAAAGTAATAATAACGTGGATAGTACGTGAGACACATCCCAAAATTTCCACATCTAATCTTTGACAGATTAAAAGAAAACAGTAATTTAAATTAGATGGATAATTTGCCCTAAAGAGGTAAGTCCTACGATATACTGCATTTATGCAATCATAAATAACATCTGATATTTGTCTAACACATTAAAATCTAACGCGAAAGTACACACATTAAAAAGAATCCCATATTGCAGGTTAGAATGAAGTCCAATCTTTTAACTCAAGGAAAATAGAGTAGATTACACAGACCTTCTGTAGCCGTTAAAGAAGCCAAGGTTTAATCGAAAGTTCTTATGCACAAACGCAAGGCGAGCAGGTTGCAATAACTCGAGGACAAATTTCTCTCGCCCGTACTAAGAAGAGCTAAAACGAATGGAGCGACATAGAATTGAAACAAATGATAAAAAAGGACTACCATTAAGATGTTCTGCTCCATTTTCAGGTGGTGACATGTCCTTGCTCAGGTAAAATCAAGAACCATGTCTGATTTTGAGAAAAAATATCTTATTCAGGAACTCCATGAATATCCCACGAAAGACATCGCAACACCAAAGTAATCCTCAATGTAGGATGATAGCAAAAATCCCAAAATAAAATTGAACGTTTGACTTCACAAATGTAATTAACAAAGCAACCCTCCTGCAGCAGCACACAATAGCAAATAGTTGAAAAGATAAGCTACAGCCCAAATTTGATATACCTTGAGAAATACAGGGTAGGCAACCAAAATGCCTTGCAGCTTGACATGTTGTAGAAAATAGCGTAGAATTATTTAGGAAAACTAATACATTGAAGTATGAAACTTGACTTTAGTTTAATTAGATTGTAGATAATATTTGATTTATCAAATATAGGGCAATTAAATACGTAAATACTTATAAATGGCTTTTGACCCGTAACAACTTTTTGAAAATAGGCGTTTTCAAATAAATTTGAACGATTGTCATTTAGGGCGAAATTACAATGCCAAATATTGGTGCTGTTTTGCAGACACCTGCTACAATTTACTCACAAATAGTTCAGTCGTAAGACAGATGTCATGTGTTCTCGTTTCAACAAGATTGTGAACATGGCTAGCTTTGAAATGGTAACATTCCCAACATGCAATGGGCACGAATGGCGGGAAATATAAATTTTGTAATGCACTGGCAAATGCAAAATTTACAATACGGACCTCGTTCAAAAATAATGAATACGAATGAAAGTGACAGCTTTTAAAATATAACGTAATGTATGTAAGCGAAAAACAAAGAACGGCAAAGTTTGGAATATAAAAATTCGAATTTCGAATGCAGCAAGTATTTTGCAACAATGGATTATTATTAGAGCGCGGATTCGTAGCTGTTATGCTATACGTAATAATTAATAGTTGAACAGACACTTTTGAAGTAACTAAGAATAATGAAGAAAGCCTTTTTGACGTTTTTCATTCTTATTTTGTGGTTTTTGCCTTAGTACATTTTAATTTGCTTTAAATTTTGTAATTTACATTAAAAAATCACCCAGGATCTAATAATTTATTTTCAGTTTCCTGGTTACCTAATTATTTATTGTAGATTTTGTTATATCAAAATGGAGACTATAATAATAGGTGCAGACAGGTGTGACAAATATAGTACGAATTTCAAGACAAACATAATCCCTCCCGCCCTACAGTTTTTTACAAGCATCCACATTGTACGGTCCATACCAGCCGATTAGCAACATCAAATAAAAAATCCAATAATAACTAGATAGGGAACATGGCTAGCACAGTAGTATGCCAATACTTTTAAAGAAATTGTACTTGATTTCTCTGTATCGATATCCCAATCGATTAAAGAATGTCAAAAAGTCTTGAAAAATAATTATGTTCAGTAAAACTTTGGCAATTCTTAAAGCGAACTATAAATTTGTAACCGAATCCATCAAAAACAATGAACACAAAGAACTTACTTTGGAAGAGGCTATTGAAATTGTAGATATATTTGCATTAAATGTGCAGGACAAATTGTAAATGAAAAATTAACTAACGTATTGTCAAAGAATGATAGCTACACATTTTGGAAAAAATATAGCATCTTAGAAGGCGACATCACCGAAGATTTGAGCTTGAAGTATCATTTATGAAAATTAAAGTACGCACCAATTACAAGAGTATATTTGGAACGGAGCTTTTCGCAATTTTAAAACATATTAAGTGATCAAAGGAGAAGTTATTCATTTGATAATCTATTAAAAACATTTGTTTATTAGCTACTGTAGAAATGAATCACAATAAGTATTCCATTGTTACTGGTATGTATTAAATAGCAACTGTGAATATCTGTATCAGTTAAACATATTTATTTTTTAGGTTAAAAAGAAATGTTCAGTTTTGTTTAATCGGAAAACTATGTTTTTGTTTATAACCAACATTTTCATATACGGGTTGCCTAAAATTGTACGAAACATTGCAATCCCAAGAGTTGGAAAAGATTCAAATACTATGCGCCACAAGAGCAACCGAAATGGAAAATACAATAATTACTTTGGTGGCTAGGCAACAAGTACAATAGTATATGTACCATCTTGTTTTTCTTGGTAAAATGTATATCCATTACTGTCTAGCACACTTATGTGTTTTACAATTTTAGGCAACCAGTATATAAAATTTCTAAATTTTACTGACAATTTTTAATGTTTATTTTAAGATTTGAGTGCCTTTTTAATGCTTATTTATCTATATTTTTAAGAATTTAAGCGTTATTTTCTATTTTTGTGCTTAAACGTCTGTGTTTTAGTTATTATACTTCATTGTTGTGGAACAAACATTATAGCAGGAAACGTAACAAATGAAATTTTAACATACTATCAAGGGAAAATAATAATAAGGGGCTTCATTGTCACGTGAACAAATTATAGAATATTATAGTGCAAACAAAAAGATGTGACACCACTAAAGCTAGTTACTTACGGTACAAGCGAATAAAAAGATATTTTATCCATAAGGGAATACTTTAGCTCACGAGGCAAAACCGCCCTTCTTTCATAGACTATCTGGTATCTCTGAAATGGAAAATGTTTAAAACATTTCGCTTTGTATTTAAACTTCATCCAATCTATTAAATCGTAAATTGAAGAAATTACAAAAAATCAAATTTCAATCAATTAAAACACTGAAATTTTCGAATTTTGACCATAAGATAAGAACTACGTTGCAATTTCTCCACACCAGAGAGATGTGGCAATTTTTGATAACACCCCTGCGACAATTCCCCTGCATTTTTTAGGTTTTGGAGAATCGAAAGGACACCTAATTTTTAGGTATATTAAACAATCGTTGATTGATTTCAAGTGTTGAAATTGTATTTGAAGAATAGTCTACCAGAAAATACATCGACCATGTCAAATTGTCCGTTAGAAGTTTTTGAAAAGTGCCTGAGAGAGCGTAGTGAAAGGCAATCTTGGGATCTTACTACCGAGCATTTCATATATTTAGTGACGATTTGATGTAATTTTCAGGAGAAATGATGCTTCTGCCTAAAATTATTAGACAAAATCAATATGATGTTGACCAGTTATAAAAAGTATCAAAGAGTCACGTTTTCTAATATCACTAATGTGAACAAATAATACAATACAAATAAAGGAGAGAAACGCGTAATTTTTAGCAAGGTGTGAATTTGAAACGCTAAAGCGAAGTCCGAAGACTACAAATACACAGAAGGGAAAATGGTATATACCATTTTTCCACGACCGAACAGCAAGAAAGAAGTATTTTCTTAACTAAAGCATTGCTGTAGATCAGGATTATGCTGCATTATTTAGCAGCATCTTATTTTACGAACACCATGACAACGGACATTTTTGTTTTCTTTCATATTGTTCATTTTTCCCTTGAGAGAAAATGTGTTCTTTCTGTCACAATTTTTGTAAAGAGCCGATAACATATCATTTAGTTAAGTCGCACACCTGGAGTAGAAATGTTTATGTCCGCACATTTCTAGGTGACAGCACAATGCAGAACAATAAAAAGGAAGAGACAATTGTTGCATATTCTTTGTCTCCAAAGCGCCCTTTAATGGTTATATATATATAGTAATGACGCTGAGACGAGAAAATTCTCGATCTCGTCTCTTCTCATCTCGAAATTCGAGATCGAGATTGATATTTTTCTATCTGGAATTGTAAATACGAGTTTATCAAAATTCGCGATCCCTTTCAATAGTATTTGTAAAACTCACATAACAACCAAATAGAACAGTGTTATAGCAGATAGTTTTAATTGTTTATAAAACGTTCACAATGGTTGTTCTAAAGTAAGCCCAACCTCAATATGGCATGCACAATTGCACAGCACATATTTAAAACGAAAATCGAAATTCCCGGTAACGGATATTATCGAGTGCTGTAATGGATATTATCGCACTCTTTTCATATAATAAATACATTGAACCAGAATTTATTGATGAAGATAATATATTGAACAATACACGTTCGCTTATGGCGCATAACGAAACTCGTTTAATTGCAAAAAATCACGGCTTACCGCCTCGTTTTGGAAATCAAACTCGTTTCGTTAAGATGCTCATAATCAAGCTTGTACCGTTAATAATGTTACGATTTGCGTTCTTGAGTGAAAATGAACTATATGCGGTTGTACGAATAGACTTTACTTTAGTTAGCCATAAGCAATTTGTATCGTAAATATTTTAAGGTAGAATTTCGTAGGCAAAATGGTCATAATAAAGTTACAACAGGCGAGTATTTAGCCGGTATTTGAATCGTGATTTTCTCTGGGAAGATGGAAATATTCAAATCGTACGGAATGGTTAAGGGTAAATTTATGCAGCGTTTACCTCGTAAGCCGAAAAATTGGGCGAAGCTAAATTATTAGTACCTGATCAGAAGTGCAACTGGGATTCTTTCCGAGGTGTCCACCGCTTGACAACTTTTAGCGTGCGAAACCTTCAAGTTTGTAGAATTCATATGGCTATTATGGATTGTTAGAAATCCAAAATTTAGAGCTGCTCTGATAGGCTTATTAAAAATTTTGAGAACGCCTACCGAGTTTTCTTGGTCAAACTGGACTTAGAATTTAGTTAGTTAATAAGTAACGGTGTTAAACTTCAGTTGTTCTGTAAACGGCAGAAAATAAATGCAAGTATTTGTCCTTAGGTGTCTTATTAATCTCGCAACAGACGCTTTAGTCTTCCTGTACAAGTATATTTTGACTAAAAGGATTGCCAGTTACCTTAGACGGCGACGATATCTATAATGCTATTTTTCACTGCTAAGTTGGTTAGCGTCCCATTCAATGAGTCCATTTACGTAATATTAGCATAATGTGCATTCACCTGTATAACCAAAATATATGTATCGTCGCGACGAAGTGGATAAAATTTTACTTTATCGTCTGGCATACTAAATAACTATTTCATCACCAGTTGTGAAATATTTTCATATCATATCTAGTTACGAAAAGTGCGACGAGACAGTTTTGAAAAGTTACACTTTATATGTCAATATTACAAATACATATCTATTGGTACCTTTAAACTTCTCCATCGTCAGATTTACTTCGTTAGATATTAAAAATAAAAAATTAAATATTCTTAGTTTTGAAATGTCTTTTCTTTCTATTCAAATAAAAACGATACAAAATTTGTACAATCAAATTTCCAACTGGTACTATCTTTTAAAAGTAGAAAAAACACAAAGTACATATTAAATTAATCACTGGGTTTATCAACTATTTACTAGTTTACTATTAAATATAATTTGAATGAAATGCAAATGCTTTAATCGAACCTTCGCACCACTATGCAATTAAAATTGCATGTTTTAAATAGTCATTCTGATATTGTTATACCATTTTAATATCCAAATTTATCTTGTTAAATGGTAAAAACAGTTCAAAAATTAAATATTATAAAAACGTGAAGTAGTGAAATTAATATTTTTAAAATGTGGCAATGGTAATTAAAAGTACAAGCATCGACTATAATAAAAAAATTAAATTATTTTGTAGTTTTATCCAATATTTTCTATTTTCTCAAATTCGGAAGTACTAGAAACTTCCACCTGCTCAATAAATCGGGATCGGAATTTATGTAGTTATAAGTTACAAAATTTTAATGTATGGTTTAAATGTGTGCCAAGAATAAGAAATCCAAATTGCAAAACAAGCATCTTTTATTTTACAAAAATTCTCAATCAGATTATGTGCGATTATATGAAACAAACGCCAGCATCTATACCTAAAATTTTAAGTTTATACGCAATTTCCTAAGTGAATGATCGACCTTTGTCTAATATTACAAAAAAACTAAATCTAGGTAAAAGCACAAGCTAATTTATGTTACGAAAAATATGTATTAGAAGTACAAAAAATATTAGGCGTAACGTTACAAAAATTTTATTCAAATGATAGCCGAAACAACATTTATTTAACTCAGTATATCCGGTGTACACCACTGTACAGTACCTAATTTAATTTAGCCGTGTTGAATTACGCATACAAGCAAAGAGCGAATAATGTGCCTATATAAATAGGTCTGGCACACATACCAGTTTTTACCTCAAACAAATAAAATTACAATAGCGCCTCATAATATATTTCAAAAAATATCTCTGCCTATCAGGCACGTAATAATAGCTCCTGTCTCATATCTTGTGCGTTTTGCAGATCCCTGGAATCCCGCTGTCGTATCTGTAAAAGGCTGAATTTCATATTAACTTTGTCATACGTATTTTTCTTGGTGGTCCAGCTTTTAGCGCAGGAGTATTTCGAGGCATCGTGGAAGCTTCCCTCTTTTTACTGGGTCCACTTCAATTAGTTATAATGTGATTTGGCCGGGAGAAAAGACTTCGTTATGTTTTGATGAGGTTGACCATTCTTCTTTTCTCTTGCGCCCGACGCTATCACAGACGTCCCCGTGCTTCATCGCTTTTCAGCCTTACAGGAGGGCGCCCTGGGGGCGGAATGAGAGCTAATCGCCCCTCGCTCGCATTACGTCGCAGATCGAACAAGGCGAAGGCTTGGACTTTGAATACCCAAGCTCGTTAAAAAATTTAACTTCCTAATGCGAAAAAGCGGCGTTTAGTCTAATTGGAATGACTATGAACGCTAAACGATGCTCACGGATGATAACAAGGATGATACTCGGGTATCGGCGATGTGTAGATGATAGATATTGTACGAGACGAACATCTGCAAGAGAGGAATCTTTAGAATACAAATTGCTTGTCATGGCGTACTGATTGTATCGGCGTATAAACTCAATTACACATTCTTCTCTTTTTGTACAGTCATTTAGTGGTATTAACATGTCAGTGCCACTAATAAGAATGTAAGTGAAAACGCTCAATATTGACAGATAAGGCGTTACACATATAATCTCTTAATTCGTGGTTAACCTAAGCGTTAGTGTGTGACCACCCACTAACTAAAAATAGATACAAATTTTAAGTACAATATTTTAATAGTGGCTCCCAGCTAGAAATTATTTCCGTCGCCAGATATTGATTAAACTTTAAAAAACTAAATTAAACCCACAAACACTCCATAAAAAATAAACGCAGTAAAATTATTATTAATATGAAATTTCAACCTGCATCGTGCAATGATAAAAATCCTGGTAATTAATTAATAAAACGTTGAACGTTTTGAGAGTTGGGAAACTACAATAATAGATATCTAAATTGTTACTACAAAAATCATTATAAATAATTTATACTTATAGGTAATAATTGCTAGAATCGCCAATGTGATTTTTTTCATAACATATTATTGTTGAAATTAAAACATCTAATGTCCCTGAGTAAGTTTACAATATTATGTTCAAGAATGGTTTACATCTATGTCAAATATATAAGAAACTATACGTAACAGATGCATGTCAAACTAGCAAAAGACATTTCTCCAGAGAAACATACAGGGTGCCGGACGTTTGAGGCTCAGAAGTGGAATCTAGATTATGTAAGAAATAGGGTTACGGCCAAATTGAAACCAATTTCTATTAGTTACTGATATAATGACAAAACAATCAAATTTTAATTTCTTACTTCCGTATATTTATTCATTATCTTACATGTTTTTCAATAGCGTATTATTAAGGCACTTTTTTATGTCGAACTCAATTATCTTATTGAAATCTGAATTGTCGATTTCCGACTGGTATTCGGATAGAATATGAAAAAGTAGAATCGGAATCTTTGAAAAACCAACCACAACCACTCGTAAAAAACAAAGACAAAATGGCGAACACATTTTAAAATTATTATTTTAAGCAACATTTTAAACGCTGTCTATATTCATTTGGCATTGCTAAGCTGAATATTTTCAGCAGGTTTTTTATAGGAACATTTTTTTCTTTCATCTTTAGATCAAGTTTTTTATTCTAATTTCAACAATGTATGGACAATTTGCATTTTTGTTAAGTTTTGAACATTTCAGTTTAAAAATAAAGTTTTATAAGAGTGTCGTAAAAATTTAAATTAAAACATAGCATTAGATCAACTAATGCTATTGTCGCAATTAAACAAAAACTGTTTTGATTTATACAGACTGAGTACTAAAAGTACCACTTAAAGATGTTTACTTAAGAAAAAAAGATAGACGTGTTACAAATTGATTATTATTCAAATAGAATGTGTTTAAGTGCTGCCAAAAGCTATCTCGAACAATGCCTAGAAAGACTACAGCCACAATAATTTCATTTTTTATGTTTACACTGAAATATCGAAGTTTAGAACATCGGGGGCAATGATATGTACCTAAAGTTGCAACACTGCAGTTTTGCTGCGGTTAAAGCCACACCGTTATGGAGTCAAATTGTAACAGGACTTTTAGTTGGGGGTCAGATTGTAATAGAGCATCTCCTACGTTGATACGTTGTTATTTACCCCAGTCATAGTTAAGAGTACCCCTGTTGAATGGAATCAGAAGTTCACCTTTACTCGCGCTAAGCTGAAAATATTCTTTTAAAACAATTACTTAAATTAAAATCCAATTTTCTTACAAGCAAATCCATAATACATAGCTATATTAACCTATAAAAAACAACGCAAGTTAGTAATAAATGTAAATACTGAAACACAAAGGAACAGCTGTTTCTACGCCGCATTTAGTTCAACAATAATGTCAATCTAGGCGCAAATACTGTTTCAATTTTGCACTTATTTTGGGGAATAATGCTAAATCATTCCGACAGCTGCTTCAACGACGACTTTGTGCTGGCAGCACACTGCTATGTGCACAGTGCACACCGACCAATAAAACGCCAAGAATTACTCAGTCTCTGCTCCGGCTGTAATGACCGCTGGCAAATGACTTAATTTGGCCTGATTCACCTACCCTGAATGACGATTGCCGCCTACTGATTGGGCAATACCTAAACTTGGCCCTCACAGCACTCCAAGGCGATACCTGGCAGTTTCACCTCAAGCAACTGTATTTTGGTGCGAAACATGCAAAACACGCTGGCGCGCGTCTCAAACTCATAATGACGCATTTAAAGCTAATTATAAATATATAACAACAAAGGAAAATGAAGTCAGATGTACAAATCGGTTGTATATTGAAATGTTATTCTAAACACGCACAGGAGAGTCAGGTCAAGTTTGTATTTCAATGTTATAAAATATCTTAGATATGTATGGTAATATTGCTTTGTCAGTTCGTCAATTTAAAATAAATTATGTCAGTTACACAGTAACCATTTTGTGTCTAGATGAACATTATTAGGTACTGGAAGTCGCAAACAATTTAGGAAATGACCGATATAGGATGAGGCATCCTAGTTAGTCCTTACATTTTCGACGTTTGTCAGAACTCAACTGCTGGACTATTTCGAAAATCTTCCACTAGGCCGTTTACATAAATTGCTCCCTCACACAATACACCAAAAGTTGTCAATGTTCTCAACGAATATTTTCCCAATCAGTGGATCATAAGTAATGGGTTTGTTTCATGTCCTGCAAGATATCCTGTCATGTTCGTGTTTCACTTCTTGTCGTGGGGTACATTGCGAACCATAATTTACGATACAGTTTCGGTGAATAGTGAAGAGCTGCGGAACAATATTATAAAAGTAAGAAACAGAATAATTGCACGTGCAGTGGGTTATGTATAAAAAGAACCAGTGCCCAATTCAAATATTGATTGGAATTAACTGTGCTACTAACGATTAGTGATTTGGTTTCTGTGTAAACGTGCAAATATTAGGGGAGTAGCTGCCCTCTTTCTAGATATTGTTCTTGATATCTTTCGGCAGCGCTTATATAATTTTTATTTTAAGTATAATACATTTCCAACGTGGCTCTCTTCTCTAGTAAGCGACATCTTTAAGTTGTATTTCTAGTAGGTACTAAGTTAAATGGTTTTTGTTTTATTGCTGCAATAGAATTTGTTGACTGCAAGTTGTTTTAATTGAAATTACGTGATGTACGCCTTTCATGATAATCCTATAAAATTTCAAATGTTTATCTAGAATGGTAAATACTTGAACAAAGTGAAAAGTATCACATTGTTGAAATCAAACTTTAAAAAAAATGAGTTAAATATAAAAAACCACAGTAATCGATGACGCATAGAATTTTAATAAGATGTTTAAATTCATTATAAAACAACGTGTCCGAAATATTTAATTTAAAAACGCAGAAATTTAAAAAAATCCAAAGCTCGGTATGTTTGTCGTTATACGAGTGACTAATAGAGATCGCTCAAATTTGTTTTCCAATTATCATACAGCATAACATTTTACAAATTAACGGTTTTCGTAGCTCTTAAATAAAATCCGAAAATCCGGCACCCCGTATATAACTAGATAGAAATTAAATTGCTTTTTTCTACGGTCACCTCTAAAACTGACTATTAAAAGGTCACTGTCAATGCGAAAATTTAGCAATTCACACATTTTCTCCTTAGTAACCATTTTAACATCGCAACCACGTAAATGAAATAATCGCGTCACTTCATTTTACTTTACGCATCGCCATGGCTAACCTGATTATTATTGTAATTCGTCATTTTTCTGAAACTAGCTAAAATTATTGACAATTGCATCACGGCGCGTCCATCATCACGCAACAGTTTTATTGAGTTTGTGAGTTTTTGTGAAGTTGAAGATGAAATCTGAAGATAATTGCACCCCGCCTGAAGTATTTGAAACGGCCCAGACAGCAACCAATGAGTTATTGCCGGCCAAATCGCGCGGCCTTTATGAACGGCCAACGACTTCATGAAATGGTGTGAATCGAAATTTCAATTTTGTCATTTATTTAGAACCGTAGGAAAAATTTTGTATGTATTTCGAGTGTAAAGAGCTATTTTGGTATTCGGTTACTTTTTCGCGCCTCGCTACCGCTCGGCACGAAACTCGCATCCTCATACCAAAATGGCTCTCTTTACACACTAAATACATAAATATCTATTATGTGATGCTGAAAGAATGGTTTTGTTATAAGTAACAAACGTTTCTGTTGTAATTAGATATAGTTAGCTTTTGAGCCCACCACATAGGTGGCCTTACTCTACTTAAAATAGCCCTTTAAATTCGTTTTACTAAAATTGTATTGTCAATCAAAAGGTTACAGAAGAAAATGTTTTCACGTCTTTAATAGTGAGTGTTTAAAAGTATGTACAATATAAGCAAAAATACCTTAATACTGCTAATAATACTGAAACATGTTACTGGTTAGGACACATCAAATAGTTAAAAATGCAAAGCTCTCCCTAATCACGCCTCAACTGTCCTACAACAGATAGTTGACCGACTATTGCTCAGGGAGATGGGGTGATTCGAATGCAACACGACGTTAATTAACTCAAATAGATAGCCAAATATGACACAACTAAAGCTTGTCTGTGTTGGTAAATGGATATCAAACACTTAAATGGCGTGCGCGTTCTGAACGCGCCACGCTGTTCTAATTATATACACAACAACGCAAATATAGGTTACTGAAACCTGGATTAAATTATTATGTTATTGATGCGTAGCATTGTATAATTTAGCGATTCACAATACTAAATCTAGTTTGCAATACTTGTTCGGTGGTCGGCGCAGCCTTTATTCTGAGTAGCTGAAAAGTGTCTCGCAAGCAACGCTAGAAGTGGCTAAGAAGAATGGGCAGCTTCGGTTGCTAGTAGCGGCAATAACGAACGGCCCCTTGCCAGGGCGTTTACGACAGGGAGATGATTCCTTTAGCGATGGTGGAAACGACAGAGGGAATGGCCCCTATGGAAGGACAGGAAAAATTGCCCCTTTGGCAATGGCGGATACAGAAAATAGATCCCCGCGTGCTGGGATTAATGGAGGCGGCGTTTCAACGATTACCTACACCGCACCTCTTCGAAACTTCGCAACAAAACCTAACTCGTAATAGAATCCGTGACGACGGTTACTGCACTCATAGCTTCGATACGACCAAGTAGGTTATTAGCACTGTTTATACTGCCCGGGATCACCAGAGACGCATCCCCTGATATTAGAAAAAGGGAAACGACACAACCACTAGATACTTATTCGAGCCACGAATCAAGGTAGGAGACGCACGTGTGCCTCTTGTACGCTCCGTCTAACTTACGTGCAGACATCGCTATCTCACAAGATGACGCCAGAAATCTCACGCTCTGCGCAGCTACAAGAATATGCAGGTGTCAGCCTGAAGAGACATGCTGGAATTTTGGCACTCGAGAAACTATGTCCTCGCACAAATCAAGCCGTTATGCTACATTTCCTTAAACGCAAGCGTCGCATGGCACACCTTTAGAACGGATTTTACGGGCAACAGCAAAGCGTGATTTTACCGGAGAACGGCAATTCTGAGGACCGCGAGAGATGTCGCTAAAGTTTCTTGTTCGAACTATTATTGCCCAAATGAACCTAATTACGGCGAAAAAACTGCCTATTTTGAAAAGGAAGTGCGGATTGATCCTGTCCTTATAAACAGCAAACGGAATCATTTAGCAATGAGAATTCCGTATATTAATTCGCAACGAAAAAATTGCAGTAGGTAGGATTTGAAGCGCGGCGTCTTTTACCTACCTACACTTACTGAATTACTACCTTAATTTTCCCTGGGTTCGCTAGCTGATTCAGTCGGTATGCTTATGAGACTCTTTTTTATATTAGCAGAGTGGCTAAGGGTAGCTAATATTATTTGAGACCACCTCGTAGACACTTGAAATGTTGTACTTACCAATGCAATCGCTAATGACAATAAAAAGCCTGACAACTTACAAAGAGTACATATAATCTGCAAACAAATACACACAAGAGAATACATATGAGTACATACAAAATACGGCGCTCACACGCTACATATATGCGAATACTACAAACAGATAGGTAGCAGTTCATTAATCGACGCAAATTTAAATGGCGTGCACTAATAAACTTATCACGACGCTGTTCCTTCTTGAAACGTGTCCGTAACCTGATACCGGCCTTTGAAGATAGTGCGTGAACGTTGAGATGACGTAACCGTGGAGCTCGAACAGCGGTAACAAACACAAGGGTAACGGCTCCAGCTGGTGCAATAATATTTCACTTGTACGGTGATTATGGCTATTAACTAACCTGGCTTTTGGGTGCCTTCCCGCTGCTCTAGTCATCTACAAAGGCAGGTGCTCCTCCTATGGAGTCGCCACGATAGTTGTTTTCTAACAAGACTGCAACTGCGGCAGGATCCGGACACTTTTGGCCCTGGCTTCTTCTTTAGAGGTACAATGAGCTAGCGGCAGATTATTGCCGGCCACAGTACACTATATGTTGCGCTGTTCTTAGCCCGCTTCGTGTCACTGGTAATTCACGAGTTTGTTAGCGAACTCGCAGAAACCGCACTGGTACACGATCTGGCTGCCAATTCCCTGATCCGCCCTCTTTACCCTCTGGGGCGCGAATGCCTCATACGCCGGACTTTGGCGCCAATTCTACATCTTGCAGGCGTCCAGCCTTGATTCCTTATCGGCCGGTTATTTTCGTGCAAAAACTGCACTGTTAACAAATTCCATCACGAGCTCGCGGCGCACCACACTTATAGTTATGGACCGCGTATGCATTAAATATCACTCTGTATTAACCGACTACGTGTATAAATAGAAGAGCAATTACTGCCAGGCTTTGTTGCTAATTAGCATACAATAAAGAGATAAAATTTGAATAAATACAGGTGGCACGAACTGACCCGTTTCAGATTCGAACCTGCGTAATCCGATTGTTAGTCAGTCGCTTTAACCAGTTGCCTACAAAGGCGTACACATCATGCTTGCTTGTCGCTGCTCTGTACAAGTAACACGACTGCCGATCGGACGAATTGCTTCCGATCATTATCGATGAAAAGGTGACGCAAAGATGCAGGGACAACGTACGATTATATATAGGGATACTTAAAAGGTATACTACATATTAATTAATAATATGAATAAAATGTAATAAAGTTTTTAATTAGAAAAACTGTTGCAAATATTTTAGAACAACTATGTATTAGAGGTCATCCCACATATTACTAAATAAATGGTTTTAGACTACAATTTATAGAATGTTTTTGCCATATATGTCGATCTGTTTCTTTAGTATAATTTGAGCGGCAGTTTTATTAAGTTGTGATTTTCAAAATTTTACATTTAAAAACTACTTCCCTAGCCTGAAAAGGTAAAAGAAACTGTTACAGATATCTACGTAATTGAAATTAAAGATTAAGTTGATATATCATACACTTTTTGTATTTCCTATTCTCGATATAATAATCCAAGGCTTAATACTCTTAACTAGATTTGAATGGATTTCTAAGCGGATTTGTTTGATATTACTGTTATTTGTGTAACAAGTGCGTAGGAAGGTGTTGATGGTGCGCACTTTCAAGGTTGAAATAATTATTTTCCAAATAATTCCATTCTAACTTGCAACGCATAATATCTAGAATTACAATATATTTTGTTAAAATACATATCGATATCGATACTAATTAGTATTTTGCACCATACCGTAAGACGTCGTCTCTCCAAAGCCAGGTGATAGCGATTTTCCCGGGATCAATAACAAATTTATATTTTTTTTGTAATTATAAAAATTGGTGAAAAATAACCGGACAATTTTTGTTTTTGTGGAAGTAGCCATAATATTTTGTTTAAAATCAAACAAATTCAACTAGAAAGAGTATCCAGGATCACAGCCTACATTGACTGTGTTCTAAAATCATTAACAAACAGTGTAATTGCATTATTACTCATAATATACAGTCGCGGCCAAAAAGACCGGGACACTTTTTTGACCTAATTTTCAAAATGCGAAAACAAGTGCTGACACTGACATTTATTAATTAATATTGTCAGTGTCAGCCATTGTTTTCGCATTTTGAGAGTTACGTCAAGAAAAGTGCCCCGTTTTTTTTTTTGGACGCGACGAAAAATTACAGAACTCGCCCATGTAAATATGCCGCGGCATGCTCAGACGTTATTGTAAAAAAGGTTTTGTATTATATTTCCGAAAAAAATAATAAATAAAAACTGTACATTGGTATAGCAAACATTTTAAGGCCCAATATAAATATAGAAAAAAATCAAACAAGAAAAATATTTGAAGAATAAAAATATTCATTATTCCGCCAGCGGAGTAAAACTATTTGAAAACTTGACTAGCTTTGGAATATTTTTGACATTGGCCTTTTTGATTGTCGAGAACTGACGTAGATGTCAATTATCGATAATCATAATTTTTGAAATACAATTTGTATTTATATTAATTCGGTCGTTTGAAAATAAAATAGCATATGCTATTCGGAGTAAAAGTGGCTTTGTGTGCCTCGCCTGGACTTGTCTGACTCGCTAGCGCTCGTCAGTCAAACGGGTCCGGCTCTCGCCACATAAAGTATCAGTTTTACTCCTAAGAATATAATATACTATTTCTATTTTCATAAATTAGCGAGATGTAGGCACAAAACGAAAAGTAAAAAAGTGGACGTGACTACCTCCCTGGACTTTCCCATACTGGAAACTGTTCATATCGTCTTTATTCAACAGTCTTTACAACATATCAAAATTTCAACTCGATGACTCACGTCTTCACCGTGATAAGCGTTTACACTTTCAAGTAAATTGCGGGTAAATATAAAAGAACTAGTGAGTCACCCGAACTACGTTTCGGTTCGCAAAATTAAGAGAGATTCATTAATATAAATTAAAAAAAAAGATGCATCGACGGGATCGAACCCGAGGCTCCCGCGTGATAGGCCAGCACGCTTACCGCAGAACCACACTCTCCTGTTTGAATAATGCGCTCACCCGAGCTAATACTAGACAGCAGTAGGCGCTCCGCTCTGCTGCCTAGAGAAGTTAATTAAATTATACTGCTGCCTAGAGAAGTTAATTAAATTATAACTGTTTCGCACTTTTTTGTAAATAAAAACCGGCCTACGATATAAGTCTGAAAATTAGCAAACTTTTAAGCCATCGTACAACTTAATCGGTCCAGTATCTTCGGAGGAGATAGCGAACAAACATAGTTACACGCAAACAAAGAGAGCTACGATTTTATGTTATAAGATGTGTAGTTCAAAACGTGACCACCGAGCTTCTGTAGATGGCGCCAAGTGGACAAGCCGCCACTGTCAGTTTATGTATTATTTTCCTCAAAACGGCTGTAGCACCGAGGTGAAGTTTTCTAAGTACCTGGAAATTATATTTTGTAGGGCATACAAAATCGATTTTTTTATTTTCGCGGAAAAAGATTCTTTGACGCAAAAATATAACAACCGTTAGAATAAAAAAATTATTTTTCAAAAATAGAGGGGGGAGAGGGCCGGTGCGCTTACATATATCCACGAGTGTAATATTTTTTTACATATTCATATGCTCCATTATGCACTGAGCAATGCAGTGAAAACCCCAGCTACCTATCTTGTTTTGTTTATTAATTAAAGGGGTTTAAATTTTCAAACTTCAAAGCTTCGTAGAGGGCGCCACAGATAATTCATGAGATTCTTTAAAAAACAGATCGATAGCCCTTTTCGGGGTATATTAGTGTATGAAGTTTAAACAAATTCCTGTGGGCAGTTTTTGAGAAATGATTTTTAGAAAATTTCCAAAATTTTGAAAATTTGTAATTTAGGCCCCTTAACATTTTTCAAAACACTTTTTATATCACCTCATGTTAGTCTTCATATACTATTCAGAAAACAAAAATCAATTGAATCGATTCATCCGTTTTTGAGTAATAGGGCGTTAAAGTCAAAATTTTCAAAAAATCATAGCGCCCTTCATTTTAAACTTAGCGAGTTGGGCAAAAAACTAACAGATTTGTCTTATGGCCCTCTATCGTTATCCGCGATAAAATTTTCAAAATTTTAATCACGAAAACAGTCGTACCAAAAAAACATGCGTAACTTCCGCTTCCGGTTTCGGATTTTTTTGAAAAGCTTATTTTGTCGATGAATTTTCGATACACCCCCGCATTCCAAAGCGCATCAAAATCGGAGCAATACTTTCGGCTGTAGGAGCGTCACCCACCCACACACACACCCACACACCCACACACAGACAGACATTTTTTAAAAACCACTTTTTTGGGTTCCTAGAGGCCCAAAACGGATATTTCTGTGAAAATCTCAATTTCCAAAATTTTCATGATTCCAAGACTTCCCTATACCTATGGGTATGGGAAAGTAAAAAATCAAGTTTTGTAATTCGAAAACAAAAGACGATAGCCACTTTTGGTTTGCAGCATATCTCAAAAAAAAAATATCGAAGATGGGGAGTCCATTTTTCCATATCACCTACAGTTATCGATATTCCCTATGAAAAACAAAATTTCCCCACCCTGTACATACATCAATTAATTTGGAACAAGACTATAATAAAACCGATCCTAGAAATTTCTAGTCCATCTGATTATAAATCTTTAGGACCTGTCAGTATTTTACCAATAATTTAGAAAAATAATTGTAAAAAATCCTTGATAACCAATTTCTAAACTTTTTATCTCAAACTAGTATTATCCCAACATCTCAATCTGGTTTTAAAATAGGTTACAGCTGTGAAACTGCTCTAAATTGTATTCAAGTAAAAGCAATTGATAACAATACAATAAGTTAACGCTGTCAGCACTTATTGACTATTCAAAGGCGTTTGATGCCATTAATCATAAATTACTTTTAGCAATTTTATATCACATCGGTTGAGATTATATTTGATGTACTTTTTTAAAAGGTATTTAGAAAAGAGAAAGTAGCAGTAAATATTGACGAAAATTTAAATACAATCAGAAGTTCTTCAAGGGCCAGTTTTAGGGGTTTTACTTTGCTATATTTATGCCTTCAACTTTAAGAATTCAATTAAATACTCGACATGCCATTTTTAGCCAGCGATGCTCAACTGTATATTTCATTTCTACGGGAATGTTTTGGTTTATCCATGGAAAATTTTAAGAATATTTGCAAAACCTAATCAACCACTCTGCCCCACAGTCCCATTATAAATTCCTCTAAACGGAAATATTTTTTACAATTTGGTCCTTAAAAAACTAAAACAAGAATTTATTGACAATAATTCAGTCGCTATTAATTCTATATTGATAAAATTAAATTAGCAATTTAATTACTGCGATAGTGTATGAGCCATTTCTTGACAAAGCAAACCACCAAAAAATTCAAAACATGTAAAACTCTTACATTATATTTGGAATTTGCATATACCAACATATCACACATTGAAACACTAAAATTTACAATGGTTAATTAGGAATAAGAGAATATTGTCCATGTAGCTTGCTTATACTCAAAATTATTATTTTTTGATCGACATCTTATCAGCATTAAAGTATTAGAAGTGAATGATGTTGCCCCTAATTTTTTAACGAAAGTTTGTTGTTTTGGTAGCGTCACGAGGCAAACTAACTTGCTCAAATTCCCGAGCCAAAAGCAAGGGAATTTGTCAAAGTCAATTTGTCGAAGTACGTTGCCAAAATAGAAAATATCTTAAATAAAACAAATTGCGAACAAAATCATGAGCTCAAAACATATTTTGTGCACTATTTCCCAAACGTTGGTTCATTTTGTATAGGTACGTTGTGAATATGATATTTATACTGACGCACAATCACAGTTTAAAGGGGGTCTTTGAAACATGTTTGGTGGCTGCCGTAGATGCAAGTGATAAAAACAAACTAATAAAATCCCAAGGAAAATATAATAACATTAAATAAATTTCGTACAGATGTTCATAACATAAATGTCCGATTCAGGGGTATACTAACACCTCCGATGCATATTACTGAATTTTATAAAAGTTGTTTTCATATCAAATAACAAAGTAATGGTTTTTCTCTCGTTGCATGAAACATTTAAGTAAATTATATTCCTTAACGAAGGAGGAATGAGAACTGTCGAAGGATAATGTAGAACTCCGCCTTGTGATATCTGCCATCATTTTCTTTATTTTTTATTTACCTATTTATACAGTGTGTCCACGGTTTGACCTTCCGGTAGATATAATGAATAATTTTTTTAGTACGGCTTTTATCTTTTGCAGTCTGGGTCTGGGTATAAAAATGTATTTTTACCAAACCACAGTTCACACGATATCCACTTGGCAAAGTTAGCTTAAGAGGAATATAAATCATTGTAGGTAAAGTAATCTTTCACATAACAACCAAACTCTACTATGCACTGAATGCATTACTAAGGAAAAAGGAACTGAAACAAGAAACAAAACTAAGAATCCATAATGTCATAACCATCCCAACACTGTTTTACGCATGTGAAAACTGGACTGTGCAGAACAGACAGTTAGGGAAAATAGAAGCTATGGAGATGAAACACCCGAGAAAAATTGCGGGAAAACAAAATGGGACAGGTTAACGAACTAAACAGTTAGAGAGATGACTAAACAAGAATCAATAACGAGCAAAATACAAAGAAGACAACTAAACCGGTTCGGCCATAGGATAAGGGTAAGCCTAAAAAATCGCAAAAGAACGAGAAGGTAGAGGCCAAGGACGACAGGGGCACAGCAAATATCAGAAATTGGAAAGAAAAGGGGCAAAACAATAGAAGTGATGAATATGGCATCAAACAGAAAAGAATGGAAGAAATGGAGGGAAGGATAATGGAAGCCAACCCAACCCAAATCAGACACCCGAAAGAGTATAAGGAAGGGGAGAAAGAAAGAAAAAGAACTACGTAAAAATTACAAACTACATCACGAACGTCAATTCTCAAAAATGTCAAATTCATGCTTGCATGCAACACTAAATCTCCAAATGCCACTAGTCACGTGATATTTAATCGTTTTCGAAGTATCTGTATAGGAAGAAAGTAATTCAGCTCATATAGAAAATGGACCTTAAAGCTGTTTATATCATAGGACTGCAACTCAACGCACACACGTCACAAATACTTCATATTTATTTTTAAAATATATTGATCAGAGTTGTTGCTACTGAAACCTTCGTACTCGTCAAGTGACTAGTTTTTAGATTTAGACACTGCTTTGTTGCGTAGATAACGCTGCATTTGTATTTCTACTGCATTTATCATATACTACAATAAAGTCGATATTATTTTTTAGTTATCGGGCTGTGTTGAGCCTGAAAGAAGTGCCGCTTCAACAAGGACAACCATTGAACCCCGTTCCCTGTACAGATGTCCCAGGTGCCACCTACATCTCACTCTGAGGGCCTATGTGAACGAGAAGCAACCTACATACAGGTGGTCAACCTTGTTGGCAAAACGATTTAAGTTAGTATTCATAGGAAATGAATTATTGCTAATATATTATACAGTCAAGTGTTTCTCCGAAAGGAGGTTAAAATGCGTCTAATTTAGAATAGATAAAGTAGAGGTCTGCATTATCGACACGCCGTCTTTAAATGTCAAATTTGTTGAGACATAATATCGATTGCAGTTGGAGTCTGCTTATTTATTGTGGGTGATTTCGGTTGTTTCATGCAATTTTCTTCAAAAAAATAGCGAAGAATATTATAACTAAGTATTCTCAACATTAACCTTAAGATCCTACCGTTAGCTGAAAAGTTAACATAAAAGATGGATTAAAATTCAACTTGCAAAGTAAAGTTGGAACTCGCAATTTGACAAGATATTTTTCTGTGAACATTTACAAGAAAAACGGTTGTATTTCTAGATATAATGCATGGCCTATTTTTTCCAGTACTAAATAAATTATCCTATTTCGTTTTGTAACACTAATGTACATTTTGTATTGAGTTTGAATACGTTTTGTTCTGTACATATGATGTTTCCTTTAGGACTATTAAAATTAAAAATCATTGCTGTATTTGGATGAAACCATCGATGGAATATTGGTCATTATTATTTTTTACTTAGTATTTATTAAAAATTAAGATCCCCAAATACAATTGTCACGAGCCGCCACCGGATTAAAGAATTATAATTTATGCATGACTACTTGATATAGGAGTCAATTGTATCCAAAAGCTAAAAATCTAAAATAAGCTGAGCTACTTAGGAAACGTAATATAACTGCACAGTAAATCATTTACGGGCATAAAAACAGTTTTCATTGTAAAAGAAACTTGGCAATAGTGTGGAACTAATTAGTATAAAAGCTCAAACATAAATCATTCATTACATTAATAAATGTATTCTAAGTGGGGCTAATAATAAAAGCCAATATCACTTGAATATTTTAATATTTACTAAGTTTTTACATACATAAGCTTTCTTCAAAATATTTTGTAATAGAATATGAACGCATAATAATATATTAGTGTATAAGTACGCCTTTAAAGCACGTGCGACAAGTTTAAAAGCACGACGCAAAGCGGAGTGCTTTTAACGTCGCTAGTGCTTTAATGGCACTTATACACGTGTATCATCCGCTATTTTTTCTACGATCGTAACAGAAATATAAAAACTTAGTTCGGTGACACTTTTTCCGTCACATTGTGTTAGACATTTTAGGTTATGTTGACATTCAAATTTACGGCAGAACTTGTTTTAATATAGTATTAAAACACGCCACCAATGCCAATGTACATAAAAGACGTAATTCGGGCGGTAATATTAAGAGTGCTACAAAAGTCACTTTGACACTAAAAACTGTGCAAAAAGTTGTCATTTTAACAGGATCGTAGAAAAAAACTATTTTTACTAAATTGCCCAGGGTAGATTTATCCTTCAAATTATTAACAATTACTTGACCAATTAATTTACAATATGAACTCTTTTAGTTCAGTTTTAATTTTATTCACATAACATTGGGCTGGCATTTTTCTTTTCGGATAATTTCGGTTAGTTCGATTTTCCTTGCAATTCCTCCTGTAATGATGCGTCTCCTGCACCGCTACGTTTTCATAAATTTATTTTGCCCTCATTTAGTACCAGCTAGCTCAATAGCAATGAGAACTCTCTTACCTTACTTATCCCCAGTCATAGTTAGGAAAAGTCCCTTTCGGGATCAACCAGACGTTGACCTACACGGGTGCTAATCCGAAAATAATAGCTTCAAAAATCTACGCAAATAAAAAGACAATTTACTTACACACAAATCAACAACGAACAGCTATATTTTTCCGAAAAGACAATGCTAACTAATGATAAACATAAATACTAGCCCCCCCCCCTTCCTACTGGTCTACGCATATATTTTAAACATAAACTCAAGACAACTATTTTGTTATACGATGCTTTGCTTGCATTATAAAACTAAAGACGATTTAACAGACATAACCCATGGTTATCATACCAGGTACAAATGTCATACTGCAACTACAGTAGAAAAAGATGATAAAACTATTGTCCAACGATCTTATAGCTATATTGCACCTCTAATATACTCGGCACTACCTAAACATATTACAAAAAAGTCAAAATATTTACAAATTTAAGAAAAACATAAAATCTTGGCTCCAGAATACCCCTAGATATAGCGTTCATAATTTCATAGACATAAAAAATGCTTGATCAAAACAATTTATTACTGTCTTAGGGAATTGCATAATGTTTAGAAATGTACTTCACTACGTATTGATATATTTCAATCGCCCTCGCACAAGTTTTTCTTCTGTGGGCTAAGTCCCTTTTAAGAGACCCATCATCATTATTATTATTTACGCGGAAAAACCTGTGTTTACTACCCATTTTTATTAACAATAACGTGCAAAAAGCTGTTTCTACTCCGCGTTTGTATTAACACTCATACTGTTTCTTTGGATATTTCTCCACAATACAAAGCGTAAAATAGTATAACATTAATTTCGGAAAACAAATCTGCTTACATTTTTTAAAATTAAGTAATTTAATTAAAACTTAACTACAAGAACTTAGCTTATTGCACTGATTAATACACCCAGACAACAAATGTGTCAGTAACTTGCTCAAGCTAATAATCCACGACGCATACGTTACCGCGGTGACACACCAAACGATATATTAAATCACTCTGGAAGTTGTTTCAACAACTGGTAGCTAACTGCGCAGATGCTCGGGTGCAGCGCGCACATTACACAAGAAAAGCACACCCCGACACATTATGACTCATTCTTCTTTGCTGACTATTCTTGCATGCTCAAATAAGGTATTACAGCATCCACGTACAGACGTACAGTGATGTTTGCCGAATACCGATTGTGGCATTTCGCAACTCCCCACGTTGTTGCCATTCTAATTGCGTCACTCGACGCCGCTGGTGCTGACTTTGTTGTTTTTCTGGCTCCAACTCACCAAATTGCACCGTCTGCAAGCCTCCCACTCGCTCTGGGTAACCTTCCGATTACTATTTTCTCGGTTTTCTGCGCTTGTAGATTTCTAGGAGTCGTAAAAGCATCGCTTTTGACTGGAGTCATCTCCACTTTGAAAGCTAGGTCACTTATTTTGAAGTGAAATCCGCACAACTAATTGGCGCGTTTAAATTTTCGCTCGTGTTGTTAAAACAAATTCTTAAATTCTACGAACAAATAGTAAAATACATACCTATATGTACAAATCTGCTGTATATTGAAGTGTTATTCTTAACACACTCAAGTGATTCAGGTCAAGATCCCGGTCCACTTTATAGAATATACTGAACGCAGAAAATAGTTAAGAGTTAATGTTATTACCATTTTATGGGAATGTAATCAATGATGAATAGTTTTCCTTATTCTCTAATTACTCAAGCAGCAACAGCAGCACTGCGCCAGTTTTAGAATTTTGTCGTACAGCTAAAAATAAATGGAAGACACAATGAACAATGATTTCAAGCTCTTCTTTCATTTTTGTCGTTTTATATCGGTACGGAGGTGTTTCTGGACACTAGCTTATTATTAAAAGGCGTTTCATTACATGTCCTCCATCAAGACTGAAAATTGGGACGCCCTGTAGATTAAACACGTTTTATTGACGGATTCGTAAAGAAACCCGTAAATACGTCAGTTTGATATAACACTTTGCAATTTAAATACAATAATTTCCTAAATAATTTTTTCGATAGTTTTGATTCCTCCATGCCTTAATCGTAAATTACCTGTTGCTTATATCTGTGATACGGAATACATTAATAAGTTTATAACCACCAGACCATTATGAGCGAACATTATTATTCATAACGCCCGCGTATCGTTAGTGTCGAATTTCTGACTACTCACGTAGTACCTCCATACGTTAACGCGCACACAGCAATGGTTCATCATCCAATAAAGGCTTTCTGGTCCATTATTTAGGTTAGTAAGAAGCACAAGTAAAACCTAAAATTTCTTATGCACGACGACCATTACTTGATGTTTACAGCACTCTGACATAAACATCTTCACAATGCCCGTGTTACATAAATAACTAGTTTATAGAAACAAAAAACATTTAAAATGTACGTTTGATTATCAAAATTTCATTCACTTTTAGCTGTTTCTTTATTTAGAAATCGCGGGTAACCGGTGTCAAATAAACAAAGAGCGTCTGACAATATAAAACACTTATAGTGTAAACTGTAGAGAGTACGCGTCTGTGGTATACGGCAGGCTATCCAAATATGACCGGAATTACTTTTTTTAAATGTTTTGCAGTATTTTTACAGTTTAACTCTAATGTGCTTCCAAGTACTCTCCTAGTGATTCAATACATCCAACGTTTTTTCCAGTGCAGAAAATATGTTTAGTACTCTTCAGAGTGGATGTTATTTAAGGCCTCTAGCGTTTTATTTCGCCTTATCGACATTAGCAAAACGTTTCCCTTTTATGTCACGTTACGTGTAAGGAAACAAGAGCAAGCCGGAGAGCGCGAGGTCAGTGGACTGAGTAGGGTGAATGTAGGACATCCGCCATTTTGCTTCTGACCAGAAATCTTTGGACGCACAATATTCGCTAATATGAACTACAAGACAAACCAATCACTTCACAAATCTCATCAATGGCCCTACAAAAATATTCATTGTTTGTGTTGCAACATTTTTCAAGTTTTCGTCATTTCGGCGTCGTTGAAGGTCTCCTAAAGCTTGCTTTGTCTTCAAGTGACATTTCACTTCGTTTGAAAGGCGAATATCACTCGTACACTTGCGATTTACCTTCTTCGCTAAAAGCTTCCCGTAGCATTAAAATAGTTTTAACCACCATTTCCTTTAAAAAACAAAAATGTACACAATCTTCGTTCTTGATTACTTATCACTTGAAAAAATAAACCGGTGAAACCAGTGTAGTGTATCCTATAAACCAGTGGGTGTTGTGTATGTTGCTTTAAGAAAACGCTTTAACGTCAAGAATTTGATTAGTGTACGTCGCGCAAAGCGGGCTTTCTAAACGCCAAGAACTGATTTGCCGGACTGAAGTTCTCCAAAGAGCGTGCATTCTATGTCATCACAGCATCAGGAAGTCGAACAACAAGGACACTACCAAATTGTTGCGATGTTACCCTTTGCGTAATATGGTAGAGCCATTGCAATAGCAATAAACGGCCTGGTTAACCTACTCGATGGACAATGGGCCATATACCCGAAACGGAGAAAGTGAAAAGAATGCCTCGTCGAAGCCAAAGTGCGATTAACACTTTTGCGACAATAGAGACGAATCAGCCCTCGTGCCCAGCTGACAGTAGGTATTATACTCGAAAAATGTCAAGTCTCAACATTGCGTCTCTAGTCCTCGCTTGTGTTATTTTAACTAAGATGAGAACACTGGTCAATTCACAATCCTCAAACGTAAATAAAGAATTGCCTCTCCACAACCAGTCTGCTCACTTTGAGTTTTCTGGAGGCTTTTGGTCAAATTCGATAGCCTACTTCTCAAGTTAGATTCCGGCGTTCGTTTATGTAATTCGTTACTTGTATTTTCTACGTATTAACGTATTTATATGTTTGTATTTTGTGTTCTAATATAAATGAAAAGGAATGTGTAATAGAAAAACAGAATATGAATATATAAAATTAACCATTATTATAGGTATTGCCATAATTTATTATACAAAATATTTTAGACGACTATCAAATGTGTTACTTACATGCATTTTGTTGATTTTCAATATTTCCAGCAATATTTCAATTTACATAAAAAGTTCAAACATCAAACCGCTGAGTGTAGAAGCCGTCTATGGAGTTGCTTAGTGCTCTACGTATATCGCCTTTTGACCTTACATGTCGTCTTCCTTGAACTTTTATTTTCGATTAAACCCCAGAAATTCAATTCGGCATGAATGCAAAATTCGATAAATCACAAAGTGGGTCTCACTTATATTAGAAAAGACTGTCTGGCCGAGAGCGAGAAGGTGAAACTTAAAATACTTAGTGTAAGACAGATTACCCCTGAGTACTGAATACTGAGAGAGTGTTTTAAAAACAATAAAACGTGATGACAGGAGACAGAATAAAACATGCACCGAACCTCAAATCAAGTATGCAGGCGCGGTCGTCCTGCCAAAGGACTACTTTCTCTCTTATTATCCTGTCCTGTACTCAGCCAGGACCTCAACAAAGTAGTAAATCCACTTTCTCATGCATCAGCATCGTTGAATATTAAAATGTAATCACATTTGTAAAGGACGTCCATATAAATATGTTATGGGCAATCATTATTTTATAATAGGAACATTTCCAGTCTCTTTAGCTGTGCGCCTCGCGGTTACTCAAAGTTATCAACCAGTTGCGCCTTGTGCAAGTTACGGCTCGTACAGTTTGTTTATGGGTGCTTTCTACACATACTTATTAAAGGCATCGAAAGTTGTAATAAAACATGCAATAAAAATAATTAAACACTACTGCTACAGCCAAATTAGCCTACCCTGTATAATTTAGGTAAAATTAATGAATACGTATCCAATTATAAAAATTGCATGCGTTTGCTTTACTCCACAAAATATCCAATTTATTTTGTTAATTAGCTTTTTAGCTATGTTCTACTTTATCATTACGACGCAAATATATGATTTTATAATTCACGGTCTTCGTATATTTTGTATAGATGCCAATTAAACTGAAACTATTTTTCCTATGTGCATATCTAACTAAGCCTATAGGGGTAATTATCTCTGAACATCCTAACTCGAATATGACATCCTAGGATTTATAGGGTTTTGATGTTTTAAGCTAATCCAGTGAACATAATTCAATTAGGAAGTGTTTTTACTCAAAGAGTAGACACAACAACAGCCACAATAATAACATGAGATAGCGCTGCAAATATTTTTACTCAATTTAGCTAGAAGCAGCGGAAGGTTTTTTGCACCAAACAAATTTCGTCAAATATTTCCCGCAGTTGAAACTGCAGACATATTAGGAAAAGTTTTGTTAAAACCCATAAAAATAACCAGCAGGGTATTATAATTAACTCACCCTTCTGCTTTTAATATAAATTAAATTTTCTTATCCTTCATAGATTTATTGCTTGTAGTAATTTAATTGCTCTCATTAGAGGAAGATAATTAGTCATTCTGCTCGTGTGGTAATCATTTATCATGTGAAACAACTTTTTCTAGTAGTTTACAGTAATATCAATTAACCTTTGCCTTGAAAATATTATTTCTTAAAAGTTTAGTTTGAAGTTTTCAGAAAATGAACAGATTTAGACAATTATGAAGTGTCTACCTTACGTTGGCTGACATGACGATACAAACATTTTTTCTCTATTAGCTGCGGAACGCTTTTCCTGTCCAACCAAATTCATTAAATATTTTTCAGATGTTCTTTTACAGTTTACCCTTAATACGTAATAATGTGTAAGTACAAGATTATTCTGCGCTCCCATTTCGAAAATCTGCAGTTTCCCGCCATAATTCAGCTTAATTGGGCAATGATAGTCCAAATCTCAATTAAACGACATCTCTCGTGGCCCGTCGAACGGCAATTTTTCAGTAAAAGCCTTGCTGCTTTCAAATATCTATTCCAAACGTGTTATGTGTCATGGATGCCCTATAACGACGCCTTTTTATGAGCTTAGCGGTTCCACGAAGTCGCCAGGGTAAAACAACAAGCTGACAGCTACATATTCTTGCAGCTGCACAGAGCGCGAGGCTTCTGGCGTGATCTTGTGCAACATTGATATCTGCACGCAAGTTAGATGGAGCGCACAAGTGAGGCACACTTGTGTCTCCCCATTGACGGCAGCAGCGTGTCCTTACTTCCTCGACACTCTTCTTCTTGATCGAATAAGCAACTAATGCTTGTGTCGTCACCCCTTTTCTAAGTACAGGGGAACTGTTTCTTGTGTTCCCGGGCAGCATAAACAATGCCATTTAACCTACTCAGTCGTATCGAAGCAATGAAGGCAATTAGCGTCGTCACGGATTTCATTACGAGTTAAATCTTCTTAAAGTGTCAATTTCCGCGAAGATGTGTAAGGCGTAAGTAATCGTCAAAACGCTGTCTCCATTACTTGCCGCTCACGAGGATCAACCTGGCTGTACCGGTCATCGCCAAAGGAATCACCCCCTGTCATTCTCGCCACCGCCAAAGGAATCATCCCCCTGTCGTTCTCGCCATCGCCAAAGAGATCATTCCCCCCTGTCGTTCTCGTCATTTCCAAAGGAATCATCTCTCTATCGTAAACGCTCTTACGAATTGCCGTTTGTTATTGCCGCTACTAGCAGGGTCGACTACTGGTAACGGCATTCTACTTGCCCGCTTCTGACGTCTCTTGCGAGACACCTTCCTGCTGCTCCAATAAAGGCTCCGCCCATCACCGTTCAGGTCTTTTGACATTGTGCGACGTGACGTATTTATAGTAGTAATCAAATTCAATCCAGGTCTCAGTGGGCTACTTTTGCTTTGTTGTGTCTATAATTAGGAGAGCGTGACGCGTTCAAAACGTCCGCGCCATTTAAACGTTTGACTCCATTCACCAACACGGACAAACTTTAGTTGTGTCATATTTGGCTATCTATTTCAGTTAATTTAACCATACTAACACATTTCTTTATTACTGTTGTATGCTTACTTTTAATAGACGCATTTCAGTTTTTAACTGTATCACTTTTAGGAAAATCATATGTGTTGTAATCCTTTTTCCTATGATGTATGTAAGGTAATCCGGCGCGAGAAAAGCTAACAAATCAAGGTAGGTTCCGAAATAGCTGGGGCCGTTTCTCAAGAGTTCTGAAGTACCGCAAACACCTTTGGATATCAAAACTTGTGGCGCCCGTTCACCGTTTCATCTCGATTATAACCATCCTCAGTGTGATAGCACCTCGCCCTAATTAACGTCGTTTGAATTTGAACTACCCCCGCCGCCCTGAGCAATAGTCGGTCAATTATCTGTTACAGGGCAGTTAAAGCGTGATTAGGGTGAGCTTTGCCTTTGCTTTTTGAATACTAACGTGTCCTAACGACACATTTATCGTGTAACAGCTTAAGTGTCATGTCGTAACAGTCGCTTTGTCCTGTAACAAATGATCATCATAGTGTAATTAGCCGACCTTTTTGTTTTTATATAAGGTACAAACATTATCTTCATCATCTTATTTTATAGATGTGTCGTTTCGAGTAATTTGATAAAGCTTTGACAGCATTAATAATAAATTGATGTTTTCGTGTGGTTGTTATTTTTGACAGTCTTGTTAACGTCGTCACTGCTACGGCATTGGCCTTTCCTCTTGAAGAGATTTAGACATTAAGTCCCCACCGTTGCCAAAGCCGGATTGGGAATCCCAGTACTGTGTACCTTCCTCAACTTGTGTGCTCTGATTGGTTAAAATAAACGTGAGGAAGATAATCAGCAAAATATAATCAACTTACCTTTTTACTCCCCTCAACTGAAAAACGAAGGAATAACAATCGTGAACAAAATACATTCCGGGTTCTTCAGATCTTTACGTTTAAGAGTTCCTGGATGACGAAAAACATGTTTTCTTAATTCCGTCTGTCCATCTACCTGTTGCGTTGGCTCAAAAACAATTTGTTCGAGGAAGCCGATATTATGCATGCATATAATATGTTTACCTGCGTCGAAAGTGAATATACTTAGGGTCAAATATATACAAGGTGGGCACTTTAAAATGATAAAATTCTCTATGGTTTTGTAAGCATATTTTGGACCCAACATAAAAACCCTAAAAAATGAAATCCTTTTTTTATATTTTCAACATTTTGAGTTTCAAAACTTCCACTTGTGAGAGAAATTCAGATTAAAGCCTTTACTGATTTTTTGTACGTTATAGTAATATCAAAAAATACTTGCCCCAAAAGGTTTTAAATGCTTAATAACTGTTTAATTTATGCTAATGCAGCAAAAATGCTGTAAATGCAAGGAAAATACGAATTACAATATAAATGCATTCGTTCTTAATGCTGAATAACACATATTTTATCAAATTTCAAATATGACATTATTTATAGATCTTACTGTTATTAGCAAAATAAATATATTACAGTGTATAGCTTTGTTATGTTTAACGAATAATACATCACAATATAAAGCATAGTAATTATTAAGCATTAAATTAAGTATCACTATTGTTTACGTAATAATGATTTTCACTGAAATTTTATAAATTACAGTGCCTATTACAGTTGTTAAGTAGAAGTTGTTTTCGCTATTGTTATTGTTTTTTTACATTACACAGAGTTGTTCAAAAATACAAAATATAATTTATATTGCTATGTTATTCGTTACCTGCCCCTCGTTTTGGGCGAATAAAACGTTGCAGTGATATTCGCGTGCTATGATGAACGTAATTATCTTTCGAAGAAACTGTGTAGATGACTCCAAATAAAACAAAACAGCACCAAACTTGGATAAAAACCACCTACACGATTGACAACTATTTAATTGCACGCGACTGATTTACAAAACAAAATTACAAAATACGTCACAAAAACAAATAAATTAACCTCTAAATGGACGAAGGCCGAACGTGGATTCTTAGTCAAAAAATTTAGCAAAAGGTAAAAAACACAGAAAGTTCCATGTCTTATTTATGTATACCCTCAAAAAACATAGCACAAGCATATGTAAAACAACGCTTGCAATAAACTAAACAATTGAATATTGCTAATCTGAAAAGACTTATTAATTAATTAAAAACCTTAGGCCTAAACGTAAAACTAATTGCACCATTGTCTTTAGCGCATTTCTAAGCACACATATACCGAGCATCACATCTGTCCGTAACCGAGCCATGTTGAAGCGATTTTAGCCCCATACCAAATCCAGATGTACTGCCGGAAAAGTGGTTTCCCTGATTTGCTGTACGTGTGTGAATGTTATCACGAATATTTATACACATAGCTAAATGTGACAGTGCAACCTGCACTTTCGCCTTCAGTTACGGAGTCCAATAGTTCCGTCAGTGGATGAAAGCTTCAAAATGTCCAAAAACACCTCCTCCAAGTAGGTGCCTACCCTGCAACTTGTATGGATCCCTTTATAGAACATCTTTAGTGGATAAATGTTCCGTAGCAGCGCTTAAGATCACTGGTACGTAAATTCGTAAATTTCAAGTGTACAGTAAGCAGTTCTCTGTGCTTACAGGCCTCACCGATCTGGAACACATACCTGCTCCTTAGCTACGAGACTCGGATTCTGCAGCCGTAGCCCCAATTTTGTGTTGTCGAAGAGCTCGGCTTCCATCTGAGCTCAAGCCATCTCTGATAGCAGCTCCCAGATATTACTAGCTATAAAAAAGTAATCAAATAAATATTGTTCCGAAAAGGTTTTTTACAATAGTTGTAGGTTTTTAATAGAGAACGTTCAGATAAATATTTAAAGAATTTTTATTTATTTACAAAGAATGTCCTTCTGAAATTTATAAAATAAAATTAAGGTTTCAAATTCATGAATTTCTTTCTTTATACCCCTCAACAAATTTTGCACGGTATAATAGCCGATGTTTTTGCTGTCTTGCAGCCACTTTTTATGGAAATTATTCTCTGAAACAGTAATTTTTTCTCAATCCGCCGTTTACTAGTGTCCAATATCTTTCAACCGGTCGAAGAGTTATGGGCAATTTTGGGGATTCATGTCTTGCTACAAAGGCTACATTCTGGACACGGAAATGCTCTCGTGTAATCCTGGCGTAGTGGGCAGTAGCCAAAACAGGTCAAAATAATCGACACGCAGGCGTTTCAGCGCGGAGACGGTTCGGCGCTAGAATTTTTTGGCGTGAGTTGTTTCGGCGCGAGCCGATTCGACATGAACTGTGTGACACAAGGTGTCTTTGATTTCCTTCATTTGTTAATAATTCTACAACAAGAAGGCAACTTGATCATTATAATTAAGTATAAAACAATATGACTGACAATAACTTTTATCTGATAATAATCACTTACTTCTGCAGCAAAAACATGAAAGTGTAGTTTTTCTGCAAAGTTAATTTTATGTAGTTGTAGTTTTAGAATTCGAAATAAAAAATATACCATCTTATTTAAAAAAAAAGTTGCTATCATTTCCAGTAAAACTGGTAGCACAAATGTCTACTAAGCACTTTAATATCCTGCTAAAGAGTGCATGCAATATTGGTTCTATACTCTAGTTCTCCAAAATTAAAAATAAAGAAGATCTTAGCGTGGCCCGACATTTCAACACAGCCTATACACAGTATATATACTTCACAGACCAGTAGCGAAACTCTCTGTCGGCACCTTTGATCTCAGGTATGCGATTTCTGTGACCCTGAATGCGGCGGCCATATTCTTAGCTGTAGTATTAGCGCGAAATTCAAATATTACGTCATAGTACTTAGCTGTAGTATTGGCGCGAAATTCAAATATTACTTGATAGTACTTAGTGGTAGAATAAAGAAAATAACAATGCAAACACAAAAATCAATTGATAAATATTTATTCTTTTGAAATTATGCGATTTGCTAGATGAGGACCTATTATAATTACAAAAACCCTATTCTTTTTGGGAGGTTTATTAAAATTAAAGGGTTTTAATGAAATCTTATAAATTGGATACAATTTTACAAATCAAACAGACTACTTGTCTTCGAACAAACTCTGTAATAAGAATATAAAGTTTGCACGTTTTTCAATAGTAAGTCAGGTCTGTTGCAGCTCTCTACCCATAATTTAGACCTAAGAGAATTCAAACCATATTTGTTTATTGTATAATTAAATTTCAAAGTTTCAATTACCTTTCTGGATCTTTTGGGAAACTGAAAAAACTTATTTCTGGTGCTTTAAACTTCTGTGCTGATTTGCAATCCTTATATGCACACACGTAGCCCCCAGCTTTAAGCATTTTAACAAATCTAGGTACTTACTAGGTACGAATTTAAAAAATAACCACACTCAAAGTTTTCAACACGCGAAAGAAAGAACACCAAACCAAAACACGAGACAGCTGATTGAAGTGCGGCCATATTCTAAGCGGTATATTTTGGGACATGCGCATGAAATTCTCAAATCCTGAGTTTCGCTACTGGGGTTTGTTTATACTGTGGCCTATATACGTCTTCACGCAGAAACGGTCTCGCGCCAAATAGGCTCGCGTCGAAGCGTCTTTGCACCGAAAAGCCCTCGCGCCGAACCGTCTCCGCATCGAAACGTCTTCACGCCAAACAAACTGGCGCTGAAATGGGGTTACACCGAAGTTGCGCCGAGTCGGTCGCCACGAATCGGCCACGCCGAAATGTATCATCCTGCCGCCTTTAGTAATAAACGGGCTTTTGCGTTTACCGCAAGAACAGATTGCCTGCCATATACAAAACTTTTCACCAAATTTTTCAAGATAAGTACTTATATCTTCTTCCTTTACACCATCTTTAATGTTTATTGTATAAAACTGGGTACCTGGTAGCGTAGAGCAGTCATTTATTCCTAGGTCTCATCAGGATGAACGTGTTCCTTAAACTGCAAAGAAACGGGTGAAGTTTTCTGGATCGTCCGAGTGGCGTATTGATCTGATTTCTGGACGGTTTTGAGGCTTTAACCCTTTAAACTACTTACATGTTCTTTCATCTTGGTGTGCTTTTGTTCTCTTCTAATTTTAATTGTTTCAACTTGTTTTGCAACAGCACGCACTAATAAACTGCAGTTCTTTAATGCTGAAACGATTTTCGTTTCTATTGTTTTTTATCTGGTGGTCCTTACCGGCTGCTTCTTGGCTTATCGTGGACATTTCAGACAGTGGTACGATTAAAATTTGCAAATTTGTTCCATGGAAGCGCATGACGCATTAAGATGTTCTAAATATTTCGGCAAAATTATATTTTCTTTCTGTAGACATTTTTTAAATGCTTAATGAAACACACGAACTTACAATTTCAATTGACACTATGCACTTGTACAAGGACTGCAAACGTTAAACGTTAAGCAATTATTTACAGAGAATACTGTATGTAATTGTTATTGCTTGTGAAGTATTTATATCGTGTGTTCAAAAAAAAAAACTCATTTAGGGTAGGCATTGCAAAGATAGAAAATCTCGTCATGTTTTAACTTAAGTCTGTAGGTGAATGTCAGATTGCATTTTGTTTATGAAAACATCTGTCACTGTGACAGGCAAAAGTTTACACTGCATTAAGTTTACTTGTATCAAGGAAAAGGGAAAATAAGATGGCATTTACACAACAACGAGCGTGTTAACCGTACCAGTCAATAAAAATTGTTTTTTTCCACGACCGGGAGTAGAAAGTCCGTTTCTATAGCATCAAAATTGTGACAGAAGTAAAACATTTATTTGCTCCCTAGAGACTAAATAAGACAAAAGTTTTCATTATGACTGACACAACAATTATGTCAAATTCGAGGTTATCAGGTTAGGTTTTGCGTCAGTTTTGACACAAACTGACGCAAAAACTAACCTGCTAACCTCGAATTTGACATATTTGTGAGCTCTTGTCATAATGACTTACAGTGCCACCAACTTTAAAATTTACCATAGGTTACTAATTTTAAAATAATTGTAACTAAAATGTCAATAAATGACGTTTAAAAAAAACGGGTTTTTCGTTTTTAATCTTCCTGCAACGTGAAAAAAATGGTTTATGCAACTCGGAGAGAATGCTATTTTGCTTCAGTGCAATTTCTGACTCTCGGGCTTCGCCCACGAGTCAGAAATTGAACCTCAGCAAAATAACGCATTTCTCTCCCTTATTGCATAATCTACTATTATTTAGTGTTTTGTATATTTTTAGGAAAATACTACAAGATCAAGAGGTATTTTAGTTCTCTCGGACTTATGGTAGTTCATTTGCTTTAGGGGAAAGGGGGGCACATTCGGCATGAGGATACATTCGGCCACCTCTAATATTTTTAAATTTAGTTAGATTTGGCGCCTAAAATGAATGTGACAAGTGTTGTCCAACCCTACTCTAGTGTCACTGTTAGTTTGAAGTTGATGGCGTGCTTTACAACTGTTTTCTGATAACTTTGTGAAAAAGTTGTTTCAAGGTAAATATGTCTATGTTTTCTTTTCTTCTGTTGCTATTAAGCATTTTGTGCTATTTGTTTAAATAAATTAGCAAAACAGGCACTTAACGGTACCTTTTAAACTAAACACAAGTTGTAAATATAACCTCAAAATAAATTTACTTTAACAAAATTTTATATTAAGCATGCAGCGGGGAAACATTCGGCCACCATACAAGGGGGCACAATCAGCCGGCGGCCGAATGTGCCCCCATTTTTATTTATTTATTTTTCAGATGCCACGAAAACGAGAAAGAAAAACGGACAGAGCAAATTTGGATGAATCGAACATCAGAGCGGCCATACTCAGTGTTTTTAGTAACAGTTATTCTGAAAGAAGAGCTGCTACGGTATATGAGATTAAGAGATCGACACTACAGAGCAGAATTAAAAAAATATTGTCAAAGACAACCAAAGAGGAGTATTTACGAAAATATTCTGGCGATGATTCTGGTCATGAAAGTGAAGAAGAATATTCCCTGAAATACCATAGTAAATATGCTGCTCATCAAGTTTTTACATATTATGAGGAAGAAGAACTTCAAAAATATATTCAAAAGTGTGCCGACATTAATTATGGTTTGACTTATGCTGACATTGAAAAACTGGCCTTTGAATATGCCAAAGTTTTAAAAAAAGAAAATATACCAAAAGAATGGGAAGAAACACACTGTGCCAAAAGAGGTTGGAGAGAGGGATTTATGAGACGACATCCTACTCTTTCACTTCGAAAGCCTGAAAGCACGAGTCTAAGCAGGAGTATTGCTTTCAATAGGCCAAAAGTGGAGCAATTTTTTAACAATCTAAAAAAGGTTTTAGATAGATACAAATTTCCGGCAGAGAAAATCTTCAATATTGATGAGTCCGGTGTCACCACAGTCATGAAACCAACAAAGATTGTTTCTACACGTGGGAAAAAGCAAGTCTGTCAAGTGGCTTCTGCCGAACGTGGCGAGTTAGTTACTTTCGTGGGGATTATAAACGCGGCAGGACAGGCGTTCCCACCAGTTTATGTGTTTCCACGAAAAAGGAACCTGTCTGAATTTCTTTTAAATGGTCCACCATCAAGTTTAAGC
Source organism: Agriotes lineatus (assembly GCA_940337035.1). Taxonomy (NCBI): domain Eukaryota; kingdom Metazoa; phylum Arthropoda; class Insecta; order Coleoptera; family Elateridae; genus Agriotes; species Agriotes lineatus. The sequence goes on from OW679198.1 coordinate 109,611,162, forward strand.
TTAGGAAGCAAGACAGGATGGATGACATCCGAAATTTTTCCTGAAGTCTTAAAGCATTTAGTGAGGCTTACAAACTGCAGTCTTGCCAATCCAGTATTAATACTTTTAGACAATCATGAATCTCATGCAAATGTGACTGCAGTTAAATATTGCCGAGAGAATGGCATCTGTCTACTAAGTTTTCCGCCACATACTACCCATCGACTTCAGCCGTTGGACGTTGGCGTTTTTGGGCCATTTAAGACTTATTGTGAAACATCTTTCAACGACTGGTTGACATCACATCCTGGGCAGACGATAACTATCAAGCACATTCCATTTTTAACGAATGCACCTTTCTTAAAGGCTTTTTCTGCTAGTAACATAGTCAACAGTTTTAAAAAAACTGGTATCTGGCCGTTGAACCGTTTGATTTTTACTGATGAGGATTTTGCTCCATCGTCAGTGACAGATCGCCCGGAACCAGAAAGTGTGAACAACACTGACGAAGTCGAAGACCCAAGCAAAATTGCCCAAAATGAACAGACTGCAGAAACCAGTAAAAATCAAGATGAAACTATTGTCAAATTGACCACTGATTTTGAACATATTGCTGAAACTCCCAAAAAGATTATAGAGATTACTCACGCCCTTCCATCATGCAGTTATGCAAAGAAGGGCCCTCTGGTATCTCCTGAAGTGGTTCGACCTTACCCAAAAGCTACGAGGAAGATGACCAAAAGTAAACGAGAACCTGGAAAGTCACGAATCTATACAGATACCCCCGAAAAGCAAAGATTGGAAGAAATGGAAAAATTAAAAGAAGCGAAACAAAGAAGATCAGAAGAAGCTAAAAAAAGGAAGACTGTCAGAAATATTGAATTTGATACACAACAAAAGAAAACAAAGAAAGAAAAAGTGGAGAGAAATGAGGACACAACTAGTGATGATATGGAGTCGGATGTGTCTCTTCATGACACAGACAACGACATCAGTGACGAAATGGAAAACATTGAGGAACTGAAAGATTATCAGCCGAGAAAGGAAGATTTTGTTCTGGTAAGATTTCCCGTTAAAAACAATATGCGTCACTACATAGGGCAAATTTTGGCCGTGAACTCTGGAATTGCCAGAGTGAAGTTTTTAAGGAGAAAGGGCTTATCAACGACCTTTTACTTTCCATCTGTTGAAGACATAGCTGACATTGATGCTGAAGACATTATTTCTAAGTTTGAAAACCCTTCAACAACCGGAACGGCAAGAACAGCTTCATTATACAAATTTTGTTACAACTTTGGAACTCTAGTTGTACTATAAACGAAGTTGAAATGTAAATACGGCTTAAAATAAAGTAGCATTAAACTATATTTGAAGAATCTTATTATTTTTATGTTTGGTATCACTGTTTCAGAAATAATTTTGAAATGGCCGAAACTGCCCCCGTGTGAGGGCACATTCGGCCAGTTGAGGTGTTTTGTTTAAATGGTCATACCTTTTTTTCTTAAAATAATAGGACCCTTACCTCGTGGCGTATACAACATATATTACCTTTATCACAGAAAATGCATATATAAAATGATAATTATCAATAACTCATGCGAAATACTATAAAAACCACTTTGTGGCCGAATGTGCCCCCCTTTCCCCTAATGGGTATCTATCAAGTTATGGCAAACTTCAATTTGATGATGTCATGCTGCGAATGAGTTTTTTTTAAACACGCGATACTATTTATACGTATTTTGGTGTGGAACGATTGTCTTATCGAATCGTGCATCGATTCTTCAAGTAAATTTTACTTTCTTGCCATTCCTGCAACGTACTCCCATTCCATCTACGATGTTGTGCAATTAAAACGTATGCGACTACGGCAGACATCCATGTACTTGAGATACAAGTGAACATTTTGCGTTAGCACAAATATTTCATAGCGAAGTTGATCTGGATGTTCCTTGCGAGCACATTTAATTACAATATGGAGCACCTCATTTTGAATAACACGTTTGTCAGTCTCTTAATACAATCTTGCCAGACTCTGCCTATGCCGAATTGAACTATTTATTTTCGGTGGAGTAACTTGAAACAGATGATATACCAACTGTGTATTCGTGTATTCCAATTGCTGTGTCTGGTTATCCTTTATCTAATAGACGTGTCTGTCCGGGACGCTGTTTCAGCAGCCAAACCGTAAGAGATAGAGAAAAAAGTTATGAAAGTTATATGTTTGGAATGGTCATATCAGGTCAGGAACCGAATTTCAGTCTCTAACACTAATTATTATCTTAATTATCCTAATCCTAACTTTTAAGGTTAGATTCTAGGCAAATTTTATCAAGGCGAATGCGACTGGTAGTTTGCTACCAACAATGACGTCATATACGTACGTGTGGTGAATACGCGTTCTATTTGCAAAACGGTCTTTTTTGTTTTATTAAATGATACATTTGTCTCACTGGACTGCTAGTTTGATATTAATAGAGCATTAAGAAATATGGAAACCGTCCATTTGTTTATTTAAATTGCTGTAACGTAAAAATCAACCATCCTAGCTTAATTATGAAGGTTAGAAGGCCAAAGATATCGCACAGACGTGCAGTTAAAAGCATCAATTTACGAACCCTAATGCTTTGTCAATAGCCAATGCTAAAGAAACAGAAAATCTATTCTTGAATTTTGAATAAACAATCAAACGCACTCCTTGAACAGTAAATTTAATTGTTAAGTGCATCCATTTTATAAAACATTATTTAAGTAGAAAGCTAAAGGTAATATAGAGTTTAAGAGAGTAATTGAAGGATTCTAAATGCAAATCCTATTTTAACGTCGTAATTAATCTATTGTGCCTGCATGAATAAAACAGAAAGTAACCTATACATATTTATTCGGGATTCTTTAGAAACAATAATTGCTTCTAATCATAGATATGTGCATAAAGCTATATGTCTAGGCTTGTTTTGAACATGGCAGCACTTTCATGAAATTTATGATTATTATATTAAAAAGCCAATCGCGCTTTTATTTTGTGTAAATTGAAATACAATAACGATAAAACCATGTTCCATGCTTTGACTTAAAAGATAAACTTTGGTATTGCTCAGGGCTGAATTATACCTACAAGTATAATATAGAATATAATTTTGAGTGGATATTGTTCCAGCCTGAACTTATCACTGTAATATCTAATTTTAATTTATACAAATTAATGATTTTTCTTTTTCTTACTGTTCAAGAGCTACTGCTAACAGTAAACTGCCATGTCGTTAGAATTTTTATATTCTCCCTATTATCTCCCTTTGAATTGATGACACCTTGGAAGGGGTTCTCCATTTTGTTGATAAATTCTGAATTACTATGTATAACTATTTTAAAAGTTTCTTCAATATACCTATACCTTTCAATGGCTGAGTAAACTTTGCAACTCGCTATTAAGAAACTGCATTTTTTTTTAAATTTTCTATGCTAAAAATAACTAATTAATTTAACAGAAACAACAGTTTTAAAAATCTGTCTTTTGTGTCTAAAAAATGCATTCCGTCTACAAAAATATTATGACAAAAATTTATTTACAAGTTCTTTATTATATAGAGATGGAATCCACAGTTTAAATGCAAGTAAACAAATAAAAACAGAAATGTACTTACATTCATTTGTAGGAAGTTTTCATCTTTCTATTTCCATGTGATATTGTTTACTATGAATATTTCTTACTGTGAAAAAATGTAAAATAAATATTAGACCTTATGCTATCTATTTTTTAGAAACAAGGCTGTCTTGCTAAAGTTTTTCAACACGATTTTCAAACCAGTTGTATCACTTAGAAATTAAAACAATAGAAAAAGTAAACTGGAAATCAATTTCATCGTCCTTGTAGAATTATAAAATGATTTTTTCTATTTTGCGCCTGTTAATAGCGCTATTGAAGTACCCAAAACATTGAGTTTATAGCTCTGTTTAATGAGTTAATAGCTTAGTACAACTCGTTTTTTTAAATTCAGGAACTTTGACATATAATGTCAAACATCAAATTCTTGACAGCATCTTCAGCAATGTCTCGTAGACCAAACGGGATGCATGAAAAATGTTCTCTACACTTATTTTTAATTAAATTTAATAAGAAATATAGCAAAGAAAGTTGTCACAATTTCATACTTCAAATTGAATTTTCAACTATCACAGCTGCGTTATTCAATCTATACAAAATTCCCAATATTTTATAACTTAAAATTGAAAATAGCATATAAATCAGAAAAGAGATTTTTTTTTATAGAAACTACGTTTAATAAGTCATTTATCGCACTCGTCCTTTAGAACACTTCCCTATGCTAGGCTCGCGATCTGTGCAATAAAACCTACCTTATAATACTTCTTTTATATTCTATTATTGATAAATGTGAAACGACTGGGAAAACTTTATACAATGTTGTGGATTTTGACAAAAGTTGTATCACGTTAAATCTGAAGCAATGCACTAAATTTCAAAGAGTTTGCATTAGTGTTTTCCATAGTAAAATTGTACAAGTATTGCTTGTTGATAAATATGAAGCAAGTTCCACAACTTTCAAATGCATGTTTGCGGGCTTATACTTGTGTATATGATTTTAACAAAAGTTGCATCACGTTGAAACTGAAAAAATGAACACGATTTCAAACGTCAATTTCTTCCATAGGAGAATAGTACAATTATTGCTTATTGATCAATATAAAGCTACTGGGAAAACTTTAAAGACAATGTTAAGTATTTTGACAAAAGTTGTATCATGTTGAAGCTGAAGCAATGGACACGATTTCAAAGAATTTACATCAAGTTTTTTCCAAAGAAGAATTCCACTATTATTATTGTTTATTGATAAATCTCAAGCAAGTGGTAAAACTTTTAAATACAGTTTGTGCACCTATACTTGTGTATATGATTTTGACAAAAGTTGTATCACGTTAAAACTGAAGCAATGAAGATGATTTCGAAGAGTTAATGTCAATTTTTTCATAGTAGAATTGATTAATGATAAATATGAAGCCAGTGCAAAACTGCTAAAAGCACTAATACTTGTGTATAAAATTTCGACAAAAATTGCGTCACGTTGAAACTGAAGCAATGTACACGATTTCAAAGAGTTTACATCCGTTTTTTATTCATAATAGAATTGCTCAATTATTATTGCTTATCGATAAGTATCAAGCAAGTGGCAAAACTTTTAAATACACACATTGCCTACTTATACTTGTATATATGATTTTGACAGGTTGTATCACTTTGAAACTAAAGCAATGGACACGATTTCAAAGAGTTTATTACATCAGTTTTTTCATAGTGTGATTGTATAATAATTGCTTAGTAATATATATGAAGGAAGTGGCAAAACTTTTAAATGCAGGCTTGTGTATATGATTTTGACAAAAGTTGCATCACGTTGAAGCTGAAGTAATAGGCACGATTTCAAAAAGTTTACATCAATTTTGTGTATAGTAGAATTGTACAATTATTGCCAATTGATTAATATAAAGCGACTGATATAACGTTAAATATGGTGGATTTTGACAAAAGTTGTATCATGTTGCAACTGAAGCAATATACTCGATTTGAAAAAGTTTAAATCAGTTTTTCCGCAGTCTAATAATTGCTAAATATGAAGTGGCAAAATTTAAATCTTAGCTTCTGCACTTTTACTTGTGTATATGATTTTGACAAAAATTATGTCACGTTGAAACTGCAGCGATGGACACGATTTCATAGTTTTCAGATGAGTTTTTTCCCTATCAGAATTGTACAATAATTGCTTATTGATAAATATGAAGCAAGTTGAAAACGTCTTAAATAGAAGTTCGTGCCCTTACCTACTTCTATGATTATTACAAAAGCTGCATCTCATTGAAACTGAAGGAGCCGAACGAGAATCGAGATCGTTACTCAAATTCACTTGGTAACGGTGTGAAACTGTTGAGCAAATTTTCTAATCTGCCTCTGTAATTTTCGTATTTTTTTTATTATGTAAAGCTGATTCTACTGTTTCCCTAACAAAATGCTATCTGTTAAATAATCGTCACCAACGACTATGAGTACGCGATGCGATCAATAATCCTTTACTTAAAAACAACAATTTTTCAAAGCCTAGTTCCATTAAATAAATATAAAGTCGGGTATGTACTTTTCCTAAACACATTGCGGCTCTCAGTATATAGTATACATAATGACGTGATAAAATAAGTACTTATATTGCGTGTATACTCGTACTGCCTACCGTGAACCACATGCTGGTTCCCACTGTGGTTCTCTACTTGTGTATTTCATAATTCAAATCCGTTATTAGTCATATCGGCCCAGCAACTGTAATCCCTCCCATATATGCAAACGAAGGAGCTGATGAATTTGCTGCCATTATTGTCATGATTCCACTAACCGTTTAAAATTTATTCTAAAAAAATCGAGCCGGCCTGCTCCTTACAATGGAATGCGTAGACGTCAACTCCCCGTTGAATCTTTAATTGGCTGTAAAGGGTTGGGAAATAAAACAACACTTGAATTAAACTTGTTTTATTGTGGAATGCACACAGGATGAAACAAACTTGATATAGAAACATTTGAGCAAATCATTTGAATGTGTAATTCGTATTAAAGTAAAACAAGAAACGAGGTGAGAAAGATGATTTTTATTACAGATGTGATTGTGTTTGGGCAAGTCTCTTGGTTTATTGCACATAATTTAAGTTTTAATGAAGTAAACATTGTAGTTTATACAGTTCCCTTGCCAAGCGGGCACAATACGAATGTGATTTCAAGTTTTCACATTAAAAACTTAAGTACTTGTTGACGTTTTTTAAGGGGCAACTCAATTTGAAAACCGCATTGCGAAGCTCGGCGAGGGAACTTATCATTTTCGAAACCGCATGTGCAATTGACAAATGAACATATATCAAATAATGAGAATTATTAAAATATTAACTAGTAACAACAATAGTAACGAGAAATAAACCATAATACAATAATTTATACAATAATCACAAGTCTCAGCAACGATTGCAAAGAAGGCTGATTGGAAATATCAATCAATGAAATACTTATGCCCGACAGTTTCTGCGAATGTGTTTACTTTGCAGCCAAAATACATTTTATTGCGATCAGGAAGTACTCATTTAAGTCATATAATATCTCTCATTGCTGGATAAAAATACGTGTCTTTAAGTACAATTGCAAGTAAATCAGTTAACACAGACCATATATAATTTCGTAACGAACACACAGAGTGATTGTACAACGTCTCTTCCTCGTTCGAGTATTTCGGACACACTTCAATATCGCATGAGACCTTGAATCCATCTTTGATCGCAATCAAAGTCTAGTAACACTAGTAATATCTAACAAACTTTGTACACGTTAAACAACTGAAGAGTCTGCGAGAATTCGGTTAGTTTTGTACCGCCGATTAAGTACAAAAGTTCGGAACTGCTCTACCGTTCGTTCTTATCACCCGGTATTATCACTGCACGAACTGATTTCGTTGTCCTTCGGAAACCTGACTATTAATTCACTGGGATTCCGCTGAGTGTCGACGAACATTATCTGCCAAGATTCCTGCAGCATCCCCCAGGAGCAGCGGCTCGAGACACCTGTAACAACAAAGTTTGCGTAAAATTGGGAAGTAAAAATTCGAGGACTAATTAGGGTGATGCAGTTGAATACCCAGCGGCATAAGCCAACAATGGAACGTCACGGTTTTCACATTATACGTAATCAATAATGTATGTGCATAATGCATTAATTCGTTTCCTCTAGTGTACAGGAAATAATTTCTTTCGCAGGGAGTAAGGGAAGAACCGGAACTTGGGGGATGGGAGTTCAATCTCGCTAATGGGCAATGAGGGCCACTGACAACGTCACTTCGGTTCATCAGGATTATACCAATAAAAAACTTCCAATATCTTCCAGTTACTCTATCAGTTTTAAGTGCTATCTTCTCTCGTGTTTGTATTGTTTTCAGTCTTAAAATTGGTTTTACTTTAAGGCCCTTCTCACCAATAACAACAGCGCCCGAGCTGGCAGAAACCGCGAGAGAGCCCCTCATAAGGGGATATATTCTGGAATTTGAAAAGTTATTGAGGCTACGTGCACTTCCCCTGGAAACTAACGTAATCAAATCTATTCTATTGTAGCGGGCGCAAACATATCAATAATGCGCGTTACTATTGAGTCGTCGCCAGCTGCAGCAGAACTGCATTACATCAAAGTCAAAAAGTTAATTTCCTATCCGTCTTACTAGAGTTATTATTTCTAGCTGTTGTGGCCATTTTCTGCGTTCTTGATTGATGGTATTAGATGGTCTTGCAGTTCGACTACGCTAAATTATTCCTTTAATTCGGCGTGGGATTTAATTTCCAGCCGCTGCCAGTTTTTCCAAAATTACAGGCAATACGTAGGCACATGCGATAATTAACCGTAAATGAAATTTAAGCAAACAAAACCGGCACCTAAAGCAACTTTTGTAATAACCTTAAATTATATATCGAATACAAGCGACACAAAGGGTTAATATTAGCTAATTTTGCAGAAATTATACACATATCTTTGTTACAACAAACATTCATTAGCAATTTCGCCGCGCTGTTAATGTTAAGTAGACACAATTACAAAGATAATACACGTGGGGGACGGAGACCGGAGCCGAGCAGAACGGGAGGGTAAAACAATTTCTATTCGAGATTCTGAATGGTGTTTACTTTCCATTAGGTAGTAAAAGTGTCGATATCGCACACAAACTAACTAGAATCAGTAGGCATTAATTTAGATTACTTTGCGCTGAATAAACCAACCCTAGACTTAGAACTTTGCGCTTTGAACAAGTTAATGAATGGGAAACGCTGTGTGTGACATTAAAATTTTACGGGATGATTGCTAAAATGGTTAAAATTCGAAGACGCGATCGGATAATGACACGGTCGCTAGCAATAGATTATTCCGTTGGCAGCAATCAGAAATTCATAAACGATTTCTGAAATGGATTATGGACACGTAGGTTAGCTCTATCAGTGGTGTAAATTTTTCCTTTCATTGTTTTCTCCGTATTCAATACCACCTCTCATTCATTACCGAGATAATAAACACACGAAATCATTGTTCTAAGAATTTACCGCTTTTTCGATTAGCTTTTGTGTTGTAAATAATCAAAGGGCAACGATTTTATAAAGGTCAGGTTTGCTAATTATTTTGAACAATCACCAGTGGGTGTATATACTCATTACAGTTAATTAGTTTTATTCAATTTCTTATAATATAAAAAATAGAATCAATTTCCTGATACCTACGACAGTCACTACAAGTATTACGATGACAACTCTGAACTGAGCTTTTATCTTAAAAAACTATATTTTGTATACTTCGCATACCATTCATTTGCAAAAATATTCTACATTATTTTTTAAATTTAGATACGCATTCATTATCTAGCAGTTCAAAGCTTACTATTGCAAATATAATAACAAAAGAGTTTTACAATCATTAATTAACTACTTACTACAAATACACAGTGTTTACAAAATAATGTAGCTTTTACTTCTACCAATACGAACATAACGTTCCTTTTAATTAACACCCTTATAAATTTAGTGATGGGCATAATCGGATGATTTCAATAATCGGAATGTTCCATTTCGGAATGTTTATAAAATCGGAATATCATCCGATTATTTTACATTCCGTAAATGCAAGCAAGAGAAAACGAGCGAAACAACAACAAGCGGAAGGAAGATGAAGTGCGTGCAAATTTGCGATGAGGCACTCGCCGTCACGCCGTAAGCCTTTATCTGCGTTGGCATCTATTATTTGGGTTTGCAGGACAGCCAGTAAAGCAATTTATGAGTTTGAGTCGCACAGTGGCATATAAGAGGAAATAAAATATTTTTTCAAATTATTACAGTAGTTACCTTAATAGACTTTCGGAAAATGGTAGTGACATTTTAAAGTTTAATGGCACATAAAGTACATAATAGATAGTATAAAACAATACATGAATTTGAAGTCTGTAAGTTGTACTATCTAATAATTAATCTATGAAATACCACTGCCATTAGTGCCATTCACCAGCATATAGCAGTCAAGTGAGTCAACACAACATTCCGTATTCCGTTCAGTTCAAATTGGCATTTCGTTTTCTCATTTTGTGTTCCGAATAGTAAAATAATCGAATTCCGAAAGTTCCGAATTTTTTGCACCGAACAGTAAAATAATCGAATTCCGAAAATTCCGAATTTTGTGCACCGAACAGTAAAATAATCGAATTCCGAAAAGTTCCGAAACGTTCCGATATAATCGGAACCTTCCGATTTTTTTAACAATCGGAAACTTTCCGATTATTCATTCCGGATAGGCCCATCACTACTTATAATATTTGTTATTCCCCCCACCCTCACGATTTTGCCTTCGGCTGAAACTCTGAAATCGGAAATCAGTTCTAAGTCGACCAAAGTAGTGAATAAACGTGTCGGAGTAGGCATTGGACAAATTCAACGTCCTTCATTCTAATTATACTGTTTAAAAAATTATTAAAGCAGGTAAAGAAATTACCACGTCATTGTTATTTCCCTTATCACTTTGGGAAACCCTGTAGCACAAAAAGTATCTCTTAGAATTCTCAATGTTTATTATGGCAATACCGAAAAACTCACACTGTGACCACTACCGCATAAGTCTTATGTCCAATGTTCTTACATTTCTAAGAATCATAGGAAGTGCAAATACCAAATAGATAACACCCAGTTTGAATTCCAAAATTGAGTTGGTACGCGAGAAAGAGTTTTCTTCCTGAATAGATTGACTCGAAGATGTAGACATGAAAAGATCAAAACCTTTGAATATTAATCATCCATCAGATCAACAGCAATCGACATAAGAGACTTGCGCACCACATAATTTTACTGGCACCAGACTGCACAAGTCAGTATAGAACACCCAACCCCAGAAGCCATACCCATCAACAAAGGAGTTCCACAGAGACGCGGCTTGCTCTCCCCACTATTCTTCACTCTATACGCAGAGGCTATATTTAAAGAAGAATACAGAGAGTTGGTGAAGAAATCAAGATAAACGGTATTACAGTTAGCAAACAACTAACTTGAATTATTGTACATGCTGGATCTCATAATTCAGCATAGCGAAATGTAGCTGAACGTACCCATGGCCAGTACTCGTATATGGATGCAAATCTGAACATAAATGGGGAACATTGAACAAGTCGCCGTATTTAAATATTTAGGAGATACTATCGAGAATTGAACAACCAATGATTGAAGTAAGAAAACATCTTCGTTAGGCAAACTTTCTATATGACAAAACTAATAAATTGATAGATTGCGTTATTTTGTTAACATCACAAATTGTAGGGCATTTTAAAGTTATTGAAAAATTTTTAAGTCTTTCGTTTCCCTGGTTGGTGAAAAATAAAGGCCAGGAGAAAATGTTCTAAGCAAATTTGCTTGATTTAATTAATCTTTTCAGTTTCTATACTAACTGGTGAAGATGCGTGTGGATATTGCTGTCTTGAAGGGCGTCGTGACATCCTAAAATGGACATTTAATGATTACAATTACACTTCTAAACCCGAACAGTAACTAGGGGTTGAGTCAAATTCATGGCATACCGTTAAAGTACTTAACAAGTATTTCTCTACAGCTTTATCGGTTTGAATTATCAACCTTTATCAACTTTTTTGACTTTCTGTGTTGTCATAAGTTTTCGTTAATTTTGGGTGTTTTAGACTGCGATTGGATGCGCCAAAGGTTCTGGTTTCGTCTTAATTTTGGTCTGCCTTTTGAAGATGTTCAGTTCATATTTAAGCATATGTGCTCATTTGTCGTCATTTCTTAATGTTTAACGTTTTATAATCTTTGGTTCTTTATTTTGTAATTGAACTACGACCACACTACAATTATTCAGAAGCTAACGGGTATCTTACCAACTGCATAAGGTGTTATAATTTATTTTGTCACAACTGTCGGTTATTACACTAACATATACGTATGATTGGATGTTACATTCTTCCCGTCCTCCTCTACGGATATGAAAATTAGAGGCTCAATCGAGACACTACCAAAAAGCACAAAGGCCAGGAGCTATTCATAAACATTTTGTAAACAAAACCGTATAGAAACTTTTTCAAGCAAATTTGCTTAATGTAATTAACCTTTTCAGTTTCTATACTAATTGGTGACGATGCGTTTGGATATTGATGTCTTCAAGGGCATCGTGATATCATAAAATGGGCAGTTAATGTTTACAATTACACTTATAAACCCGAACAGTAACTAAGGGGTGAGTCAAATTCATGGCATACCGTTAAAGTACTTAACAAGTATTTCTCTACGGCTTTATCGGTTTCATTTATCAACCTGTATCAACTTTTTTAACTTTCTGTGTTGTCATACGTTTTCGTTTATTTTGGGTATTTTAGACGGCGATTGGATTCGCCCGAGGTTCTGGTTTCGTCTCAATTGTGGATTCATTGTGAGCGCATGGCTTGTGGCGGGTTCTCGACGTTGGTGTGACTTCCAGCTTTTGGTCTGCGTTTTGGGGAGGTTCATATTTAAGGTTATGCGCTTATTTGTCATCATTTCTTAATGTTTAACGCTTGATAATCGTTGGTTCTTTATTATGTAATTGAAATACGACCACACTACAATTATACAGAAGCTAACGGGTATCTTACCAACTGCATAAGGTGTTATAATGTATTTTGTCACAACTGTGTGGATGTTACATTCTTCCCGTCCTACTCTACGGATATTAAAATTGGACGTTCAAACACTGGCAATAGACACAAAATCCAGGAGCTGTTCATAAAAATTTTGTAAACAAATCCGTAGAAAGTTTTAAAAGCAAATTTACTTGATATAATTAGCCCTTTTAGCTACTATACTAATTGGTGACGATGTGTTTGGATATTGCTGTCGTAAAGAGCATCGTGGCATCCTAAAATGGACCTTTAATGTTTACAATTACACTTATAAACCCGAACAGTAACTAAGGGGTGAGTCAAATTCATGGCATACCGTTAAAGTACTTAACAAGTATTTCTCTACGGCTTTATCGGTTTCATTTATCAACCTGTATCAACTTTTTTAACTTTCTGTGTTGTCATACGTTTTCGTTTATTTTGGGTATTTTAGACGGCGATTGGATTCGCCCGAGGTTCTGGTTTCGTCTCAATTGTGGATTCATTGTGAGCGCATGGCTTGTGGCGGGTTCTCGACGTTGGTGTGACTTCCAGCTTTTGGTCTGCGTTTTGGGGAGGTTCATATTTAAGGTTATGCGCTTATTTGTCATCATTTCTTAATGTTTAACGCTTGATAATCGTTGGTTCTTTATTATGTAATTGAAATACGACCACACTACAATTATACAGAAGCTAACGGGTATCTTACCAACTGCATAAGGTGTTATAATGTATTTTGTCACAACTGTGTGGATGTTACATTCTTCCCGTCCTACTCTACGGATATTAAAATTGGACGTTCAAACACTGGCAATAGACACAAAATCCAGGAGCTGTTCATAAAAATTTTGTAAACAAATCCGTAGAAAGTTTTAAAAGCAAATTTACTTGATATAATTAGCCCTTTTAGCTACTATACTAATTGGTGACGATGTGTTTGGATATTGCTGTCGTAAAGAGCATCGTGGCATCCTAAAATGGACCTTTAATGTTTACAATTACACTTATAAACCCAAACAGTAACTAAGGGGTGAGTCAAATGCATGGCATACCGTTAAAGTACTTAACAAATATTTCTCTATAGCTTTATCGGTTTGATTATCAGCTTTTTTGACTTTCTGTGTCATACGTTTTCGTTTATTTTTGTTTTAGACCGCGATTGGATTCGCCAGAGGTTCTGGTTTCGTCTTAATTGTGGACTCATCGTGAGCACCCGGTTTGCGGTGGGGTCTCGGCGATTGTGTGTCTTCCAGCTTTTGTCTGCATTTTGAAGACGTTCATATTTAAGGTTATGTGCTTATTTGTCGTCATTACTTAATGTTTAACGTTTTATAATCGTTGGTTCTTTAATTTGCAATTGAACTACAACCCCATTACAGCTATTCAGGAGCCTACGGTTATCTTTTCAACTGCGTAAGGTGTTACAATTTATTTTGTCACAACTTTCGGTTATTACACGTAACAGACGTATGATTGGATGTTACATTCTTCCCATCCTACTCTACGATTATGAAAATTGGACGCTCAATCCAAATACTGGCAAAAGAATCGACGCTTTCTAATGAAGGGCGAACAGTTTCAGTTCTTGAGAGTTGTCATAGAAGGAAAAATACATGGAAGATTTGAACTCATGGCTTAAAGATCCAAGGAGATGGTTTAGATGCTCATTAGCTTTAAGACTATGACATCAATTTGGATTGCACTAAGAAAAATAGTTCTGGCAATTTAAAAACAATTATTGATTTTTTCTATATTTTGAAATAGGATGTGCTGCAGTAGCTATATTTACAACATTAATAAACAATTATTGCAACTAACTGCGAACTACAAATAATGCAACCTACTAAAATTCAAAAATATAGTCATTCTCTCTCAGTTGCAAAAAAGAATAGACAAGTATTTCTACATCTTCCGTAGTGCAGAGAGCAAAGCAGTAAATTCTCTTCAGCATCATCATCTTGTACATCACACAAGAATTGTTATTGAAGACATTGAAAATCGCATTAAAATAACTGAATAATTAAATATTTCATTCTATGACTAGGTAAAATAACATTATATTCGTAATATAATTTAAACAGTTTCAAATAATATTGTAACAAACAAAAATGAGCGCCGCTAGAAACATTAACAACTATTATTCCTGATTTAAAAGTAGGAAATTAAAATTGTTTCTAGGAAATCTGCATTCAACGTGCTGGTCATAATTAATATTTTATTCAGAACAAATGAAATTCTGCACACGTCTAGTTTATATTCTTAGAATAGCAGCCCTGTTTTTGAAATGTTCTCTTAGCTTCCGTCATATAATTATTAGATTTGTTGTTATTGCCATGACATGATTTAGTGGCACGTATTTTCAATTCCTAATACGCATAACACAATAAATTAAAACTAGTTTTTCAGAAATAATTTTAATAAAGTAATCTCTACGTAACTCTTGTGATACTATGCGATTGTGCATTAGCGTACATTAGATGAGTAGTTATCACAAACACTCACGTTTGATTTGTTTGATCGTTATATTGAAGTTATTACACCAGTAGTTAGATTATCAATATTTTTAAAATCAGTAAATCCTATTTTTGTAATACGTTTTTAACTAGACATATTTTCCTTCTTGTTTCCACCGAGCTGTGTGTAACAATATTGCCAATTAAATTAATTATGGAAGGACATTTCATTCGGCTTAGTGTTTTATACCTTAATAAGACACAAAACGGAAAAAGCTAAATGAAACAGTGCACGCATTCACGCTGGGATATTACGCTAGACACACGAGATTCCTGAAGCTCATATAACTAATCCTTGTTCTCCATGTTCAGAATCTTTGCCCAAGACATATCTACTCTAAACGTACTATTTTCATGCTTCAGCTACCTATTATGCAAATTTGGGACCCAGATATTTCAGCCCTAAGGACTTGCGTGCCAGTGCTGACGTGCCAGTTACTTTTAGCCCGATGCCATTTAAGATACCTGCACTATTGTTTAAAATCTGTCGCCATCTTAGAATTATTGACGCAGGGGGCGGTATAGTGGACTACATCGCCAAATGATAACAGTGTCAGTATCGGAATCTAATGCAATGTCTTTGCTAAGCGATGACTAATGTGAATTAGTAATGGGCAGTCTTTAGGAATTTTCATGGTGACGGTCAAATTAAGTTCGAATAAAATAGCAATTTCTAAAACGTAAATGTATTAAAACAGTTGCAATATCGAAATTTCTTCTTAATAAATATAAGAATAAGGCCGTTATACTAAATTTACACAGAAAAATACAGATGTTTATACTGCAACGGATAAAATAATATTTAATAAACTACAACTTTAACACTAATCTTCAAGGAAACACCCACTATTATTGGTGCAGCCTAAACCCAATACAATCTACATAGGATTGGAAGTAGATGTCAAAATCTGAAGTGTTGTTATGTTTCTATTTGTTAGCTTTCTTTCTTTTGGCTCACATTAATTTAACAACGAAGTTGAGTATCTTGTTTAATCTCGTTGAGCGTAAGCATAAGCAATTCATTTGGTTTAATTGGCTCAATAACGTGTCGGGGTAGCAAGTCTGCATTCTTGGACATATTCAGAACTGGTTTCCCCATAGTATTACACAACACTATTCAGCAAAGTTCAGCTACAACGTGTGAATCAACTGAGTCGTTTGCTAATAATTCGTTTGGTATTCATCTTTAACAATTAAGTCATCAAGTATCACTAGGTTATCAGGTGTTTGTTAATAGTTTTTTTACGCTAAGTTTGTAAAAAATTGTATATAAAAAGAGTTCCACCAATAAAATTAGTTTTAAGTCTTTACCGATTACTACTCAACCTGGAGCCCGACTAGACATATTTCTTGATCTCTGAGAATGGAGACATCTCATATTATTAAAATACATCTTGAATAAGGTTACTGATGCAGGGGTATCCAGATCAATACATATAGGAAAATAAAATAAAAGAAGAGAGAAAGATATATTAATTTACAAATGTCCTGATTATACCTTTTCTTTTGTTAAATGCAAGGTGTCTTTTCACAAGATATCAAGTTGTACGGTAGTGTACTAGATGACCAAACAGACCAGTTGTATTATTCATTAATTATTCAATTTCGTAGAATCTTCCTCAGTTGTTTACAAAACCATTTCTTAAATAATGACACAAACAAGTCCCGTTGGTAGTCTGTAAAATTATCTATATGGTTTGTGTGCCAAAAATGTATTGTTTAAAAAAAAACTCTTAATGATAATTTTCCTTTTCTCGAGACACATTTATATGGCCATTCTCTTTTAACAACCTCATGAATGGCGAATAGTCCATCCTAATAGTGGAGTTACGAAGTTAAACCAATTAAAACACTTCTTGGTCTTTTCTAGAAAGATTTATTCAAACAATTTAACAGATGGATGTTGGCGACATATTTCGACACACAATTTCCATCTTCAGGCTATTGTTAAATCTAATAACAATATTGTAATTAATAAACGTATTAATATAACAACGGAAATAACTTACGACATCTTGTTGCGTTGAAAGCACCTGTCAAATTGAGGTTATGAAATTATACGAGGTCAAGATACACAGTGGAGAAAAACGTAACACATTTAAAATTAATGATGCAAAGTTAAAATTAAATTGTTAAAATGATGAAACATTTTACATAATTGAGATAAAATTTATTAAAATTCAATAAGTAACAAGAAGATGCTTTTTGAAATCAACCTTGAGAATGACAATATCACAGCATCTAACAACCAAAATCACTAAAACTAAAGGAAACTTCCCTAAATACACTAGAAAATGAAACTGTGGTGCTCAACAAGTTGAGAAAAATGGGTTCGCAACGGGAATGTATCAAACGGCAATTGAGAATAGCAGAACTGGCTGATATTGACAAAAATGCAATTATTGTCAGAATCTGTGGCTTCATTGATTTCCAACTAGTTCAAGAGGGTACAATTTTCGTTAAAAATGGAGATAAATGAGAACCCATGGCTAATCCTAATTTTTAAACGAAAAAGGAAAACTCCAAATCAAAAAGTGAGATATAACTAAATTTGTAAGAGAGAGGACTAAATATATTTGAAAGTTAGATAAATCTGAATTAGAAAAAAGTTTTCTAAGACCATAATATTCTTTAGAAGGTATACTAGAGAAAATATTAGTGGCATCAAAAGAAAAAATGGTGAAAGGTTGAGGTAACTGTAAAGCCCATAAATTTTCAGATAATTAAATAGAATTTTTTATAGAAAATTTGGGGTTGAAACTAGTATAACAGATCGTTTTATTTAACCAATAGGTGATCAAAGAGACAGGGGTGTTGATAAAGGAATCCACTGATCTAATAGGCCTATCTTTTTATGGTTTTTAGACAAGCCATGAAGTCTTAGATTCATAATTAATAAAGAATAAGGATTAATAATGAAAGATTTGATGATATCAAAATTATATTCGACTGTTTGCCTTTAAGAGCATAAAATGTAGGAAGATCTTTGTTAACGATTTCGAAATTAGTAAAGTCAAGGAAAGCACATACAATGTAATTATAATCAGACCTGTTCATAATGGCTATTAGCAGCTTTAGAGAAAAGTAAATTAGATTTTTTATCTTTTTTGCAAGGGTGAATGTAAGTTCCTCAAGGTTTAAGTATTAGAAATGTTATTAGAATATTCGAAATTAGAAATCTTTCTACTAATCTTAGCTCTGATAAGATCCACACTCTGAACACCTAAGATAATCAACGCTTTTTTGAATAAATCTTTGTGGAAAAGTCCAAGAAGTGTTTTAAATGGTTTAATCTTATAAATGTCACACCTGATCTCTTTTCTTCCATTTATATTTTCTAAATTTTAACAAATATTCTGATCGTAGGTTCAAGATTATTTACAATTCACTTGTAATTATATAGTTTATTCAACATCTTCAATTCGGTACTGCAAAGAGACAAAGGTTACAATCTATTGTACTTCCTATTCTATCTCAAAATGTCTTGAGTTGCTTCTTCAGTTCATTTAGTGGAGGTGCTACATGGCTCATTTAATAAAAAAGCTGCAAATTGTGATAAGAAGATTTCCTTTGGTAGAAATGTAGTTTATGACTATACAATTCATTGAAGAAGGGGAGGCATCTCGAAAAGTCGCTAGAATTCAAGATGGTGGCGGTAATTCAAAATGGCGTCATACTATGGAATTATTTGCAATTTCCTTACTATCCATCGCACAAAATAGTGTTTGGTGTCAATTTATATGTTTTTTAGGCCAACAATTTCATTTGTAATATCATAAATATGGATAAAATCAACATAAGAGACTTGTTGTAAAGTCGTAAGGTCACATTTATAGAGTAAAATTAAAGAAGAATGAATACCATACAGTATTTCTATTAATACCTACTTATACAAGATTTTACAAAAATTGACTCTTACATTTAAAGTTACATACTTTATAAACTTCAGGTTTTATTATATCATTTGTCACACTCGTTTTTGCAGTTGCATAACAAAGTGCAAGATAGTCCAACTTTTCTACAGCCGCACGTATTTTTACAGATTTTGCACATACATTTTATTAATTCTTTACAAGTATTTGCAATTTCTGGTAAGTCTGACCATTTTATTTTCCATGATACATCATCTAACCACCAACCCTATTCATTTGGAGAAGGCGTCTTTATTTCTCGCTGGTCTGCTTGTCCCCAAATGTGCCCAGCTTGGAAGGCACTCTGTAGAACATGTTGTTGTAGTGCACTCTTTGTTGGTGGTAGATTTTCAAGAGGGCGATTTTTTGTCATAAACAGTTCTTGTCTGGCATTATTGACACTTTGGCTGTTAATTGTTGAACAGTACAACAATACTAAAAAATTTTCTAAAATACCTATTTAATATATTGTCAGGGAATGAATCTATATTTCTTCCCTGTTCCAAATGTAACCCAAAGTGTTTCCATGCTTTTATCTGACAGTTCAAAGAAGTATGCAATTGCTAAAACTAATACATCCGTATCTACAGAGCGGATAACAATATTTTTTAATCCATTTTCTACACTGTCTTTGAGATGAAGTATTATCCTTGAATGTGCTTCTTCATGACCAGGGCAAGTTACTCCAATTAAGAGACTTACAGCACTGACATTTTGTTCAACTTTATCACCTGAAGTAGTAATAACTTGTGTTTTGTTTATGTTATCCATTGCTAATGCTCCAAGTGGAGAAAATAGTTCTTTGTTATTTGAATCTCTTAAAAACTCTTGCCAATTTGTAGGTAATTTGACATGAGGTAGCACTTGTCTCCTGGTTCCTGTACCCCTTTTCTCTCTGGCTTCACCTTCAATGCTCGGAGTAATGTATCCGTTCCAAATTAAATCAACTCTACGGCAGCCAAAACTCTCAATATCGTTACATATATGAGAATGAAATGTGTTAATGTAATAGTAATCATTAAACGTCTTTGAAGACTGATGAGGCTTTAAAATGTTGGCAAGAATTGCACCATCATAATTTATAGCATGACAGGTTCCTGGAAAGACAATGTCACTCTTTTCAACAATTTCTTCTAAAATATGTGCTAGATCACTTTTATGGCTGGATCGAAATTCTCGATTACTGGAAAACGTAGACGGAAATGGCTGATTTTCGAGTTTTAAAAAGTCCTGCTTATCTAGCTGACGATTCTGTATACCTGGAAAACAGCTGGACGACTGTTTTTAAAATCTTCAAAGTTTAACTTTTCTTGTTTATGCTTTTTGTTGGAGTACTGAAGAGGGAGAGTTTCTTTTTTTTCAAAGGCTGAAATAGTGTTGAGAAACCTTTTACCAGACGTTCCTCAATGAAACTGTGGAACTGTGTAATGCCAGTTGACTCAGCTAACTAAACAGATGCACTGATATCCTTATCAACAATAACTCTGCTGTCGATGACAAGAAAATCGTTACCATTTTCTAAAATGGGTTTCTGAACTCTTTCAGAGTATCATAAAGTGCTTGAACCCTAGTGACAAATTTAACTTGAAATGAGTGATATTGCTCATGATGTCGTCTATTACTTTCTTCGACCTTTGTCTGAATCTTACACTCAAACTCTTGTATCAAGTGGAAAATTTCCGGTCCAGCTACCATCCAACGTGTTAGTGCCGATGGATCCTGTGTTAACCCTACTGCACCTCCATCTCCTTTCACTATAGTATTGTTTTGCTCGTGCGCTTGATCTATGCTGATAGCTGAGAAGAGTTTGTTCGATTTTTTTTTATCACAAACTGCCTTTTGTACATAATAAGGACATCTAAATTCCGACTGATACTTAACCTATTTTTAACATAAAAAATGAACTTGTTGGCCTAAAAAACATATAAATTGACACCAAACACACTCTTGTGCGATGGTTAGTAAGAAAACTGCAAACAATTCCATTGTATGACGCCATTTTGAATTTCAGCCGCCATCTTAAATTCTAACAACTTTTCGAGATGCCTCCCCTTCTCAAATGAATTGTATAGTCATAAGCTACATTTCTGCCAAAGGGGATCTTCTTATCACAATTTGCAGTTTTTTTATACCTAGCACCTCCACTAATTTTGATTACAAGAACTTCTATCGTATCAATTAACATTAAAATTCTTATTACAGCATATCTATAATTGTTTGGAAACAAGTTTTTTGTACTTATTTGAATTGTTTTGACTAGTAGTTATACCTCTATGTTGTTCTTCGTTCTTTCCCACTACATTTCTAACTAATTATCTCATATTCTTGTTCGTCCTACAATTCTGCTTAAATGTATTATTTCTGTTTCTCTGATTTTGCTCTTATATATGTTGGAGTGATATTACTTAGTTCCGTTGGTTAATAAGGGTGGGTTTATTATTGCCTTTCCATGAGAAGAAGGTACATCTACATTGTCTTTTTGAGATTCATATGGCAATCCTCTTTTGACAACCTTATGAATTCCACACCTTTACTGAGTTACAGATCTAAGTACACTATTGATCTATTTTCTGGCATAAATTATCATTTTCTAATGTTTGGTCTCTTCACTACTTTTCGTTTTGTTGATTAGTGTCGTACTGTTTGTTACAATCAGAGCGCCTCTCTATAACTTTTGCAGGTCTTTGCGCACGGTCTATTTTATTTCGGGGTAAGTTGATGCGCAATTTGAATTTCGCGCGCGCCCCTCCCGATTGCATTTGGTTTTATCGATGCATGGAAGTGAAAATGGCTTGGTTTTTGTTTCCGCGTTCTTTCCTTTTGTGGTATGGGAGCGAGCAGTTAGCATCACTTGAATTGTCCAGTAGTTCTGCGGGCATGTGGATTCGTTTGATGGCATTTGCCCTCACTAATGGTGGCAGCTTGTTGCAACCCTAGCAGTTTATTGAGAAATGTCTTCACATGTCAATTCTTGGCGGATCTTTTGGGAGCGCTCTGGTGACCCATTTTGCCCGTGGCCCGTTTATCCGGGGTACGTTGATTGAAGCTGCTATTGTACCGCGTTTGAGACGTTCTTGATTTTATTTTCGGCATTTCCCTGTAGCTCCAGGTGGAGTCCCATTTCACCCCCTTTGCTGTTCACAGAGAGCTCCTTCTGAGCCCAGCTTTCTGTGTGCTATGTGGGCTTAACCTCCGACGTTCTGCGCAGGCCTTCGTGATCATTCGAGTGGGCCGAAGGGGGCTCGATGAAAAGAAATATAAGTGACATGTTTTGATTTTCCTTGCATACAACCAATTGAATACTGTGCACAGTGATCCGGTGCTTTGAGTACCATTATTTGTTTTAATACAGTTCCTGCTTGGATCTCTTCAAAATCCCATAGGTTTGGCTTGGTCTTTCGCTTCACGAACCGAGTAAATTAATGCACTTAACGGTTTTCATCTCCGGAGCTTTTTAAATTGTTGTGGTAGTCTTCTTCTTCTTCTTTCTTATGCTATTAGCCTGTTCATTTAACCAATCGAATTTTCACTCTATAAGCTGTTTCTCCATCTTTTCCTCTGTCGTCCTATCGATATTCTTCCAGGGGGTTTACTATCTCGGGCTTTCTTCACTATTCTTCCTTCATTCATTCTGTCAATGTGCTCATTCCACTGATTTCTCCTATTGATGATCCAGTCCGATATATTTGAAATGTCACAACTTTCCCAGTATCCTTCGTAGTACCTTCATTTTTGCGACTTCACCTCGTGATAGTATTTAATGTAATTTATAGTTGTACTTTTTAAACTGTTGTATATGTACGTCGAGTTTATGTGTTTTGAGGTGCACCTTATTCTTGCCTATATTTATCAAATAATCACCTGTACTTTGTATTATATGATCTTGATTTCCTAATTATCATACTTGATATGAGACCCTTGTGTTGTTCTTTGTTACTGCTACTTGGATTTCTAGGCTTTCTTTCAGGATAGTGTGCTACTTGAATTTACAAATTCTCGGTGACATCTTGATACACTTCGTCGTGATTAAACAAATTCGGTGGCGCCCGGTTTTGGCTTATTAATTTTTTCTTTTCTATTTAAAGAACTGCATGCCGTCTTCTCTGAGGCGGCTTGGACGGAAATTGTATCCACGTGATCATTAATAACATTAGAAAGATTTAGCCGACGAATCAACTTATGTCGCTTTTGATATTCCGCTGTGCATCTCTGCTCTTTATATTATCTTCCTCAGAGTTTTGTCCACTTATCTTCATTACTGCTTTTATTGATGTTCATTGTCATTCCTGCGCTACGTATGCTGTTGTTCTGTATATTTATTTAGTGCATCTTATAAACTCTGCGGTGTCTGCTAAAAGTATATCGTTTACAAACACCAAGGTTTAAATATTTACTGTTCTCATATTCCAGTACCCTAATGTTGCATTAAAAGCATTCTCTCTGCTAGTTTTAGTGACTATATTCACAACTATTATAAGCAGCATAGTACTAATGGAGTCACCTTGCTTACTGCCTCTTTCTATGCACTCTCTTCCCTTATTCTTATTATTCCCCATTTTTGCAGTTTCTGTTAGTCTTCTTGCGATTCCTGTTTCCATTGCCTGTTCCAGCGTTGCTTGAATGTCAATAAATGCAAGGTATAGTGACTTTCCCTTTTCTAGTTTCTTTTCCAATGCTATTCTGAAGGTGTATATGGCATCTTTCGTATATTTTTGCTGTTTCCATTATCCATTATCACATCCATTAGCATTTTCATTTCTCTATAACGGTAGTGCAATATTCTCCTCTTAGTCCTTACGTCTATCTTCTCAATTGCAGGCTTGCTTACAGTGGTTGCATCCCTTTTTTTCAACATCTTGTCCTCATAGCTGAAGGCTAATCTGTCAACTGGTTTCCCTAGTTTCAATCGTTTCATGAACTCCGACTTTAGTTATTATTTCTTCCTCATGTGCCTGGTTTTGGATCAATGTCGTTTATATTCCTACCTCTGTGTGGTCTAGTTCTGGTCTGACTATCCTAAACGTATTTTCATTATATGTCCTCAACGTATCCAATATTTAGTCTTCTATTATTATGTTTCATTTACCTTTCTCTCTCTCTCTCTCCCTCTGTCTCTTTCATTATTTTTATTGTGATCCTTTAAAATACAAAGGAAAGGCTTGATTAGCCTGTGTAGCCTAACACACCGGTGGTACGGTTTGAAATCTGTCGCCATCTTGTGATTATTACGGCAATGAACAGGTAAAAAGCACATCCGCCCAGGGCGCTTCCACAAGGTTCATCTGTCACAGACAGGTTAATTAGCCTTCTGACACGGGTAATTATGGCGGACAGTGGTCCAACGGTGCGTAGGCACTTCGTCCAGTTCGGAATCGCAGTGTGCATTTATTCAGCAGTACCTATGAATGCTTTGTACACAATTGCAGACGCCTTTGCAGAATGACGCAGCCGGGGGCAAAGCACGGCTCACTTCATCTTTCTAATCTAAACTCCTCACGTATGCGAGCCAAGCACAAAGAGGGCCACATAAAGGCGTAGGTAATTGGGTCGGGTAATGAATAAGTGAGTGGGCAAACTGAGCGGGGCGAGTGACCACCAAACAGTGAATGCGTGCGATTGCCCCAAGCTACTCCTAATGGCCGCCCTCGCTGCCCAAAGGGCGCTTCATAATTAAAAGAACGACGTCGACGGGATTACAGTATTTTATTTATAGTCACGATCTATATTGCTAATTAACGTTCTCATTTTCAGCTATCAAGCTGTCAGAACGCCGCTGTAATTACTTCAGGAATCGGAGCTTATATAAATCCGATGCTGCTGCACTCGTGATATGATAAGTTCCCATTTTCTCTGCCTCTTACTATTATATGACCAATTTGTTGCAACTTAACACTCGCAATTAGTTTACGGGGAAATTACGTAATCCCGTCGGCGCATTCGGCGTTCCGTCAAACCATGAGCAGAAACGTAACATTCAATTATTAAAATTCAATTTTTGAAATTCCACCAAGTTGCGGAATCGGACTAACATTTGTAATGAAACACTTGCATGCAACATGAGTTTTTGTGTGGGTACTTTGTAGAGCGATACAACTGGAACTGATGCAGGCAATTCTAACACGTTTCTATATGGAGAACTAAGACACTATCAATGAAATATTAACGGAGGGAAGAGGGCAGAGGAAGTCTAAAAGAACTCATTCTTCACTTAATGTGGTCTAATTTAAGGTATATTCAACATTAAACCTCACCCCCCTTACACACAAATGGGAAGTCTATATTATATACGCCATTGGACCATTTTAACGACTAAAAACCATTTGTTGTTAATTGAATTTGAGAATACAAGCAGGCGTAAAGATGGAATCGCAGCAGTTCAATGAGGACTAAAGAATGACAGCAACTGATGACGAAATTAACATATCACGTTATCAGAATTAATGCATTCTCTATACTGTTCTATGTGTAACATCAATGATTTTGCCATTATTTTATAAATAAACAAGATTATCCGATCATTCAACGCGTAAAAATTACTCCCAGTTTGAAGAAATTAATGTTTTTCCATCCACGCTATTTGGCGCCAATTAAATTATGTAACATTCCCCCAATGGCGTTAATATGTCAGTATACGACAAAATCTCTTTTATTCCTTCAATTTTCTTATTTTCCTCCGCCTTGTCTCAATTTGTTCCTTCATCTCATCGAGAGCTACTTTATTGACCTTTGTTCGATTTATCCATCCCTTGTTTACGGTTATGATAGCAACGTATTAGATATTGTGTCGTAACTCGCCATAAATCGTAATCCGGTACCTGGTTCGCACTTTGATGGACCTCGTAATGCAGAGGAACGCTTGCAGGCGGATTAAACGTAATAGAAGGAGCTTAAAAAATTAATTGCCCATTGTGAGGCGCCCTAACGCAAGGGCATTGTGCATAAAGCTGTTTAAAAATGAAACCTAATTAGTTTTAGATTGATAGCTGCAGCCGACTCAATAGCTTCTCATAATCAAACAAATTCACCCGCCAGCCACAGCATACAAAGGCGTCACAGAATACCTTTTTAATTGGATAACGTCACTGACGTGTTACAGCTCGCTACTGCACCACGAACAGGGACATTTTTCATATAAAGCTAGTTTGTTTAGAGTATATGGAGGCAGCGTTTGAAGTTGATTTAATAATTAGCCCCGGAGTCTACTACCTACTGCAATACTGGAACAAAAGCGCAATTTTCCATTATTTCCAAATAATGCCGAAAATTTGGAGGAACGCGAAGCAAACCTGATATCGGCGTGCAAATAATCTAGTTTGGCAAACAAATCGTAATTCGAAAAATGTATTTCGTGGAACTCCAAAACCAATTTCAGTAATTGAAAAGAAGCATTGAGCGTCGGTTACTATTACGTATAACTAATAATAAAATTGCATCACATTCTCAACCTGTCAATAATTTAATTTTTATAAATGCTAAGTCTGCACTCTTATACCAGTGCGAGACAGCAAGAATCACACGAAGTCCATAAAGCAAAACTACAAGTATCCTTGGATAAATGTCTTAGAAAGATAATGAAGATTAAACAGAGAATAGTTATGGCCGAGCATAAGTTCAACTCAAAAGAGCTTAAATTTGAAATAAGACTGAGAAACTGGAACTGGATTGGGTGCATCCTCAGATAACAAGAAAGCTACATAGCACAAGAGGACTGGACCGGCAAGAAGGACCAAGGGGAGAGACAGATTTCAAAAGACCTGGTGCAAAACTGTAACGCAATAGCTACTTTAAATAGGGAGCTAATGGACATTACAACAAACAGCGGTACCTCATAGATGCATCTTGTATTGTCTATCTCAAAATAAAAAATGTCACCGTAAAGCTGCCTTCAAACTGCTAAATTCATAATTTATCAGCAAAACTCTTTTTGCAAGCATTAAGAAACGTCAGTTTGCTTCTTAGGGCAAACCACCACAATCAAAAGCAAATATTTAAGCCAAGGCATAAAACCTAGTTTAAAAACATTAAATCACCAAGAATATATCGCACTGTCTTATGAGACACACACAATTAGTATGTACATCTCTCTCAACAACAACAACGGAGGAGGAGGAAAAGAGAGAATCTCTCTCTTTTCCTCCTCCTCCCGTTGTTGTTGTTGTTACAAACATCTAAAACATGAACTTAGTTCAGTTCTGCCAGTTTAGGAAAAAAGGTGTAATTACGGAACCTATTTGCTCTCAAAGTCAGGAAAATAATAAAACAGAAATCAACACAAATATTTTAATAATTATTCTTTGTTTATTGCGAAAAATTCTGTATATTATATGTCATTTGCACATATATGTGGGGAATATCAAATTAAGTAACTAACTATATTTACATGCCACTGAAATATTTAGGAGGAAAGCCCCGTAAATGCATTTTCATTTCAAAAACGTAATTTCGAAGTTAACACAATGGGAGAGCTATGAAAACAAGCACATCATTAACTTGCCTGATAAAAGCAATGCCTTAAGGGCTGTACCTGTTCAGAACGTCATGTAACATTTGCTAACATGTGAGCTCTTTACTTCTGCTTGCAAATTACAAATATTTTCTCCTGCTCGTTTTTAAAAACAATTTCGTGGTGGTTAGTCTTGATCTTCAATAAATATCCACGCCTATTGTGCCATTTTCTTTCACGTGTCACGTAGGGTAAAGACGAATGTACAAATTGTATGCTAATAATTAATTACATACAGAATTGTTATTTTCCACATTAAAAAACACAAGTATGTGGTTCTGGTAAAGCCATTAATGTAAAATCAGCCATAAAGATTTTAAAAGTCAAGTAAGTTCTTAGAATGCCACTTATTTTATTAATATATGTCAAACAGCTTTAATACCGCTTGCAGCCATTTTGCCTTCTATCACCTTGGTGATATAAAGTAGGAAAAATTTCAATAGTCAATTAATTTTTTAGTAATTATAAATATGTAATTGTGTTAAACCAAATAAGAATGCCCAATTAAAGTCGTGATTATCATTAGTTTCTATTATAAGGCAGCTAAAGTCTGTTCAAAAATACAATAAAACTTAATTCCTTTATTGTATTTCTGAGAAGTTCAATTATTATTTGATAATCTCAACAAATAATTATACATATAATTCAGCATATATAATGTTATATTATGTGGCTAATCAACTAAATACACGCTTTGTTGTATATATTGCAAAAAAATCTCGTGCTAAGCGGCAATTGAAATTTTAAATGTCGGAACTCCTTTATGTCGAGACCAAAAAGGACTAAAAAAGAATTGTAAATAATTTTTACCTATTATATAGAATCATTTTGCACGTACAAGACTCGAATGTAAATTGTGTGCAGCCCAGAAAATTATAATTGCTACTGCAATGGCATGCAAAGCTGTTTTCTTTTAATTTGCGGAAAGTTGTAACTGTGTAACGACAAAAATGGATGAGTAATTTTGGAAAATACATACAAAAAGAGTAAAAGCACTTTTAATACTTTGATATTTCAGATACGAACTTTTAAAATCGTGGTTAGCACTTCTGCTAGTTAAATCGAATTATGTAGTAACTTGCTATTTTCCTAACTACATAATTTAACTGAAACATGGCCAATTCTATCATTTTATTAATTCTGTATAACCTTTACTATGTGCAGCTTTCTATGTGCATGCTTTGCAGTAGTTGTAGAGGGGATGCGGAAAGTCCGTTCCCCACGTTTGGTTCCCCACATTTCGTACCCGAGCGAGTTCAATTTGTCTCCTAGATTACAGGATGTTGAAAAACGAGTGTAGCGATCGGAATACAGTTAGAAAATAAAAGATATTTTAATTAATTAATTTATTATAATAAACTTATAAGAACAAAATAAATTGTATTTATTAAAAGTAACAGTTTAATCTAAGCATCTTTCTGATATTTTTTATAGGACCATCATTTCTCATTTTGAACAACTTTTCTTAGTAATATTTTGCCGTATCACGAACAACAAGGAAAATAGTTTTTTAGGCCTCCGTCCAGAAACACTGATTTTGCATTCGTCTAAATCGGCTAGAAACACCCTCTTTGCATGTCTAGGCATGAAAATGACAGCTAGTGTAATTTAAATTTTGAAATTTGAAAATCGGTTGGTAGCACTGAATCCTGAATCTGCTGTCATAATGATGTCAGTCTCACCAGTTATACGACTTTTCAGGTAGTAAGTTTTGAATAGCATTTTCAGCTGCTTGTTTAATATGTTCTGGTATGTGCACCGATTACTTATGGCATCAAAATTTATAAATATAAATGTCAAAAAACGATACCTACTAGATACTTGATTTTCAATTTTAAATTCGAATCCTTACATTGTTCGATAAGTATGTATTGCCAACAGAAGAAAAATAAATTATCTAGCCCCGATATTTGGACAACAAATTACGGATTTTTTTTATTTGATTTGATATTTTTTGTCGGCCTAAAAAATGTTGTGTTTCACATGTCCGGAAACTGTTTTGCGAGTACGAGGGCATTCAGTTTCTGGCCTTGTGAAACTAATTACTATTGCTTAACTGTCAAGGCCGACTTGTTTCTGAAAAACTGAAAAATTTCTTAAAATTGTCTATAAACTAAGCAGGAATTATAATGCCTATAACATTTTTATGTAAAACTAAAAATAAAATTTAATTCCCTCTTATAAACCCAATCCGGGGACATACTGTATACAGTTCTTATAAGTTTATTATAATAAATAATTAAAATAGCTTTCGTTGTTCTAACTGTATTCCGATCGCTGCACTCGTTTTTCAATACCCTGTAATCTAGAAGACAAATTGAGCTCGCTCGAGAACGAAGTATCCGGGTACGAGATGTGGGGAGACGAAATATCCCGGGAACGAAATGTGGGGAACGAACTTTCCGCAAACCGTCTAAGAGTCTACATTTCATGCAGGAATGACTATTTTGGTACAAACTGTACCTTTCATCAAACCCAATGTATTTTTTTTCTAATTATACAATTTCTTGTGTCTATTTACTTACTGAAGGGTGCATGAGCATGAGCCACCTGTTACCATTCAATTAAACTTATCTATAGACATTAACAGCTCTACAGTACAATTTCTATTTATATAAAAATCAATGCACATTTACTTCCAATATCCAATACTGAAAACATTATCTTAGATTCTGAAGTTTCTAGATACATCATATGCGCGCGCTGTTACCTTTTGAATTTTCAAAAACTCGTTGTGTAACCGTCTCGCAGCCCTTCCTCTATGTTAGAGTTAGCTCCACCTCAATTTAAATCACTAAATAATCATCGTTACATTTTTTTTAAAACTTGGTGGATTAATAATATGTTCAGGATGCTGAGAAATTTTACTAATTTTTCAGTTTGACAGCTTATGGCTGAAGCTGAAGCAACACTACGCCAAAAAGGGACAGGAACTGAGTTTTCTACAAATATGTTGTTTTTTTTTACTTTGCTCGAAGAGTGGAAATATTGGTCACCCATATAGTATGTAGATATTGTTTATCGTAAAATTGTTTATAAAAAATATATCTTTCATATAATATTGTCATGAAGGTCATCCATTACAGTACTCTAGTGATCTAGTTCCAATGGGAAGCAAGTTGTGCTATTCCTTTAAGAAAGTTCAAGAATTCGCAAATATCAAGAACTTTAGAATCTAAACTTTCACGGACATTGATGGGCTTCCAGTGGTTCCGTGTTTTGTCCACAGTTTTGTCCTAAGATCGTTTATTCGACGAAGCCAGCAGAATGTAATGTCATGAGTCATGAATTTAAGTTGTTGGATGTTTTTGCGCCTTCTGATTAGGCAACATTTCTATATTACAAGTCTAATCATTTGACATATAGGATTACTTTTGTTGTCATAACAATTGTTAGGTAATTTTGGCGCTATTGGTTAATTTTTGGAGTCTTTCTTTCCCCTAATTATTTGTTGTTGAAAAAAAATGCTAGAAAATTGTTGATAAACAGTTGTAGACAAAATGTTCGAACAAAATTTGTTAAAGGCAATTTGCCTTTTTGATTTCTCTATTAAGTGGTGACGATGCGTTTGTATATTGCCTTGGAGGGGAGTGGGCACAGCCACATCCTAAAATGGGACATTTAATGTTTACTAATTTCACTTATAAGCCCGAACACCAACAAAAGGATTAGTCAAATTCACGGCACAGCGTTACAGTGCTTAACAAGTATTTCCCTGCAGCTAGATCGCCCTTTTACTACGTTTTCTTCTTCATTTGTCGACTTTCTTCGCCGTTATTCTACGTGGTCGTTCGTTTTCATCTTATTTATGGATTCATTCTGAGCACAGAACCAGCTGCAAGTTCTCACAGTTGATGAAGTTTTCAGTTGTTCGCCCAGTTTGGTGTAATGATTTTTAAAAAACGTAAGGTTATGTGTTACTTGCATTAAAGTTATTATTTAATGTTTTATATTTTTATAACATTTAATTACGTTAATGTTCGCACTAGCTGAATAGCGTACATACTTTAACATTTGATTAGTTGTAACAACTGTTTGTAACATCTTTGTAATAAGGAACGAAAAATTGGTCTTACAGCAGACGCTTAATGACGATTGCGTTCGAAACGACCATTTGAGAATATTCACTTACTGTATAAACTTTGTATAACTGTAATACCGTTAACATTGAGTTATAATATCCTTTAATAGTCATGATTTTACTATTACATCTTGCGTTGTATTTGTCAGGTTGCTACAAAACTGGTATATTTTACATTCCTATATACGCACTTGATTTATTATGGGGATGATAACTTATTACATATAACCGTTATGATTGAATATATGGTGCTTCATGTGTTGTTCTTAAACGATCAGTATAATCAAGTGGCCCTATCATAAGTCAATTGACAGCCTGACGCCCATTCATTAATATTATAACAATTGATCCTTTATTTTACATTTGAACTACGACTACTCTTCTGTTATGCAGAAGCTAACGGGTATTTTACCAGCTGCATAAGGTAATATTGGTGTTATAATTTATTTTGTTGCAACTGTAGTTTATTACATGTAACAAGAAGTTATCAGTTTTGAAATAGTTTCTGGGGAAAACATCTTTATAAACGTCAAAATGGCAAGACAAAACCTTGAACAAACATGCAACTCCGCAAAAGCTCATCATTTAAAAAAACTAAAGTTATTACAATCCTCGTTTCCAGAGAATATCTTGGTGAGAGCGAACATTCTTGTGCAGCATTACTAACCAATAGTGACTAAAACTGTCAACCCAGAAGCTATATTGACGATATTTTAAAGTTGAGCAATATGCACAAAAACAAATTCTTATTTTTAGTCTTTCGTTGTATCTATCGTGTGTTCCAAAAAAAACTCATTCAGGGTAGCCCTTGGAAAGAAAGATAGAAAATCTAGTCACGTCGTAACTTAAGTCTGTAGGTGAATGTCAGATTGCAATTTGTTTACGAACACATCTGTCATTGTGACAGGTAAAAGTTTACACCGAATTAAGTTTAATTGTATCAAGCAAAAAGGAAAATAAGCTAGCGTGTACACAACAACAACAAGTGTAATAATCATAACGGTCAATAAAAAATGTTTTTGTTAAGTGTTTTGTATATTTTTGGGAAAATATTTCAAGGTCAAGATGTAATCTAGTTCTCTCAGACTTGGTAGTTCATTTGCATCAATGGGTAAATATCAAGTTACGGCAAACTTCAATTTGATCATGGCATGCTGCGAATGCGTTTTTTTAACACACGATGTTATAAGGGCAAATGCCCAGAAGAAAACTATTTTGACATTATTAGGACACTTTTTCTAGAAAATTTAAATCAGGTTTTAGATTTTCATTACTTTTCCTAATTTTCGTGATTAGTACTAACTTTATTCTTTAAAATGCACGCCAAGAAAGGTTGTCCCCCTATTGCGCACAGGTTGTATCTTGGTACTGACATAAGGTTCTCTACATTTATTTTTATAAATAGCCGAGACACGTGCAGAAAAATTATAGTAGACGTAATTGTTTAAACAGAACAGAAGCGAAATGCTTCCCTTAACATCGTGATTAAACTTTAGTTGTGCTTTGAAAATTGTTTTTATATAGATTACTTAATTCAATAAAAGTTTTAGCATGGTAGGCTGCAATTTATAAAAATTGTCTATTAGTTTTCTACATGCATTTTGCACCGTACCTTTTAATGTAGTTCAAGACAAAGCTGCAAAAAGTGCTAAATAGCAATATCTAAAAGTATATTAACATAGGATTTTGAAATGATGAAATTCTGTTATGCGGATGACATGTTGATCATAGCAGAAACAGAAGAAGACTTCCATCAGTTAAAATTATTAGACCATGATGTAGCAAGAACGATTGGTTAAGGAAGTGTACAAGCTACACAGTGAGGCTCAGAAAAATATGAAAAGAATATTTGAGAAAAGAAGCAGAAAGGAGATATATCCTGACTCACAAGGGGTAGAAAACGGCGATAGGAGGTGCAGAAAAGGATGACATAGAAACGCAACTTCACATTACTATTTATACAGCGCAAGGTTGAATGGTTTCTGGATTAAATAAATAAGAAAATCTGAAATGAGGATTGAACTGTTTTGTCTTTAAAACGTGCTTCAATAATGCCAATATAGTGTTATGCTAAGAAGTATAATAATCGACTTGCAAGGAAATAGATTGCATTTTTTTGTATTTGGTGAAAAACTCGGTTTTTTAATAGTGTGTAGCATTACAATGCGCAACTTCGCTATAGTTTAATCATCTTTGAATGCTTTACAAATTTCTAAATCCCAATGGTTGAACAACTCTGCATATCGCTCCCTCTAATTTGTGTAACTTTAGAAAACGCTACTATTAACACGGCCCATTGAAAATGAATAGAAAAGGCATTTTCATTTGGGAAGACAGTCCTGCGTAACATCCGAAATTAAATTGAATCGGAAGTGTACGAAAGGGTGAATTTGTAAGTTTATGATCCGAGCTACTTAAAGCGTATCAATTTGTCTGTATATATTCGGGGATTGTAACGAAGGCCCAGACGGGCACGTATCCCGGGGCGTGCGGGTTAAACGCCGCGAGGAGCCCCTACATTAATTAGTCCTCGATGCAAGGGAGCCATGAAAGTTTACCAGTTAATTAGGGAACTCCACCCCCGTCGCGAGCTCTCGCAATTTGACTAAATGCGCGCCAAATCATGCACCGGCGTCGACGGCATCGGCGGCGCCGAGGTCGTGCAAACGGCGTAGCCGGCGAAAGCCACCGGCATAATATTTATACCATGCTTTGGTAATAATGTCGTCTTGTAATTAGGTTTATGGCACAGTACGCGACCTCGAGGCTCTCGATTCGTCTCCCGGAATTAGCAATTACTTTATTACACAAATAAAACGCGGCATTCATTTCATTTTCGACCGCCTAATAATATTATTTGAGAATTTAAAGGATTTCGGATTTAATAAGGGCGGATAATTAATCACGTTTCACCTCATCACTAATGGGAGCCAAATGTTCATTTTACCTAATGTTCAATTAGCTTAATGTATATCTGCATCTCTTAGCGCATTCTATCTTTGTCCCTTCTGCTTACTTTACCTAATTGACCCGTGTCGGTCGTCCCGATTCCAGTTACAATTACCTATATGTGTTTTTCTCCGCGCTACAACTGATGCTATCTATCTTGCAGGATCGCTTATTTTAAGTTGGAGGAACAACGTCAATTAATTCGAAGTTATGGCTCCTCCGCCATGGGAGGACTTAAAGCGTTGTAATTGCGACTCGATATTAAACGAGATATTCTGCTTAGTTTATTCTCAGCCAGTTTCGTTTGCAGCCTGCACCTAGCATATTGTAATTGATATCGAAACGCGCTAACGACACCCGTTTTAATCGTCCATCTCGTTTGGTGCACTTGGACTTATCGCGGGGTATCGGGCCCTTGCAGCCAAGAGATGATCCCTTTAAACTAGCAGTCAATCACAGGAAGTGCAAGCCCTTGTTAATTCAGGAAGTAGTCGGTTTATCTTCTTGGAGCGGCGATCAAAATAAAAACAGTTTATTGATGAACACTGCAATGGATTGACGTCTTCCTTGACAGCGGTTATTGCGGTGCCTTTTTTTCACTTTCTTTGTATGGAATCTTGTCTTAAGCGATCACGGAATGAAAACAAATAATGCGAGGCAGATAATTACTGCGTAATGCAATCGAGATGGATGTTCAAAGATTGCCAATAATAAGAAATAAAACGCAGTTGCTTCGGATACTTAAAACTAAATTCGTACCAGTTAGCATCAATCGCGTTGCATCAACGTAAGCTTCAATCGTAACAGACGCGAACAACTGTAGATTTCGCCACTAAAATAAATTAGTTTTAAATATAGCAGCGAAATAAAGTTTACAGTAAATACGTCTATAAATTAGTTATTATGGCCAACAATTTCAGCAACATTTAATAAAACAAAATAACTAACTCAATTAACTCAGCACCCAAGGTGGTCTGAACCACTATTCTGGGGAGAATTATCACCCAACTTCATTATTTTCCAAGGCAAAGCAATTCCAATGGCTAGGATTTTTTTTATAAATAAAGTAGCATAGTATGGTTCAGTTCTATATGCTTTGCTCTAATCTACTACACTGTACTCTAAAAATTTGCAATAAAACAAGGCGTTGGGGCAAATACATAGTAATACAAAAAACCCTGCCATTTCTAATTAATTCTTAAAGTTTCTCATAAATACCATACACTATTGCTGTGTACGCACCGAGGTACGCGATTGGTCAGAAATGAAAACAATTGAAATTGTAGAACAGCGTATAACTTGGTTGATTTTTCACCACGATTTTGCCCACGCGCTATTGTGGATTGAATCAAACCATCCATGATCATTAAAAAACTTATTTATTTTCCACGCAGCAACCTAGACTCATTATGGGAAGGCGTTATGAACTGCTTTATATAACTCCATAAATATAAACCACACACAATAGATCGATCAACCCCCTTCTTTGCTTAGTGGACCTCAAAAAGACCTTTGATAGAGGGAAATTAGCCGATATTTTAGAAATACTCCAAGAACGACCAAAACTATATCAAAATTATTGAACAGATCAATAAGAACAATAATACACGTAGAAAGACACGGCAGGAACTAACTGAAGAAGTGCCCATTCTGAAGGAAATTCGCAAAGGTAATAGTATGAGCCCATGTTGCGATAGTGTCAACGACAACTGCACCGATTTCAAACAAGAGAAAAAGAGTTTAACATGTTAATTCAGTAGGATGCACTATACCTACTTAGAAATCGATATAACGAGTTGCAAGAGGTTCGCACAACACGCACTGAAATTGTAAAAACATAAAATATATTGAAAACAACAGAAATAAAATACTGAGAACGATCAAGGGATCAAGTAAGAAGTGCAACGATACGAAAAGAACAAAATCTGGTGTGATACACTCACACAACTTCCTTTTACAGTGATTTTATAATTAGTCAAAAATTTCATTTTTAATTTTTAACCATTTGTTAAAAATTTTCAAAAATTACAAATTCTACAAAAACGGTACAAAATCGAGTGTTAGTTGAAGAGACAAATTTTCTCTAAAATTTTAAGGTGAATTCAAAAATGTAATAATATACCGGGTGTTTTATTTAAAATAGGCGTTAATAAAAAAAATATTAAAAAAAAACAAAAGAAACCCACTTTAGAAGTATTCAACTGGAAAATCACCTATCTCACATCAATACACATTAAAAATGTAAGAAAAATGTAAAATTTAAAAAAAATCGTTAGAGCCGTTTTTGAAAAAAACGAAAAAAACTGAAAAATCACAAGAGTAAACACCTACTTCCGGTTATGCGATTTTCTTCAAAAGCTTGCTGTCTCATCTACATAGTACACAAAACTTATATATGAAGTTTCAATGCCATACCTCTTTTCGTTTTTGAGATATTCTGTTCACAGACAGACACACAGACAGACAGACAGACAGACAGACCAATGAAAAAAAATATGTTTTTTGGGATCAGGGGACTCTAAAACGTGAAGATCTGTTGAAAACTCAATTTCGAATTTTTGGGGTGAATCCAATACTTCCTTTATAGTAGTAAAAGGAAGTAACAAGGTACAAGACGTAGTAACGTTCCCAAGCGAGAGACACCGACACTGGAGGGGTCACAATAATACAATGGACGAGGATAGATGAGCAAAATGGGCAAAAGATGAAAACCCAATACCTCACGGCCGACCACCCAAATGATGGTATAAAAGTTGGACCTCTACCTCAAGAGAAGCTGAATAAAACACAAAAAAACGAAGAAGAAGAAATATTAGATCAGTGGAAAATAAAATGCTTAAGCAAAATTACTATTGCTAAAAAAACACCTAAAAGTAATTTTTCAACTATTTTTTTTATAAATGTTGTTATGTATATACATTTGTGACATCCGTATGCACATTATAACTGACATATTCGTTGCTAAGGATAGAAAAGAACGTTAGCTTTGAACGCTTGATAATATAACATACAAGAAATAAAACAGTTGAACAACAATACCTACAATTACTTTTAAAGTGTATTAAATTCGCTTCAAGCCCCATAAACTGATACAGTTTGTTTAAAAGTACTGTCCAATAAATAGTTCTTTAAAAGTGACCTATTTCTCTTGAATTTCATTAATTTTGTAAGTAAGTAAGTAAGTTGTAAATGACATATTGCACACGACTGGAAAAGTTGCGCACGAACAGCGTAGCAGTGAGTGCAGTAATTCCAGGAGTGCGTAATTGCTTTACAACTCGAGTTGTGTACTATACTTTTTCTAGGACCACACTCATTTAATTAAATGAAAAAGAAATGTTTTATTAACTATCAAATCATTACCGTCACCCCCCCTTAAAAATTAGGCGGCTACAGTCACAGCCCTATACCGCTTCGTACACACAACAACTGTAAAATATACGTAACTATAGTAGCCAAAGCGAAAAAAGCATTGTTGCTACCAACATAATAAGTCACTAAATCCCTAATCGTGCGATCGCCCACTTTACGCACGCTGTGCGTAAGGACACGCTTACACAACTTATAAGTTATACAATTTTGATCACTTACAGTACTAGTAGTGGTCTTGGAAAAATATTTTATTCGCCGAGATGTGAAAGTATATAAATGTTGAGAAACTTATCAAAAACAGTTCAAAAATGTAATTTGGATAACAGAAATGGCTTTGATCATATTTCAAACGTGCATTGCTTCTAACAGATTTTAAATGTAAGTATGACATTTAGACATAATTTTTTGTTGTTCTTATTTTTTGAAATGCCAGGAGGGAGAGAGAGTAAAGTGCAGATCTCCTTTCACAAGACTCCTCTACTCAGAGACAAAAATCGGCAGACAAAACAATAGTATAAGACACAAACAAGCAGATAAATAACATAAAGCAACATGAAATGCATCAAATCAATGATAAAAATCAAAATAAATGAGCTTTCTGACTGTTTTGCCGGCGAGAGGATTTAAGCAAGCGCCGTTGGCAAGTTACAAGCGAGAGGTTGGCGTAGCGCTCATCTATCGGCTTGAAATGAAAAGTATGTAGAGTATATCCTGTCAGGTAATAATAACTCAACATCTATTTTATATAACCAGTAACAAGATTAAGTGCAGCAACAAATACGACAAGTTTGATTCGTGAATTATTTTCAATCCTACCATATTTCATTTACTTTTAAATAAATTCTAGCGATGTTTTATTAATGAAATCCCGTGTTATTTTATACTAGTGAATCACCCGAGCTACGCTTCGCTTCACTAATTACACGATGTATCTTAATGCTAACGGGGACAAATAACCGGCAACGCCATCTCGCTTGTGGTGGCCGCACTAAAGTGGAGTGTGGACCTGCCGGTAGTTCGCTGTACGTTGGCGTGTTGTGCCTGGTGTGCGCTTACGACGGTAGGTGGCACTGGTGGTGGCCGAGCTACGCTTCCCTTCGCTAATTACACGATTTAATTAAAACTATACTTTTTCGTACTTTTTTTGAAAATAGTAACCGGCCTACGATCTAAATCTAAAAATTAGCAACATTTTAAGCTATCATACAATTTAATCGGTCTAGTATCTTCGGAAGAGATAGC
Source organism: Agriotes lineatus (assembly GCA_940337035.1). Lineage (NCBI taxonomy): Eukaryota > Metazoa > Arthropoda > Insecta > Coleoptera > Elateridae > Agriotes > Agriotes lineatus. The sequence goes on from OW679198.1 coordinate 109,650,407, forward strand.
GAACAAAGAAAGAGACCACCAATTTTATGGTATAGGATTCAATGTGCTTTTAAAACGATATAGAAAGTGAATGTCTTGCATTTAGTTAGTTAGTTAGTTAGTATTGGTTGTGAGGAGACTGATGTCAAGCAAGTAGGCCTTCATATGTCCTTTTTACTAACCCTGTGGACAAAGTCTAGATATGCAGAGTACCAGGTACCTTAGTCCTACTTAGAATTTTGCCGAGACTAAGGAGTTCCAACCCTAGCAAGGGATCTTTTACATCCTACACTTTGTAGTAACATAGAACCTACGGCTTTACATCACTTCCGAATGATGGCATTCTGTAAAGGTTTTCATCCGCATTTTTTAAATTTTTTAAAAACCTCACCGGGATTGGCGATCAAACTCTCGACCCTTAGATCAGTAACCAGAACCTCTGAGCTATGGAGCCCGGCTTTGCATTTAAAGTAAAGCAGCTACTAAATTCTTATTTATTTTAGAAATTTAAAACTGTTTTACATAATCGTACCCTCTCTTATAAAGCATTCTTTTTAGATTCTCTCTTAAAAATGAATATTTTGTTTTACTTACTGTAACCTAGTTTATTACTATTGAAGAGCCACAATATAATAACAAACAATACTTATAATTTTAAATTCCTTTGGGAAAAACATTTTGATTATTTCCTGAGTAGGAGTACAGTGGCCAGTTTTTATTTTAAAAAATCTATACGCAAAATATTCTGATACCGGATTCGAACCATTAACATTTGAATTGACACTGACATTTCCTTACCTGCGCTAAACGATTACTGTAAAAACAACTCTTACTAATTTTATATTTAAATCATTTATTGGTGAACTTCTACTTTTGATATGTACCTTACTATAATTATGTGATTTTTGGAATTGGAACTAATTCATAAAAATAAAAGAGCATAATGAATGTAAACAGTCTATTCTTAACGCACTTTTAGTTTTACGAAATATATCATGTAGCTTCGTTGGGAATATTAAATGTATACAATATAAATTTTAAGAAAATATTTACGCACTCCCATATAATTAGCAAAACGTTTACAAAGGTAACCATCTTTGCGCTATATGAGGCGGTGTTTGGCAGTTTCACAACCCTAAAACAATAAAAATGATCATAAAAACTACCACAACATTAGTTTTAAGCCTTTCCATTCTACAGTTTTCCGAGTTCTATTAAAATCCCCACGTTCTCGACACCTCCACACTTAGTGTGAGCGCTTGTTGCCGCAATTGTAGCAAGTCGGATGAGTTCCAAGTGTTTCAGATGAATATTAAAACGTAAAGGAATGCATCGAGATGGATTAGGCGAAGAGCTGCTCCTGGATTACTCGTTTCATTAAGTTGAGTGCCTCTCTCAGATATGGAGTTCTTTCCGGATCTACAAAGCGATGGAAATACTACACTCCATTTCGGATAAACTTACAATGTCTTCATTGGCAAATATATTGCACCTCGCGTACATTTTAAACCGTGCTGAAGCTAAAATATGAGTGGTTATGGCGATTAAGCCGGCGTATTTTGCGGGCCGCGACTGGAAAAACTGCAAAATCATGTTAGAAACTTTAAATCCGCCCCCCGCGGCACTAAGTAATGGCGGTTCATATTTGTAAGGTTTTGCAACAACAGTATATCAGAGAAAGCAATTATACGCGATTAGTTATATGAATAGTTCTCTCCCCGTGGAAGCTCTGTCGCTTTCAAAAGGATCCGTACATTAATTTCAATAACAATTTCAAATTCAAATGGATGCAGACTGCAATTAACATTAATTTAAAAGCAATGGCAATTTCCTTAATGTGTTTTAGATTTTCATTTCTCATCAAGGAAAGTAATCCGCCAGATATCGCCTTCTATATCAAACTTCACGCCCACCCCCGACTTGAATTCTTTATCTCAATTAGGAAATTTGGATTTTATAGTCGATTTATGTGTGGCATAAATTATTCACACGGAACGGCACCGTTACTCGACTTGATCAAATGCGAATTTGATGTTCTTTAGCAGCAAAACAAAACATTTTCTGCCGATGATCTTCCTTAGAAATTGATTCTTACATTTCACCCGTGCAGGGTCTGACTAAAGCAAAACTAGAGTAAGGGCTAGTTATGTTTCCCAGCTTTTCAATTAATTACTTTCCGAATGTTAATAAATCAAACAGTGGTCGATTCTACATTTCGTTTCGTTCTTTGTTGACGATTTACATTCATCATACATTCTTGATATTTTGGTGAGGTATATTTCCTAGTATGCATCTTATCTTCTTATACACTGTTGCAACAGCGTCTTCGGCACCATAGAACATTTGAGGAATTTTAACTTGAAATTTATGCAATTTTTATGATCAACGAAAAATACAATTTTAAAATATAGTAGAATAATAGAAACGAAAAAAATAAATGTGTTTAAAAAAAACTAGACGAAGCAAACAAAATAAAATTATTTTTAAAAGTGCCCAGATACTATTTTCATTCAATTAAATACTACAGCTATAGTCAAAATTTATTTTAACTGCATTTGCTATAAATATTTAGTGGATTAAAGTTACTTTCCCATCAGTATTTACTTCTTCTTCTTCGTTTTCATGTAGTTCCCAGATATCGGGAGGTTGGAAATCAACATAGCTATTCTGATTTGGTTTGTTACTCTTCTGAAAAGCTCCCCCAAGCTCCAGACAATCCATTATATTAGATGACGCAACCAGGAGGTCCTTCGTCTTCCTACACGTATCTTCTCTCTGCTAATGCCTTGCATAATCAGTCTTTGTAATGAGTATCTCTCTCCTCCCATCACATGTGCTAGGTATTCTAGTTTATTTTTCTTTGTTCTTGACAACTTCATTGTTCTTCCCCATTATTCTCAGCATCTCTGTTTCGACCCACGATATCTTGAAGATATTGAGCTTCAGTGTCCACATTCTATGCTATAAAGTCATGTTGGGGACACACAGAAGCATAGAACTTCCTCTTTCTTTAATTTGGTAGGCATTAAACTTATTTTTTGTTTCTTCAACAACGTAAACGATTTAATTTAATTAACTCAAAAATATGCCACAATAACATATCAGCATTTCTGGTGGGCATGGAAACTTGATAGTCTCCTAATATTACACAACACTATTCAGCAAATTCAATCTACAACGTGCAAATGAACTGCGTCGTTTGCTAACAATTCGTTTCTTGTTTATTTTAAATATTTAACTCCTCAAGCATTACTAGGGTACCAGGTATCTGTTAGTATTTTAAGCTAAGTAAAAAATTGTATATAAAAGAAGGGAGTTAAATCGATAAATTCCATAGTAGTCTTTAATGATTACTACTCAATCAGTTTTGAAAGAGTGTGCTTACAAAGCCATAAATACTTGGTCTCTGTAGTTGGAGATCGGTCGGAGATCCTATTATTAACATCTACTACAAACGAATTCACTGATACTTGGAATCCATATCAGTATCATTTCATTGAAAACAATACGTGCAATGTCAAGACGACTTTCAAATTTATTTATGTATTCTGATCACGATTTTCTCTAATTCACGCCCCCAGATAATTATAGGTAGCTACTATTTCTACGTCGGCATTTTTGATATAACCCTGAATTTTATGTTCTTTAATTTCATTTTGAGGCCGTATTGATTGTAGTACATATTAGTTCCCTCTACTAAGTATTGTAGATCACCAATTTTATCCATCTGGCGCAAAATGCGTCACTGCGCAGGTTTTCTGCACATGTTTTGGCGGTAAATCCAAATTCTGCGCAGGTGTCCGCGCGGGTTTTTTGCATAGGTGTTGCGCAGGTTTTGGCGGAAAATTCAAATTCTGCGCAGGACAAATGAACTAATTTAAATTTGGCGGTAAATTCAAATTCTGCGCAGGTGTTAATAGGGGCTATATTGGCGCGTCGCCAAATATCATTTTTTGGGGTGGTGACATCATTTTCTGGAATTTGTACCGGATGTGGGGTGACGTCATTGTCTGGGAATTTGCGCCGGATGGCGGCGGAACAGGTTTGAACATGATTGGACAGGTTTGCACAGTTCTTTTCTCGCAATTTTACCAACTACACACATTCCCAGACAATGACGTCACCCCACATCCAAAATAGTTGTCTCATCAGTATATTGTAGATTGTTGATTGCTTTACCATTGACACCCATTCCACGAGACTGCCGAGTGGATTTCTCAAATATTGCTCCACTGTAAGTGCTGAAAATAAGAACAGCCTTGACATACTCCACGGTAATTTATATTTCTTCTCTTAACTCGCCAACATTTACTTTGGCTTTTTGTTCCAACAGAGGTTCGTAACTAGCCTTGTTCCTTTGGCCAAAGAGTTTTTGATGTTGAAACTTCCAATGCCTCTTTCAAATCAATTCAACAGTCATGTACAGTCTAATCCATATCTAGGCATCTCTGGGCGAGCAAACTGTTCCTAGGCCTTTTTCCAAAATCCATTTTATTACCAATGTCGTTTTCAACATTTCGAATGCTCATCAGGGAGTCTGTAATCTTTAACAGGTTTTTGCGTTATTCTTTCTGGGTATCAAAATAAACGTAGAGATTAACCAGTCTTTGGAAATTATTCCAGTTTTATAACTCACATTAAAGAGACCTAGGAGAGTGTGGTCTTTTTAGGCATATTCTACACCTTCCTTCAACATTTCTGAGCCTACCTCGGTTGCCTCACATTTTCCTGGCTTGGTTGTTCTGTCGTCATGGCTCTTTTACGTATTGTGTCAATTTTTGAGGTTTTTTATATCTGTGACTGTGCTACCATCTGCATTATTTAGTGTTCCTGTATGTTTATATTTATTTAAACTTGTCATTTCCTATACATATCACACGAATCGTATTACCTTAAGTAGTCTTCAATGCCTCTGCATTTTTCACTTAGCCGGCGTTCTTTCTCGTTGTAGGGATTTGTATTGATTTTTCTTCTTAGACCATCTTCTATTTACTATTATTTTTATATTATAATAACTAGAATCGTATACAAATACACTATAATTGATAACAGTCCAAATAAAAACAACACGAAATCAGAAACAAGATCTTTGCCTGGTACGAATCGTGTAGCTTTCTATATGCCCACTAATACGGACGATACACAACTAAAGATAATTTTATTGTTTAATCATAAAGATAGTCCCTGGTGGTGTAGCTTGAACAAGCGTCCACGTTCGATAAGTAGAGTTAAGCAACGCTCTTTCTGGTCAGAACTTGGATGGGAGTTCCACGGTTGCATCTCTCGGCGCCTCGTGATACGGCTGTCACGGAAATAGTTGGTCCCGGCTCTCATAACAACATCATGATAGTCGTTAGTGGGGTTGGAAGTCCCCATAAATGCACAGCGACGCCTATAATTGGCCTAACGGTTGTTGGCCGAGTGCGAAATAAATAAATAAATAAATAGTCATCACTCACATTCGTGTAATAAGAACTATTTAATGAGAAGCTTAGATACTCGTAGTTAGCGCTCAGAAAGGAACTGTTTTTCTCTTAAGTGTATTTTCTTAACATTTTGGATATGCAACTTCCAGACACATGTTTGATCCAAGTCTGCCCCCTTATTATTTTTACCTTAATAGAGAATATAAATAAATGTTCCTTCATTCTTCAAAGTTTTACAATGTTGCATGATACACCACATCTGCGAATAATTTATGTTGCTCTAGAAAAGTCCTCGAAAAACTGAAAACAAGTAAAATCCACAAACTAGTAACATTATTTATGAAAAACTGTGGTTCTTTCGAAAGTTTGTGCTGTGAAAAATGTTATATGTTTATTTCAAACCTTTCACAACTATTTGGCCACAATTGTACCTATATACAGGGTGGACCACAAAACTTAGGTTCTCTTACTGCAATTTCATGGCAACACAGGCATCCAATTTAATTACATTAAAATGCTTCAATAACAATCAATACGCCTTTTAGAAAAATATTGAATATCTGTGCTTTCATGACATGTGTACTTTGGATTGCAGTCTCAAGGAGTAAGGGGCTCCAAGTTTCATGGCTCACCCTGTATATTTAGTATATCTCGCAATCTACATACAATTACCACTTATTTTCTTTTCGTCACTGAAAAAATCACATATTTTGAGGCGTCTATAAAGGTACCCCAATAAAAGCCTTTAATGATTCCAAAAGTCATACTTTTATTTTCGTCCAATTTTAATAAAGATAGAAATACCAAAATTCTGTAATCAACTGTTTTTAATTTTGTAATAATAATATATGAAACATTTTTTTACCGATTAGCAAAATATAAGGCGTCTTATTTTGGATCATCTAACATTTTCAAAATAATTTTCATTAGAACATCCTTTAGTCTTCGTTTCTTCTTCTTCATGTATTGGATTCGTCCTCGGCTACCTAAACTTTTCCTTTAATTAGGTATTACGAAGTAACATTTCATTTACATAACAAACAATCAATAACCACTAGTTAGCTTTCCAAATGATAATAATATTTTCGCTTTAGTAAACTGTGCTTGAGCCTACTTCCTCCCCCATTTTTACAAGGTGTGAAGGCTAAATAATCCACAGTTCTCCTAATCCCACCCTGTATTTCAGACGCGTCTGTGAGAACCAATCCTCAGCGGCCAAATAAAACGGTCTGGCAATAAAGGAAAGCCGCAAGTTTTTTCCACGACACGAATCCTTAATTAAAAACTTAAAAAGTGAACTTAGCTCGGAGATGAGCCCTATTAAAAGAGTTCTGTCAATTAATAAGAGCTATCCCGCTTTAATTCTTATTTTCGTTTCTTCTTGATACATAAATTGGCCGGAGTTTAAATTTATGAGAGAAATGTCCGAGTTAATTAGGACAACTGCGACCTCTGCTAACTTTCCGAGGCGCAACTATACCGCTGAAATTTTTCGTTTATTTTCAGTCCTGCGCACGTGTCGCGCTACTAATTTGCGCGATAATAATTTAAACCCTGGACTATGTTTCGAGATTTGCCAAAACCGAACGGGGCAGCTGAGGACCGACACCAAGGACGGGCTTACAAATGAGATGCTAAAAATTTCTTAGCCGAATTTAGCACCGCGGCAATAAATTTGGGAACCTGGCTGTAAATAAGATTTCTCGTTAAAATACCTCCGAAATTATGAAATTCTTATTTTAACAAGCTGCGTCTGTAAACGTTGATTTTTACGCGTCCTACTTGCGAGCAAATTTATTTAATTCCTTCCGGTTCGACTTCGCATCTTTCCCAATTATATTCCCGCAACAGGCTTAAACAAAATAAAAAATCGAACTAAAGTGTGCGCTTTTGTAAACAGAGGGAACTGAGGTGTAGGAGAAATCGCTTATTCCCCAAGAAACACACTTTGCTTGTTATCGCTCTTGTCAGACAGCGGCGTTATTACTTTGCTGATAATACGTATTAAACATGATTATCCTCTCAGGAGTTTTTATTCCTGCAATTTATGGATGATAATAATACTTTATAACACTTCCGCGTGAAAAATTTATGTCTAGGATTTAAAGGCTCTTGTTTTACTTGCAGTACAACATAATAAATTATTAGCCAAGTTTGCCCCGCATATTTCGAATTCGGGGCAGAAACGACCGTTATTTGCATTGTGGATAATTAGAGAAGTTATACAGGATATTCATTTCAAACAGATTAAGGATTTTACTGCAGCATAACTAACCTGACATTGTTTTCATTCGTATAAACTATGCATTACCATTTTGTTTGCGGGAAGTTTTTAATACCTACAGAGCTTTTAATTTTTCAACCCTCTACTATCAGTTATTTTCATGACTTCCATTCTTTGTTATCCTGCTGTATGACGATTCTTTTACTATTTAGCACCTAGTTGTCATCTGCAGCATTAGAAGTTTGATTTTCTCAATAAAACTTTCTCTATACAGTACATATTATTATAACTACTTCCAAAATGCGTCCTATTAAATGTATGATAATTACACAATATCAAAAATTATAATACGAAAATTTACGCACGATCTATGCAAAATAAAAAATGAAATAATTAGACTTAATTTCCGTTCATCATAGCATAAAATTATTTCTCCGCGCCATTTCTCCTGTAATTGTATTTAAGCTATGGGAACTAACTACCAATCAACGGTAAATGTTAGTATGATATACCGGACAGCCTGTTATTTGGCTGCAAACATGCAAACGGTTTAATTAAAAGCTACAGTTAAGAAACTCGGGCCTAATAAGATAAAATCACACGCAAATACTTTGCAAGTGCAACATGAAATGCACGAGTTTTTAAAAAATCGACACGCTGAACTATTAACATTTTTCGATTAATTGAAATGTTTGAGATCAAGGTTAAGGGTTACTATAACCCTAAATTTCTCTCATGCCTCATATACAAATATTCATAAAAATGACCTGAAAGCCAATTATAAATAATAAGATGCCATAGAGGCAAACTGGCATCAATCAAATAAACGATATAATAATAAAACAACTAAAATGCCTGTAAATTATTAACAAGGAAAAGTTTAATAAACTCGAAATCTACCAATATTAAAGAATATTTCCAATTGAGATTAAAACCGACAGTTGGCATCAGATGATAGATTTATATGATAAGTGTTTTTCTAACAACTTTTATCACTTTTATCATGCCTCAATTTATGTGCAGACTATCTACAGCAAATTTCCTGTTCAAGTCCATTTACTATACAAATATGTAGTATCTTCTTATATGCACATCAAATATACACGATTTGGAAATAAATATCACAGGCGGAATTGATAGTTAGCTAACCTTGAACAAAGTAAGCAAACATAATATCTGAATAATATACGTGTTTTGGTTTTAAATAAAATATTAAAGATCTACACCAATATGTCCAATTAAGTAATCAATATTCAATGTTCATTTTGTTAACCAAGTATACATAGTTAAACCACTGTTAAACAAATAAATGGTAAATATGAAAAAAAATATCAATTTTTGTATTAAGGTTGGAGAACACAAAGCTATACATGAACGGTATCATTGAATTTGACCAATATGACTAAAAATCATATCTAAGACTGTAATCATTTAGGTTTTGCATATTCTTTTACTGTAATTTGGATACGAAAACAAGTTTTTTTAAATAAACTACAATTTGCAATCGTTTACAAGATAGTACTAGTATTTTTTGTAGAATATTTTACTGCAATCCAGAGAAGAAATAACAATCAACGACGCCCCAAGATTCGTCGTCAAAAATCAGAAAAAGGGAGATTTTTTCCGGTTTTTTCATAAAAACATTATTTTTGCACTGGGCTCAAACAGATTAACCAGGTAGAATTATAACATCGACAAATAACATTTGATATTGCAATATTATTAGATATTTAAAGTAAATAAATAAATTATAATCGTTATTCGTTATGAAAATTTCCTTCATCTACTCTTGCATAAACTTTATTTCTGTATCCGTCATTTTGACTTAACTCGGTATATGTGTGGTTATGTACTCTTTTAAAGCAATTTTCACCCGACATTATAATTAAATATCTATAATATAATTTTCCTTAATGTGTGTCTGTAACACAAAATAAATCAACGTTCCGGCTTCACAGATGTTTATATTTGTTTAGGTTTTGTTTTTCTTATCTTAGCGCTCGGCTCGGATCTTGACTTTTCGCGTATCCTATTTCACGTGCGCGTAGCGCGCAATTTGCTTATTATTAATTAAATTTCAATAAACTACCTCAGTTAATCAATCATTTTTAACACGAAAAAACCTCTCTCTCTCTCTCAGGTTGGGACATGTAATTTACTTATTCTCAATTCATTATTACTTCATGTTCAAACTTTAAATCAAGTATGTAGCTTTCTTTCAATTACATCCCTCTGCTTACAACTCCTCTTAATCCTGCAGGTCTCTGCGAAATTCAAACCAACAAACTTTCAGCCATCCACATCAACGCTTCATATTCGAATCAATTCACGACGTTGAGCCCCACAAACGCTCAACTTAACACCTCCAACTCGTTCACTGCAACGGACCTCTTAATTCTGATTATCAACGATGATAAACGTTACAATACTGCATACCTCCGCTTATATTCAATGCCTAGTTCCAATCCAGTCACAGCAATGATTTAACACAGGGCTGTCCAACTTCAAGGGGCCCAAGGGCCACTGTAAAAAGTTTGAAAGTTGTGAGGGCCACATCATAAAATGTGTCGTATGCGACCTTGTGAGTGATTTGTAATAAATATAAAACGTGTATATTTCAATAATAATTTTAATTTATTCAAAAAGCGTAGGTTACATTACAAAAAGCATTGAAACACAAAAGAGATGTATAGGGTGTTCCCTGAGGTAACTAACAAACTTACACCGTATGTTCTAGAAGTGATTTTCAACAAAAAATCCATATTCACTTTAGGTTAATTCCTTTCCGTTCTTAAGATACCGACAAAGGAAAAAAATTACATCAATTAATGTAAATTTACGTATAGAAATGTGACGTTTCACCTCCTTACTAAGGGCGTCAAAGATTTATCTTTCGGGTTAAGCTCAAATCGGAGAAATACGTTCACTCAAATATATATTCGATTAGGTAAAACACCAGATAATTACCAAAGCAAATATAATGTTTTTAGCTAGTTACAATGATTAATTAAAAATAACTCTGAGTTGCACATTATTTAAAATTAACATGTTCTTTTCTGGAACGGTATCTGGTTTCGTGGGTCGAGCTGCAACCCAATGCACCGGCGAGTGTTGCGGGTCCCTATTGGTAGTCCGCCGGTACGCACGCCGACTCTTCGGGAAATGGGCTGAGTAGGTCTTTTGTTTCTGCAAACTTGACCTTCCACTCAGCAGTGATTTTAAGCTGTAATTTTCCGGTGAATTAAGCGATTTTAATGGTTAACTGGTGCGGGCGTTAGTGCCTAAATCCTGGTGGTTGTTGGTACCTTACGACGGCTAGGCGTCGTTCTTGGAGCGAACGCGGAGTCAAATCCTGCAGATGGAATTTTTTCGCCTTGAGCCGGAAAAATGATGTTGACATTCCCCCGGTAGGAAATTTGCGGGCTGCGGAATCGAACGTCGAAGTCCAGAAATTCGCCTTTTAATGACCAAAGAAGGGCCCTGCAGGTGAGTTTATGAAGGGCGGCTACAGAACTCTAGCCGCTCACAAGCGGGGTAGAGGCTGCGATTGTTACAGGTTACAGGTTTAAATATTAGTAAAATGAGGTTATGAGGAGTATTTCACCTCTCAGGGCGCCGGGATTTGCGTTTAAAAATTAGGCGGTTGGAAATGTCTTTTAAGCAGTTAGCCCTGCAAGACAGTACAGCGTATTAAAAACAGGGTTAAAGCCTCAGGGATTCAATTTTCCAAGAAAGTTTAACAATCAAGGTAAAATCGAACTCTAGCGGTCTTGCTCTTGCGGAAAGTTTGAACTTCTCGAGCTGACAGTACAATACGTCGTATCCCTTAAAGCCTGGTCTGGTAAAGGTTGAAGGCCTACTCCGTTAGACAGTTCAGCGTGTCAGACCGGAGGGCCCAGGTAGAAAAGGAGAGGACAGGATCAGGATTGGTGGACTCAAGGAGAATTCGATCCGCGGGCCGCAAAAATATCCTGGCGGGCCGCATGCGGCCCGCGGGCCACATGTTGGACAGCCCTGTTATAAGGTATTTCAAAAATCGCAATTTTATCATTGCTTATAGACGACGAAAGGGGCCAAGTTTTATAGTAAGCTGTAAGCTATAAAATTTAACAATCTAAATTATAACTAGTATATATAGTAAATACACAAGAGGCTTAATTTTATCCGCTGCCTTTTTTCGAATTTGATGTCTAAGTAACTTGACCAGACAAACTATTACCGGTAAAATCACTAGTCCTTGGGACGAGTCGTTTTATTTGACA